>MU119204.1:0-588107 GCA_014904845.1 Acephala macrosclerotiorum | reverse complement strand
CCCCCCCCCCCCCTGCGTTTCAGCCAACATTTGATGATACAACTCTAGGTCAATTGAGTTAAATTCAGCAGCGGTGCTGGTGTTAGGAGGAGGAGCATAGTCTGGACGGATCACATCATCCCAGAAATTTTGTGCTTGTTGCCTAGAAGCTAAGATAGAATCGCTTTCAGCTGCTGTATCTCTGTGGCTTTCATCAAGAGACGGAGAGTAATTACTGTCGTAAAAGAACAAATTCTGAGCTGTCGAGGATAACGTTTGAGATGTAGAGGGCCCTTCGAGCGAGGGGAAGGTTTGAGGCGTAGAGGGCGGTCCAAGAGAGGAGAATACCTGAGATGGAAAGGGCCCTTGAAGAGGGGAGAGTGCCTGAGATGTTGTGGGTCTTCCGACCAAGGTGAATGTCTGATTTCCGAAAGAGGTAGAAGTTTCAGATGTGTAAGTCCCTTCTACAGTGGGACTTTGAAGAGTATCGTTGGTGCCGAGTTGCCCAGAATCTGAAGTCCTAGTATAACGTTCACTAAGATGCTGCGAATAGCAGTGGCGGCGATAATACTCGCATGTGCCACATGGGATTTTTCCGGTGCAACATTGCTTGAGAGCTCTGCAAGGGCCGCAAATCTCGCGGAGTGGTCCTTCACTTAGTGGTCGTTCTGCTTCGGGTAGGCGGCTATTGGTAGCCTCTTTATACGGTAGGCTTTTCCGATGACTGGCAAGAGCGTACGGAGTGTCAAAGGACACCTGACAAACCTCGCACTCCCACTGCCTGTCCTTGGCTGGCCGTACCGCGCTTGGTTGTCCGCTTGACTGTCCAGCAAGCCTTGGCTTTGATTTGGCTCGCGTAGCTTCGACAACCGCTATATGTGCGATGCTTCTCTGATGTCTGCGAAGATTGGTCACCGATCCCGTTATGGACGATTGGCAAGACTCGCAAAATTGCTGGCCTTTCGTGGCTGGGTGTCCCGCGCCTGACGGTACCAGAACGTCCGCTCTGGGGGGCAAACCAGTGAAAACATCGGGTTGGGAACCAGTCGGAAAACTAACATTTGAGCAGTGTCCTCGGTGAATGTACAAATCCACCATGGTAGCAAAGGGCAGTCCACAGGTCTCGCAACGGTATAGTTGGTTCATGGCTGTGGACCAGGTGTGCGAATGTCCCAGAGCTGGTAGAACAATGAATGGGCGAGGTCTGGCGGGGGCGGTGACGTCTCGGAAAGCGTATGGTAATTGATATACTTCTCCTCCAAAAATAATGCAAATGAGTTGTGTTGGGAAGTGTCCTCTGTTAGGCGGCTAGCTATGATCATTGTTGACATCGGTGTGGGAAGGAGCGACCAAGACGAAGCACCTTCTAATATCTGAATCTTCTGGATGATCAGCGTCATAGAGCTCATTGTTCGAAGTTTTTTAATCGCCAGAATTGACGAGGACAGTTAAGTGCATTGAAGGCTATATTAGGTGTATTAGCAACTTGAGCACAAACAACTGTTAGCCCATTCTACCACTCTAGTAAATCTACTTCTTAAGTTCCTCCTGCAACTCATCATACAAAGCCCTGAAACCTTGCATCAAATCATCCCTCAAATCCTCCCAACCCTCAATTCCAACACTGATACGCAATAGCCTTGTATCAACCTTCGAATCCGTCATCGTCCTCCACTCAATCAAGCTCTCCACCCCACCCAGACTAGTCGCATGATGGAACAACCTCAACTTACTCGGCAGCCTCCTCGCAAAATTCTGCTCCTTCATCGTGATCGAGAAAACTGGTCCAAATCCATTCGGCATCTGCTTCAACAACCACCCATCCTTAATACCCTCCTCTTGAAGACTCGCATGCTCAATCTTACCCAACACTTCCCTAACAATCTTACAATTCTCCTCATTGAGCCTCTCATCCCTGCCCAAAGTATCCTTCTTAGGATACAAAGCAGCATGCAACCACTTAACCAACAACCCCGCATTTTTACTCTGTCTCTCAACTCTCACTTCCAGAGTCCTCACACTTCTAACCCCCAACCACCCCTCCATATTCCCCATCACATTCCCCAAATACTGTCTCTCAGCAAACAACTTATCAAACCATCCTTCCTTCGCTCTGATGGGATTAACAGCCAAAATCCCACAAAGCATATCAGAATGACCTCCCACATATTTCGTCCCCGAGTGCATCACGACATCCGCACCCCACAAAAACGGGTCTTGGAGAGGAGGAGGACCAAACGTGGCATCAACCGTCAAGAATGCGCCTCGAGCATGAGCTTTATCCGCAAACTCCTTGAGATTGTAAGCAATTCCAGTAGGGTTCAAAGGAGTTTCGATATGGACTATGTCCCCGGGTTGGAGCTCTTCAGGGTCGCAGTGGAGATCTATTTTCTTGAGGCCGGTGAGCTTGTTCATGATAGAGATTACACCGTGGCAGCCGTGGTAGCCATCTCCGATGGAGATGCGTTTGGGGTTTAGGAAGGTGAGGAGGGCGTGGAAGGCACTTAGGCCGGATGAGTAGGTCAAGGCGGGGCCATTGAGGATGTCTGAGAGAATGGCTTCGAAGCGAGTGGTGTTCGGGGCGGTATATCTTGAGTAGATATGTGACTCCTGTGGTCCGGGCTGGAGATGATCAGTCAATCTAGTCACCTGGAGTCCAAGTATCAAGGGTATTTACCTAATATGGGGTCAGCTGACTTCCTACTCCTGTGGCAAGGGAGAAGCTCACCTCAAGTTCAGTCCATACTTTCAAGGCATTGGGATCCCGGTTGTATCGGTATGTTGTAGACACATGCAAAGGTGGCGCAACATCTTGTCCTTTGTTGAGATAGTCGTCTGCATGTACGGTCTTCGAAGACAAGGAGAGGTTAGCAAGGCCGTCATCGGGCGTATGATCAACGCTGTTCTCGTGGCCGTTGACGCCATGTTGTGCAGTCGCCATCTCTTATGTCTATGAGGAAGAAGGGCAAAAAAATCCAAGGTTTACGAAGAGGTTCTTTATAGTCCGCGATTTGATGTTGGTGTTGAGTCAACATTCGCAATCCGGTGTCTGTTGTAAGTGGGACTCCTTCGCTAGCGCCCGTTGTCGGTCGTTGCGGACCTCCCCCTTTTGTATTAATCACCATTCGACATTATCGTCATAGGTAAGATGACAAGCTATCGAGAAAGTTTAGGCCTGCTCAAACTCTAAGGAAGCCACTTCAATTCCGGAACAATGTGAAGAGAAAGTTGGTTCATTGATAGTCGTGAATCGTGATCACCCATTAAAATCCAGCGCTCCCCAAGATCTCATATCATAACACATTGGTATATCCTCCCGCCTGCATTCCGCAATGCCATACCATGCGCTCAACCCAAACAAAAAATAGGGTATATATGCAAATTTAACAATATCCTGTATACCGTTCACATGACCACACATTTGCCTCCCTTTTCCTTCCTCTCTCGCTCTGCATACTTAGCCATGGCAGAATCCCTTGTGACATCAGTCCATCCTGCAGAACTCGCGCCATCCCCATTATATCTCTCTTTTTTCTTATCATTCTTTGCACTTCTCCATCCCCTCTTCTTAGCATCTTTGATGTTCTTCGCTGCACTTCGTTCGGCTCTACTCGGTTGTCTCGACGCCATCATAGCCTTTTGAGCGAAGTAGGGCGATAGCTCTCCGGCACCCGTCGAAGACGTCTGGCTGTGAATAGTTTCCAGTCGTTGCATCGGAGGACGAAGATTAGGCGAAGACCCAGAAAGATTCCGGTAATGTGCTGCACCATTGCTTATGCGGCGAGTGGGCCCAATTGGTGCATAGGAAATGGGTTGCTGAGGGTGGTAGCCTTGATTAAAGTGCTGAGGGGAAGAGCCATAGGCGCCCGCTGCGGAACTTGGTGGTGTGCCACGGAAAGCTTGCTCTGGTGTAAGGCGTGGAGGAGTATTTTGCATGTTCATGCTTTGCATCGAGCCACCAGAAGCATTCCGACTATGAGTGCCACTCGGAGGTCGTTGGGTGGAACCTCCTGATACACGCCGAGGATCTGTGAGTCCAGCGGGACGTCCTTTACGACTGTTTAGACGTGCAAGTTGATCGGCGCTGGGCAAGACCATTTCTGGAGGTCCGGGTGCATTTCTCGTTGGCGCGGGAGCACTCACAGGTGCTGTTTCCGCTCGTTTCCAGATGGTGAGAGGCTCGACTTCCATATCTTTGGCGGGGGTAGATTTCTGCACTGGAACAGTCTCGCTCCGTCGGGGCAGAGGAGACGGTTCGGAGTTCAAAATCTCTTCGCCCCCTTGAAATATGGGCTGCGGAGAAGGAAGCCCTGTAAGATGATGCAATTCGTCGGGGCGGGGTGGAAAGTCCTTGAAGAGTGTGCTTGTAGGACGTGAGGGAACCTGCGGATTGGGAGTTTGCAAGACGTCTTGATCTGAACGCGTCACTTCTCGAGTTGGGGATGGTGCGACCTCTGGAACTGGTGGAACTGGCGGGACTCGCTCTGGCTCAGCAGTTTCCTGATTCCGCAAGCGATGACTGAAAGTATCATCCTCCATTGGATTTGGCTGAGGGATGGGAGAAATAGGCGATTGTAGTGTAGCTCGCATTGTGGCATTTGGAGTGGGTGGCGATACATTTCTGTTAGTGTTGCTGGCGGGTGCGCCGACTGGGCGTCTTGGGATCTGGTTGACTGTTGAAGCCCTTGCCGGCGTTCGCGGAGATAGCTGCGGCGAACTTGGCGGAGACACATCGTAGAGGTCATCAAATTCGTTGGGAGACACAGGACTAGTGACTGGTCGAGGCCCCTCTTCTTCAAAGGAAATACGATCGGAAGTCATGTTCGTAGACTCGCTCATTGATCTTTGGAAATTGTAACGTTCTCTACGAGACTCACCAGACCTGGAAGATGCTATAGTCGCAATTGTACGTGATCGATGCAGACTGCCTGAATCTAGGCCGGGAAAGTCGAGACTTGGTGCTCGTTGGGTACTCGAACGCTGCAGTGTTGCGGCAGCAGCCTCAGCAAGTAGAGATCTCTGGATGTGTTCCGGAAGGGGCGGGACGGGTTCACGAGTATATGGCGGAGGTGGCGGGACCCAGTTGTCTGCATCACTTTCATGAGGATGCTCCTCTCGGCCATCAGCCCGACGGTACTCAATGTGATCCTGAGCCACAGCCCGAGGATGCAATCTCCGATTTACTGCAGCAGCAGTGGCAGCACGACGTAGCGTAGTACCAGATCTTGGGCTAGTATGAGAGTAAGGTGCGTCGAATGCGTCTTGTTCTTCATCAACAGAGGCGTTTTCATCTGTCGATGTTGTTGTTTGCTGACTTGGTCTTCTAATAGGTGGAACGCGTGGTGCGAAAGGATCACCGGTGTCCTGAATAGCTGGCATTATCGGCGGTAGTTCGGATCGAGGAGATCGTGCGACAGTCGTTGCGGAGCGTGATACATGGCTGCGATTGCCCCTTCTTTGTGCTACTGTTCTTCTTCTGACCAATGCAACTTCTGTATCTAAATCTCTGTGCTCTTCTTCCAACACTTCGGGCTCGCTCATGCCAACTTCGATGGTTATCAGACTTCGCTTTCCATTTGTCGGAGCGTAGTCAAAATCTAGGAGCCCAATACGGCCTCCATCAACAGGGGCCATCCCATCCTCATCTATCGTTCCACAAGGTTCAGCAACGCCAGGGGCAACTCCCACTAGTCTTTCCCCAGGAAAAGAAGTAGAGTGGGGATCCACCCAAGCAAGTGCACTGACTCGATCAAGGGTACCAATTCTCCGGCCTTCAACGAAAGTGTTCCGAAACCTGTCACAGAGCAATTGCCATTGAGGGATTCTGCTTATACTCTGTCGACTCCCTGTTCTCAAAGATGGAGCACTATTCCTCCGGCCAAGCGTGCTGGAAGGAGTGCTGACTTCGGTTTCTGTCGTGCTATTGCTGTTATTGCCGTCTCTATTAATGACTGGCACGGCTTCTAAATCTTCTGGTACACCGTAGAGCCAGATAGCGTTCTGGAATCCGGAGGCAACCAGATCGCCAGACTCGCTGGCAGCTGGAAGAGTGCTTGGAAGGAGTTTGGATAGTGATGAAGCATCCGCAAGGGGACCAGTGAAATAAGTGGTCCCGTTTCGAAGATCGTCAATGCGTACAGCGCGAAATGTCTCGAAGACGCGGTCGTAGGTAAATGTCCAGCTTGATTCACTATCTGGGCTTGGAAGCAATACTGCATGACTGCAATCCCGACTACCATTAGGAAAGAGAATAGACGTCGTCCATAGAGCACTAATACTATCTTCTGGTAGACTGCTACCTGGATCGTAGTAAGGTGCTGTGAGCACAACTGTACTTGGACTTCGGGACTGCATAGTCGTGCCGAGTAGCTGCGTGCCATCTCTCGAGAAGGATAGTGAATCGACAGCATAGCATTTGACAGCTCTGCGTTCCGCGCTCACATTGCTAGGATTCAACGATGACACCTCCACCCCTGAATCATATGCAGCTGCCAAGACTGATCCAGTAGGCGATAAAGCTATGGTTCGAGGAGTATGGTCTAGAGCGACAGCACGAGTGTGCTTAGGGGGCTGCGTACTTAGATCATACACATCAACCTGAAGGTCCGTTGAGAGAACGGCAAGCAAGAGCCCATCATCTGTGATTGTCGCCGAAGCAGGTCTCCGTAGAATCTTGAATTCCCGCTTCACTGTAACCTCGAAACCCGTAACATCAATGACATGGAGTCGAGAAGAGCTGTATGCCAACACGTAGTGACCCCTTGGAGACAAACTGAAGTGGAATGCCTCGCCTCCCGGCGCCGAGGAGGAGCTAATTGAGGTCGAAACAATATTTATGATCGTCTCGCGCGGCCGCAGATATGCTTCGAATAAATTCCGTTTGACTTCTCGTGCGAACAGTCGACGAAGTTGGGGAAGGCTATGCTCGTCGACTGGCAAAGAGATTGAGTGATGTGCGGCGGAGTATGAGGGGCATCGTGGGAGATGATGAGCATATAGATGTGCCTGTTGTGAGACTGCTCGCCATTTTCTATTCAAGATGATCAAGGAAGCGAAAGAATTCGGATTCGTGAGCTGCAATATTCTGCGAATTGAAGGTCAGCCAAAATGCCGTACAGCCTCGACTAATCCCCAGACTCACTGCTCAATGATTTCATCAGGAAGTCTTTCGAAGGCTTTATTGTTCATCGCAACAGACTGGCCCGCAGACTTCTTGATATCGTTAGGAGGGTATGGCCTTGCGGTCGCTGCCATTTTGGCGTTTTGTAAGATCGTCTCAGCTCAACATCAGTCGGGTTGGAAGCTCGGTCGCCACATGGAAAGATTGAGAGTAATGTAGCCCTAGCACTTGATTTCCTAGGCGTCGACACTGTAACGGAATCGATGTCCTTTCCTCCCTGGGACTCTGGTAGAATATGTTGGTTGGTTTGAGGTGGGGAGGGAGTTCAGGCGCCTTCTCTCATATGGAAGCGTCGCATGTTTTGTTCTCGAACGCGGCTAGAATGGTGAAGCAGTCCGGGGGTAGGTAATGATCGTCAACTGGTGCACGTCTTGAACAAACTTTGATGTCGAAACTCTAGAGAAAGTATATTAATATGGGAAGTGGTTCCAGGCAAGGTGGCTTGCTAGGAATAATCTCTGAATGTTTTAAGTTTGCCTTCTTTTCAAACATTACTCTCTCTCTCTCTTTGACAAAACAGCGTTCGGCGTTTACCTACATCTGAGTGCCATCGGTAACGAAGTATCTAAGAATAATTGGCGCTCGGGCTTTTCAAGCCATCGCTTCTGCATCTCTAAGAAAGTTGACCTACAGGACGCAATAATAATGCACAAACGTTCCGAAAAGTTATCAAAATGCCCCAATGGCAATCAGGGTCTTTAGAGGAGTAAAGAAGCGGGGGACTTTGAAGGGACTGTATCAGACACCTTGGGCTAAATTGCAGGAGAGGTAATCCAAACAATGAACGGCAATTGTAGCATGTGCGTGTATCAGATTCAACACTCGGCTTGTACATTTACTCTGTATTATGGTACGCTATAAAGTACCCATGCTGTAGTATGCGAGAACGCAAATAATGCGCCTTCTCATGCATTTCCTTGCAGCAGGAGCAGGTTAGATATTAAAATCAGAAATTCCCACGTGACCTACTACTTTCAGCACTAAGCAAGGCTTACCAATTTTCGTCTCTTCAAATCAAAGCTTTCTCTACAACCAATTCCCCCACTTCCACAAGCTCTTTTGCAGCACACTTCTCCCTCCAACATGCCATTAACAGAGGTCGATTATGAAGAGCTCATCCGAACGCTGTCAGATAATTTTAATATTCTTGCAGATGAGGTGCAATTGTTGAGTGATCGGAAGACAATTCTCGAGCACAAGCTCCGATTTGCTCATGAACAGGTCAGTACGAAGCTATCTCCTTTATCGCACCCTTTGTAGGAAAAGATGTAAACTTTTAGCTCTAGAACTCGCCGCTGCTTTGGTAGCAATGCTTGACAAACACCATGTATCCTGATCCCTCCACTCTTATATCATATTCTTTGAAGCATACTTCAAAGTTTCCTACTGACAGGGTCACCTCTAGTACCAGCACCTGGCAGATAAATATGCCCCAGGTGATGCCGAAATATCGAGCACATTAGCTAAGCTTCAGCTCCCGCCGGATTTACAGATTTCTACACCCGATCGTGCCGGCTTTGTTCCGCTTCCACAGCGACAACGGACGAATTCGAAGGTACAAACAGCAGTTGCAATAAGAGACGGTCGACGAGCGGCACAAAGTTTGACTGTGCTTACGGAAAAGGCCACTGGATCCACAGTCAGTGGGAGGAGTATATCCGGCACAAGCAGCATGAGATTCTCGGCTCGGAAGACATCTCTCTCAACTGTACTTGAGCAAGACTTCACTGTCCAAGGGAAGAAGAGCTCATTATTATGCCCTTTTACACGTATAACCAACGACGAGAGACCACCTATGGCGACCCAAGCATTGCAAGGTTCTATCACACTAAATTCTGATCGAGCCTTGACCCCAGACATGAAAGATCCAACTCCACATAAGTCCTCAGACCCCATCTGTGCAGCTCTGTATGCAGAAACCATGGCTTCACCACCTCCATCGGCCAATGGTTCTGCTGCAAAATGCCCCATTCGCTACCTTGATCAGCATTCCCCAGAAGAAGTTGCACGATACTTCGAAACTCACAAGCACGAAATCCCACGAAGCCACGAGGTATGTGTGAAGCGCTATCAGAGGAATGAAGATGATATCAGAAAGTTGGATGCAAAATATGGGAACCTTGTTAGCATGATCCAGGGACTAGGCCAGAAGCATCAGCCTATGCTACCAAGCAACGAGGAGGATGTTCTTGAGGTAGAAAGAGGCTCAAATGAGCGGGTGGAGACCTGGGCGAAGGGTGTCAGTACCGATGGTATCGGAAATGAAGACGAGCCCATGGTTTTGGACGAGGAAGATAGAGAATCACGGTTCGATAGGCCTATGAAGGAGATTCGAGTCGGCGAGTCACCAAGTCGACCATGGGGCATCTCTGTTCCAATTCTTGAACCACCGGAGGGCCAACGACCTGTCTCTCCGCCACCAGCTCCTGTCTCAGATGAGCATCTACCAAAGCCAGCGGGGAAATGTCCTTTTGGGCATGGCCAACGAGAAGATGTTCAGCAGGCCCCAGAACGACGTGAAGAAATGCCAGCTGGCAAATGTCCTTTCCCACATGCCCAAAAAGCTAGGGAAGAACCTAGAGAGCAACCCAGCACTACTTACCAGCCAGCTCCTACCTACAACACCCAACCTGCTTTTATACAACCGCCGCCTGAGACTTCGAAGAGCAATGGAGTTCCGCAGATGATATTCACTGGACCTGTGTTCATTGGCTACCCAATGGACCAGGCAATGGCGTTTATGCAACAATTCAGAGGAGGACAATGATTCATGATTGATGAGAATGTACTTGTGCTATTGTTATAGGGTTTAGCGATGGCGTTGGGATGAGCGTTACTTTATTCTAGCGTACTTTTACTTCAAGACCAGAGCTCCAGAATTGCACGATACCGTCGCTCAACTTCGAGGGTATAGCCCCTTTATGACACAATAAGAATGATAATACTAGAGATTTAGACTGGATGATCCATATTCCTCATATCGTAATCGAAACCCTTAACCGGCCCTTACATCTATGCATCTATGCCAACCCAAACGCCATTTCACCATAGCCCAAACCAACCAATTCCATGTACACTATAAGTTCATAGCTATAAACAGCTCTCTAAGAAGATCCACTCCCTTTCCTACTCGCTTTCGGAAAATCATCACTCAAATCTCCACTCGCAAAAATATCAGGCTCATCATCATCCGTAAACTCGTCCCTATATCCCTCTTCCCTAGCATCATTATCCCAAAGCGAGATATCATCATCATTCATCAATGCCGCGGCATCTAGGTCCACCTCTCCGTCTACATCGCTGTAGCTCCTCTCTCTTGCGCCCACCAACCCTCCTCTCGTCCCTGCTTCTAGTTCCTCAATCTCGAGTTCTTTGGCTCGAGCCATTGTTCTCTGGTAGATGATCCAACCAACAGCTGCTCCTAGTATAGAGCCGAAGATAATAGAAGCGTAATTTACGGCCTTGGTACCCGAATCCATCTTCCCGCCATTCTCAGCGATAGAAGCAAGTCGACTACCAATGAACACATGAATCAACAACTTCGGACTAGCGATCGCCGTCGCTAACGCAAAGCTCAACGGACTCACAGTCGGAAACGTTGATAATGCCGCATTACTCAAACTATACGGCAACGGACACAATCTGATCATAACCAAGATCTTAAGTCCGTCATGCTTCAGCGTTAACGCCAACGCTTCGAACCTCTTGTCTTTTCCTACTAATTCATGGACGTATTTTGATAGTATAGTTCGGCAAGCCAAAAAGGAGGCGAGGGAACCGAGGACAGTAGCGGACGCGACGATGAACCAGCCGTTTGGGAAACCGTAGACGAATCCTGCTATTGTGACTGTGGTGCTATACCCAATCATTGGTGGGAAAGAGCAAATGAATGTTAAAGCCCAGAGGATCAACCATCCTGCTGTGATCTCTCTCCATTTCTCAGCGTAAGGAGTCAGCCAGCCGAATATCTTCTCGTTGTAGATGAGAAAGAGGATTAAGATGACGTTGACGATGATGGCGAGGGAGATGGCGGCGATTCGTTGGAAAAGGGTGAGTGCGAGGAAGGTTTTGATTACTTTTCTTTGGACTTTTGCGGCGGAGCGGAGGATTTGTGTTTTATAGCTTTGCGGGCGTTGAGAGGAGAGGCTGTAGGGACTGGAGGTTGTGCGGCGGGAGGTGGAGAGTCGACTACTCCATGATGGGCGGGTGGGTTGTTGTTCGGGGGAAGGGGAGGAGATGGGGGATATGGGGAGGGCCAGCGATTTAGCTATGTCGTTGTAGCCTGCGGGCATGTCGTCGTTGGCTGGCAGATGCGGATGTAAGAGGGATTGAGGTATAGCTCGGCACGATGGAGGTATGGCGGACGTAGTGGTGAATTGAGGTCACCTTTTCGAGGGCATCGAGTTGGAATGTGTCGTAGAATCGTCGTGATTATTGGAATCTATTTGGAGTTTGAGGTTGGGAGCGGGAGGCCGTGCTGACGAGGGACTTTCGCAGCTTGAAACTTGAAATAAAACAAGAGAGGTTGCAGTGATGGTTTAGATGTCGGTATATTGGCCTAAACTCTGCAATAATATTTGCTTGCCCGCAGACCCTATCACCTCGCAACGTGTTGGCGCAAGATGTTGGTACCTGAGCTGAGTATCTCTAGTTGACTTCGCCCTCTCCAAGGTGACGTACAAGGGTTGCAAGATACGGGCATTATCAAGTCCGACGAATCACGTGGAAACTGCACTCCAGCCTGAATGTCTGCATGGAGCAGGATACTTGATATCAACGTGAATGTTCGTAGTATTGAGTAAGAATCAATACTCCCTGGATATATCTTTATGGCAGAGTGACTCGTATTGTCCTGATACCAATCCCACGCTCACTCAGTCATCCTAAAATAGGGACATTCGTGATACTTGATAGAGCCAATCAGTAATCGGCTAGTCCCTCATCCCCAGATCTAAGCCAGCCTCACCTCACCTCCCGCCTCGAAGTCCGAACACTCTTTTCTCACCACCATCTCTTCAATATAAACACGGTCGGTTGACAATGTGAGAGCACTAGTGCCTTTCGTTGTCACCCTGCTTCTGCGTTGTCATCTTTGCGCCATCTGCTGCTTATTGCATTCAGCGCTCCTTCCCTCGAGCTCAGCCCTTCCATTTGGCGAAACCTTACCTCACGTTGCCCATTCCTTTCTGATTTCTTTCCATTTCCTATCATAATCGATACTTAGTCGACTACACCGAAACCCATACCAACATGGTGTCCGACGATACATACGAGATCTGCTTGCCCTTGCTGCAGGACGCGGAGCTCGACGATGAGGAGCGAACCGACAAGCTGGAGGAGCTCATCAGGAAGGAGACAACTCTAGTCGGCGCTGCTCTGGAAAATGCTGTTCTGGATGTTTTGTGGAGACATCGCGAGTCTACGACAAATCCAACCTCACCGCCGCCGTTGCGACATACCATCTTGCGACGTCCCTCTCCAGCCCCTTGGCCAATCAGTAGAGGCGGTGCAGGCACTCCGGTCTCATCGTCACCTCGTCTAGGAGTGAGCCCTCTTGCACCACCTGGATTTGTGCCGCAGTCTTTCAACAGAGCAAAGCCCTCGACGGCATCTCCATTCACATCGCCCCGCCCTTCCCCCAGACTTGCTTTTTCGAGTCCAGCGATACCTCATAGCCCGAGCTTGAACGCGTATGAATTCCCAACCGATACGAGTCCTACACAAGACATATATGGAGACTATGGCAGCGACAATGTCGACTGGCTTGTGAACGACGATGGTGGGAGCAATACATCCTCTTCTGCTGGAGGTCATAGTGGCCTTAACGCGGCTGCGGCTGAGTGGTCCCAACCTCAACAGTCGGACATGAGCCCCTACGATATGCTTCGCTCTATACTGGGACCGTCAAAGTCCGATGAAGAAATAGAGGCGGCTCTAGCTATGCATGGATATGACTTGAGCGCCACTATCATGGCATTCATGGAGGGTCAAGCAACAGATGGCATGACAGCTCAAGCCCAAACTGCTGAAGCTAAGAATGCTATTCTTATTGGCAAGTCCGTGGAGATACCTCGACCTGTCACACCTGCTGGCCAGCAGCGAAGCGGAGTTGTCTGTAGATTTTGGTTGTCCACGGGACAGTGCCTACGAGCAGATTGCAGATTTAGTCACGACCTCAGCAACCACATCTGCAAGTAAGTGCTTTCGATGGTTGACTGCGATATCAAATGCTAACCGAACAGATACTGGGTCATGGGCAACTGCCTTGCTGGCGATACATGCATCTTCTCTCATGATCCTTCACATTTTATGAATCGGCTCGCCCTTGAAGAAAGCAGTACCCCTCCCCTCCAGGCCGCCCCACCAGGCTTCCAATTCCAAGACTATAACGCATTTCCTTCTTTACAGCCTTTGCAGGACCAGTGGCCCAGCTCATATAACTCTGCCAATGCCTTCAGTAACTATCAAGGCACAAGCTTCACTCCGCCACCTGGATTCAAAGGCATGCAGGGCTATACAAGCGATGGATCAAGTCAAAGATCGCGACCAAGTAGCCGGCATCAAACCCGAGAGTCAAATCCAGCAGCGCCCTCCTTGGACGATACAGAAGCTTTCCCTTCGCTCGGCGCAGTCGCTACAAAGGGAGGCAAGAAGCATCATGGAAAGAGAGGTGGTCATGGACATAGCCACAAAGAGAACGCTGCTCCTAGCTCTCTCGCCGAAGTAGTGAAAATGTCTCCTTCTCCTGGCCCTGGCATGATGAGACAAGATGCCAAGAAGATGGGCAGAAATGGTAGTTCTACCAGTATTCGCAATGGCGAGAACAGTGCCGCTGCACAAGCAATCCCTAGCCCTCAGCACGTACCTTGGTTAGAGACTGGTGAAAGAGCCAACAAAGCATACCTCAAGGCCAGACAAGATGCTATTAAGCATGGTGGCTTGAGGAATAAATTCTTGCAAAGGTTTGCATATTTTTTCTCCAGTAGTTGGTACATTTCACTGACCAAATGCAGTGCCGCTCAAGCTTGGAATCGTAATGATGCTCGGGCTGCTAAGGCTCTTAGTCTTCGAGGACAGAGTGAGAATGATGCCATGCGGAAAGCTCATCGAGAAGCTGCTCGTGAGTTGTACGAGGAGCGTAACAAGAATAGTTCTTCAAGCTCTGAGCTTTACGTGGATCTTCATGGCTTGCACCCAGAGGAGGCTGTCGAATATCTTGAGAAAGTTCTCCTTGAAAACCAAAGGGAAACTAGACCTGTCTATGCCATCACTGGAACCGGCCACCATAGCAAGAACGGTAAAGATAAGGTCGGCAAAGCCATCCGTAACTTCTTGAACGAATGGCGTTATGCCTACCGAGAATTCTCGGTCCCAGGAGACAGGAATAACGTAGGTGGTATTCTCGGCATCGACGCTCGATCTTGGGACAAATCACTCACGCGGGAGGGAGTGACGGCTGCTGCACCGGAGCCAGAAAAGGAGGAAGTTGATATCCTTAGCCAAGGACATGAGATTGGGGATGGCAAAGTCCGACTTTTAGTGAGGAGACCTGACCCGCCAAAGGGGCCGAATGGAAACCGATGACCCCTTAGATAGCAAAAACAAATAAACTCTTCAAGCCATACTCGTCATGTTCAAATGTCCATCTGGTTGCCTAATAGCCTTGGGTAGTGAAACCAATTGTCTATATAGAAGCCGGTCGCATAGCTCTTAGATTGAAGAGCCCCTCCGGCCTGTAGAAGACCTCTGACAATCACATGCATATCTAATGGAATTAGATGACGCAAGTAGCTCTGGACTTTTTGGTCGCTAAAGGTTGTGGCTCTGGTCTAGCAATTTGTTAAGCACTTAAATAGATCTCTAAACATGTAAGTTACCTCTTCGATATGACAAACGAACGTGCTTTCTTTGCATCTCTTTTGCATTCATACCTATGAATATTGAATGTATCAAAGTACAATCAAGCCACTTTCGGCACCAGCACAAGAATCACAACATTTTTCATTTTCCTCTCCCATCATATCTAACTCCCCTGAAATCTACTCCGTCTTTAACGCCTCAAACTGCTTAATAGTCTCCTCAAACGCCTTCCTCTCCGTCTCCAAATCCGCCAACTTCCTCATCTCAACCTCCTGCAACTCCTTAGCCACCTTCTCCTTATACCCTTCATCTCCCAAGATCTTCTGTTGTCTATCAATTCCCTGTTTAGTCTTTTCTAATTTCTTGCTGGCTTTTGAGATTTCGCCGTCGATGTCGACGCGGCCTTTTACGTGGAGGAAGACGGAAGCGGAGGAGGAGACAGAGAATACCACGCAGCCAGGGGGTCGGGTGTCGGCGGTGGAGAGGACGGAGAGAGAAGAGACGCCCTTTCCAGAGAGGGATTTGATGGATTGGATTTGGGTGGTTACGGTGGTGTGGGCGGTGGGGTCGTGGGTTTGGATGAATACTGTTGAATGGTTAGTTGAGATTTGAGTTAACATGAAGAGATGCAAACTTACCCTTTCCTTCGTCTTTGAGCGAGTATTCGGCCATAAGTGAACGGATACCCCTCGAGACACCGAGGACAAGTTCATATGCAGCTTCTGAGGTGGGGTCATCCATCGATTCGTCGTAGGTTGGGTATTTGGCGAGCACGATAGATTTGGTCTCGTCTTCTGGACGGCGGGGTAGTCGTTGCCAGAGCTCCTCAGTCAAGAATGGCATGTAAGGAGAAATCATGGTCAAAGCGCTTTCGAGAGCAGTGTACAGTGTATCGAGGGCTGATCTCTTCTCCTCTGGGGTACCGTCTTGAAGAATAGCTTTCGAGTTCTCGATGTACACGTCACAAAGCTGGTTGTACCAGTATGCATAGACAATCGATGTTGACTTCTGGAACTCGCGGTCGGCAAGTGCCTGGTTGACCTCCTTTGCTGCAATGGTCAACTTGTGCAGGATCCATCGTTCAGCTAGTGACTCTTTGCCAGTAAGCTTGCCTGTCTTTTGGGGAACGAAGTCTGCATCTAGCTTGCCAAGCACATATTTCGTGGCTTGGTAAATCTTGTTGCAGAATTTACGGTATCCATGGATGACCTTGACATCGAAGGCAATATCACCACCACCAGTAGTATACGAAACCAAAGCAAATCGCAAAGCATCAGTACCACATTGTGGGATACCGTCTGGAAATGCGGTCTTTTGGTACTTGGTAGCCTTCTCAACCTCTGCTGGTGCCAGGTTACCAAGCAGGAGCTTTGCGTGCAGATCATCCAGCTTGATACCCTCGATCACGTCTTGGGGATCGATGACGTTGCCAAGCGACTTCGACATCTTTCTTCCTTCAGAATCGCGAATGAGAGAATGGCAATAGACTTCAGTAAATGGCACTTTGCCGGTAAGCTTTAGACTGAACATGACCATACGGGCAATCCAGAAGAACAAGATATCCCAACCAGTCTCCAACACTGATGTTGGGAACAGGGTTTCGAGATCGTGAGTCTTGTTAGGCCAGCCCAATGTTGCGAAGGGCCACAAACCAGACGAGAACCACGTGTCCAAGACATCTTCATCTCTGTGCAGAGTGAAGTTCTTCCCTGGATACTTTGCTCTTGCCTTCGCCTCTGCCTCTTTCTGGGTACGTCCAGCAAACCAAAGGTCGTTGTCGGCCTCGTCGCCTTCCTCTCCGTAGATCTTGCAGAAGTACATGGGTGCTTGATGGCCCCACCACAGCTGTCTCGACAAACACCAATCATTGACATCGGACATCCATCTCTTGTAGCTCTTCTCTGCAGACTCAGGTAGGATCTTGATCTCTCCATCTTCCACGACTTTAAGAGCGGCTGCTGCCATATCTTTCATCTTCATCCACCATTGAGGCTTCAATAGAGGCTCAATAACATCTTTCGACTTGTCACACAGTGGTACAGTCATTGCGTTGTCTTTCTTGTCGACATACAATCCAGCCTTCTTGAGGTCCTCTTGGATGGTGTATCTGACATCGAATCGCTTCTGTCCAACGTACGGGCCAGCGTTCTCGTTCATCTTACCGTCATCGGTAAGAATGTTGATGAATTCAAGGTTATGACGGGTACCAAGTGCAAAATCGTTGGGGTCATGTGCTGGTGTGATCTTCACGGCACCAGTACCAAAGTCCTTCTCAACGTATGTATCGGCAACGATTGGCATGAGGCGACCAGGAATGAATGGATGGATAGCGTTCTTTCCAACAAGATGCTTGTATCGCTCGTCATCAGGGTGCACAGCAACACCGGTATCTCCCAGCATGGTCTCCGGACGAGTGGTGGCAACCTCAATCTTCTCATCTGTTCCTTCGATCTCATACTTGAAGTGAACGATGATACCAAATTCGACCTTCTTGTCGTAACCTGGAACATCGAGTAGTGTTCGCCCAGACAGCTCCTTGTTCACGACCTCAAGGTTGGAAAGTGAGGTGTTGAGTTTCGTGCACCAATTGACGAGTCGGTTTGCTCTGTAAATGATGCCTTGCTCGTGAAGAGTGACGAAAGTCTCTGTGACAGCAGCTGAAAAGTTGTCGTTCATAGTGAAAGCTTCTCGAGTCCAGTCAAAGGAACCACCCATTCTCCTCAGGACGGTGTTGATCTTGGTATGATACTCGTTCTTCCACTCCCACACGGTGTCCACAAACTTCGGTCTACCCAAGTCATGTCTAGTCTTTTGTTGACGACGCCATAACATGTTCTCCACAACGCTTTGAGTCGAAATACCAGCATGATCGCATCCCGGTAACCACAAAGTAGTCTTGCCGTTCATACGATTCCACCGGATCATAACATCTTGCAAAGCATTACCCAAAGCGTGTCCCATGTGAAGGTTTCCAGTGACGTTTGGAGGAGGTTCGACGATCACAAAGGATCCTTCAGGTTTGACCTTGCCATCGGCCGTGAATTCGGGCTTGAAAAATCCTTCCTTCTCCCACCACGAGTACCAAGCAGACTCGACAGCAGTTGGATTATAGGCTCTGTATTGAGGATCGTCGAAGGATTTTATGACTGCAGACTTGATCAGCCTTTTCCACGATGTCTTTCTATGTTCCAAGTGCGCGTCAACATACGCTTCTTTTCGCCGAAAGGTGTCTCCTCAACATAGGGAGGTAGAACGTCTTTCTCGGCCTCCTTCTCTGCTTTAGCCTTCTTTTCTTTGCTCTTGCTGGTTGCTGCAGGTGCTGCAGAGGCGGCTTTAGCTTTCTTTTGGTCGAATTTGGCTTGTTTCTCGGCCTTCTTTCGCTCTCTTTCAACTGGAAACGCAATGAGTCAACAAATATCCATTGCAGCAATGTAACTTATAGCTCGGTATTATAAGGTATCCGTACGCTCTTTCTCGCTCTTTACTTTCTTCTCGCCATCTGCAGTTTGTGCGGTGCCAACCTTACTACCAGCATCTTGCCCCGGGGTATGAGACCCAGTCGCAGAAGAATTCGTGGCGTCCTTCAACGCAGCTTTAGTTTCGTTCGGGACAGGAGGAGGATTCCCAGATACCGGACCGGTTTCCTCGCTAACTACAAAGTATTTCATCAGTCCAATTCTATCACTTATACAGAGTATAGGTCCTTACTTGGGTTGTATGAAGCAGCGTTCGTAGCCATGGTGGCACGGGGATAGTTGAAAGTAAATCTGTGAGGCGACCTGCGCACCCAGAGCGCTCTGGATAGGATTTTAGACGTCGTGCTGGCGTCTTCTTCAATCAATTGAGTATTCTGAGCGTCGTGGCGGGGTATCAACCAAATTTATTGACTTCGAGTCGATTGTGCTTTAGCTTGGTGACTCCTTCATGGGATTCGCCCGCAGTGGATTTTGAGTCATGTTGCAGCCTTGTGCACGGGCCATATCTGCGAGGCTGACTCTTGTTGACTTTCATCGCGTCGCGATTTTCATCAAGAAGCATCCGCATACATGTTACAAACATATTCCTCTCGCTTGCGAGGAGATGAGCATAAGATTCCGTCACTCTATTGTCTGAGGACCTCCAATTAGACGACATGACTATCACAGCTCTTCCTGAAGCCACCGTCCGCCTCCTTGGATCCGCCCAGGCCCTGACCACGCCAACATCACTTGTCAAGGAGCTTATCGACAATGCTCTTGATGCTAAAGCTACCGCCATCGATATTCTTATCTCAACAAATACCATTGATAAAATTGAAGTTCGGGACAACGGCCACGGCATCCCACAAGAAGACCTCGACGCCCTTGGAAGACATGGTCATACTAGCAAGCTAAGATCATTCGATGAATTGAGATCCATAGGCGGTCTTAGCCTTGGCTTCAGAGGAGAGGCTTTGGCGAGTGCATGCCAGCTAGGAGAGGTCAGTGTGATGACAAAGACCGAAGGCGAGTCAGCTGCTACAGCCGTCAAGCTGAAACCCTCCGGCGGCGTTGCCAGTCAGACCCGAACTTCAAATCCTATCGGTACGACTATCACAGTTACCAATTTTCTTTCCAAACTACCTGTCAGGAAGCAGAATGCCTTGAAGGAAGCTTCTAGGATGTTGAGCAAGTTGAAAGACCTCTTGCAGGCGTACTGCCTGGCTCGACCTCGGGTGAGATTCAGTCTCAAAGTCATAAAAAGTCCAAAAGGTTCATGGTCGTACGCTCCTCGACCAAATGATGGAATTAAAGAGGCAGTTTCGCTTGTCATTGGGAGGGATACTGCAAGCCAGTGCATGGAGAAGACCCTTGTCTTTCCAGAAGGTGGTTACAAGGATGATCTCACCGAGGATGGCCATGATCCAACAGCCACCGATGCAGGTATTCCACCTATCGAGATCGATAGTCATCAATTTGTCATCGATATGTTCTTTCCGAAGCCTGGTGCTGATGCCTCCAAGATCGGACATGGTCAATATATCTCCATAGACTCAAGACCAGTGTCGCATGACAAGGGCACCATGCGGAAGATTGTCAGTCTCTTTAGGTCATATCTCAAAGACTCTCTGTCGGGCTCATCAGAGAAGCTCAAGAGCCCCTTTCTCTGGATGGACATCAGATGCCCGGCTGCTTCTTACGATGCCAATGTGGAACCAGCCAAGGATGATGTACTTTTTTGCAATGAAGCTCTATTGCTAGAGTCTATTGAGAAGGCCTTCCAAGATGTCTATGGCAAGCGAAAAGAGCCACTTGTCGCTGTGCCTCAACAGAAGTATGCTAGCTTAATCGAGGATTTCAACTTGTTGAAAGCTCGAGTTCTCCCACCACGTCAAGCAGACAATGTTGAGCCGAAACCACTACCTACAATGGATTCCGAGC
Source organism: Acephala macrosclerotiorum (assembly GCA_014904845.1). NCBI lineage: Eukaryota > Fungi > Ascomycota > Leotiomycetes > Helotiales > Mollisiaceae > Acephala > Acephala macrosclerotiorum. Next base: position 567,689 of record MU119204.1, on the reverse strand, counting down.
CAACATTTGAGACTTCTGCGACGCCGCCTGGGGTGACCACACCTCAGAATCCAGGAGTGAAGGGGCTAGCGGACGCTACTAAAGATAATGAGGATCTTATGGAAGCCTATAAGTCGGATTTCCATGTTAACATGTCTGAAGACTACAGCGAGGAGATTGAAGGACTTTTTAAAGGCAAGCAACGATTATACATTCCGGATACTCCACAATCAACGAGCCTCGCTTCTCACGCAACTGGCGGCAATTCTGTGAATCCATGGCTTATTGCTAAAATGACTGCTTCATTACAGCGCGAGCCAGCCCTCCCCAATGCCTCCGTGGGTAGCTCGAGCAGAGGAGCAGATCATTGTGGTAAATTTCTTCCAACGCCACAACGGTCGTCTGATCCCCTTTCTCCAGACTCAGACAGAGATCTCGGCATGAACGTCTTGCGCCCTAGGCAGACACTTCATAGTGAAGATATCACTAGCTTGACCTTGCCCTGCTCTCAGTCTGACTCTCGACAGCACCATAGAGTCGGACAGCCATCGCTCGAGCTCGATAACGAACTTCTATTGGGAGATGACTCTTCGACATTCAGACGCCGCAATGACTTTGTCAGTGCTAGACAGGTGCCAGATGGGTCGATGATACCTCTAGGTCCTGCGCGAGCAAATTCATCCAAGAAGTGGACAATCGTCAACAAACCCTTCATCCCTCCGATGAGAGGCAATCAAGGCCAAGTCCCACAAGACGGCTTTCGCCAGACCAAATTGAACGTTGAAAATCGCCTATCTCGAACTGTGTCAAACCCTCAGGAGCTTCCTGCGGAAGAAATCGATCTCCAATGGGCCATGGACTTCGAACAAAGAAAGGAAAATGCGACTCGTCAACGTCGCGAGCAACTTCGAATCGCACGTACGGAAGAGAAATTCTATCAAGTGCAAGAGGAAATCAAAAGTTCACCACACAAGAATCGATACAATGCAGCGATCGCCACTTTAGAAGCTGGCCACGAGATGTCACGAAGCACTGTACCAATGAAGGAGCCTTTCAAGACGACATTACCAGATGGCGATCCGCGAGTATATCTCATGGAGAAACAGCGATCCATGTCAGTCAGACCAGGCGAACCGTCCAAGTTGAGTCGTGCGAAGTCTATGAGATTGCCTTTAGAGAGGATTCCTGAGAATATGAAGCTGCATTCGCTTCTACTTCCTCTGACAGCTGACATGACCCTATTGCGAAAAATGAATGCAAGTCTTAAGCGTACTGATATGTATCTTCAGCGGGGAGTTCTTGGTGCAGCTCTGCCGCCAGATGGTCCCGAAGAGGAGGAAGAGATAACCAAGAAGGTTCAAGCTGTCTTTGAGAATTTGAAGGGATGGAAGGGAGATATGTTTCAGGAACATGTTGGAGGTAATGGAGTCCAAATTCGAGTATCTGGCTGAGGCTCAATGATTACTGTTCGCATGTTTGCTTGAGATGGTACGGACATTGTTGGAGTTATAAGTGCTCATCTAGCGCTGAACCTTGCTGCATTTACACGATACCCATTTGCTTTTCCAGAGCTATAAAGATAGATGTGCATGAAGACATATTAATGACAAAACTCATTTGCGATCCTCAAATGTGCATTAATAGCCGGTTAACTTCCTTAGCTCGCTTCGCTCACAAGCTAAGGAGGTTAACCAGCTATTACTCTGTTCAGACGAGTGACTTAACTGTGTAACATCAAGTCTAAGCAGTCAAAAGTAAGCCCAGGCTCAAAATGTAACCTCAGAAATGAACGAGAAGCAGAAACCCTGTGCATGTGGTTGACCCAGGTTGGTGAGATATCACGAGAAACAACTTGGTATGCTTTTGACGATAGTTAAAAGTATCCTACCAGGGACAAAAGGGTTTGCCTTAAAGTTACGTAATAAAACGTGATATTTGGGTCACGTTTTTGCGCTAAAGTTTTGCTAAGAAACGTTAAGATGTGTCGCTTTTGGCATTTAGCGCTCCCCGTAAAGCCCCTCGTAAAGCTCCAGCTCTATGTAGGGGGGGTTGTAGGGGGGAACGCCCTACTCGCGCGGGCGGAGCCGGTGCGAATAAAAAATCCATATACTAAAAGTTTTATAATAAATTCAAGTCGTCAAAGGCAAGGCATGGCGTGAGGCACGAGGGACATCCCACTATGTCCCTTCACTACTAGAATATTCAACAGTGATACAACTTAATTCCATCAGAATTGATACATCACGTGTGCCTGGACCTGACCTCGGGATTCAGGGGTCGATGCGGGCCTTAGATTGGAACCTTGGGAAGCCTCCGAGGAGGATGCACTACATGGATTACCATTTTCCATTCGACCCATTGGAACAGAAGTGCAGGAAGAGATCAATCCTGAGGATTGACAGTGTCCAGTAAATGTATAACATGTAAGACTATCGATGCTGAGATTTGATTCATCTAAGCTCGCTAGTGATCTAATAACGGCGTATACTTCGTAATTAAAACAAAACGCGTTGCCATGGTCACAACTCGAGGAATGGACTAAGATATTTCGCAACCACCACATTTGCTGGAAATTGTTACTCCAACCTCCTCGACCTGATACTTTGTAAGCGTCGAAGCCTTCCAGAAGTTTATGCTTGCTAATAACACGCTCGGGCTATTCGTTTCATCTACACGAAACGCGTATCCCTGTGTCCCCCCTCTAACTCCAATCCCCGATCATTTTCCGATACAATACTCGATCGTGTGTCACGAACTTCCACAGCAACCGTGTCGACTTCAAGAACTGCTTGCGAAACCCATCCGCAGAGACTGCTGCGGGGCAGAGTCTATGGTCTTCTTTCAGAGCACGCATTGCTAGCATAATCCTCATTATATCGAACAAATACCAGCTATCGGCCGAGTCACATAAAGCATAATCACTTGGAAACACGAAATAGACACAATCATGGCGACGACACCGGAACTCAGAGAGCAACCTTCGTTCAGTCAGGAGTCTCCATCGCCCTCACGATCGCCAACTCCAGCTCTTGGAGCTTGTCCAGAGCTGTCTCGTTGCGTATCGACAACTTCCACTAGCACTGTCTTCTCAGGAGACTCTAGTATGGGACGAGAATCTCTCGGCAGTTCGGTCGGCACATCTGCTTCACGATCATCATCTGCGAGCTATTCTCATCGAGCGTCGATGGGCGGACCAGAGAAACCTAAACGTCGAGGCTATGTTAGACCACAAGGGACGGACTTCGCTGCTTCGGCCAAATCGAGAGAGAGCGTCTTGAGCTTAGGCAGCATAGCACATCTACAGTATTACTTCGCCAGAACAGGTCTACTGGATGGAAAGGGAGGACGATTGATGAAGAAGAAGGAGAATCGTGGGACACTGGATCTGTCAGCGCTAGACACATCATTCCTTACACCCAAGTTAGTTGGTTCGGATGTCGATTCTTCATATGCCTCTATGGGCAGCAGTCCAGAGCTCCATGCTCAACTCGGAGGCATCCTCGTGGAAAGCCCAACACAGGAGGAAGGCGCCTATTTTAGTGGCGAGGAAGACGAAGGACATCCACATATGCTTCCACCTACCGTGAGCACCTACAACCACCGAGAGAAGCCTATTGAACATCCGCCGTCTCTGGAGGAGCTAAAGGAAGACCTGCAGAAAGCTCTTGGAGAGGCTGTCAAAGTACTAGAAGAGGCGAAACAGAACCCAACCTCACAACCTTCTTCGCCATCACACAACCAATCATCCGACAATGAGCCCACGAGCCCAGCTTCGGACGCGAACCGAGGATGGTACGAACTACAAGGCGTGCATATTCTCGACATAATGACGCTTGCCATACGGGCTGCCAAGATGTACTATACAGCACACGACCAGCCAGCGCGTCTATCGGCGATCAAGACCGAGCGAAAGATCCGAGCAGAGCTTTTATCAGTCATGGAAGTTCTCAAGCGTATGGCAACCAGGAATTTTGCCTCTGGAATGCGGACAGAGGAGCGAGAAACGATGGAAAATTGGGTAACCAATGTCTACGAGATGCTGAAGCAAGAAGAAGCTATGGAGGAAGCCGAAAGGAAACAAAGAGCCAGCTGGTCTTGGCTCGATGATTCGTGGGAGGGCAGAGATGTGGAGCGAGAATACGCATTCATGAAGTCCGTGGACCCAGAATCGGACACTCTCCCGGAATTCAAGTCAGTGGACGAAGTCACAGATGAAGAACTTCCTACCTCATTTCTAGGCGATTTAAGGACAGGATTGAGATTGGTTAAATTGCATAATGCGGTTGTGAGGAAGAGCAAGAGGCCATTCGGAGCAATCGACAAATGGCACACCGAATTTGGAAAACCATACCGCAGTGCAGAAAATCTAAGATACTGGATCAAAGCCGCCGAACTACGCTGGGAAGTGGTCCTCGAAGTCGACGTCATGGGCGTCGTGAACGGGACCAACAGAGCAGCATGGAAGAGTTTCGAGACTGCTATCTGGCAATGGTGCCGCAAGGTCAGAGAAGAGATCACAGCAGAATTGAAAGTCTGAACAGGGACTATTTATTGTGAGGCTTAGGTTTAGGGTGTGGGATAATGGGTTACGAATATAATGCTTATGTCATAACATTGGAAGAGTGGGAGTAGGAGATTGAGAAGCCGGGCTATGCGTTGCGTTAAACTGTATATATTTTGCACGCTGCCAATTAGTGGTTTTCTCTTTAGGGGTTCTTCTCTTGCTGTTTACTATACCCAGACTTAGTTTTATTTTTCCTTTGTTTTGAGAGGAATTCATTGGTTTTGCTACTATACATGAGGGCGTCATCGTGTGAGAATAGCCGAGAGACGACTATGACATATACTTCGAGAAGCAAAGAAGGACGAAGACAGCCATACGCGGCCGATGAAGGTCATGAGATGCTTCTTTCTTTATTGAAGTCAATACGGCAACAAGAGAATAGAAGCTCTCGAAATAGAAAATGAGTCGATGTCTACAAAGAGTCCTCACGTGTATGACCGCATTGGTGGAAGTTCATTGTTTCTTTGTCAATTTGAACCCACAAAGTACTTCGATCCAACAGGCCGCTGAGATTCCAAGAACCATTGACCTTCTCGTAAATCGACCACTCAAACCTCTCAAAACCTTTTCCACTTTCAAAATTTCCAACATGGACTCAAAGGCCCCACCAAGGTCCTGGGCCTATCAACAGAATGGCTCAGAATCTTCACTAGCTAGCAGGGGAATGGAAGTCAGTATTCCACCTGGACAAGCACCCCCCTCTCCAAATCAATACAGAGAAATGGGAGAGCCTACATCGCCTGTCGAGAATAGGTATAGGACGTGGAATAGAGTGGCGAATACCATCTCTGCTCAGCAAAGAGCTGCGAACTCGAGTCCACTTCCTCCAACCTCGGGTTGGAGCAGTAGTGCTGGTACGAGCTCACAAGTATCTCCTAGGAGTTCGTATCGTCAAGACCAAGGATTAGAAATGCGACCTCAGTCTATGAGCAAAACGTCAGCAAGGAAAATGCAGCAGTTGACAGGGTATGAATCCGGACACGAGAAAGTATTTCCAACACAATATCCACAAGCTTTCAATAATGTACAGTCTTCGAATGGTTCAGATAGTGAAGGGAGCGTGTATAGCCAGTCCAGACCAAGTATCAGGAATGAGGACAGTTGGAACTCATCAAATACGCAAGACAGTCAAAAATCAGAATCTCAGCAAAGAGCCCATACGATATCAAAATTGCAACATAACGTAGCACCTAGCGGGGAAGATATCATTGAACTCCAGCGGATACTTGTAGAGCAGCAACAACGCTACGATGAAGAAATTCAAAAGGAGATGGCGGTTTTCATCCCCAAGCCTTTAGTCATTCGCTCAAAGAAGCCAAAGCGTGTCTCGATTCTCTTATCAACGCCGTCAATATTGAAAAATGCGAGAGATAGCTTAGAATGGGGTATCAATGAATTGACTTCTCCGAGAATGCCAAGAACGAAGAGGCATAACAACACGCCTGTCAAAGCGAGGTTCTCAATGCATAGCGGGAATACGACGCCAGAAGAAATGCCACCCACGCCGCCACCAAAGAGTCCTAGACGGAAGAAGTTTAAGAAGGTGTTTGGGACGGGGGAGCATCCGCTGAAGAGTCCGTTTCCATTTTCGGGGGAGGAGGAGGATACTATTGCTAGTCCTTCGGAAAGTAGATTCAGCAGAAGAGTATCTGGAGCTGTGAAGAGTATGTCAATTGGAAGGAGGGGGTCGCAGATGAAGAAGACGGTTATTACGAATAAGGCGAGGAAAGCTGATGGGCCGGATACACCGACACCTGTCAAATCGAGCTTTATAGAGACGATGCATAAGGGTAATGAGCAGTTGCATGATGTCATTGAGAAGACGAAAAAGAGTGTTTTGAAAAGTTCGGATGAGAAGAGGAGGGAAGAGCTGAAGAAGAAGATCCATGTTGTTGGACTTGGGGATCAGAGTCCTGGTTCGTATCCTCGATTCTCGTAAACAGAAATCATGCTGACTCCTTGGGTCTCAAAGATGGGAGGGTGTCTGAATGGCTGTAGGATATTGTAGGTAGTCCAAACTTATTGTAACATTGTAATCGTACATTTCTTTCGATTTAGGATTAGTGAAACTCCGTGCTCAATTGGGATATTGTGAGGATATGTAGCGGTGACCAGCTTATCGGATATGCGGCTTCCAGCATCATTGTTCGTCCCAATCGAGCGGTGATACTGTACCTGCAGCTGATCGGACAGGCAGCTATTCCCTCCAGACAGCAGACTTCTCCCATTCTTGAAGACTCCTCTCAACCATCGTGGAAATATTAAGGTATCTCGTTCGCTGTCGAGATAGGAATGAACTATCATTGATCGTGAATCAAGCATGCTGTAGGTACGATGATACGTTTCATGACCCGCTGTTGAAGCCCCGGCCGCCGACGCCAAGCGGGTTGCTCCTACCCCACAGCGCATCCCTGCCACTGTGAGACGCCCACAGCTCGAGCTCCCCTCTGACCGCGAGCTGCTGACCTCGAGCTGCTGACCTCCAATTCCACTTTCTCCATCCACAAAGATCACAAGATCTTCTTCAACCCGTGAACTCAATTACAGTATCAACAACACAATTATGGGAGGAGAAACAGTTGATACGGCGAAGGCGAAGAGCAGCTATCCCAAGCTGTCTCATCGTCCCGTCGGACAATGGATTCCAAACATCTACAAGGAGCGGATTGCACAGTTCTATAGTGGGGGACAATATGAGGGCAAGAATCTGCGAGCGTGAGTTTCTCGATTTGAAAGGGTGAATGTCCGTTCTAATTGTGAGAATTAGGATGCTCAATGAGGGCGTTGCTTCTGGAACCCCCCACGTCAAACTCTCAGTATGGGATGCCCCCGACCTCACTCGACCGACATTCAAGGAAGCGATGAAGGGTAAATACAGAAAAACTGCCGTTGGTGAATCGTTCGGTCCATCTTGGTCAACACACTGGTTCAAGGTGCAGCTTACAATTCCGAAAGAGCTCTTGAAGAAGGACCTTTTGGAGTTGCATTGGGATGCGAACAACGAGGGCATGGTCTGGACCGAGGATGGCAATCCGCTACAAGGTCTGACTGGTGGCGGAGAGCGAGTGGAATGGGTCATTCCTGATAGCTTCAGAGACGGCAAGGAGCACACGATTTATATCGAGATGGCTTGCAATGGCATGTTCGGAAATGCACCTGGCGGAGACTCAATCCAACCTCCCAACCCAGACAAGTACTTCCAATTGTCACAAGCGGATATCGTGGCTGTCAATGTCGAAGCCAGACAATTGTGGATCGATATTTGGATTATTGGCGACGCCGCCCGGGAGTTCCCAAGTGACTCTTGGGAGCAGCACAAGGCTTTGAAGATCTGCAACGAGATCATTGAGGCCTTTGAGCTTGGCAACCAAGACTCAATTGCGAAAGGTCGCAAGATTGCTGCAGAATACCTTGGCAAGGAAGTTAGCTCGTCAAAAGTCTACGAAACTGGCACTCAGCCAATTGTTTACGGTATCGGTCACTGCCATATCGATACTTGTTGGCTGTGGCCATGGGCTGAGACTAAGAGAAAGGTCGCCAGATCTTGGTCCAACCAGTGCAATCTGATGGACCGTTATCCGGAGCATCGCTTTGCTGTTTCGCAGGCACAACAGTATAAGTGGCTCAAGCAATATTACCCGTACGTTTTCGACCGGGTCAAGGAGAAGGTCAAGAAAGGTACTTTCCAGCCTGTCGGAGGTAGTTGGGTCGAGCATGATACCAATATGCCCAGTGGTGAGTCGCTGGTCAGACAATTCGTGTATGGACAGCGATTCTTCGAGAGCAACTTTGGCAAGAGATGTCAGACGTTCTGGTTGCCCGACACTTTCGGATACTCAAGTCAGCTGCCGCAACTTTGCAGATTGGCTGGAATGACTCGATTCTTTACTCAAAAGTTGAGCTGGAACAACATCAACAAGTTCCCCCACACCACCTTCAACTGGGTTTCGCTGGATGGATCCCAAGTCATATGCCATATGGCCCCATCTGAGACCTACACCGCTGAGGCCAACTTCGGTGATGTCAAGAGATCAGTTACTCAACACAAGTCCATGGACCAAGATGAAACTTCATTGCTCGTCTTTGGCAAGGGTGATGGAGGTGGAGGACCTACCTGGCAGCATCTTGAGAAGCTTCGACGATGCCGAGGCATGGCCGACACCACTGGCATGCTACCTAGAGTTCATATGGGTGACTCCGTTGAGGACTTCTTTGACCGACTTGAGAAGAGAGTTGAGGATGGTCTTGACCTTGTCACTTGGTATGGCGAGCTCTACTTTGAGCTGCACAGAGGAACATACACCACCCAAGCAAACAACAAGCGCAACAACAGAAAGTCTGAAATAATGCTCCGCGACATTGAACTATTAGCCACATTGGCAAGTATCAAATCGGGATACAAGTATCCTAAGGAGAAGATTGATGATATGTGGGAGGCGACTCTTCTGTGCCAGTTCCATGACTGTCTGCCCGGTAGCTCTATAGAGATGTGCTATGATGATAGTGATGAGCTATACGCCAAGGTGTTCGAGACCGGCGAGAAGATCTTAAAGGAGCTGCAAGAAATCCTCGGCGTCCAAGATGTGGACACGAAGAAAGCTAAGGGTAACTTTGCTGCTCTCAACACTTTGCCATGGCACCGCAGGGAGATCATCTCCCTTGGTGATGGCCAAGCTGGAGTTGCTTGCGGAGACGGCAACTTGCTGAACATCAAGACTTTCAAGATCGCTGAGACTCCAGAAGTCACCGTCGAGGAGACCTCCAAGGGTGTGTTTGTCTTACAGAATGACGACTTGCGCGTTCAGGTTGCTGATGGATGTATCACTTCTCTATACGACCGAAAGGCTAGCAGAGAAGTCATTGCCAAGGGAGGCAAAGCCAATCAGCTTGTCATTTTCGATGACAAGCCCCTCTACTGGCAAGCTTGGGATGTTGAAGTATTCCATCTTGACTCTCGCAAAGAGTTGTCCTCGGGTACCACCAAGATCTTTCAAAAGGACCCTCACCAAGTCAGCGTCGTGACCGAGACGAAGATCAGCGAGAAGAGTTGGGCTAAGACATACATCACCCTCTCTGCTGCATTCAAAGGACAACAATCTTATGTTGAGATGCACAGTGAGGTCGAGTGGCGAGAAGACATGAAATTCTTGAAGGTCGAGTTTCCAGTCGATGTTCGCAACACTGAGGCATCATATGAGACACAATTTGGTATTGTCCGGAGACCAACACATTACAACACCACGTGAGTATATTTGAATCCCCTTTTTGGGCTCGGCTAACAGTTGCAGGTGGGACATGGCGAAGTTCGAGGTCTGCTGCCACAAGTTCGCCGATCTGTCTGAACACGGTTATGGTGTCTCTATTTTGAATGACAGCAAGTACGGCTTTGCCACCTGTGGTAACCTAATGAGACTCTCACTCCTTCGTGCACCCAAGGCACCCGATGCACACGCAGATATGGGCCGTCACCACATCCGCTGGGCAATTCTTCCCCATCAGGGCGATTTGGGGTCGACTACCGTTCGCACCGGCTATGCATTCAATAACCCATTGAAGCTTGTCCAATCACCAAAGACACTGGATGCATCAGCGTTCAGTAATCCGATCAAGCTGACAGGTAACCCGTCCCTGATTCTCGACACTGTTAAGCGAGGAGAGGATGATGAGGACGTTTCGAGAGGGGAGTTGTTGAAGCGCAAGGGAAAAAGTGTGATCCTGCGCATCTACGATAGTTTGGGAGGAACAAGCAAGGGTGCGATCGAGACTACCTTGGACGTGAAGAAGGTATGGAAAACGAACGTCCTCGAGGATGACGAAGAGCCGCTCGAGATCTCGAAGGGCAAGGTTGATATCACGCTCAGACCCTTTGAGGTCGCTACTTTTAGACTGCAACTATGAATAAACATGGAATGGATACAGAGGCTGGCTGTGAAGTATTATTTTCTTGGATCCAGCGTTAGAAAGAAGTTAGCTTATGAATTCAATGATGGATGACATGCAGTTATTGTTACCCGGATGGTGACTGCCGCGCTACCGGTGTTCACTTTGCGATCATGAGATGAATAGGATCGCGAAAGACTCCCATTCAAGTTACAATATGGCCCCCAATTCCCGTCTCCAAGATAGCAGCAATAGTTTGCTGCTGTACAGCTTAGTCACAAGCTTGTACAACGTACCATACCGAGTTCCTTTCTGCATGCAAATGCTGGTGATGGAGCATGGACAGGGTCAAGAGCCCAGCCCTGAGAAAGTAACTCTATTACCCAGAGCAGCAGGTGCTCCTGCAGGTTGTGCAAATCCGTCCACACCCAAAAATAGCCTCAAGACCCCACCACGCTGATGTTCACTGGGTGCGCCCCGGGTGCGGGGAGATGTTCATCCCCATCGGCGAACCACACCCAAACAAAAACCCATGCTGGAGGATCACATCTTGGGTCCTGCAAATCTAAAAGTTTCACCCCGAGAGAACATTTTCCACGAACAGACTTCCAGATTGACAGTCGCCTCAGAGGGAACCCTTGCACTCAAAACCCCTCTCACTGGTCGGTAGGTACGCTTCTTTGGGGCGCTTTCCAGGAACAGGAAATTTTAGAGATTGGATGGGGTGATTGGAATGATGATTTGATTGAAGGGCCACAGGGCCAAGCGAAGGAGGCTGAGTCCCGGGATATGCTTGCAGGTGCAGAATACGCTGCTGCACAAATCTGGCGGGCTGAGCCGCTGATCTTGTTGAATCTGGTTTGGCGGCGCCCAAAACGCGCCGAGTCTTTGGAAGCTGAAGGTCATCTGATTTGTTTGTTCGTATTTGATTCACACGTTTCGTCTGATCAGTTCGGACTAGATGTTTTATTTGCAGGTACGAGATGGAGTTTGAGATGCAAGTGCATGGGAGAGCTATCCAAGGCGACGAGGTAGGTACAATGGAGGGTAGGGAGGTGTTGCTGATTGGCAAGGATGATATGAATTGAAAAGGATCTGACATGTTTTGTGCATCAGTAATCGGTTCTACTTCTGGACCCTAGCCCCAAGCTCCTGGATCTCCCGCTGAGCGGCCGCCAGTTATATAAAATGTTTCCTACCTCCGTTTCTAATGTCAACATCACAGCATCTCCAGTCAAGTTCTAGCTGCGATCTCCCTTCCTCTTCGTCGACATCGATAAGATGAAGGTTTCCTCATTCCTCTCCCTTGCCACCTGGCTTCCAATCCAAGCAGCTACATTGTGTGAAGCTCAGAAACACGCCTTCGCTCACGTCGTGGTTGGGAATACAGTAGCTCATACACAAGCAACATGGGCAAACGACATCTCGCTCGCACAAGCATGCGGAATCGACGCTTTTGTCCTGAACATGGGATACCCGGACTCCAATATCCCCACCCAAGTCGCCAACGCTTTTGCTGCTGCTGAAGCTGCTGGTTCTTCCTTCAAACTGCTGTTTGCGTTTGATTATTTGGGGGGTGGAGAGACCTGGCCTGCTACCGGGGACAATTCTGTTGTGTCTTATTTGCAAGAGTATTCGGGGTCTGCCGCTTATTTCAAATACAACAATTTGCCGTTTGTCTCGACGTTTGAGGGTACGGGCAATATTGCGGATTGGGCTCAAGGGGGACCTATTAGGTCTGCTGTGCCGGTCTACTTTGTTCCTGATTGGAGCAGTCTTGGTCCTTCTGGCATTCAACCGTATTTGGACAACATCGATGGGTTCTTCAACTGGGGCATGTGGCCAAACGGGGCAAGCAACATGACAGATTCTCTCGATAAGGAATACCAGAGTGTGCTTGGAAACAAGTCGTACATGATGGGTGTAAGCCCTTGGTTCTTCCATTCTGCTTCTGGTGGGACGGTTTGGGTGTGGAGGGGTGATGATCTTTGGGCTGATAGGTGGGCGGAGACGTTGGACGTTAATCCTGAGTTTGTCCAGTGAGTCCTTCCCTACCCTCTCCTTTCCAGCTCGGTCTTTTGCTAACAATGGTAATAGAATCGTGAGCTGGAACGACTTCGGTGAAGCCCACTACATCGGACCCATCTACAGCGATTCCGAAATTGCCACAGGCTCAGCAGTATATGTTGACGGTATGCCGCACGAATCCTGGAGAGACTTCATCCCATACTACATTGCCAAATTCAAAGGCGACTCCTTCGACATCTCCTGCGACCAGATGCAATACTGGTACCACCCTGCACCAACCGCTGGAGGGTCCACTTGCGGAGTTGTAGGCAATAATGCGGATCAAGGCCAGACAGAATTGTCGCCTAACTTGGTGGTTGAAGACGGTGTCTTCTTCTCAGCTTTGTTGAGCAGTGCGGCGGAAGTCCATGTCCAGATTGGATCCAATCCAGTGACGGTGTACGAAGGGGCTGAGGGCATTAATCATTGGAGTCAGCCCTTTAATGGACAAACTGGTGTGCCGACTTTCTCGGTGGTGAGGTATGGAGCGACGGTCAAAAATGGGACGGGGATTGCGATTACGGCCGACACGACGTTAAGTAATGGGTGTACGCAGTATAATGCTTGGGTTGGATCCTGCTAGATGTTTGTCAGTTGAAGGAAGGGATTAGTGAGGGGGGAGCAAAAATATATAGTATGTCCTAACGAAAATGTATATTATAATGAAACTTGGACCGATATTCATTGTCTGTTGCTGAGATGCATGGTCCTTGAGGAAAGTTGAATTTGAATGTCCGAGGTGAGTGAGATCTTAGTTCGAGCGATAACTAAGGGGAATGTTCGTTCGTGAAACCGACATTTAGACCTACAATATTTCTAAATCTGGTGGCATTTGAGATGGAACATTCCATTGTGACTTCACACTTCTTAAAGCTCGTCCTTACGTGAGTTTGCATCTTGAGCGCGTATCGTGGCACGTGACTGGTGTGTCCGGTAATTTTTGGAAACTTCAGGCCACGAAGAAGAGAAGGTTTCTCCGTTGAGCCTTGTTTTAAATGTCAGACAATAGGAAGCGGACGTCCTCCACCGAATGTCGAGATGTCTGCTCCTGTTCATGTGCTCAAAAAGCATGCTAAGCACGTGGCCGTTTCCAGCCTTCCGTCCCGCCAAAGAGGGTAATTTTCCGCGCCCGCTGAGAATTCCCTCTTCGGACACGACTTTTGGCTGAACCCACAACACCAACATCACTCGCTCAACCGCATCCACCCAACGTCAAACCCAGCAACCCGATCTTGTTCTCGACCTTAACGAGGTTTCCCCGAAAGCTTAAGGCGATGTCACACTCGTCACCCCTCCTTACAGTACAGGCAACTTTTTCCTGCTTTCCCCACGATTTTCTGCATACTTTTTTCATGGATTCTCTTGCCCTGGTCAGAGGATCTCTTGCCCCTCCTCTCCCCTACGCAGTAATTCTCTAGACTTGAAGTCAAGATGTTGTCATGCTAGACACAGGGCTAGACTAGAGATTTTACCCGCCTGTCAAGTGTGGTAGCTAATATAGGATGATGAAATGAGGAATTCCACCCGATAGGGATGCTTCCCAGTCCAGATTGGGGCAATTGAGATAGATACTTATACGCCTAGTGATGTTTGATTTTTGCTCTTCTTGAAGCAGTTTATCTTAGACAGTTTTGGTTACATCCTCTTGATCGTTCCTTCTCAAATTTAAATCATATCGTTCGACTTTTCTCAAAGAGGCAGCACCATAGTGAACTCTTGCTACGCAACTTTTTGCACACTTCAAAGCGCCCTTCACCTCATAAAAGCCCTCCTCCCTCAACATCCTCAATCTTCAACCACTTCCTATCATCCTACAAACATCTACCTCTTCGCCTTCAAGAACTTCCTTTCATTATACAAATATCTACCTACATTCCTTCAAATCATCTTTTACAATGGCACCCTCAGCTATCGAACCTGTCTCAACCTACCCCGAGCGTGATGGACTCGCTCTCGAGGAATTGTCGGACGATATCAACGCTGTCAACGTCCTCAAGGCCAACATGAAGGAGAAGAGCATGCTTGAAGCCTCCGAGTTCGATGCTGAGAAAGACAAGACCAAATTCCGTCAGTACGAAGAAGCCTGCGACCGAGTCAAGAACTTCTACCGCGAGCAACACGAGAAGCAAACCGTCGCCTACAACCTCAAAGCCCGGAATGACTTCAAGTCAAAGACCAGAGCTAAGATGACCATCTGGGAGGCTATGGAGAAATTGAATACCCTCATCGACGAATCCGACCCTGACACCTCACTTTCACAAATCGAGCACCTCCTCCAGACTGCTGAGGCCATGAGAAAGGATGGAAAGCCCAGATGGATGCAACTCACTGGCCTTATTCACGACCTTGGCAAACTCCTCTTCTTCTACGGTGCTGCAGGACAATGGGATGTCGTTGGCGATACCTTCCCAGTTGGTTGTGCTTTCGATGAAGGCATCATCTACCCAGATACTTTCAAGGGCAACCCAGATTCCAATGACCCCATCTACAGCACCAAGTTCGGCATCTACAGCCCAGGCTGTGGTATGGACAACGTCATGTTGTCTTGGGGCCACGATGAATACCTGTACCACATTGCCAAGGATCAATCCACTCTTCCACCTGAGGCTCTGGCTATGATTCGATACCACTCCTTCTACCCATGGCACTCTGCTGGTGCGTACCATGAGCTCATGAACGAGCACGATCATGCTATGTTGGCTGCGGTGAAAGCATTCAACCCGTATGATCTATACAGCAAGAGTGATGATGTTCCAAGTGTGGAGGTTCTCAAGGTGAGCGGGATCATAACACGATAATATGAATCGATACTGACTAAGAGGTAGCCATACTATCTGGAGCTCATCGACGAGTTTTTCCCAAACAAGGTTGTCAAGTGGTGAGGATCAGAAGGCCGAGGTGTTTGCATTTAGCGGTTTACGATTTTCTTTCTCGCATGGTTTTCTCGACGTCCAAGGATGGATGTCTCTTGGACCGGTGGTTTCTTCACTCATAATGCTCGTCAGAATGACAGCGGTCCATGCACGAATGGCCCTCGTGGGTAGTTCTTTATGATGGCATGCATCATGCCCAACATTGAACGTCCCCCAGAGCGGCGATACTTTATCCATGATGCGTGTCAGAAAGATAACACTGCATGTATGCGGTTTATAGATTAATAGACCGATGAATTAGCATGTGCCGAGTGTCTTATTCGCACACTCGAGAACTGCTTGAAACCAACGGAAGTGTCCGCTCAAATTTCACGACTCCTCCAAAAGTTCTAGGTCGCCAGAGTCATTCAACGTTGAGCAAGAACAGCCGTTCCCATTCACCACTGACACACGCTTGCGCATTGAGGTGCCCAATGGCCGAATACGGAGTTAACCCACAATCGTGGGGCAGGCTTGACCCTCAAAATCTGGGGATCCAACAATGCGGGATCGAGGGGACCGAAGAGCGATGGCTTGCACTACTGGTCCTGGAAGCTCAGCAGATCTATAGCGGCATCTTGGTACGGCACTATCGTGGACTCGAAACCCAATCGTCTCGTGAAGGGGGCGTTCTGTAATCCAAGATCGCCCTCTCATGGAGAGTTCCCGAGCAAGCGGTTGATCGACTAGGTTGATCGACCCCTCCTTCGCTATCCCACATCAAGCCAACCTTGGAGAAAGCAATTATTCCCCATTACCATTAACATATTGGGGTATTTATATGAGCTCACATCTCAATTGATGTCTTTTTTAGTCTCTCTAACGATTCTATCGGATCATCAACTCCAACCTTCACACTCACAACACCATGGCACCTCATGCAGACGACACACAGAACAATGGCAACGGTAACGGCACCACCCCTCAACCACACCGTCCATCCCAGAAATCGTCTACCAAAGGCGGACCCAAGATCCTTCCTCCAGGATGCACGGCCGAGAACTTCAACTCTTTCCTCGACGCAGCTCGCAAACTGGTCGGCGAAGAAAATGTCTTCCTTATCGAACTTGACCATAATCTGATCGATGGCGATTACATGCATCCATGTAAGGGGCATGATATGCACGCCGTCCTCGATCGAGAGTATTTTGTTGCGAGCGCTACGGTTGCGCCGAGGGATGTGCCCGAGGTGCAAGAACTGATGAGGCTTTGTAACAAGTTTGAGATTCCTGTTTGGCCTTTTTCTATTGGGAGGGTAAGTCGGTGGGTTTTCTTCTCTTGTCCTCGAGTGTTTCACAGTTGGTCTCTTGATATATTGCTTGAAGGGTGGTTGCTGACATGGCGGTACAGAATACAGGCTACGGAGGAGCAGCACCAAGGGTCCCAGGCAGTGTATGCATGGATCTAGGAAAGCACATGAATAAAGTTCTGGACGTGAATATCGAGGGAGCATATGCCTTGGTTGAGCCCGGTGTTACATTTTTTGATTTGCACGAGTATCTGGAGGAACGCAATCTACGAGAAAAAGTCTGGCTTGATGTTCCTGATCTTGGTGGTGGTTCTATTATAGGAAACGCGGTTGAGAGGGGTGTTGGGTATACGCCTTATGGTGGTAAGTCTTCAACATCTGCTCTGTATCAGGTTAGAGATGTGGCTGATGGTGGGGAGGTAGATCATTGGATGATGCATTGTGGGCTGGAAGTCGTTCTCCCAAATGGAGATCTTGTGCGAACGGGAATGGGAGCTTTGCCTGATCCGACGGTGTCAAAGGATCAGAGTCTGAGACCAGATCAGCAGCCTGGGAATAGGTGTTGGCAGTTGTTTAATTATGGGTTTGGGCCTTATAATGATGGGATTTTTACACAGAGTAGTTTGGGGATTGTGGTTAAGATGGGTATCTGGGTGAGCCATTCTCATGACTTGGGACAATCTGAGACTAATGTGGTGTTCAGTTGATGCCGAATCCTGGTGGCTATCAAGCGTATATGATTACTCTTCCAAGAGATGAAGATCTGCATGCTGCGATGGATATCATCAGGCCCTTGCGAATGGTGAGTTATTCTTCAAGAATTTGAGGTGATGAAGTTCGGCTCTACTGACTCCGTCTAGCAAATGGTCTTGCAGAACGTCCCGACTTTGCGCCATATACTTCTCGATGCCGCTGTATATGGAAACAAGAAATCTTACTCCTCATCCGACAAGCCTCTCACAGACGAAGAGCTAGACGAAATCGCCAAAAAGTTAGACCTAGGACGTTGGAACTTCTACGGTGCTGTATATGTAAGTTCGCAAACCGACATCCAATTTTCAATATCCTGCCAGCTCTAGGACAAATTGAGAACCGTGTCTGCAGGCTTCGCCCTCACAAAATAGATGCTAAGCGGACATAGGGACCAGAACCAATTCGCAACGTCTTGCTGTCCGTTATCAAGCAAGCATTTCTCTCTATTCCAGGAGCCAGGTTCTGGCTTCCTGAAGATCGCAAAGAGCCGAATTCAGTCTTACACACCCGTTCAAACACGCTTCAAGGGATCCCATCAGTTGATGAATTGAAATGGGTAGATTGGTTGCCGAACGGGGCGCATTTGTTCTTTTCTCCTATTACAAAGATAAGCGGGGATGATGCTATGCTGCAGTATAGTGTTACGAAGAAGAGATGTGTCGAGGCGGGGCTGGATTTCATTGGGACATTTGTCGTGGGGATGAGGGAGATGCGTATGTCCTTCTCTTTTGGAGCGGGGGGTTGAATTCTTGAGAAGATACGCTGACATAAATGGTGCTAGATCACATCGTTTGCATAGTCTTCAATCGTGAAGATCTCGAGAGCAAGAAGAAAGCACACTGGCTAATCCGGACTTTGATTCAAGACTGTGCTGAGCATGGTTGGGGCGAATATCGAACTCATTTGGCGCTAATGGATCAAATTGCTCACACGTACAACTTTAATGATAATGCGCAGATGAAGCTGAATGAGAGAATTAAGGATGCGTTGGATCCAAAGGGCATTCTTGCTCCAGGGAAGAATGGTATTTGGCCGAGCGGATATGATAAGGAGGCTTGGAGGATTCCTGCTGAGTGAATGAAGGTTAGAAAGGGGGGTGAGAGGAAGTGAATGAGTTTGATTTTGTCTGGAAGTTTTGATTGGTGCTAGCGGAAGCAAGTTTGGGAATGTCGGTCTTGAAATGCTGGGGTCAGTCTCTTTGAATGTACTCATCTATCTTCGTCTTTTTTCTACGCTGGATAAGATATTTTCACTAAGGGGTCGGGTCTTCCAAAAGATGCGAGATTATGTTCGATAATGGGGGATCTTGGTCTTCAACCTGACTTTCAATGTCTGGTCCTGGCTTGCAACTTTATAATTCAAAGCTAAGGTAGTCTTGAGCTACTTGTTTTCAACACTGACGCACCTCGGTAACACTGACGAGAGTTCGGACATCCAGATCTTCCATTCCAAGCCTCGAAATCCTCCTACACCCCAGCCTCATACTCCAAATCCCCCCTTCTACCCACAATACAATGTTCCTTCACCTCAGGTAATTCCCATTCCACATACCCCTCCTCCCGTGCCCTCTTAACATCCCTTTCCCAAGCCACTTTCAACTTCTCTTGATCAAACTTCTTATATGCCCTCCTATCAGGCGCAACATAAGTCCCTTCATGACCCCTAACCTCCAACATTCCCAACTCCTCACCAACCATCAAATCCCCCTCTCTTGTCATCGGTAACCGATCCACCAGATACACAATCCTAACCTGAGCAAACCACTGCATCAACATAGCAACCCAATCCTCTAATCCTAGCTGACCTTCCGAATTCTTGATATAGATAGCGAGATAATGGATGCGGTCGAGATCTTCATCTCGGAGGAGTTCGAGTTGGTCGACGCCGTATATTGTTCCATTGGGTTCGAGGCCCCAGGTTAGGAAGAGGATGTCGGTAGTGAAGTTAGTCCAGATATTTGGCGAGGAGTAGGCGGTTCCGAAGGCTTTTTCGTAGGTTTTCAGAGCTATGGAATAGCTTTCTTTACAGGCGAGGAGGAGAGAGGGGATGGGACATGGGGAGGTGAAACCGCGGCAGAGATCTAGTCCTGGCGGAGAATCGGGGGCGGGTTCCGCGTAGGGGTTGGTTCGTCGGAGGGATGGAGAGGAGAAAAATGATAAATCGTTAGCGGCGATGTCCGATCGGATGTGGCTTACTGGTCCTGGGGAAGAGAGGGTCGGACAACGGAGGGTGAGCAGGCGGGGCGGAGATGAGTTAGCGAGGGCGGAGACGGCGTAGGACCAGATTTGGAGGCGGAGTTCTTGGGGGATGATTGGGAAAACTTTGAATTCTGTGAGGGGAGGATTGGTGGAAGACATTTGTCTGAAGTGGGATGAAAGAGGAAAAGGAATTGAGGCAGTTTCTTGGAGATGGGATGAGAAGATGAAAGTGAAGGTATGAGATTTGCCCGCTTGGTAAATTTAGGCGGCACAGCCGAAGGATACGGGCAAATAGGGGTAAAAACTGAAGCGTGACCTGGAGAAAAGAAACTTTCAATGATGTACTAGAGTCTAGAGAGTATACGGGGACGATTTATCCTATTAATATCGTGTCGATTCTTCATTACTGTGTCACGAAACAACTTCCATTCTCGAAGAAGTTAGCTACCTGCTTTTGCATCTGCCACCTTTCATAGGACAATCCATTCGTTACGAATACACTGATTACAAGCTCTCTAGTGTAGCCGTCGGAGATGAGCAAGGGCAATTGAGTACGATTTTCTCGTGAGAGACTCAATTTCTTCATTCTAGAACTGACCAGTCTAAAACCCGCGAGTCAACAAATGCTCAAGGCTATAAAACCGAGCCGTCTACAGTACAAAACGCCATCCAAATCTTGTTGAAAAGTAGGAGATCTTTCTACCAGAACGCCGTAGAATGAAATGCCGTCCCAGAATGCTATTTACAAAGGGCATTGAGTGGAATTGTCATGTCACGATTAAGGAGCTTCTATTTGCTCATGCTGAATTTTCATAGTCGTATCAAGACTGTTGAAGTCTTTTATTCAAACTCCCGAAATGTGTGTTCTAAGTCCGCTGTCCGCCGATCATAGTCTTTAGATAACTTCGTCTCGTTCCCATCCAGTAGGCCGAATGTTTTCGATGCCCTTGCCGGGATGAGGCTTGCTGGCGTCCTTGTACTCGCTCACAAATGGATTGGGGTCTTCTTTCTGCTTCAAGTTGCCCAGCGTGTGGTTGACCTCCCTATGCTTCGCCTCATCTGCTCTGATATACAGGAGCAGATCTTTCATCGTCCTGCTTCCCTCTGGCATCTTCCAGTAGTTGACTGCCAAATCCGGTACTTTGAAGTTCGGATCTGACCATTTTGGAAGCTTGCCTGCCTCAATGTCTTGGATAGCCAGTGTATATGTAAGAACTGCTTCTTCTTCAAGGTAGCCCACGAAGCGGTGGCAAGTCCGTGGCGAAATGAGGTATGACAGGAACATGCTGTTGAAGAAGACACCTTGGGCACCTAGGATCATGAAGCGCATGAACCATCCTGGCTCTGCCATCTTCAAGAAAGTGAGAAGATGCATTCGCTCATTATAGGCCTCCTCGAGCAATGTCTCGATCCATCCGTTGTCTCTCTTCATCCGACGAAGGGAGTGTAGGTGGCGAAGCATGCCTGCAACCATTCCTGGTACTCCTGCAACGCTCTCCAAAAATACCATTCGTACGAGCCATTTGCGCTCGCTCATGGCGTAAGGCTTTGTGCCAACCAATGCGTTCTCATCGCCGGGCATTTTAGGTGATTCGACATCGTGCTTGTAGCGTGTTGCTGTATCCATTCCCCATCTCAACATCCGGACCATTAATAATGCAACACGGTCGGAAAAGTCCTTTGGTTGTCGGTGTGCATAGGAGATCTTGTTTCTCATTGCTTCGGCGTCATATCTGGATAGACGTCAGTGGTTTGAGTCAGTGTCGGACTTTGAGAGACACATACGGTGGATGAGGCCATGCTGGGTCTGTCTTGAAGATGTTGTGGTCATGTTCGGGCTCTGGAAAGTAGTCTCGCAGACGCGTTCTGGAGGTCGAGCTGAACTGTCGAGAATGTGATTGTTGAGCTCGCAGACCTGTCAGACGGAGACCAGGTGTGCTCGAGTAGAGTCCATACGATTGAGAGAAGCTGGCTACTGCCTTGGAAAGCTGTGCGACTGGTTTCTTCGAGAGGGGGACCTTTGTTGATACCCTAGAAACATACATTGAGGATGATTAGTTGTAATTTGAATGCATAGAAATTATAATGAATTGTAGGAGATAGGTTGGTGATTGGATCAATCAATATTCTGTGACCAGAAAGAGTTTGAATGCTTCAAAGGCAATAAGGGATATAGAGTCTTATAAAGGGAGGTGGTCGAGGCTGTGGACCATTTCGGCATCTACACTAAGCTGCCTGCATAACAAGACGGTCCCGTAACTTCCTCTGCTTGAGGCTCGTGTGCTCTTGTTTCCCACAAATCTCCGTAACAATCGGCGAATACACACCCTAAGGCTTTGCTGCTGCTTTGCGATAGGAATTGCGGGATTCGATTAAGCTCCGGAGTGATCTACGCTAGAAGTTTTCAAGGGAGTCAGCCTTGCAGCAATCGCCTCATGACCATACATCTCCGGATTGTCCCGATGGAAATGTATTGCAGCGAGTTCTTCCGCATCAAAATCAATGCACTCGATGACACTGCCGTCGAATTCTTCGTGGCGAATGACTCGGACTTGACGACGTATTTCCACGGCCCCATTCGTTTCATTTACGCTCGGGATTCCAAGGGACGCAAATAGAGCAAGCAGCTCGCTGATGGTACATGTTCTTTAAAACCTGAGGACATCAGACCCCGACCAACTACTCAATGCTCAACACGCCCTCCATCTTCACTTGACGGAAATGCTATCCATCCATCCATGGCCTCGGAATTCGCATTGTTTCCCTCTTTCAGCTGGCGTATAGGCTATTTTAAGCATACCGGCCGCGTTCACGAGCTGTCCAGTCTTAGGAACTACTTGATTTCTCGCTCTATAACAAGAATAAGCTTACCTTACGGTTAGCAAGTCGCTCTGAAATTGTAACTGCAGCATTGGATCCTTCATTTAATTCTCAAAGCTCTGGACTGCCCTATTTATGCACGCTTTACCCACCCTTCTAAGTTCTGCTTATTACCCACGGACGAACATGGCATGTCATACTGTATTTTACTACCGCTCTTCGGTCGGTTAAGTTCATACTGCTATTGGCCTATCTACTGTACGCATTTTCAGCTCTGAATTTATATCCGTATATCCGCATTTGTCAGACCTTACATAGCACACCATATTGAAACGGTTGGATTCAAATGTGAGACGGGTATCGAAGCAATACATATACATAACGTCCTCTACCACAGCTCCTTGATTGTTACTCAGAAATCGAATCGAATCTTTCTCAATTGATAGTCAAATTCAATCACACCATGGCCGCTATTCCAATCAAGGATCGGAAACCGATCGACCCAAGCATCATCTTCGGCGGTGTTGAACCCACATCCGACGAAGAACGTACAACCCACGATGCATCTTGCCATTGCGGAGAAATCCAGTACAAAGTAACTCTCAAATGGCCATTTCCCAAGTATCCTGTCAACACTTGCAGTTGCTCAATCTGCACAACGACGGGTTACCTCCTTGTCTATCCTTGTCGTCGAGATGTGAACTTTACTCAAGGTAGATTTTCACCCCTCACCTTTGTTCTTATTTGAGAATTAATAGTACAAAGGCTATGAGAAACTCGGGAGGTACAAATTTGCATCAAAAACGAAGGACCATGTGTTTTGCAAGAACTGTGGGACGAGTATTGGGATTGACTTCCTGCGGGCCGAGCAAGGGGAGTGTGATCCGGCGAAAGATACATTCGGAATCAATGTATGTGATTGAACTTACTCCACAGCTAGTGTTGGGCTATCGTTCACCTTTGTGTACTACTCTAGACGAATGCGAACTGACTTTAGGTAGGTACGAACTTTCAAGGATCTTGACTTGGACTCTCTAGAATATACATTCTTCGACGGCAAGAAGCTGTTGTAAGATGTCAGGAGACGCCTGAAGAGATGGCAAAGAGAATATGTCTTGCTGGATATCCTAAGCATTTGGGGAACATGGAGGAGAATCGGCAAATTGATGTTGGGGATTACCTTGAAGCATAGAACTTATCCACAGCAGTTCATAGGATCTCTGATCTTAATATATTTACATGAAGTGGGAAATTTGGTAAAAGAAAAGAGTTCAGATCGAGAATAATTGAGTGGATTTGAGAAACAAACACTGTTGCACTCGGAAATAATGTCCGTGGCATACATAACTATGAAAAAACTTCATCAACACAAACATTAAAATCCAGACAAGCAACAAATCCCGAGGAAGCCAAAAGACGACCGAATATCTGAATGAAAGTCCTGAGTCCCAAAATATACCTTTCCACGATTCAGAAGATTGGATAAAATGCAGCCAACCATCAACCCCTCCCCGAGTCACCTGTCAACTCCGCCAACCAATCGGCCCGCACCGTTCGTGTTACAGAGCTGTTTTGAGCAGGTTCGACAACAGACGACGAGACCGCGAGTCAACAATCTTACTTCCCTTCTTAAATATCAAATTTATCGTTTGCTGCACAACTGTCATTTATACTCCCAAAGCTTCTTCTCTCTTTGGAAAATTTGGATTGATACTGAAGCTTAATTGTGAAGATGGATCATTCGCATATGGATCACAGCGGGATGGGACATGATCATGGGGATATGGCGATGCCTGCTAGGTGCAGCATGAACGTAAACTCCCCAATCTAGTGCTCGAAGCCATAAGGAGGTGGAAAATGCTGATAGATGGTTGTCGCAGATGCTCTTCACCTGGGACACCAAGAACCTCTGCATCATCTTCCGCTGGTGGCACATCCAAACCACGCCCGGCCTCATCTTCTCCCTTCTCGCCGTCGTCGCTCTTACCGCTCTCTACGAAGCTCTTCGATCTGGTAGTCGGCGATACGAGAATTGGGTTGCTAAAAGGACTGATGAGGTGCCTCGTAAGCCCCCAATCCTCCTCCATACCTCCCACCTTTCCTACATAAATACGATTTCTTGAGCAATGTATTTCCTATGTTATATACGAGCACAAAAGAACGAAGCTGAGGTCGTGGAGTTGTTACTGAGAGAACGCCGTTTTTGTGGTCAGGACGCAATCAAGTTGAAGTCAGTAAGAGGGCGCATGTTATTAAGGCGCTGCTGTATGCTGTGCAGAACTTCTATGCTTTTATGCTCATGTAAGTCTCCCTCCCCTTTTGTTTTCCAACCAGGGCTGATACAAAAAGGTTGCTATTCATGACATATAATGGTTGGGTGATGTTGTCCGTGGCAGTTGGGGCTTTTGTGGGATACTTGCTGTTTGGAAATAATACGAGCGCGACGAAGGATGGTGCTTGCCATTGAAGGGCACATGCATATGCGGAATGAACGAGGAATGAGGAATGCTAGTGGATTTGGGTCACATAGACTAGAAGCGATGAACATATGAGTTTGAGGAGAGGAGGGTTTGCATACATCGCAGATACCCTCAAAGGTTTCTTATTTTGATGCATAACGTAAGCTACGGCTTGTTTCGTTCAAGCCTATCTAATTTCATCTCTCCTTAAATCGAGAGCCCAGAAACTGTCGTGACGATCATGATCGATTCCGCCGGATCATATCCGCAATCCATACATTCCAGAAAACATGGCCATAACGCTGAGCAATACCAGATCCCATACCGAAAAGTCATAACATGGTCGTAACGTCGTTACCATCACCCTTATCCCACCCCACTCCCTTCTCCCCTTTCCTCCTCATGTCATTCGCCCCCCTGGTTCTCTTCCTTCCCTTCCTTCTCGCCATCCTCGTCATCATCATCAGAATGTATCGGTGTCTTGATACTGTTCCCCTCCCCAGTAACACTCCTCGTCAACGAACTCGTCCTGCTGTAAATGCTTCCTGCCTTCTCTGCGTTGGGCGTAACGCACAGCCTAAAGAACTTGGCCTCCGACCTCGCCAACTCCTGCTCCTCAGGCGTATCCGTCTCCCTTATCTTCGCCACTCCCGGCAGCTCAAGACTAACCTGGAACCCCTTCTTCCTAAAATGCCTATTCCACGCATTCAAGATCCGCTTGAAGTCGCCTTCATATTGTAACTCCCGCTTCATCTTCTTAACCACATCATTCTTGTGAAATCGCCACGCCCAGGTAGCTCGTTTTGGAAGCTCCGCGGCATCGATAATCGCATCGCTGAAATCCTTCCATTCCTTCTCTCCCACGCCGTATTTATTCAGTTTCGGATCGAAAGGGAAGCCTGAAGCTAGACTTGCGCCTTTGGTGGGGATTCGTAATCGTCTTTGGATCGCAGCCGGGCGGGGGAGGTCAACGAACGATATTCGGCGGGTGGAGGCGACGGATGGTGAGCGCTCGCCATCTGTCTTTGCGGTGGGAGATACAGCGAGGTACTCTGTCTTTTTGGATTGAGAGGATTGGCCTTTTGATTCCGGGACGGAGCGTGGTCGTGATTGTCGGCCAGTTCGTTGGTGTGATTTGTTGTTGCTATCACACGCGTTAGCATGGCGATCATGGTATGATGCGCAGAAACGAAACGAAGCTGTTGATTGAAACGAAACAGAATTGCAATAGGAAGGGAGACGTACGCTGATGTGAGGGGATTTCGATATTTGGTGTTTGTGGGCTTTTTCTTCTTCTCTCTCTCCAGGTCGTCCAATTGCTCGAGTGCAGCTAGAATATCTGACATTGCGTCCTTTGCTGATAAGAAAACCTCGTAATGTGTGTTCGTGAAAGTCGTAAGTGTAGTGAATGAGAAGTCGTTCAGTCCTTGAGCACGCCTTAATAAAGTATGTTCTATCAGTCGAGTCGCAAGGGGGCTGTGTAGTAGTTGTGGTAGATAGACTCTAGAAATTTGTGGAGCAAAGGTCACGGTGCCTAGAGGACTAAGCTTGACGCCTAGACCAGCAGGCTTTGCTTACCCCGAGATGTTTAATCCTTATGCCGGTGGGGCAGTTTGTCAGGGACCCGAACGTGATGGCCTGTTTATCAACGCTTGCAGGTCAAAGCCCGCCCTTATTCGCCCTTATTGCATTGGACTGTTCTGAACACATGAAGCCATTTGTAAAACAAGCATCATACGAACAATACGAAGAAACTCGGATGACTCTGCCAAGTCTCATATCAGAGTCGACTTCCGCGTTCCCTCTCAGCTGGGAATCTGGAATCACATCGCATCGTCTAGCCGTCTCCTAAGATCACGATTACGTGACAATTCTACGTGGTTAGAAATCCCTTAGGCGCCGGTGCCTCTGCTGACCCCATCGAATAAACTTTCTTGTGCTTAGCCCCCGCTTTTCAGTGTCGGGAGCCCTTCTAGTTTTTAAATCCGAGCTTTCGGATTTCGAAATCTCTTCATTCCAGGGAATTGCGATCTCTTGGCAAAAATGTTTCGTCGACGTCACAATTGGAATTCTTCAGTTCAATGCTGCCCCTCATGTTCAGCGCAAGCGAGAGGGAATAGGGGGCGGATTGCCGAACAATGGTTGAGAGTTGATGATGGCTAGGTTTGTCTGAGACAATCAGGTACTGACATCGCTTGGGACATTTGAATCACTTTCAGCCCAATGTCACAAGATGTCCTGGTCATTCTCCCACATGCCAATTTGTCAATTGAATCATATCGCTCAAACGCTTATGTTTCCGACTCATCTGGCCGTTGGGAAGGCTGTGAGGAAGCCTCTTCCATCATCAGGCTATGCAAGTGGAGATAAGACGCGCTCGGAGGTTTCGTTTTCTCCGGCCACCACAACTTCTTGATACAGTACCATCTCTGGTAACGCCGGGCACTACTTCTTTCTGCGAGTTTTCTAGACGTCGGAATTGCCGTTACGCGTAATATTATTCATGTTCGTCACTCTACATCTTCGCTGCGGTCGACTTGGCATCTTTACTTGCTCTGGCGGCATGAACAGCTTTCATATCACCGTCAGTCAAGTCAGGTCCACCAGGAACTTTTTCTTGTAGCCTCCCCAAGTTGTACAAAGTTTCTATCATGTTTTCATCTCCAATGTGGCCGTTATGCTTCATCTGCGGTGTTAGGACAAACTTTCATGCAAGGGAACGACTCACGTCAAACTCTGGTTCCTCGCTGTATGCAACTCGTGCGGCATCAACAAGCATTCTTGCTGTCATGCCCCAAACTTTATATCTCTTCAATCCCTCTTCTTCATCCTCGTCTAGTTGTTCTGCGAACGCTGCTTGACCGCTTTCTCTTATCTTGGGTTTCGAAATCTTTTGGTTGGTGATTGGAACGAAGAAGTTATGCATCTTCCATCGTGTATCATTGAAATCTGTCCAGACTCCCTTGTACCAATCCGACCTCTTCCCTGGCACAGTATCGCCTTCTCGAATCTCGTCTTTTTTGCGCAGAAAGTTATGAAATGGTGCTGAAAAGACTGCAGCGACCTCTTTGGCATCAAGTCTTGGTATCATGCTTTCCTCCACACTCGAAGCTTTGCTCCCGCTGTTGTCGTCTGAATGAAGGAAAGCCACGCAAGGCCGAACTGCAAGCGCAGTTTTTGCAAGGCTGAATGGCAACTGGCAGAGATGTTCTATTCGGAAGGGTGGAGGTATCTTAGAGTCGTCTTTAGGTAGGCCAATTTCTTCCCATGCTTCCCGTCTAGCTATTTCAAATGGTGTTTCTTCTAGTGAGTCTGCTTTGCCTCCGGGGAACGCTGCTTGTCCTATTAACCAGTCAGCATCCAGACATTTGGCATATCACAACAGCGACAATATACCCGAGTAGTTCCTCAACGTCGAAGCTCGCATAGTAATCACAACTCTCAAGTCCCCTCTCCGGTCTGCGAACAAGAGAATCAGCACCGCAGCTCTGCGACTCAATGGCAGACGGTCCCATATTGCGAAAGGCGGAGGTTTATATGTCCTCAATCGGGCGACAGCTGCCTTCCGGTCAATCAGCCGGTGTACTTATCATGCCTAGGACGGTACTGACTAAAGCGGCCGGAGTAAGCGGAGCCATACTGCTTGCATCGAAATACTGCGCTTCCTTGATGCTCTCGATGATCTCCTTCACCTCCTTCTCATCAATGAAGTCTGGCGGATCCACTAGAATATTCTCTTCCTGGTATAGAACGCTGTCAACACTCATGGTGAATGTCCGTCATACCTCAAGTGACGAATCGTTCCCGAACCATCGCCTCGGTCCCAAGATCCGTTCAAGCGTGGTGTATCCGAGAGCACGGGCCATAAGGCTAAGCTAAACCTCATTCGGCTAAGACGCCGGGATCATGTTTTCCGGCTTTCATTTCCTTACGGAGGTACAACTTCAGGTTCACAAACCCACCACCCCGCTCTTAGTCTGCGGGAACTCTATCAATCATCAACGCCCTCGATGGTGCAATCCCCGCCTTCTCAGTTGTAGTACCCTTCAAAGATACATGATAGGGGCATGATGACGCCATCGAGTCTATCGCGACGAATGCAAGACAAAGGGCGATCCTGTCGCTCTTTGTGTTTTCTATCTTTGCCATACTAGAATCCCGTCTATCTGGTATAAAGAGATATCTGCTTTGCTATGCCAGCCTATCCTTTTACTAAGCCACTGCATCAACAGCTCAGGAAAGGCCCAGCAGAAGCTGAACATTTAACTAGCAGATATTGACTTCCAAGGAAACCAACAACCAAGACAATGTCACCAACACCACTCCAAGAGAACCTCGTCAAGTCGAACGAGAAATATGCCTCTACCTTCAAAGACGGCCACCTCGCTCTGCCTCCAGCAAAGAAATACGCAGTCTGTATGTTTCTCCTCACCTGCCCTCTCTCTATTCTCTAACATCCGCTAGTGACCTGCATGGACGCCCGAATCGACCCAGCCTCAGCATTCGGCATCACACTCGGCGATGCACACGTTATTCGCAACGCAGGCGCCAGCGCGAAAGACGCCCTCCGCTCCCTCGTCATCTCCGAACAGCTCCTCGGCACACAAGAGATCATTCTTGTAAAACATACCGGCTGTGGGATGCTCACTTTCCAAAACCCTGATGCGTTGGCAGTGGTAAAGAACAATCTTGGAGAAGAAGGTGTTAAGGCAGTGGCAGATGGGTTCGCGGGAGAGTTTTTGCCGTTCCCGGATTTGGAGAAGGAAGTTAAGAGTGATGTTGAGTGGTTGAAGGGGAATAAGGCGATTCCTGATGGTGTCGCTATTAGTGGGTGGGTTTATGAGGTCGAGACGGGAAAGGTGAGGAGTGTAATTTGAATGATACACTGGCAGATGTTGGGAGTTAGGTGGATGTGTACGGTATAATGGCGTTGTTTGGAGAAGAGGTGGAATGAGATACCAGGTTGAGAATATAACCTTGAATTGTGAAATCATCTTTCTTCTATATTCTTTGTTCAGGACAAGAGAGCCTGAGAATGTACGTCAGCTAGCCGGACATTCACGCCGGACCATTGTCAGATCTAGTTTAATACAGTTTCAGTATATAAATCTATGTGAAACTCTTATGATATTGAACTAGGTGAATTGGTGAAATGCTACCCAAACAATTAAATTACATGAATTCCACATTTACGTAAGAGAGATTCGATAAAATAGACCGACAAGCAGATCAGATGAGGTCCAGATTCCCAAACTATCTCGCTTGACATAGGGGAGATGAGAACGCCCACCACCCAAATGTTCCTACACATATCCTCATTACCATCTCTCCCTACTCCAACTTTTTCGTCCCAAAGATACTCGCAACCAACTCTTCCAGATCCGGTCCCGAAATTCCCGTGATCCCCAAAACAGAATTATGAACATGCTTAAACAAATTTCCACACTCCGGTGCAAAAATACCCCTCAATAACAAACCGGACATAGTCTTACTCCCTACCTCCTTATTCTTAATCTGCTCCATACTCTCCTTCTCCAACTCCGCCGTATTCACTTGCGTAATCTTCCACTCCTCACACGGCGTCAAGCTCTGCGCTAACTTCAGTAACTGATTCTGCGAGATATCTATATCTTTAACCCATACTGCTCGGTCGGCAGTCTCTCTCGGATGCGTAAGAATACGACGGACTGCCTTTCCCGCTGTACCGAGACGAGAAGTACTGATCGGCTGATCGCCACCATCATAGATATGCGCCTCCCTCTTCTCAAAATTCAAGAAGATACCCTGTCTCAACCCCAAATCCAAAAACGGTCCACAGAAAACAAGCGTATAGCTCGTCTCCCCCTTAATAGCCAACTCATCCAGATACCTCTCAATGTCAACCTTCCCCGCAAACACCGGCAGTCTCCTCGCATTTGTGTTCTTGAGATCGGAACCGAATTCGGAGGGGATAATGCGTTTTATGCCTGCTTTGACAGCGGCGTCGATGAGGAGCCGTTGGGACGGGACGGCGGCCATGGCGACGGAGGAGACGAGTGCATCTTGGCCTTTGAGGGCGGCGATTAGGGAATCGGTACTGGTGTAGTCGACAGGTATGACTTTTACGCCGGTGGGGAAGGTGTGGGTGGATGTGTGGCGGGTGAGGACGGTGATGTCGAAGAGTTGGGATTTGAGGAGTTCTTTGAGGATGACTGTGCCTAGGGGTCCGCTGGCCTGGGAATTGTCAGTATGAGATGCTCGAATTCGGAGAGGAAACTTCGAAGTTGTGGGGGAGGGTACGTACTCCTGCCAAGGCGACTTTCTTGATTGAGATGTCGTAGGTCATGGTTGCGATTTAATGTGTGCTGTGAATGAAGCGAAGGTAGAGAGAATACGATTTCAATGTGGGGAAGCAGAAGCCGGAGACATTTCCATCATACCACGAGCCTTTTATACTATTTTGACTGCTTGTCGTGGGGTATGGCTCTTCCCCTCATCCGCAGAAATCACCTCATTATTCGGTCATCCGAGGGAGTGCAGGAAGACCTTCCTTCGTACCGAACCGAATTGTAACTGGGAGAAAACTTTCAGATGCAGGTACACTTCTCGGTGTCATGCAGACTTCGGGGTAATTTGGAAAAATACGCTCATGAGTGCTGCGAGCTCTGGTACCACAAAAGAGAATCTTGCAATTGTAAACAAATATTGTCTTGTATGAAGAATTGAGGAAAGTCAAAGCTAGCAAGAAGATTGGGTACCACTCAGTACATGATCAGAAATAACAGCTGATCCAGCATGAGCCAACTATTGGTCTAATCTTACCTTAAATCTCTTGAGCATCGCATCATGAAGTGTTTTGTGTTGGAGGTCGTGACGATTCTAGCGATCAGGCCACTTTTGAAGTGGGGCGGTACCTGCCGTAACGTTTTCACGCCGACCTTCAAACTTTGCTCTCACCTCATACTAAACGAAAAATGTAACACGTCTCTAATACCCATCGACTTACTGATGTTGGGGTGTATCCTTCATTTGAAACTCATTTGAGGTAAAAAGGCTATCAATTCGGAAAGTTGCACCAGGTCGCCCCAGAACTTTCTCATGCCATATTCCTGGAGAGGCAGATTCCCAAATGTACCTACATTTTGGGTACTTCGTGTCTCCGACACTCTAATGGCTCCCCAATTGCTGCCCTCAGAAATTTCACGACACCGTTGGGTCTCGTTAGATACGGGCTATGAGATCCTCCAATGCGAGTCTCCACGATCTCTACTCCCGCTCCCTTCATCTGTCCTGTCATAATTTCCTGAAAGGCCGCTGAAACTGCTCTATCATCTTCGCAAATGAGATAAGCAGAAGGGATCCTTTTCCAAGCAGCGTCTGTCGTTTTCTTCGTGAAGGAGGCAAGAGATTGAGGTTTGAGCTTAGCCAGCCACTCATCAGCTTCCTTTGAATCAACATCATGATAGAATATCTGTTTAAGGTCTCCTGCGTGTGTCATATTCCCGTCCTAGATAGTTGTCAGCGAAGATACATGGCACTTCTTGTGGTTGCAAAGCTCACATCATCAATTACCCATGTCGGCTGAGGACCACCTATAAATTCTTCTAAACTCGTGTTCTCCGGTATCACGAAAGCGGAAACATAAGTCAGCTTCGTGACTCCGGTGGTCTTTCCGCTTGCCAACCGCTCCGGCTTGGTCAATCCTTCGAGAGCAGAGGAGGTCGGAATCCCACCCCATGAATGAGCATGCATCACAACATCATGGCCAGCCTCAAGCTCTTTCAGAACGACGCTTCTGATAGCAGCGATGTCTTCTCCGAGATCTGTGGTGGGGGGAACTCGTCCAGAAGAACTTGGTAGAGCTACCGTCACACATTTGTATCCGAGAGGCTCGAGGATGGCGATAACCTTATGAAAGAAATCAGGAGTATGCCATGCACCATGGCAGAAGACGATAGATGGATAAGCCATGATGTTACGGCCACGAATATCTGTGAAGCCTGGTTTTCTTCCGCGTTTCTGTAGTTAAAGTCCAGAGGAGGATGACAAGTGACGAGTCGGCAATATCAAGCTTCTTATATGAGTTTCTAGCTGTGAGTTTCTGCCTCAACTTATTGTCATAAGATGGGATTTATAACTGCAGTCCACAGTACCTCCTGATTCCTGGATTTTATCAGCTTCCTTTGACGATCATTCTCACTTAATGGATTTGACCAACCATTGGACAGGCCGTAATCCACTAGAGCGGGTTTGAATCTCTTGGATACGACGCCGGCTTCCCTGTTGGTTGCTTGAATGCGGGGACCAATGCGACAGCTCCTTGACACAATGATTGCTCAAGACATCCCGTTAGGATTGTAGGCGTCTCCCTCAGCCACCCTAGAGATAGCTGCATTTGTAATGACCTCGGGAGGCACAGCATGTGGATTGGCAATTGACTTGCGAGAGTTGATACTATTTGACGTAACAATCTCTAGAGCTCCCGAAGCTGAGCCTCTTTTCGGAATGGTGCAAGTCTAAGATCCTCTAGAGGATCTACTATGAGGCTCAAAGGAGAGTTTCATACAATGTCCCTCCATTGCTCGAGTTCTGACCTTCAATATTATTGTGCCTTAGCGGCCGAACTTTTCAGGTATTCAAATGTGCAGCTCATGGAATTGACGAAATGATTCGATAACTTTACGAACCCCAGTCCCTAGAGGCTTGGTATTCTATATAGTGCTTGACATGACACCCGCATCCCAAAATACCTCAAACACTCAGCGATCTCGATCCCGAACACTTTTCAAGCGTTTTATCGGAATATCTCCAACTTTATATTTGAGCTGGCAAAATGTGGGCACACAACAACCCAGCACCGCAAAGATGTCACAAGAAGTCGAGAGGTGGCTGCAAAGCATGTACGAAGCACCCCGCTTTACTACATCGAATGTCTTCACTGACAACCTTCTTTAGGCAAGCTTCGGAAAGTGAAATGTGATGTGAGTTGTTTTGTGAAATAAGTTGATGCAGTGCTGACAATTCATCAGGAGAAGAAACAAATATGTGGAAAATGTGTTGTACACTTCTCCAACATTACGGCTTGTGATTACGGCCCAGCTCCCAAAGCGAAGCCGAATGCGAAAAGAATACCAATACCTGATGTTACTGCTCCCAGTCAAGATCTCAACGAACTCGAACCTGAGAACAACCACACCGCTGCTCCTGGGGCTAGAAATGTCTCTCAAGCGTCCAATGAGAGCTCAGCCCCCCTTTCTAGCTTATCGTACCGAATTCCCAGAGGGTTTGAGCGATTGCTCTCAGAGGATGCCGAAGAAAGAAGGACTTATAGAGACTGTACATGTTCATACCATCAGCCTGGTATGGTTGCCTGATATGGACCAGCCAATTGAAAACATTTACTCATTTCTCTTGCTAGAATATACGTATATGATGCTTGACGCCATCCTCGGCATATGCAGAATCTGTGGTAATCAACCTCGTCCGGGGAAGAGTATCTACGAATGCTGTCCTGTGCTGTCCGATGCTATGCTTTTAACTGGAAGGGTTGATCTATTTTCCATCCTTCCAGCAAAAAGCTCGCCTCGAGTTCATGCTTTGATGCATCATTGTACGTTCACGTCCTGCAACTTCAATTCGATGTTGCTCGTATCTTCGAGGGATCAATACACTTGCGCTCTTTCCCACGAAGATACATAGCCAGTACTACACGAATCCAACATAGATGTCCCAAGCAGTGAACAACGAGACGTTCTTCAATGCCACTCTCTACGTCTCTTCAGTCCATGACGCAGGTCTTAGAGGGCAGAGAGACCCCAGAAGCACTTTATTACAAAGCTCAAACAATACGGCGGCTAAACAAGTCGTTGCGAAGTCCAAAGGAAGCTGTTTTAGATTCGGGTTTAGCGGCTGTTTGCTACTCACTCATATCGTTGTACATCCACTCCCATAGTCTACCAGGAAGACTGTGGTGCCGACAGACAATCAAAGCTTGATAGGAGAGCCAGACGAAGCAGAGATCCATATGAAGGGCTGCGACAAATGATGACTTTGCGTGGAGGCATTCAGCATTATACACTTAATAGCGTATTTTTACATATGCTATGCCTGTATGCCCCCCTCCTCTCAACCTTTACCATCGTCACAATACTCACATCCCCAAGCATCAACCACCTCATAGCGGTAATAAACGAAAATCCCACCATCATTCCCCGC
The DNA here is from genome assembly GCA_014904845.1 of Acephala macrosclerotiorum. Lineage (NCBI taxonomy): Eukaryota > Fungi > Ascomycota > Leotiomycetes > Helotiales > Mollisiaceae > Acephala > Acephala macrosclerotiorum. The sequence continues at coordinate 532,614 of MU119204.1, read as the reverse complement.
TCCGGAATCCCCCGCAAACCCAAAACCCAACCTCATTCAGCGTTCACCACTAACTTTCCCTCTTCTCCTTCATCGTTGACATCATCTTCTTCTTCCGCCACAAGATCACCAGTCGAGACCTCCCCCTTCCTGAAAGACTTCGCTACCTCAATAGGTTTCCATTCCACGGTCGTCGATCTCTTGCATGAAATAGAATACCTCTATTTTGTCGTAGATGCTTTCACCACAAAATTTATGCCGGAGTTTAGGGAGGGGTGAGTTCATTCTCATCTTGACTTGCTGTGTTTTTTCTTCTTCTCTAATGAGAGCTGTCTTGGGAGCGTCTTTGGGGCTGAGATAATCCTTTTACATGGATGCTATTGGGAAAGATCGGATATTTTACAGCGCTAACTAGACGATAGGTTCGAGGATGTGGTGAGAAGTATCGAGACTATAGTTAAGTTAGAGAGTGAGAGAGAAAAGGAGTGGGTGTTGAGGCGACTCAAGAGATGGGGGGAGGGATATGCTTGTTCGGAAGACGTATAAAAAGGGTGTTCATGGTTACGTATGGGTTGGGAGTTTGCAGAAAGGACTAGTCCCTATATTTCAGTCTGGATATTCGAATGTTTTCAGATATTTAGCCCAATGTGCAAATAGTCTATTCTCCTGTCTCTCTATTATCTCCCCTATAACTTCTTTGGACGCTCTCACCCCCTTACATCTCTACCTTCCCATCCACCCACCATCAACAACCAAAACATGCCCACTAACATACGCACTACTCTTACTCGCTAAAAACACCACACTCCCCCTAAAATCTTCGGGCGTACCCCACCTCCCAGCAGGAATCCTCTCACTAATACTCTTCAACCTCTCCGGATTATTCAACAACGCAGTATTCATCTCCGTCTCAATATAACCCGGCGCAATTGCATTAACCGTAATTCCTTTACTTGTCCATTCATTCGCAAGTGCTTTTGTGAGTTGGGCGACTGCACCTTTAGAGGCGGAGTAGGCGGGGACGGTAAGGCCGCCTTGGAAGGTGAGGAGGGATGCGAAGTTGATTATGGAGCCGCGGCGACCGGTGAGTGGGGAGGGATCGAGGGAGAGCATGTGCGAGCCGATATCACGGCAGAGGGTGAAAACTGTAGTGAGGTTTACTTGGATTACCTGTTTTCATCCATTGTTAGCTTTCGTCCATTCTCGGTCCTCGAGATGAAGATTTGGGGAACAAGAAAAACACACCTCATTCCAATCATTATCCGGAAACTCAGCACTAGGATGCCGTCTCTGGATTCCCGCACAATTCACTAAGATACTAATCTTGTGTCCGTCTTTCAGCACTTTCGGAGTCAATGCCTTGACTTCTTCTTGCGAAGAGAGATCCGCTGTGTAGATTGTTGCTTTTCGTCTCAGGGCTTCGATTTTCTTCAGGGTCTCGGTGTTGCTTGTGTCTCGCTGATTATCTGGTTAGCAAATGATTGAAAATGAGAGGGAGAAGGAGGTAAAGAAAGAATAGTACACCTGTATCAAAATGAGATCTGCCCCGCACTCTGCCAATGCAACTGCAGCTGCTTGTCCGATGCCCCTCGTTCCGCCGGTGATCATGGCTGTTTGGCCTTCGAGTGAAAACATTGAGAATGCTGATGCTGATGCCATTTTGTCTGTCTTTACTCTTCAATTGCTTGTTCTCGATCTCAAAATTATCTCGAGATTTGGGTCAGATGTAGTTATGAGGAGATGTTTATTGAAGTCCACCGGCTATTGACCTTGTCCGCCGATAAGCGGGCCGAGATACCATCATGGAGGAAATTGCCATACTGGGACGCCAAGAATGCGGGATAGTGGGGATTTTACGGGGAAGGAGGCGCTAGAGCCAGTGAAATAGCCGTGTGGATCCGTCAGAGACCGATATGTTTTGCGAGTTTCGGTCATCATGGGACCGAAAGCTTTGGAATATATATTTACATTTTACCTTGTCATTCTTGAAGTGCTGAAGCCTGCAGATTTGAAGATATAAAATGGCTGTTGAAACACTGGATGGTAGTGCAGGGGGAGCGAAGAGTGAAGAAGTGGTAGCTTCTGTGCTACACGGAGTGAAGGACTTGAAGATCGTGAGTCTTGCCGACGGAGTACAACATGTGACTAACAAAACCAGGAACAACGCTCACTCCCCTCTCCGTCACAATCAGAAGTCCAAGTAGCAGTTCAAGCAACCGGCCTCTGCGGTTCTGACCTCCATTACTTCAATCACTACCGCAACGGCGACATCATCGTCCAAGAACCCCTCACTCTCGGTCACGAGTCTTCTGGCCTCGTCACAGCCGTTGGCTCAGGTGTTACCAATCTGAAAGTTGGAGATAGAGTTGCTCTTGAAGTTGGCCTTCCTTGTAAGGAATGTGAGCTGTGTGAGGAGGGGAGGTATAATATTTGTAAGAGTTTGAGGTTTAGGAGTTCGGCGAAGAGCTTTCCGCATTTTCAGGGGACGTTGCAGAAGAAGATTAATCATCCAGCTGTTTATTGCCATAGGTGAGTTCAAGTCACATTGAAAGGGGAGCAAGAGTTGATGAAACGAAACAGACTTCCTGAAAATGTCTCACAAGAACTTGGAGCTATTCTTGAGCCGTTGGGTGTAGCGATGCATGGTGGTAGGCGAGCAGCTCTCAAGGCTGGCGCTATCGTCCTTGTCTTTGGTGCTGGCGCAGTTGGGCTTCTTTGTGCAGCGATGGCTAAGGTCAATGGTGCGAAGAAAGTCATCATTGCGGACATCCAAGCCGAGAGAGTGGATTTCGCAGTCCGGAACAATTTTGCGGATGCTAAGATCGTAGTTCCGATGAAGAGACCACAAGCTATCGAGGAGAAATTGGCGTTCGCGAAAGAGGTTGCAGAGTTAGTGAAAGAAGCGAGTGGGTCAGGGGAAGTAGACGCTGTATTTGAGTGTACAGGCGTGGAAAGCTGTCTACAAGCCGCTATCTATGTGAGTTCTCTGGTCTGCAATGAGAAGGAGGGACGGGCTAATGTACACAGTCAACGAAACCAGGGGGAAAGATCATGTTGATCGGAATGGGAAGTCCCGTTCAAACACTTCCAATTTCGGCTGCGGCTCTTCGAGAAGTAGACCTGGTCGGTGTTTTCAGGTATGCGAGTACGTATGAAGATGCAATCAAGTTGGTATCAAGTGGCAACCCTCTGCTCCCTGATCTGTCGAAATTGATCACGCAACGATTTGTAGGATTTGCGGATGTACCGAATGCGTTTGCGATGGCTGGGAGAGTGAAAGATGATGAAGGCAATTTGGTGTTGAAGGTGCTTGTTGATACAGCAGATTCGTAGATGGTGATGGTTACGCCTTGTGGCATGCGATTTCAAGAGCTCGACGAGAGGCATCGAGGGTGGTAGTAATGAGAATCAGCTCCACCAGACCCTTCACAAAAATCCAAACATTCAGCCATTGTTTATTTCTAGGACATCGACAAGTGAACAGTTTCCGAGAACGAGAGTTCATAATGTACTTACTCTCCCTGGACAACGTTTCTCGGGAACGCAAGACCTCCGCCCCTGACATTGTCCCAAATGGCTTAAGGGATCCTCTTGCTCAATGCACCTTACTCGCCACGCTTCTTCTCCCACCACTCACCCCATTCTCTCTTTTGCTGCTCCTTCTAACCCCGGAACGCCGCAATCTTCTCATCAATCTCCCCCATTATCTCCCCCAAAGTCTTCTCCGTCGACTTTTTGAATCTATATAGTCTAGCAATAATATAGTCAGATTGAGAAATCCAAATTCGGAGAGCTTAATCGTAAGTAGTATAAGAATGATTCCCCATAGCGCTTCTGATATTCTCCTTTGCCAAACGTATATAACTCGAAGAGTACAAATATCACCAATACCCCTTTTCAAAATTTCAATACTTCACGCAACACTTCATAGCAGAAATACTCCACGATTTGGAAACAAGCCACCGAGATAAAGAGTTGCTGTATCAACTTTGATACATCGATTTTACAGTGATGTGAGTGGTATTGAGTGGTTTCACGAGAGTGAATGTCTGAAATTTGAAGGTGATTTGGTGGAATCATTCACCATTCTGCTCAAAATCTGAGGTGACCGCAACAGATTCTAGAAATAGTAGGAACACCACCTAGCACCTCCCCAAACGAGCGCCCCAACACCAGCACCACTTGGTAACACATCAGTCGTCCCGGCACAGAACAGTCTGCATCGCTAGAATATGAGAAGCAGTTCCAATATCATTATTCGATCAGCAGCACATCTCCATCTCCTGGTGAGCAGCGTTGCAGGCATTGCTATAAGTACCACATCGCAAGGGATGACGGATGTTAAAGGGCGGGACTTTGCCTCCACGATGCCCAGGAACCAAAAGAAAAAGCTTCTTTTCCGCCACTCGCATCTAACTTCACCTCTTATACAGAGACCATCGATCCGGCGACCCGGTCACAGCACCGGCATTTTCAACACATACTTGCATCCAACCAGTCGCCGCTTTCCTCTTTCACTCTTGTCACTTTGAAGACTTTAATATTATCAAGGTTGATCGGCCCCCTCAAATACACCTGTGCGGTTTCGTGCCAATCCTTCGCTTTCAAGCTCTCTTCTTGGGTAGGCAATCGGAGGAGAAACTTGACATACCAAAGCGCCAAGTTTGCGCGTTCCTCCTCTGGCACAGATTCGATAGACTTTTTTATGCTCTCTATAGCCGTGATCTGTTTGACAGGTAGCCCCGTAAACTTCTGTGTGTCATCGTTTACTTTGCTATAAAGGTAAATGGTCATGAAGAGGAGGAAGATTGAGATATCAATCAGCCAGCGTCCAGTCCAGGAAACGAGAGTTAGGAGGCAGTTGCCAATGGAGAACTCTATACTATTCGACATTCAGAGAATACACATATTGAATTGAATTCATTTAGAAACTTACTCAATGTGCACCATGTTGGTCTTCTGCATCTAGCGAGGATGGTTTTCGAGAATGTGTCAAGCCTGAATGGAAATGTCTTCGTGCTGATCGATTTGTCAAACTCTGAATGTGTAAATCAGGTTTCTAAATATAATCTGAACTATTCTCAGAGGGCATGACGCAGATAGGAATGTTTAGTGAAAAAGTAGTACCACACTTCCAAATTTCGGACCCAAGGATGGTGAACCGACAAGCGAGGGAGCCCCTTTTCCATATAAAAAGCCTTTACTCAAACCTATCGCGGCGTTTCGACCCAGGAGAAATTCGCATGTCTTTTCAAAACGCAGCCAATAAAAAAAACTCTGTGGGATTCATCAAAGTGAAAAGTAACTCCATAACAGAAATGTTTCCACAGGACAAACGGGTTGAGAAAATAAACGAGCCTACACGCAGCAGCAAAGAGTCAATTCAAGACACGAGAATGTAATCCCGAATGAGACCTCCTCGGCCCTGGAGCTTAGTCAATTAGATGCATTGCTACAAGCAATACTAACACACAATGGAGAACTGTTTCCAGGCTGAAAATATCTCCTAAACACTCCTTTATGATGCCCACCCAAACGGTCGCAGAAACTGCCAGCACTGTGAGCTTGATTCACATACTCCTCCCAAGTCTCAGCGTCACTTCATATCCTGCCCTTTCGCTTGGTGTCTGGGTGTGTAGATTCTGCAAAGAGACGCTCGATGGAGATGGACCTTGCAATAACATTTAGTTGATATACCGAGCGAGGAGTCTGATTGAGAACCACTGTACTGACTGAAATGTGCCAAACGGCGTCGTCGATCTCCAGTGAGCCTCCAAGCTGCCCAGCCAAGTAGTGTGCTGAGAATCCCAATGACTATCGTTAAGACTCCGATGATGATATTGATCGTATTATCTGTTGACAAGGCACGGACGGCGAGCTTGGGGAGAGGAGGAACGCCTGGATCTTATGTGAGTGAGGTCCAATAGATAGAGATCAGGGCGGATAGACGATGGACAAAGGATGCAAAGAACGAACTCATGCTGTTTATCTGTGACCTGCAAGATCTATGTAAAGTATAGCTAGAACCCGAAAGCCCGATGATTGGTATTGTGCTAGAGCTCATAATGAGACTTTGCAGAGCGAGGCGAATCGAAAATATATATCATCTTCGGTGGAAAGAGTTGTCAGCCTCGTTCGTGCTCTCATAGAATCTGAAGGGGGGGACTTCGCTTGACAACAACATCTGAATTTAATTGATCCATGCTGCCGATCTTGACATCGTCGAAATTGAATTTGGCTACCCTGCAATATACGCAATTGATGTGATAATGCAGGCAATGTTGCAGCTGTCACGCTCCCGGGCTGTCGGGAGCCATGAAACGGTGAGCAACAATATGTGATGTAGTGGTCCGAGCGTGCAGATATCATCACATTGTAGATGATCTGTATGATTGCTGGTTGGTGTAGCTGGGTCGGAGAGGGGCATTAAAAACGAATGACCGTAAATGGCTGTGGAGAATCTAAGCAATACAAATTTCATGGTTTAAACAGGATAAACGTGGGGTGGAAGACGAACATTCAAACGTGACGCCTTGGCCGTCCGAGATGTTGACCATCTATGCAGCGGAATGCTCTGCAAATCTGGGTCCTGTTCTCTCGCGGCAGTAGCCGACAGCTTGCCTTATTGGCGCACGGTTACTCTGACTCGTGCGTACAAATAGCTTTTGTAGCCTTTCACGACATAAGGCAGGCGTATGGCATTGCGGGCTCGAAAATGGGTTTCTCGAAGAAGCGATGCTAGTATTGAGAACCTGACATTTCGCGGGCACAATTTGGTAGCAGGGATTGCCATCACTCGGCGAAGAGCTGCGGCGGGTTTTAGGAGCATGAGAGCTGTTCTTGGGTTTTCTGCATCTACCTACACTTGGAGCTGGGACGGGGCGATTCAAGAAAGCGTTTACGGTATTTTGAGAATGGAAGAAAATGCGTACAACGAGCTCATATGAGTCTGTCGATAGTTCTGAGGATTGACAGGAATGGAATAGATTTTAGCAAGATCTTTCATGAACCCAGGCTTTGGCAATCGAGTTTGCAGCTGCAAGGATATTGCCAGAGTGACAATGGGAGTATTCGAGATCCAGCAGATAGCGTAACAGCCGACAGGGAGCAGGAGGGGGCGCAGGCACTCCGACACGTCCGGCACGATCCTCGACCTCAAAAACCAGGAATCTATATCGCGTTGCAAGGTCGGAACGGCAACAATTAATACCTAAACGGCCGTTTAAGAAGAAAAATTTCTCTGGGGGCTCGAATAACCCGATGGCGCTAGCCGTCAATAACTTAGTCAAAAGCTAACTTCTAGGCTTCTAGCCAGAAATTCGACTCGATAGAGCGAGGGAGGACAGGCTCGCTTCCCGCACTGTCTTCGAATGGCAGCATGTATGTGTTCCACAGAACATATACGCTCACCCGTGGACACACTGTTTGATGCGCCCGAGGGCTTTCAGGGATTAAGGTTGGTCGCTAAAGCCTCAAAGGTCTGGCAATGTGAGGAATGCGCACAAGGCAACCAACAGGTGCCATTCTCGACCCTAGGTCGTCACATACCCGATATCTAAATTCCATGATATTAAATGACCCAAGATCGGATTGCGATAATGTCGGGTTTGCTGTGCGTGCTCTCTGGCTGCGCCCCGGGCTCCCCAGCAAGAACGACGAGGCTGTTATGATGTCTCGGTACATTTACTATGCCCATTTAGGCAAATGCTTGTCTGCTTCAACTCTGCTTGAACAATGGCATCGGAACGGCCCATATTCGAGGTCAAAGACTAAGCATTGGACGGAATAGTAACCATTAAGATGCAAGAGCTAGATCGTTCAGAACGATCTCACTGGAAGACAATTACTTGCAGCCTCGCTGGCATCCTAGTGTATGAAGCGACGTAGAAATCCCAACTTGCTTGATACATTTGCAGATATCGAACATGCAAGAAGCTACCGGTAGCTCATCAAGAATAAACACTCAAAAACCATTCAGTCTAAGATAGAAGTATTTCCAAACTTGTGGCGTGTGGGAGATATTTTCGAATCACAACCAAATGCAAACGGGGCTCGACCAAAGGGTATCGCATTCTAGATTAACGCTACGTACTGTGCCCTAGATATCGTACACAGTCCTGGTATCTGCTACCCTTTCCACCTCCTACTTCTCCCCAACATCTTTTCCCATGTCTCTCTCAATATCTTTCACATCCCAGCAGTAACATCCGAATCTTCGTGCCTGCACGCATATTTACACCCATTCCTAATATCTCTCAGATGTCGCTCTTTCTTTCTCCTAGAAAAAAAGTTCAACCTTAACATGCCCAAACTCGCATCGTTAAGAAATTTCATCCATCAACGAACGATCAGCCCGCACCAAAAAATCGCAAAGTGCGAGGCCGAGAAGAAGAGAAGATCGCTGTATAAACCATACAAAGAGGACGCCGTCATGTAATATGAAGAAACGCCGTGATAAGACCAAGTCGTTCTGAACCTCGAATTCATGATGGTTCGTCTTTCAAAACATAGAATCGGTGGTGATAGGACTGCCAAGTCCCAAGAATCGAATTTTAAGTAGCGAGTGATCCTTCATATTCTGAAGGCTGGTTTATTTTCGTTGTTGCTCTTATTGCTGCTGGCCCCGCTATTAGCTCTCATCGCGCTCGCAGCTCCCGCTACAGCTTGAGGGCTCTCTCTTCCTGTTATGCCGCCAGAAGTCTGTCTGCCTCTCGGTTGAGGTAGGAGACTGACACGTCTGTTTCCGGCCATCGAACTCGCAGGTCTTACTGGTTTTGGCAACGGACTGCCAAGAGAGGTTGGATCGCTAGACTTTGGTTGGAACGAGGCTCGGCGGTTTGTGGAAGAAGATGTAAGAGCAGACATGGAGGATTGTGTAGCGAGACGAGGGCGGGTAGCTGGCGAAGATTTAGAAAGGACTTCTTGAGAGTAAGGGCCCGGACTAGCGATCCGGTCTCTGAAGGCTAAACGAGAGTTTGATGTGCGGGATGGTGTGGTCTGAGGAACTGGTGATGCTGTGTTATCACGGCTGAGAGGTGATCGAAGGGGAATCTTGGACTCGCTTGGTCGATTCTTATGAGCCGAGGGAGGTTTGTTGGTACGAGCATGCGGACTAGGGGTTGTCAAGCTCAAAGGCTTGAAATTATGCCCTATAATAGTGCCCTGAGTATTCACACTCGAGTTCCAGCGCGGCCTACCATCTGGCATGTGGGTCAAGGAAGGTCGTGGCAGGCGATTCCCTGTCGGAGTTGCGGATCCTTGTCTCGACGATCCTGGCGATGGTGACGCGCCGGGTGCTGGGGCAGCAATAGTAGAAAGACGATTTGAGCCTCCCTTTCGAGGAAGCTGGCTTGTGCTAGACGATATGCTGAGGTTCCTCCTTGCGCCAGGCTGTGGAAGACTGCTCTTGCTGTTCGACCGCACCTTCCCGTTTTGAATTGGCGCTATCTGTTCAGGGCCAGCGAGTCCTGTCATGACAACTGAAGAAGCTGGGGAACTTCCAGGAGTATCGTAAAGACTTCCGACGGTGGATCTGTCATTGGACAGCATGCTCGATATCGAATCCCTCAATTGCTGATTCTTCTTGTCGGCTTGGATCTCGTCCAAACTTTGGTCCAGCTCGGCCATCTGCTCTTTCAGGGCTTCCCATTTGCGTTGCATTTCGGAGTGTAGCCGTAGGATCTCACCATTGACAGTCAACCTGTCCTTAACGCCCCTTTCGATAATGGACAAGACTCTCTCGATCGCAGGACCGTAATGGATCTTCTTCGCTTCGTAGCTCTCAATCTTCTTACCCATGGAAGCAGGATTCTGAAGATGAGCTCCGGCATCTACTGCCTCCTTGAGCTTCGTCACACTTCGCTCAACAGACTCATACATCTTCTGGGCTTGCCGACCAGCACCCCTGAACACCAATACCCAACGATCCTCACCCAGTTCTCTTCGCAATGACTCAGCGTCCTTTTCCAACTTCTTCCAACTGTTTTCAAGTCCGTCTCTTCTGGTCTCCAGCTCCTCACAAGCACTTGGGAATATCTTCTCCGCCCTGTAATGGAAGGTCGACAATCGCATAGGCAGGAAGTCCAATGAAGCTCGCAGAGGTTGCATCCGGGCGAACAATGCGAGTAGACTTGAATCATCCTGCTGCACCATTGTCGATGGATTTGGTGAACTTGGACTCAATGGGAATGATGCTGGCACACTGAAACGATTATTTGCATGCAACCTTGTCTTCGACGGCGGCGTCTCTTCGACAATGGTTTCGAGTTCGTTAATGTCGAGGCCTCCTTCCCCACCGGTTTCTGCCATTAGTGACTTGTGTCTCTTCTCCTCCATCTCGAAGACCAATCTGGCCAGCACATCCATCTCGTTGCCAATATCTCCTAGCACTGTATCCCACAGCTCCTCCCATTCCATAGCAATCTCGACGGAGTTCTTGACAGCTTTCAGAGTCTTCTTGATCTTTTCCCATTCAGCAAGAATTGTCTCCACCTGTAACACCACTTTCTTTAATTCATCCGCAGGTACTGTAGCAATATCCGCTCGTCCTTGTAACGACTCAATTGCTGACACGTATACATTTATCAGCTCTTCGAACCTTGTGATCGCGTTGTCGACTTCTGCTAAGCCTTCTCTGCCACCTGCAGCCGCCCACTCAACATCGTCTTCGCCATCTAGTCCGGCAATAACCTCTGAAGCCTTTGATATCCAGCTTCGTATTTGTTCTGCAGCTCCCATCAATGCCTTGGAGGCAGCCTTCGAGGTTGGTATAGCGGAAACTTTCGTAGATAGTGATTCGGCATCAGGCAACTGCAATGAGGTCAATTGTGCAAGTTGGTTCGCGAAGGAGACGCGTGAAAGCGTGTATATTGACCCAGCCCGCTGCAGGCCAAAGGGATTGAAGTATGACTGGACATCCCCAGTGAACTCGGCAGGTGTTGTACTTCCAGGAGGTGTGTCCTTCGCCAGAGGAGGAGGCGGTGTCTCGTCATCTGGCGGTACGTCTCGTTCGAAATGTGCTTGTTTGGTATCTGATAATGCTTTCGTGCCGTTCCCATTCGTGTGTTCTGGCAGTCGGTACTTCTGCGAGTCCATATCTATTTCCTCTGCATATGTGGTCATCGCCCGATCCCCCGAGCTCACAGACGGTGTTCGACGTGCTCCTCCCTCCAAAATTCGTATTTCACTAGCTATGGAATCTTGAAAACTCCCTCCCGTGGGCTGCGGCGTTAAATAGCCGCTCGCACCACTCCAGGCTCGTCCGCGAGGTTGGATGGATGGAGTGGTCGTGGAATTGACCCGATGGCTGAGGTCCAGCTGTTCGATCTTTCCTTGAGGGATGCGGCCTATTTGATCGGTTGAGGGAGAACGAGAGTTAGATTTGTTCGTGTCTTTTCCAAAACCGAGAGCTTTCAAGCGCGCTGCGAGGCCAGGTGAAGGCTTGCGCGCTCGTGGTTTGCGTTGGTCGTTGTCTAGTGTGGTTGAGAAGTCGTTCGAGCCTCCAGAGCTGTCGGAACCCTGTCCTGCAGCTAATAAGTCTGAGCGGGCAAGGACATTCACATCGCGAAACGTTGTCATTCTTCGATGTCGGTGCTTTGTGCTTTTTCCAAGATCCTAGGTGATATCGAAGCTCGGGATTTTTCTGAGTTTGGGATTTTGAAGGTGCGCCCAGTCGAAAGGAACGTCCGTCTCAAGGGGCGCAGAGCGTGGCTGCTTTCTCCCCAGAAACAGGGGTTCTTCCGGGTCTCTAATGTCCCAAGGCCTGGCTGCACTCTAGAGACGAGGCAGCCGTTGAAATTAACGAACAACTGTAGCTTTGGTCTTGCTTCGTCCCGACGCGTTCTTGGTGCGTCTGGCGGCGCGCATGCAGTCAACACGGATGAGTCGATGCTAGATGATGGTAGGGTGTGGTTAATCTATTCTGGCGGAGAGTGTTTCGAGTTTCGGTTTGCATCTGCAGTGGCAGGGTCAGATGGCAAGAACTATTGATACATGCATGCACCGGCATCTGAATGGACAATGGGAAGTAGCGATGGGTTGGGTTGGCCAGTATGGTAGGTAGTGAGCCTGCACTGTATGACGAATAGAGAAGATGACAACTAGATTATTTGACGTTGTATTCTCCTCCACAAAGAATCGAACCATATCTGTGCTGGTGATGTTTCAATCCAGGAAGCTACTTTTAGGTGATGAAGTTCAACGCCAAAGCTTCTTCACAACTTCCGGCAACTTGGTAAGGATGGGTCGGGAGTGCGGCTTCAAAGAAGCAATTGCATTGATGAATCGATCCGCGGGCAAGGGACCAAAGTATCTTAGCGATCACGTGTGGACATATGGACCTTCAAATACCTGGCAATATCTTCTCATCTGGGGCTTCAAGGCACCTGCTGATCTTGCTGACCTTGGGTAGGTATGCATAGTAAAGGAGAATGACGGGAAACGGCATCCATTTGTGGGGGTTTGGGGGAATAACTCACTCCGCAGATCCCCTGCATTAGCTCTATCACACTGTTGGCGTGGGAGGAAAGCTACAACTCGACATACGTTGTAAGTAGCAACTGTATGCAATGTACGAGGAAAGGAGAGGACTTTGCAACTGAATGTCCTGACCATTTATCCCGCATCTGACACGTCGTGGACTTTTGAGTAAATTCTGGATGAGATGAGAGTGGGGGTCTCAGATTCCTCCGATACCTTACTGACACACTGTTCCACCTGTACCGCACGAAGTATCAGTGATCGAATGTTCAGATCCAGCGTCAACATTCAAATTTTCACTTTGTGATACCGGTAGATAATCAGGCGAAAAATACTATAGCAGGTTACGTGCTGGGCTATTGAGCCGATCCAAACTTTCACAAATATCGTGATGAACATCTAAGCCTTATTCGTATTGCACCTAACGCCATATGTACTTCGAAAATATCATGATACATATCTAGACACCCTTTAGGGTATCGAATTTTGTTGCTTTGCCTAGCTTTTCCATGAAAATTAAAGATCATTCCCACCTCAAGCGGTGTCACCCCAAACACCGCTGATTTCTACACCTAGATTGACGACAGTGCTGACGCTCCAAAGTATAATCAACCCCCATCCGATTCTCCTACTCATCATCCACTTGTTCATTGGAACTACAATCAAAAGCCCGACCAAAGTGACGAGCAAGGTAATCCCGCTAACCATCAACGTCGCGCTCACCTCGACCTCGTAGGGGTGATATTTGAGTTTCTTTTCTGGATGCTTCGCGTGCTTGGTGTTGGCTTGCTTCACGGTCATGTACAGTCCGCTGAGGCCAATGCCGAGCAAGATATTGAGCATAGGTCCTCCAAAGCAAGCCGACAGAGCCATGACAGGATATCCGAGTCGCGCAACGGTGATGTCTGCGACCAGATCTCCCAACGAGTTACCCACAGCGAAAATTGTCAGCCCTAGGATCGCGTCGGAGATTCCTAGGATAACACCGAATGCTTTGAGAACACCAACGACCTCGTTGGCGATGGTTGAGATCCACGCGATAGAGACCACAAAACCCATGAAACACAGCAGGAATCTGTATTTCGGGGTTTTGGTAGGTGAAGTTGTTAGGACCAGTACTCCAAACCCTACGAGGGAGCCAAGCAAAGAGTAGAGTACTAGTTGAATGAGGAGCCGACTGTTTCCTTCGGCACTATTGGCCCAGACGATAATAACAACAAATAGTGGTGCTGTGAACATTTGCACGGCGACGAGCCAGCGGTTCCAATCTATACTTGAGTCCGTCGCTATGGTCTCGATACTCTCTTCGGTACGGCCAGTGGAGTTGCGTTTCGGGAGTAGGGGCAGTGAATGAGGATGATGGTTTGAATTCTCCACAGATACAGCTACTGCTGCGCTGTTGTGTCCGCTGAAGCCTCTTAGCTGTGGCGGCTTTGGGTGGGGCTGGGCATCTGTAGCCCTTCTGTATCGGATCCATTCAAGCTCATTCTCCAGCGAGGGGCTATCTGGAATTAAGATTGGCACGGTACCGTTTCTCGTCCTGGTACGGGATGAGCGTCTCTCGTCTATTACAACTTCTGGCTCTTCCTCTTTAGACTCGGACTCTACCACCGGTAGTGTGACGGCCAGGAGGAAGATACTTGGAGCTGAGACTACGCTTACAAACTTATCCCATACGGACTTCTCTCGCCAGTTATATAACGTGGGAAATAGAGTGGAAGCAAGTGTATGTGGGCTAGGCAGCCAGCGGTAAGGCCACCATTTTACGGGTTTCTGTTCGTACTCGAGATCGTGACTGGTGTTATAAAGCGACTCGGGGGTCACGGCCGCTTCAGGAAACACAAAACTGGGAGCTTTGGAACTGACAGCAGACATCGGTAAGGGAGAATCTGTGAACGCAGGAAACTGGATCACAGGCGATAAGGTACGTGAATGTGAGCTGTCCCGTGAGGCAGTGCCCGGAATTTGAAGTCGTGGACGTTGAGCTGCCCTCGATCGGGACATTGGCGAGTCCTGTAGAGAGTCGGCAGACCCGTCAGTATGATCTTTGAAGAAATCCACGCAGGGATGTCTTACGCCAGGGAACCTCTCTTCTGGTGGTGCAAGGGTATCGCGTTTGGGCCTGTCTTTGGACGGTGCGGGACTAACGTCTCGCAAATCTCCAAGCGACGGAGGAGGAGACAAGGAAAATGTTGGGGAAGGCGGAACTGGTCCTGGGACTTCAAGATTTCGGGGGAACGTGGGTGTCGCCGCAACAATACCAATATTTGGTATTGTGGCCACACTGAACGCAGCCGGGTCGGTGGGTACCAAGTCATATGCATCATTCATAGATACAGCTCTTGTCCTCGTCGAGGGCCCGGCTTTAGATGAAGCATCTGACTCCTCGGCAGGAGTTACGACACTGGGGGCATTGTCTGAGTATGCTTCTGGGCGGGATGGTTGTCCATCGTGCTGGTTGACAGAGGCGGTAGGATCATCCGAGTAGCGTCGAAGATGAATTGGTCGTTGAGAACCGCGGTACTTTTGTAGTGATGAGAGGACGGATCTGAACTCTAGAGCACCAACTAGACTCGGACGGATTGGAGTGATGGTATTTCTGCGAGTGCCAGGCGGCCGTGTAACTCGCATGCTGCTAGCCATCTCGACAGCCAGATGCCTGCCTTCATCCCCATCGTCACTCTCATCATCTGCTCGGGGTCCAAGAAGCGGGCTTCCGCCACGTTCCAAGGCCTCGAAATCTTCGACGTCTCTGTACCTTCTTTCTCCTGCCGGCGCATCCTCATCGTCACCGTCTTCCTCCAAGACTTCTAGTTCTTCGTTTGCTGTTGCAAGATACTGGCCACGAGCAGCAGCATCTCTCTCTCGGCGCTTGCGTCGTTGTCCCAGATACCAATGCCATACCACAACGATAACCACATAGAAAATGTAGAATCCGACCATGACAGCGCATTCCCACAGATGAAGAGCCCCATCTGCCAGGAATACCATGCTGAAGCTTGCTGCAACAATGAAGAATCCGACATCTCTGACGAACGTCTTCTTGCCAACTTTGAACTCTCGTACCAGTGCCATTGATCCAGCAACGACAGCGGTGATAAATCCGGCAGCACCAATCAGCTCTCCAACAGCCAAACTTCCACTATGTGAGCTCATGGCTGCGAATGTGGAGAAGACATCTGGGCTGCCGTTGCCGAACGCCAGGAAAGTGACGCCAGCCATGCTTTCACTCATCCCAAGTATCGAGGCGATAGTGCTTAGATTGATGCAGAAGAAGTCGGAGGCAGCGATGCCAATGGTCGTAAAGAGTAGCCCCAGCCATAGTGACAGTATTGTGAATGCGATTGGCTTTGCTTTCGGTAGGCTACAATAGTAGAACGAGAGGTAGGAGAAGAGGCCTGCTTCTTCATCAGGGCAGTTGGCTTTTATGAAGGCGCATTTGTCATCGGCATGGTGAACAAGTCGGCACTACAGACAATATTGTCAGAATGATGTCCCACGAGAGAACGAAGATTTGCACTTCAAGGCAGAACACTAGGTCTCACAAACCTCTTCATCCCTCTTCGCCAGTCGTGTGATATCGAGATCTTCCAACGCCCGTCGCTGTGCAACTCCATATCGCACTCCGTGTCGAAATTTTGCAGTCTGATCAGCGAGGAGACTTAGAACAGTGAACAGGCATATGCAGAGGACGGTGAGATAAAATGCCTGGAATCGGAATTTCCTTTGTGAGATGCACCTCGGCACCGCATTTGAGGATAATGGTCGCATGTCCAAAAAAGCATGATCCGCCAGATAGCTATGGTACTCGGAATTTGAGATAGGCGATTCAATTAACGGTGGTGACAAATGTCTAGGAACATAGTGAATCGATTGAGGTCTCGCAGACTTGGAACTGCCAGCCAAGGCCTGCGGGCAAATCTAGTTCATACGACAACCGTGCGATGACGCCGCTGCTTAACTGCTTAACTTCAAATGGGATGCCTTTTGGTGGTGCCAAGATAATGCTGAAAGACGCTAAGATAATCGGCCGGAGCTCAAACTCCTCCGCGAGCGGACCTGTGAGCGTTGCCTAGCCGAGCCCAGAGCGCGGTTAGGCGTAAACAAACTTCAAAATCGCGTCAATGTCAATACGGCTTTCGACACTACAATCTCTTCAACGACGGCGACTTCGACGTATTGCTTCACGATGCCTCGAGTAGCACAAAATCCACGAGGCGCCAGCAATGGCCGATCGGCCTCTGGCTCCCTGGCTGCTTCTCCTTTCAAATCCCCAGTCAAGTGCGACTGCCAAGCAAACACTGTATTCAGCGTGCACTCTACTAATATGCGCGCAGAATCCCTCTCAATGATGATGCACAAGAGAAGGCGAAACGGCTGCAATCGCGGCATGCCCTTCACGATATACAAATGAACCAGATCAAAGCCGCAGCTTCTCCTATGCGAAAACAAGCTACCTTCGCAGAAGGATCTTCGCCCTCTTCTGGAACAAAGACCCCACGACGAACACTGGGCAAAGAGAATGATCTGGATGGAAACGAACTCATGGTGGGAGGAAGTGCTGTCACTCCCATGAAGCGCGTACCCATACTGGCCAATTTCGAGGAATGGATGAAGATGGCCACAGACAACAAGATTAATGCAGCTAACTCTTGGAATTTCGCCCTGATCGACTACTTCCACGATATGTCACTGCTGAAGGAAGGAGACGGAGTCAATTTCCAGAAAGCCAGCTGTACCCTTGATGGTTGTGTCAAGATCTATACCAGCAGAGTCGACAGCGTTGCAACCGAGACCGGCAAGCTTCTAAGCGGATTGGCAGACAGCGGAAACAACAAGAAAAAGAAGGGCGAGAATGAGGAAGGAGAAGAGAGTGAGGAAGAAATTGAAGATGAGGATGGCGTTGTGAGAAAGAAACCAAAGAAGCGGGTGAGTTTTCGATATTTCCCCACCATTTCAATTTTCGGTATCACTTGGAGCATCGATTGGCTTCACATAAAATATGCGTGCATCGAGAATCGCAAGTTGCGATTTTAGGGTGCAGCACTGTGATGAGTTGCGCTGTGTTTTTTAGCGAGGAAAGCGCAAAGTACCGTATCTTCCTCGCACCTTCGCGAGCCCCATATAGTTTTAAATATAACTGCAAGCTGTCACATACGACCATAGACTGAGGAAGACTGGGCATCCCGTCCGCTCTGCCATACATAAGCCTCAGATCGGCAGATTAGTAGTTGGGTGGGTGACCACCAGCGAATACCTGCTGTTGTATGTTTTTTATTTTTTATTTTTTATTTGGCTTTTTTTTGGCAGCTGCTGTCGAAGAGAAGAAGGTCGCCAGATATATTCGGTTTTGGTGGAATTAATGCAGTGTCTTGGTATTCATTTTTGTTTTCTTCGATTCTATGTCCACACTGTGGGAGCCGAGCCCAATCTACCCACCCGCGCTAAGTTTTGACAAGCGGAAGTCATGACCGTTAGACCATCAAAGGTGTGAGGTAAATCTCCCAATTGGTGCGACTTCATACCGTCAGAGACGCGCTATTAGAATTTCTCGCTTATTTCTTGGGGTCTCTATGGAGCTCTCGACTCCTGAACTTCTAGTGGCCGTGTTGCCTCTTTACCGAACCTAACACTTCTTGAATTCCTTTAATTTATTGATTGCATTGTTTTATTTTCACGCTGTCCCTGAAAATACAGCCTAGACCATGCACTGACCAAAAGCAGACACAACGATCATCTGAAGCTACGTTGGCCAATTCATTCGCATCCTTGCAATTGAAGAAATTCGAACTCGAATTCTCTGTAGATCCTCTGTTCAAGAAGGCCTCCGCAGATTTCGATGAAGGAGGTGCGAAGGGATTGCTTTTGAATCATCTAGCTATTGACTCGGAAGGTCGAATTGTTTTCGATAGCAGTGATGATGCAGGCGACGCGTCTGCTGAAGGTCAAGGCCGACAACGGAAAGATGATGCTCTCGTGGAGGAGGAGGAGGAGGAAGAAGAAGTTGAACAAGGCTCAATGGTGGAGACGACCATGAAAGACGCTGAAGAGGAAGATGATGTTGAGATCGATATTGGAGCTCTTGGCAGTAAATTCTTCCCAAATCTGGATCGACTGGATGAGCAGGACATTTGCCCCTCGTTGAAGAATTTTGACCTTGGAGATCCTTCTTCCGCAATGGATATCCCCTTCTTGAAGGCGCCGGAAGACTGGCGGCAGGACAAAGACAAGGAGCAGTCGGAAGATGCTAACGGTCTGGCTGACAAATCTGGATTCTATCTTGACGATGACAATGCTGCTGGATTTGACGATGATGACGATGGAATGCTTGCCAATTTTGATATCCCAGCAGATGCCGGATTCGGTGAAGGAGGAGAAGCATGGGCCCGTGATGCTGCAATCGAGACTCGCATGCGTGTTCACGACGCAGGCTTTGATAACGACGACATGGGTGGTGACGGCGAAGATGGTGACGGCGGTGCTGGTACCTTCGATCCAGAAACCGGCGAGTACGTCGTCTCGATGGACCACAGTGGCAAGACCCAGGGCGGACATGACGATATCCTGAGCTATTTCGACGAAGCACTGCAGAAGAATTGGGCTGGACCTGAGCACTGGCGGATAAAGAAGATCAAGGACGTCAACAAGCCAGCATCAGCGACCAAGACTCGCAAGGAAAAGGAACTGTTCGAGATAGACTTCGCGTCACCTCTGAGTACGACTCTAGCGGAAGCCATCTACACGCCAGCATCTTCGAACACCGTCATTTCCCTACCCAAGAAGGACTGGAAGTCCAAGACAAGGAACCTACTACCAGATGACAAGCACTTCAACTCCAAGCAACTACTACGCCTTTTCTTGAAACCTAAGGCACGTATGGGTAGTCGAAGAACTGTTTTCGGAACAAAGACCAGCAGTTTCGGTCAGCGAAAAGAAGAAGAAATGCCAGAAGGCGAGATGGACGAAGCATACTGGGCAAACAAAGAAGCTCCTGTTGGAGGAGATGAGGATGCACCGCCTCAGGGAGATTACGATGCCAACTTCTTCCAGGACGACGGCCTGCCTATGCTTGGTGGAATTGACGACGACGACGACATGGAGTTTGCTGATGCCCGAGACCACTTCTCACCTGGTGCCGAGGAGCGAGGTGAAGGTGGCATGGCTGGCATCAACAACATATTGAACGGAGGTGTTGCTCAGACCATTGAGGGCGAGGAAGGAGCCTTTGGCACCCAACTTGTCACCCAAAGCCGGAGGTTGAGACCTGAATATGTACAATATGCTCGAGTCGCGAAGAAAGTAGATGTTCGGAAACTCAAGGAAGAGTTGTGGAAAGGTATTGGCTTTGATGCCCTTGAGCCTGTAAGTTATTATCCTCCTTGCCAAATAACAACGCTAACCATAAACAGGGTGTAACCCAGACTCCGGGACGATTGCCAACTCCTCAACCAGAGCCCAAGAAGGGTGCGGATGGAAGCTTGAAGTTCACATCTGTGATGCAGAATTTGCAGAGTGTCTATCCCAGGCAAGCGATGGAGGACATCTCGACCAGTTACTGTTTCATCTGTCTTCTGCATCTGGCCAACGAAAAGGGCCTGGTTATCGAGAAACAGGAGGGGCTTATGGAATTGGACATCAGAAAAGATCCAACCGCTGAGATTACTGTCGGGGAATAATTTGTTCGTCTGGCTGTTCTGTGTATCTGTATGGGATCCCATTGGTGGCGTTTACGGAAGGGCAGGGCTGCATAATGTGAAACGAGAACTGCAATGATCACCCATTTTCACGACCACGTGTAAGACCTTTCTTCTGACAATCACGTGAAATTATTCCTTCTCTGGCCACCGCACGTCCCATCGCGAGTTGCGTTGTTGTCTGTCAGACCAGTCGACATGGAAACCTGGAGAGGAATGGGTCGAGTTTCCATTTGATCCAGCCTCCTTGTGATCAATGTGCTGGATGATCGTCCAATACTCAATTTATGCTTCATTCAGCCTCGTTCGGGTCCATCTCCAAAAATAATTTATGCGAGTACAAAACTAATGTGCCTTGACCAAGAGAAGTCTAGCGGCCTTCGAACATCTCAGTCTCCCTCAGCTCCAAGCCTCGAGTCCTCGACCAGCAATTGGACTCCTAGATGCGAGCGCGCCCTGTATAATCCTTCAACGAACACTTCCAATCATATCCTCACCAACGAGACTGGCGCCGCACCAGCAAGGGATATCTCAGGGATCAGGGCTGCTGATACACCAACCTTGATCCGTACTACGCTGCAACGCCAGACCTGCCATCAAAAGGATGCAGGATTTCATTGCGGTGCAGATGCGAGTGCGCAAATCGAAATCTCACCGCGCCAAACCAAACAGCGAACTGTACCGCAGGGCTGTGAACGGGGGTCATCATGGACCCTGTAAGTCACACTGAGAAAAAGGGTGTTGATTGGTATGGTTGTTGTTGTTCGCTGCGCCTCGCAACTTACCGTGCGCCTTTCCTTTATTTGCTGGATGAGTGAAAGAGGTAAGGTGTTGGGTGAGCATTCTGCGCATCCTTCGTGTATTAATGATTGCGTTCCCCACCTCGAGCTGACGCTTCTTGATGTCTTGATGCTTTTGCGATCTTACTATTCGCGCTTGTTGCATTCTTCTTTTTGGGTTTATTGGTGTTGCTGATGTTGATGTTGTTGTGGTTCATGATATGATTTTATTGTGTTGTAGCCTCATGCTGGCGATACTGGTAGGTGGGGGCCAAGGTGCTGCCGTCGTAGAGCGACAAACTCAAGGAACAATGTACACTGTGACCTTCTCTCCAACTCCATCCTTGGTGTTGGGTGTGAATGGGGAGGTCAATTTTACAACAACTGGAGCGGGAAGCGGCCTCAATCTGATTCTGTGTCAGCTGGAGGGGGATACACAATTGGGCTCAGAAACAAACTCGGTCAAGGTGCTGGATGTAAAGCAAGGTGAGCAAACGAAGACATGATTCGTACCAAACGCTCCTTAATGTGATGATGTTGATGTTGACGTGAATCAGATATTTGCATATATACGGGAGACTCGAATAAATCAGGATGCAGTAGTAAAACGCGCTTTCAATCAGGACCACAAAATAGCATACTTGTCGGCTTGGAAGGCACAAATGGGAACAATACGGCAGTGACCCTGGCGACCATCGACAACTTGTTCCTATGCATTGGGCCGGGCAACGGTACAAATGATGTTTGCAATTTTTACAGCAGCGTGTTCAGCTTGGGCACAATGGAGGCGGATGGAAGTACGAATTCAGGACCAGCAGCATCTTCTGTATCATTCCCAGCAACGATGACTTTAACATCCACATCGATATCACCAAGCTTGCAACTCCTCGGAGCTACCACCATAACATCCGACAACGGTCAACCTACACTCGCCGCCTCCTCTGCCTCTGACGGCGTGCCAGCTAGCACTTCCCTCACAACCGTAACCCAAATACCCTCACAAACAGCATCAGAAACCCCCGTCGCCGCCTCCTCCCACAAATCCACCAGCCTCTCCACCGGCGCCAAAATCGGCATCGCCCTCGGCGCCCTAGCATTTGTCGCTCTCCTCCTCCTAGCAGCACTCTTCTGCCTCCGAAAAAAGCACTCCAAACGCACCCGCTCCCAACCAGAACAAGTAATGCTCACCCGAGACATGCACACCGACTCCTTCTCTCGAAACCTTATGATGATGGAAAAAGACCGAGGCATAAACCACACCTCAACCATAGACTCCCTCCAACACGACCCTGCGCTCGATACCCCACTCGAAACGTCTCCTTCGACTTCTTTACCTATACAACAGCATTCTGCGATAAGTCCGTACGAACCTGTTCCTAGCGCGCCTTATAATGGTCCTGTAGGGGCTGGTGTTGCAGCAGGAGCGAGCAGTGTACCGAGAAGGAAACCAACAGCCACAACACTATCAACCGTTTCCCGCGGCCTCTCCACAACCTCCCACTCAACAACAGGACCTATATCCCCCCACTCCCTAACAACAGTCCACACAAACACGAACTCCGGCTCCGGAAAAACACACACACCCCCCGAACCCTTCGAAGCATACCACGACGTACCCATATACGGCGACGCTAGGCACGTTCCTCAAGTATTCACCTCTTCAGACCCCGGACAACGAGCTATTGTTGGAGGAGGAAGCGCGAGTCCGTTTTTGAGTGAAGAGACGGAGGGGATGAGTGCGGAAGAAGTAGCGAGGTTAGAAGACGAAGAGAGGAGGATTGATGCCGCGATTGCGGCAGCGGAAGCTAGTGAAGCGAGTGGAAGGGGACGGTAGTATCGTTATTGAAGAGCTGGGTAAAGGGGCGTTTTTTTTTCTTCTATTTTGCTGTTTGATTAGCGAGGCGGGATTGAATCTGTTGGTTGATATCCTGAAGTCGATACCGATGTCTGGATGATATTGGAATTACGTGTCATGTGTCGAGATGTCATAATGAGCACTATAGAAAAGTGATCTTAATGAATGATCAACCCGTATGGTTATCTTCTGATATGAAAGTTGTGATGTGGGCCACCAAGAAAGATCATACACTTACATTCCTGGAGAACAAACTTGAAAGCGTGATATCCGTCTTTCGACTACTTGTTGAATGTTTTTGACACTACACCAATCATGTTGCATGCAATCACAGACGTCAAGATGATGCAGGATCATTCACGTAAAATTGCACGAAGTAACATTTAAACCGTCGTAAGAAGTCGAATTCGGATTGGTTCATTCTAAAGCCCTCATCTCGAACCAATGCTATGCTCCGATTTGAATGCCCAAGTGTAGCTCGCGCCACCAATGCCATGATACAAAAGAAATCCACCATTGTTTTGGCAGTGGTAAAACTCCAGAGAATGAATCGCTGCAAGCCTCATTGAACCCCCTATGTAAAAGTCGTCATCGTATCCAGAATCTGAATGGCCATCCAACCTATGCAACGCCCGAACCATGCTATCTAGTATCCATGTCCGTGAAACCCTGTGTTTCCTCTTCCTTGTCCTTGTCCCTGCTGTGGTGGAAAATATTGCTGTTGTCTAGGGGAGTATTGAGAGGGCGATTGCCTTCCATCAGGAGAAGCCGTCCATGCCGTTGGTGGCGTTGAGAAGCCACCGCCTTGAGCGTAGACATTGGCCGCTGGGGAGACCCAAGATTGCTGCCTCTGAGCTTGAGCGGCGAAATTCTGTGGGTATTGGCCCATGGTACCGTATTGTGCTTGCGACATTTGATCCGCATACTGCTGCTGATACAACGCCTGCTGTTGTTGTTGTTGTTGTTGTTGTGCAATCGCCTGCTGTTGTCGCTGTGTAATAGCTTGTTGAACAGCCTGGCTATTGATGCCTTGCTTCATTTGTTGCTTCTCCTTCTCTCTTGCCTCAATTGCACCGACGAGACCAGCACCCGGTGCTTGTCTATTGGCGTTCTGAGCCATATTTATTAGAGGCTGGCCTGTCACTCTTGCTATGTGCTCCTGTTCGCGGGCTGAAAGTGTTGAGGCAATGTCACCAGAGCCTGATGGCCCAAGAGCAACAGATGCTCCTCGAGAACTTGGACGTTGGAGTAAGTCGGCAGAGTTGTTACGAGAATGGCCTTTTTGGGCCAGATAATCGGTTGATCGATTCCGGGGAAGAGGTGGAGTTGGGGTATTTGCTCGGAGAGTGTTGCCAGATTGTTGTCGCTGATGCGCGTACATAGGAGTAGCAGTCGCCATAGTGGCACGCTGCTGAACGAACTGTTCAGGAGTAATAGCTTGTCCAACGTTCTGGTTCATAGCCATACCGGGCTGCCACGCCACTGTTCTGCTCTCTGACGAATTGTTGCGATAATGTGCGTTCTCTGGCGTTACGACATTACGGCTGGGCGATTCGAGTCCTCGTCCCGGACTGTGCTGTCTCGGAGCTCGGTCCGTGGTGAAATTGTGCATTCCAGGACCAGGGCTAGGCCCTCTAGCTAATCCTTGAGCTGGGCCAGGACTTTGACTCCGGACCGGACGATCTGAAGCCAGATTCAATGTTGGCCCGAAGTCGATATCAAAAGACGAGGCCTTTTCACGGCTTTCGTTCGAGGGCGTCTTCTCTAATTGCCCCACAGTCTTCATGACACCTGCTCGGGGCTTCTCAACAGATTTCTGGGTATCCATGGATCGCCTTGTGCTGGCATAATCTGGCGAGGTGGTTGAAGCCGAATCCTCATAGATACTGCTTACACCACTATTCTGTCGATATAGCGGAGCGTCTGGTAGCGGGGTCAGTCCTCGATCGTCATTGCCTATCATGTCGAACGCAGTTTCGTCGATGATATGTCGTCTGAGACTTCCCGAGCTCGATGCAGTTTCAGCGGAAATTGGAGTTTCGATTGCCGGATTTCGAGCCGGAAGAGGTTTTCGAGCAACAACGCTTGGGTTGGTTTGAAGACGAGGCTGAGATGCTATGCTATGTAACGAGCCTACCGATGACTGTGGAGCATGGCGATACGGTGGTGATGTTGTTTCTTGAGAGGCATATACTTGCGGTGGTTCATACGTACGGTTGTTTGAGGGTTGACCTCGGGGTGATCCTGGAGGGCTGATATCCACTTGGGATGTTGAAGGTAAATTATGGGAAGAGTCGTGAGAGAATTGTGGAGGTGGTTGAGAATAATTCGTAGGTTCGTTTGTCGGAGGAGATATAGGAGAAGGTTGCTCAAAGGAAAATCGTTGTTTAGACTCTGCTACCAAGCCTTGATTCAGACGGTCATTAGCAGAATATTCGTTTGTGTTGGCGTCTGAAAGTACCCCTCTCTGTCCGCTCTCTTCGGAATATTGACTTCTGTCATGCCATCTTTGGTCCTCCTCTGCCCTGAAATCACCGCCCATTGCGCGATAACCACCAGCACCAGCTAGTTGGTCTAGGGTAGTGCTGGACATGCGACTATTAGCTCTGCGTAGCTCTGGCGAGTGGTATGGCTTGCTTATTGGCATTGAGCCGGGTGCGTGGGCAAAAGCGGGTGGAGCCGCAACAGGCTCTGGAGAGGTCACAGCTTGCAAGTCCTGGAGCTCTCGAACAGGTGTTCCTCTTGCGACCTGCTCATCTTCAGAAGATAGGCGCTCCGGAGTCGGTGGCATATCTGACCGATATCGCAAACTTGAGCCCTCCCGACCCGATGCAACGCCAATGGCATGAGGTGGTGGTGGTGGTGGGGTTACGTCGTACGCTCCATCATATCCGCTGGAATTTTGTTGATAACGGTCCAGGCCGTGAGCCTCGGAAACTGAGCGCTGGTGTGTCAATGGTTGGCCTTTTGGAGGTGTAAACATCGCAGCAGCCGCAGGTGCAGAATCCGTTCGTGGGAAACCGCCAGCAGATGGATCCTGGGTATTACCCCATGTGATGGAGGGCGAAGATCTTACTGAAGCGCCGTCGTCAAATTGTACTCGACTTCGAGAAGGTCCAAAACTGTTGCGGGTGCTTCTCCTACTGCTGTATCTGCTGTTCCTCTGACTGCCACTCTCGATAGCCGCCATTCGCTTGCCGGTCAATTCCTTCATCCTCTTTCTCCACTCGCCCTCTTTCCAATTCTCGCTTCCCTGCTCGAGGATCAGGCCCGAAACATCCAAGATTTCTAGATAGCCGTATCTACGATGTTTCGGCATGGCAAACATAAGACTGCGGGTATCTTTAATGTCCGCAACAAGTCTACCTGGGCGTCCATAGAGTCCAAAGGTATCGAAGACAGGAAACAGCCAACGCAGCATCATTTCAAAGCCTGTTACAGCTGGATGGACCTCCGGCATTACAAAAACAAAGCCCTCGGATGTTGTAGGTGGATTCGAATGAATGACAATAGAACCCTCAACCTTGACAAGTGTCGACGCATCTATGAGCGGTTTTGACTGTGGATATATAGCAAAAGCGGAATATGCGTCAGAAATCGTTGCGATGGGTTTCATCTTCTTTGTCTTCTTGGAATCGTAGAACTTGATATCACCCTTCAACATAGGTGGTCGCGAATGGTCGTAGGCAGATTTCTTTTTGTTCATCTGCTTCTGCAGCTTCTGGACCTCCTTCTCATCAGGAGGCGTGATGACACACCAACAGCGCCTCCATGGAGTCCCTGCTCCAAATCGAACTCGGGCCCAGTCTGCAGTGGGCATCTTGGCGCGATCCATTATGGTGTTAATATTATTCAAGGCCTTGCCTTTGCCCGCAATTAATGCACCGGTATAAGCCTCCTGTAACGTAGCATGCTCGAACATGGCAAGTCGAATGCCAGCGGTCCATTGGATTAATGAATGGTGTGAGTTGAAATGAAGGAGGTATCTGTTTTTTCCAGCAGTAGAGATACTGAGGACATTCTGCAAAGGTGCTTCGCTGTCTGATCTCGTAGGAAGTGAAGTGATCTGTTCTTGTCAATACCATCCCAATATATGACCAAACGAATGTAACTGACCATTTTGATCGAGGCATCAGTCAAATTGATGAACTTTGGCAGAACTTCCCCGTCTTGACCAGCTGCATCGAGCTCAGCAGCGTCCCATAATGAGAGAACTGTCCCAACCAGTTGTGCAAAACATTCCGTCCAAGTTCTGTCGGCGTTGGGTCTTCCATCTGCAACAACTATTAGATCACTATAACTTCAGTAATGGAATTACATACGTGTGTTCTGGTCATCTAGCTTCAGAAAGTATCCTTCTTGGTATAGCTTGTTCGCATGGCTGTTAAGGAAGGTAAAAATTGGCTGAAGTTCTGGCAGAGTATCTTGGTTGACGTCCATTAACGGCGGTTGGTATGTCTGGACCATTGACATTGGCCGCGAAGGAGCACGCTCGCGCTGCACTCGAGGCTGTGGTGACTCTCCATCCATATTGTAATGCGGCTGCGCGCGAGCTGGCGCAATTGGATCCTTTGCGGCATCGTATCTTGGAAAGGACTCTTGTCTGGTCTGTATGGGGGTTGGGCCAGTAGGCGTTGGACTTCTCTGCACGTCTCGGTCTTTACTAGAGAAGCTGCTCATAAAACTGAGCACTGTAATAGAGTCTTCGTCAGCAAGAAAACGGATTTTTTTTCTACTTCTAAACTCACCTCGACTGCGGGTGGACATCTTGGACGATTCGATGGGAGATGGCAGTGAATGCGAGAAATCCTTCTTCGTAAACAGTAAACCCGAACGTCCCGGTTCTCAGTGCATCGACACGCAATGACCGTCCTTGTCTTTTGTCTGCGCCGAGACAGCCTAGGTAATTAGTTGCCCGCCAGAGTTCTTCTACAAGTACTCCGTGAAAGGGTGGAGGAGGAGTCGAGGACAGGCGGCGAGAGGTTGAGGGCGGATAGGTGAGGTCCAGCTGGAATGGAGACAAATTAAGATGCTGCTAGGGTTTTCGGCAGGAAAGGTATCGCGAAGCGCACGTCATGCATGGGCTAGTCGATGGATTCTCGGACCGCAAAGAAGCTCCAGAACCTGGTTGCGATCTTCCAGCTTCGGTCAGAGCTCTCCTTTAACGGTACAGATGAGTTTGGAATCAAGGCTCAATTTCAAGACCAGATGACGGCTTTGAAGACTTCTGTTTACGAACCTTGACGAGCTATGGCTTATTCATCACTCAGAGCGAATCATCCAAGCACAAACCCTTCAGTCTCACACTCGATACGAACGCCCACAGCGAGAAACATCCCTGTAAGTAACTTGGCTCTTGTGGACGCGTCATACCATAAATAGCGGCTACAGTGCCCAAACTGCTGTGGTCAGCGCCAGCTCCAGGGAACTCTAGTGAGAAGATTCCAAAGTCCCCAGACGGATCTCCGCCAACCGTACTTTGAAAGGGAACGGGCTCCTTCACCAGCCTTCTGTGGCGAGCTTTAAACATGGGCAGGCATCAAGAGAGGTTTCAAGGGTTTCCCAGCATAGCCAGCAGTCGATACATTGCGGAGGTGGTCCTTGCTCCGGGACAGTTCCTTCAGAATTGATGGTGATCGGACCTCAGACTTTGACGCGAATATCGAGAATGGGGCTCTGCGAATGGCAGTCACAACCAGCCATTCCCAAGCCACTATACATTCTTGGCATCGAGTTGGGACGGACGTTTGACCTTCGGGTCCTTGACAAATTTATTAGGTTCATCACACGAGCTCTCGAGTCAGAAGTTGAGATCGCCTTTCTTACGCATACAAATGTCTGATCGGACAACCAGTAATGAGCGTGTTTGGGCTCCCGTGCGTAGGGACAAGAGGATATCCAGTAGAAAGATCAGCGCTGCAAAATCCTACAGTAGCAGATGCATCTGGTGCACCCTCATGGAGCAGTAAATGGCTCCTCGTCCAGTCTGGGAGTGACATGCTGTTCTGTGTCTGGAGGCGTTCGAAGATGCATCTGCGTTGCATCGTGTTCCTGCACAGTCCGGTAACGGGATTGAGCCACAGTATATGCTGCTGCTGAATCCGCGAACTCGGTGGCATTGCTCACAAGACTCGCCTTGCCAATTCGCCGAATTGTGCAGCTGAGATGAAATGCTTGCTGGACTCAATCTACATCTTCTTTACATCTTCCCTGCGCATTTTGGTGAGAGAAGGAAGATTGTAGCCTCGAAGCTGACCTAATTCACCACTAGCTTCAACCCAAACTTTGAGATAAGCCCCTCCAATCAACAACCATTCCATTTAACGTTGTTGAGCGCCTCCAAAAAACAAACAACGTCAATGAACTGGCCCTTCTAAAAGAAGCGCTCGAACCCAGATTCAATCCACGACGTTGGAATGAGGAGGTCAGTTTTTCGAACAAAAGTTGCGCGAGCCATCCTCCCACAGCCTCGCCGATCTCTCAACCAGAGTTCTTCAAGATGTCGCCCTGAGTTGATTTACTCAACCTCAGCAGACACCGACAGTCCTATTCTGCAGACACGCCATCCTCCTTTCAGATTTGAGACTGGGCTCGCCCTGTTCGCCAAAAGAGCACCGAGACCTTTCCCGCCACCTTTTCTTTCCCCGCCGTCAGGGTCTTTCTCAGATCCGCTCAGCACCCATCACCGTAGCCGTGACAGGCGGAGCTTTGTGAACGGAGAGCTCATCCGGGGATACACAAACGGAGACGACGCGATCTATGCCAGTGATTATTTCATTGGGGTAAACGATGGAGTCGGGGCATGGTCTACAAGACCTGGAGGGCATGCAGGGTCAGTCCACGACAGCGGCTCAAGATCATTGCTGACATATTGAAGACTTTGGGCAAGACTAATCCTACACTTCTGGGCCCTCGAAACCGAAAAAGCTGCTGAACGATCACGATCTCCAGATGGAGCATACGAACCTAGCCCGGTGGAATATCTGCAGAAGGCATATGAGCTTACAATTCAAGCGACTTCGGAGCCAAATAAATGGCAGGGGACAACCACAGCAGCTGGAGCACAACTGCATTTCCAGAAATCGGACCCAGATGCGCCACCTACGCCAATACTTTACGTTACAAATCTTGGCGATTCCCAAATACTCGTTCTTAGACCGCGGGACTCGGAGCATATCTATAAAACTACGGAACAGTGGCATTGGTTCGACTGCCCTCGACAATTAGGTACCAATAGTCCGGACACACCTCGAGACAATGCAGTAATGGACAAAGTTCCTATAGAGGAGAACGATGTAGTCCTTGCAATGTCAGATGGGGTTATCGACAATCTCTGGGAGCACGAGATTATAGAGAATGTTGTCGAAAGCATTCGTAAGTGGGAAAATGGCCAGGGTGGGGAAGCCACAGGAGATAGGCAAGGTGGTGCAGGAGGAGGCATGAGATTCGTGGCAGAAGAGTTGATGAAAGCTGCAAAGGTCGTTGCTACAGATCCATTTGCAGAGAGCCCGTTCATGGAGCATGCAGTCGAGGAAGGTCTAGCCATGGAAGGAGGTAAGTTTCATTAACACCCGACATGAAGCTTCAATTGACCTTTTTATAGGGAAGTTGGATGATATCAGCGTCGTTGCGGCATTGTGCAGAAGGAATGGAGGCTGAAGCATACCCGGTGGTAAAAGCTAGCAAGTCGAGTCGATACCCACGGGTAAGCTTACAGCGCCGGTCCAATAGTGGGCAGAGCCCAGCTACAGGCACCAGGAACTCCAAGGTAAGAATTCCTGTGTATGTGTATAGGAATCTTACGAGATGGGAATTTTTGGTAATGGTCGCATTCAAGGAACAATAGGTTGTACGCTGAGCACGCGTCACAGAGGGGCATAGGTTCGAAATAAGTGAGGTGGTTTGATCAGCAACATGTTTGCAAGAGCTTTCCAAACAGAACACAATCTGATACTCTGACATCGAGATAATTCAAGTAAACTGCTTCTTAAAGGCCAACACTCTGCAACACCAATGTTGAACACGGGGTGAGTACATAGTCAGATGCCAGATCATGGAAAGCTTTCATTGTTTATCATAACCAGAACTTACTTCCTCAGATTGTCCGTAAAATATGACACGTCCCAAACACATAAGGATCATCGTCCTAAATGTCCCAGTCCAGCCAGCCTTCAGCCTCGTCCCGATAAGCTCTCCTTATCGTGAAACCTTAAATTCCTTAGCTCCAATCCCTCAAAAAACTTCAAGAAATTCAAGCCTCGCCCAATCTCCCTCTTCAAACCACAATCAAAATGCGGGGCAAACGCGCAAAACAATATCGGAAGCTTATGCAGCAATATGGACTCAGCTTCGGCTTTCGAGAACCATATCAAGTGCTGCTAGACTCGAATATCATCAGAGATGCGGATCAATTCAAAAAGGATTTGGTGGGAGGATTGGAGCGGACTTTGCATGGACAGGTTAAACCGAGTATGTTTCCCATGCATAGACTGGAGGAGGTAGAGGCTAATCAAGAACAGTGGTAACTCAATGCTCGATGCGCCATCTCTATAATGCGAAAGACGAACCAGGCGTCTCGTACCTAATCGATAAAGCGAAAACCTACGAGCGACGAAGATGTGGGCACCATCCAGAGGATTTCCCTGAGCCTCTTTCCGAGCAGGAATGTTTGAGTTCAGTTGTGGATCCGAAAGGAAGCAAGCATAATAAGAATCGATATGTGGTTGCGAGTCAAGATTTAGAGGTACGGAAGAGCATGAGGACTGTGCTTGGGGTGCCGTTGGTATATATCAATCGGAGTGTTATGATTATGGAGCCAATGGCAAGTTCTACGGCTGATAATAGGGAGAAAGAGGAGAGGGGGAAGTTTAGAGCTGGGTTGAAGAGAGGGAGTGGAAGTTTGAAGCGGAAGAGAGAGGATGAAGATGCTGATGAAGATGGAGATCATAAAGAAAATGTCTCCGAGGACGTACCTAGGAAGAAGAAGAAGAAGGTCAAGGGTCCCAAAGGTCCCAATCCTCTCTCGGTCAAGAAACCCAAGAAGAAGGTAGAGGGGAACAGTGCGACATCTGTCAAAAAGGAAGAGAGCAAGGACAATGCAGAAGGTTTGCCAAGTCTGGGGCAGGCGGATGGATCAG
This sequence comes from Acephala macrosclerotiorum, assembly GCA_014904845.1. Taxonomy (NCBI): domain Eukaryota; kingdom Fungi; phylum Ascomycota; class Leotiomycetes; order Helotiales; family Mollisiaceae; genus Acephala; species Acephala macrosclerotiorum. Next base: position 500,693 of record MU119204.1, on the reverse strand, counting down.
ATCAGACTGCGAAACGAAAGCGGAAAAGGAAACACAAATCTGGGGGTGATGGAGAAGGAGCGACAGCTGTGTCAGAAGTGGCTGATGATGAAGATTAGCTCACCGGAAGGCGTTTTGACAGCATTGCAATATCATGTCAGAAATCGGAATCAATACCCAATGAAGTGTTTCTTTGTTCTGGAGGGTTCAATCCTTTTCACGTGTTCGGCGAGAATCCGACTTCCTTCGTGCCCCTCGTTCTTTGTGTAACACAAAATTTTCAGCAACTTCGAATTAGAACTGAGCTTACATTCAGCTCCAGCACAGCAGGAAAAAGGCTACAGACAAGTTAACCGTTCTTCTTCAGTGAATCCAAGCCACCCCGCGCCATCAAAACCCAGTGAGGCAGCCCCACAAATGTCGAGAAGCTAGCGCATTAATCCCTGCAAACGAGCATACGAATAAACAGAGCACAGTCACTTCAAGATCTCGGACCACGAACCATTGCTTCAGAAAACCATGAGTCTGCCAAAGACGTCCAACCCATCAAAAGCCCAAACAAACCTCCTATTCCCAATCCATACCAGTATCTCATCATAAGACCACCTCGCATGAGAACACAAAGAAGAGGACTGCGAATACTAGGCGGTGGACAGCTCAACCAATATGCCGGAGAGCGGACCCGTGAACACAGAAAAGGCTGAAGCTGCAGTTAGCAATGGCGATGTGGCAGAAACACCTGCGCCGCCGGCGGAACTAGATGATTTCGGATTACCTATAAAAAAGCATAAGGTGTCAAGTCCGGTAGAAAGCGATGCCGAGGATAAGGAAGGGTCGCAGGAGGGGCCGAAGGAGGTTAATGGACATGCTGTCAGGAATGTGAAAGCGAAAGAGGAGCCGCAAGATGAGGAATCTAGTGGAGAAGAGGAATTCAAGGACGCACAATCGACGCCTCAATCCGCTACTCCGCTGCCTATTGCAGATTCGAAAGAAAAAGTACAAACAAAACCAACTCCTGCGGCGGAGCTGCCAAAGCCCAAAGAAACTGTGAAGGAAATTGACCCACCTAAATACGAAGTTGTAGACAAATCCGCGAAAACCACAGAAGCAGAAACAGAAACGAAGTCCCCTGCGTCACCGAAACAAGACACAAAAGAGGGCAAGAAGGTGGAGGAAAACAGCGGCGTTCAAAGTCCAAAAAGTACGAACGGACACCCCCGGGGACAGAGTTCAACAGGCGGTGGCGTATCAGAGTGGTCGCATCAGCAATGGACGACTAAACCAGAGAAGACACCGAAGCCCGAAGAGGATGAATGGCAGGTCATGCCAGCATATGCTCCATACGACATCTACGATGATGATAATAGGCTAGTTGCAAAGGAGCACGACGAGGATGTTGAGGAGGATGTATATGACGGATTAGGCGGGGCAGGAAAGGGGTACACGCGAGTTCAGTTAGACGAGGATGCTCAGTCTGCGACAAGCCTCGACGAGAATACACAATATCTTTTCAAAGATGTCAATGGTGGCACAGGTGCCGGTGTGGAAGATGACGAGCAGCGAGATGCTGTGTCACAGATGCAAGCTACTAAGGATCTCTTGACAGAGGGACAGAGAATTGCCTATGTCGGAATGACTAGGTTGATACTGTCAACAATGTGCAAGCAAGCAGAGGATATTGCTTCAGCGAAAGGCAGCAAGAAAGAGATGAAGATGGCAGCCGAAGCTATGCAGATGTGGAGTCAGAAGATGATGGTCCGTCTTTATGCACATATGGAGATCAGCACAGCAGAGCAGATTATGATCGAGCAACTGTCTGAACACGGTGTCGTTCCTAAGGATATGACACCAACTCTTATGCAAAATGCTCGGGTTAAGAATCCTATGGCGGAAGAGAGACCCTCAACCAGCTCCGACATTTTGTCTCCGAGAACCGAATCGATGGCTTCCACTGACAAGAGTCCAAGGCAATCGATATCATCAAGGCAGTCAGTAATGTCTCCTCGAATACCACAGACTCCAAGCACCCCAGGACTATACGACGAGGCACCGGCAGCAGTACCACCTCCATATCAGGAGCATGAAGGAGACGACTTGCCGGCCGTGAGGACCCCTAACCAGCTTCCAACTAATGCAACCCTCGACATTGACCTTCGGTGGACTGTGCTCTGCGACTTGTTCCTCACTCTTATTGCAGACTCTGTCTACGATGCTCGCTCTCGAGTGCTTCTAGAGAAGGTCGGAGAGAACATGGATGTCTCATGGCTTGAGATTTGTCGATTCGAGAAGCGAGTGACAGATGCATTAGAAATGCAGCAAGCTGCTGAGAAAGAAAATTGGAACGAAGATGAGCATAAAGAAAATCGACGGAAGATGGCCCTCAAGAAACGCTACGTTATGATGGGCCTTGCTACTGTGGGTGGTAGTTTAGTGATTGGTCTCTCTGCTGGTTTACTGGCTCCAGTCATCGGTGCTGGTCTGGCAGCAGGTTTCACGACCATTGGTGTTGCAGGAACAAGTGGCTTCTTGGCCGGAGCTGGTGGCGCTGCTATCATTACATCTGGTGCTGCGGCATCTGGTGGTATCATTGCTGTTCGAGCTGCGAACCGCAGGACGGGCGCTGTCAAGACGTTCGAGTATAGACCATTGCACAATAACAAGCGAGTCAATCTAATAGTCACTGTTTCGGGATGGATGACGGGCAAGGTCGATGATGTCCGACTGCCTTACAGTACTGTTGACCCGGTCATGGGAGACATCTACTCTGTTCTTTGGGAGCCCGAAATGCTTACCAGTATGGGAGACACCATCAACATCCTCGCAACAGAAGTGAGTAACTCAATTCCCTAATTCCCTAATTATGCTAATTGAAACAGGCTTTGACGCAAGGTCTCCAACAAGTACTCGGTAGCACAATTCTGATCAGTTTGATGGCGGCGCTGCAACTTCCTGTCGTCTTGACAAAGTTGGCATACCTCATCGATAACCCCTGGACAGTCTCACTAGATCGTGCCAATTCAGCAGGTCTCATCCTCGCAGATTCCCTCATCGACAGAAATCTGGGCACTCGACCTATAACTTTCGTAGGATACTCACTTGGTTCCAGAGTGATCTTCTCTTGCCTAAAGGAGCTTGCAAGAAAGGGTGCTTATGGTCTTGTGCAGAACGTCTATCTCTTTGGCTCGCCAATTGTAGCCAAGAAGGATGAATACCTGAAAGCTAGAGGTGTCGTTGCTGGTCGATTCGTGAATGGATATGCTCGAAATGATTGGATTCTGGCTTACCTTTTCCGCTTGACAAGTGGTGGTATCAGTAAAGTGGCGGGAATTGCACCCGTCGACGGCATTCCAGGCCTAGAGAACATTGATGTGACGGAATTCGTCCCAGGACACATGGCCTATCGAACAGCTATGCCTCGTTTGCTGCGAGAAGTTGGTTGGTTGGTAGAGAGTGACGAGTTCACTGAAATCGAAGATCCAGATCCAGAGAATCACCAGCAACGCCAACGAGAGCTTATCAATGAGATTGAAGAAGCTCGAAAAGAGTTCGAGAAGAAAGAGAAGGAGAAAGAAGCAAAAGGCAAATTCGGCTTCTTCAGTAGGAAGAAGAAGGAAGTTGTCCAGAAGAAGGAATGGGAAATGTACGAAGAGTCGAAAGGCGATCCTTCGAAACCAAAAAGCAGCAAGGTTGAGGACGAAGAGGGCAACAATCACGGTGTTCTTTTCGACATCGACGCTATCCGTGCCGAACTTGCGAGCGAGCAGATGGAGGTCAGGGAGCTGAAATCCACTCTACCGCCAATGAAACTCGATCTTGGAACTTCATCCAGAAGCTCTTCAGTGCCCCGCGACTCGTTACGAGAAACGAAGTCCTATGACGCCGGCTCAACACTTAAAGTCAACAAATCCGCAACCTCGCCTCTACCTCGACAACCAAGCAGCGAATATATTCCGACCTTCAAATCCACTCCCAGATACGGAGAAGAGGAGGAAGAGGAAATCCAAATGTCGTTCGACACTGCTTACTACTCTCCTCCGCGCTCCGCTGCCACATCCTCGGATCATCTTCCTCTCCGTCTCAACGCGCCGCTCCCTCAAATGCCTACTCCTGAGCCGACGGATAGAGCAGCGACGTTGCAGAGGCCGGAGCTGAAGAGCAGTAGCACACTCCCTGTACCAGGGACGACTTCAACATTACCGCCATTAGATTTCGGACATAACGCATGGGCAGATGACGACGACGAGGACTTCGGGAAGGAGCGAGAGATGGAGTTGAGTTTTGCGTAATTGACGATTACCATTCTAATTACATATTGGACATTCGCTCCGTACAATTCCGTGGTTGCGGGGAGAAACTGGGATGTAAGATTTAATAAAGTGGAGACGAGATGTTGTTGTGCATAGAGTACGGTCGTTCCGAGATATGGGTTGCTTGCTTAAATGAATGCGTTCTTGTGTGCATAGTTTGGCGGCAATGGAGAGGATTCTGAGTTCTTTCGCGAGCATGGAGAGGGGTTTCGTGATGGCGTTGGGTTTCTACATGGGATGGATTTTGGGTCTCGATGGGATTTAAGAGTTTTGAGCGTGTTAGGAGACCAATGCATTGAGCAAGATTTGACCTAAGATTGTCCTTTGACTTTTGGGATATTGTGAATGTCTAAACTCCGGCCAAGCAGCGAATAGTCGGTGAAAACATGAGAACCTTGGGAGCCGGAACAAAGAAAATGAGCATCAGCTTCATCGCTCTTGGGCAAGAGTCATCTCTCTCATGTCTGAAACATTGATCTTTCTTGCTTCCATACCTTGTCAATGGTCTATCCGAGTAATCTCAACCCGCTACGCTGCGCTTTGTACTCGCAATTACTCTTTGTTTCGAATTATGTATCGAATGATGTCTGTGAGGGTTGAAACTTCTTTTACAGGGACATATATCTACTCCGCTTACTACAATTCGAGGAATCAAACAGCAGCAAAGAGTCAGATCTATCCGACAATTACTCCACACTTCCACAATACCGCCAAATTTACATCCACAACTACACAGTTCTCAAACCAACAACATGTCTTCTCCAACTCAGCCCACAAACCCTACTCTGACGTCAGAACCCTCCTCACAAAACCTTTCAGATATTGAAAGCGAGTTCCCGTCACGAGAAAACGCCTCGTCTCTCGACCATATCAGAAGATTAAGTACGGAAAAAGCAATGTTCGCGTTCCGTTTAGAGGCTGCGCTCAAGAGCATTAGACTGCAAAACGGACATTGTGGCATTGATTGGGTGCCTGGCATCACTTATGAATCTGAAGACGTTATCACTGAAGTCGTCATCCACCTTCTGAAGGACGAGGAGGTCTCGGTTGACGTTTTGGTAGAGCAGATAGGTTCGATGGGGAAGTGGTTGCAGATTGTCCACTCTATGGTTAAAGATTGGGAATCGGATCGACTGAAAAACATCGGGTTGTAGGATACGGAGTGGCTGGGCAGGAGTCAGAGTAGTTGTTGTCCGTTTGGACTTGGACTGGCTGGGTGCTGTCGGAGAGTTCGGCGTGTTATCGAGAATAGAGATCAATGCATTGAGGTGCTGTTCGGGCCCTATGGACCTGCGAGCGCTCTTAAAGGCGTTGTCCCATGTTTCAATGTGCATTCGCTACGTTTGAATTGATTCGTATGGCTGTCCCTCTGAGAAGTCCAAAGCTCTTCAAGTTTTGTTGATTTTCATGCCGTTCCGTCACTTGAACAGAACTAGGCTCTCGCCCATGTCTCAAGCGCAAAGCCTTTCTAGTACGCGTAATAAATTCCCACCTTTCAATTAAGCGACTTCATGACGCATGTACATTCAAATATCGCGTTACTCTCATGAACGCGTCGACACATCCAAAACCAACATCAAATTCACGTGAAACCCGACCTAAACCGGTCTAAGCGTCGCTCTCATTAATGTATGTATAGATTTAAATAAGAACTATCTTTTCCAACAACCGGCCAGAGCAGCAGATCACCAGGCTTAGTGGTTCAGGTCACCTGGCCGGTTTCGAGGAGGAATGAGAAAATCGCCTGCCCCGAGCTCAAAAGCGAGAGCACACACCAATTCGCGACTTCAAATAAAACCCACCCGTGGGTTTTTTCTACCCGGCCCCATATCGGAGGTCGCCGGCAAGTTTTTTGTTGATTTTTTCTACGGTTGGAAGATTTTTTTAATGTCCTTGTGGTGATTGTTATATTGTGGCAACTTTTACCCCTTTTCTTTCGCTAAGCGAGAGGATAAGCGAGAAGCCGATTTTCGCTGATAGGTTCGAGGGCTTCTTGTTGCGTTTGGCTCAAAACTCCTTTGATGATTCGTATATTTATTGCACATAATTTCTGTCATCAATTTTTTTTCTTTTTATCAATATCAATTATCACACACGTCTAACGCATCATTACCCATATTCCTGATCAAAATGTCTTGGATTTTTGGTCAAAAGAAGGACGAAGAGCGATACTTCTACGCGGAAGAGTCAGCGCATTACCCACTTTACGACTTCCTGTTGAACGAGCTTGCCGATAACAAGCGATTGACTGCGAAGCAGATCTCCTTTTTTCGATGCCTCAAAGATGGACTGAAGAAAGCTGGTGTGAAAATGGAGCTTGGAAGGGAAGAGGAACGGAAGCTGAATAGACTTCTCATTGAGCTTCTCAGTGTGGAAGACAAGTCCGTCGACTCCTTGATTATGGATATCGAGTTGATTGATGAATGGGTACAGAAATTGCAGTCTGTGGTTGGGAGCTGGGGTTGGAATCCAGACGTTGATGAGAAGTAGCAGCAAGCTGGAAGTCGCGAATACCGTGTGTAATGATGGAGCGCGAGCCTTTGAGAGTTTGTACTGTCGGAATCACCCTGATTTACATCCAACTCCAAATGGTTCTGCTATGTTTGCAACCTCCGATTAGATTATGCTGAGTGCATCAACCTCGCCACCAATGCTCACTCAGCCCCCCTTACCCATCGACTTCTGATTCCCGTCTCTATTTGCCATCTACAACCATCTTGAGACATAGTAAAAATGAGAACAAGTAGATTCAAAGTTCTTCAACCCTCTCGAATCATCCAAACAATCAATCCCTTCCAGATCTCATGACTATGGTCTCGCACTTGCGGGCCGTCCCGTTGCTGACATCGGGAACAACTCCATTTGTAGGAACGCTCGAATAGACTATAAAGAGACGGTCCAGATCAGAAGAAGTTCTACCTAGAACTTCAATAGCAGTCTGAAAGTGCTTCGCAATAATATAGCAATCAAGCATTTTATCCTAATGAAAACCCAAACCAACGCAACCTCTGCGTCAGCATCGAGACTTCACCACCTCGGTATCTGCCACCATCTGGTCCCCAAAACCGTTAGACTGAATCCTAGATTCACGTCTTGAAGTATTTCTAGCTCTTTGAATCACAGAACGATTTAAACATGCGACTTCCACACTTCTCCTCAACCGCGTCTCCCACACGTTTCAGCACTACACACTTGAAGAAATGGCAAGCCTCATCTTCCTCGCAATTCCCTTCTTCATCCTCTTGGGCTTTGTAGTCTGGAAAGTTTTAAAACATTTCAATATGTTTCGATCTCCGCAACCGCAGCTATCGCCACTCCTACCACCAGGACTGGCGGGCAGGTCGATACTCCGATTTGACGCGGACAATCGAAACACGAGCCCTAACAAGACTGTGCGGTTCACGCAAGAGACATTAGACCAAGACCATCACAACAGGTTGGAACGGGTCAGGAACATATTGAAGAAAGAGCATGATGAGTCTGTGATTGTCAAGACGTGCGAGGAACTTGGGATCGACCCGAATGACTTGCACGAACTGGCGTATTGAGAGCGAATGTTCCAGCTGAAAGGGTCAGTTTTTTGGGTCAAATTCTTTATTCTCTGTCGTCAAAATGAAGAACTGACCAAGAAGTAGTGGAACCTTTGTGCTTTGTCCTGTACTAGAATCAACTCGGAGGAGCGCGAATATCTGAAGGAGTCAGGAGCCATCCATTGCTTTGTATGAGTCCTATGTACCAGTTCACCACCATGACTCCCATACAATCAGTTGAGAACAATTTTTGGAAGGGATTCTAAGCCTCACTTTTGTTTTGTTTAAGCCTCCTCAGAGAATGGGCGAAGCAACATTTTCGAAGTCGAGCCTATGGAACAATATAGTGGGGCGGTTCTGGAGAGGCTTGCCTCCGTTACCGAAGCTACCTCGTCATAAAAGGAAGCTTTCTACACGCAACACCACGACCACGCAACCACCGTCGCAAAACCAAGTCAATATCAAGATGCCTCCACCATTTGAGATATACGTTGACGACGTTGAGGAGAAAGAGGAAGAGGAGGAGGAAGAAGAAGAAGAAGAAGAAGAAGAAGAAGGGGAAGATGAAGAGGAATGGGGAGATGAAGAGGAAGGGGAAGATGAAGAGGTAGGGGCAGAGGCAGAGGCAGAGGCAGAGGAGGAGGAGGCAGAGGAGGAGGATGAGGCCGAGGTTGAAGAGTCAGAGTACGAGGAATCGGACAATGATCCAATCACTCTCCAAGAAGCACGCCGAATCCGCAGAAAGATCAACAGAATGAAGAAGACGAGAGAGATCATCGCTGAGAGCATGAACGATATGACCTCCTACTCCCTCCGCAATACTACCATCAAGCAGCAAGCTCTGAACGAGATTAACTTCATTGGCGATGCGCACTACTACGTGCTTGACAAGACGAAGGTGAGGAACACGCGCTGCGAGATATACTCCAAGCTGACTTAGGGTTCTAGGCTCGCAAGGCTATTCATGGTACCTACGTGATTGTCTACTCCCGCCCAGTTGCGTTTGAGAGAGACGATGATGGCAATATCATCGCCGAAATCCACGACCCTAACATCAAGAACACTCGTAAGTTCGCCCTTTCTTTGTTCAGCTTTCTTCCCCTCCCGATCTGGGCACAATTGCCTCTGTTGTCTACAAAGAGCATTTTCAAAACAATGGACAATGGACTACTCTAACACTTGTTCTCCAGTCTGCATCTTCACCAGACCTATCGAGAAGAACAAGAAGAAGGGCAAGGGCAAGGAGTTATCCGAGGGTCAACAAACCGTCAACAATTTCCTGGACAGCGAAGAACTCTACGCTGTAGGCCTTCTCCTCTACAAGGATCGCAACCTAACCCTCTGTATCCACGACATCTTCCTCAACGACAACACCGCCGCTATCGCAATCCCAACCTCAAAGAGCACTCCTAAGTCCACATCAGGTCCCTACAAAGGCGATCTCGACCGAGGTCTTGCAGGCGGAGCTATCGAGGGATCTCAAGTCAACATCGCCTTCGGCGCCAAGATCATGCGCTTCATGGACGGTGAAGAAGGCAAGACCTACCACTGCGGATTCTACTTCGCCACCCTCGAAGTCCCACTCTTAAACAAGGATGGAGAAGAAGAGGCCCATTATATCGTTGCGGTGAAGATTCCTGAGGAAGGAGATGTAGCTTCGAACTTCGTGCTGAATCAGAGAATCTATGCTAGTAACAAGGACTACATGGAGTTCATTGAGTACGGCAGTTGGCATCAGCCTAAGAAGCTGAGGCAAAAGCTGAAGAAGAAGGAGAGCAAGAAGAAGGGTGGGGATCCGTGGAAGAAGGTTGTTTTGAGGTCGCCTTCTCCTGTTATCTCGCCATCTCCCGTCCTTTCGACTTCTCCACTGCCTCCGAGTTTTCCTCTCCGCTCACCATCTCCTCTTCGTTCACCTTCTCCTCTTCGTTCACCTTCTCCTCTTCGTTCACCTTCTCCTCTTCGTTCACCTTCTCCTCCTCGTCCGCTACTTTCGAGCTTTGGTGGTGGATTGGGTATTATGGGTGCAGGTCTGCGTGCTAGGAAGCCTCTGCCAACAAGTAAATTCACCGACAAGCTTAGGAGCGTGAAGGGAGGAGGTACCAAGGTTGAGAGCAAGGACAAGTATAAGGGGCTTGCGGACGATGCATCGGTAGTCATCGACTTGACCAATGATACTGACTCTGATAACGATACGGTCAAGGGAGATTAGAGGGTGGGCACTGAGGGCGGTCTTTGTTTCTGCCAAGGAAGGAACGGGTGTGCACACGGTGATTTCGTAGAGGGATTGCAAATTGGAGGAGCTGATGACTGGTTAACATTGCAAGGCCTTGGAGCTAAATTGCTAAGCTAGGAATTGCTCGATGAGATGCTTCCCCCATTACAGATCTCGCCTTTTGATCAATTGAGTGATGTTGTGACGTGATGAGGACTATAGTTCCTTCCCGGGGTTCCTCGAGGCTAACAAGAAAAGAGCAGGTCATGCCATCCTTATGGATGCTCAACAGACTGGAACCGCTCGTTCTCTACCTCGCTCTGACATGAGTTTTCTCAAATTGGTTTGGGCGAGCACAAGCAATATATAAGTTTTCTTGTCGCTGACTGTGTCAAGTTTCTACTGTGCCAGTTTTTCCACCACCGTTATCATTACTCTTGTTCTCGATAGATGTTTAGCAGCGAGACGGGAAACCTCCTATCCAAGTAGCCTCACGTAGCCTCGGACTATGATGCGACATTCATCTCGTGGAAGTGGTGATTTTGAAGTCGGAAATTCAGGTGGTTCGCAGGGAGGAAGGGGAATAAAGAATCGGAGTCGTCATCGTCGTCATCGGCCTTCTTGGCCCCGGCTGCATGGGCTTTACGTGATGGTCTCTAAATTGAGGATGAAGGTTCTTGGAAATAATTGGAGTCACTAAGAGTAAAGGTCACTCTTATGTTTCGAAAACAAAGTCCGCAATCACAAAAAACTCTCCTTGGATATACTTTATCAAATGGGCCACCCAAGAAGAGCAACACTGGTATCAATGACCCCGGTCGTCAAGTTCATCAAAAAAAATCATTCCCAGTCAGAACACCCCAAGCCCAAACCCGAAACCGCTATGCCCCAGTACTCCAGTAGCAAGCATGCAAAGGTCTAAAGAAGACCATAATTATATGTCGCGCCACTGCTCTGTTCAGCAGCCACCTCATGTTGGCATCATTCCAATACCACCACCTCCTCCACCGCTTCGACCCGATTGATTGGCAAATGCATTCCTTAGGGAGCCGCCAGAGCTGCTCCCACGTCCTCTCTTGGACCCACCGGACGAGGTTCTTTTCCTCACTGCGCCATTGCTCTGTCCAGAAGTGGATCCGTTGCTCTTCCGTGCAGTGTAACTTTTCTTGCCATTGCCACGAGCTTTGTAGCCACCTCGACTGCCTCTGGGTTTCCATCCCGCTTTGCCTTTGCCCTTTGACGTAGTTGCCTCAGGTTGGAAATACGGGGATGCTTCAGCTCTTAGTAAGGCTTCTTCCAACCCTTCTTCGATCTCGAACTCCTCATCTACGCCGTCTTCTTCCCCTTCATCATCGGTCACCAAATCTATGACGTCCTGATGATTGGGATCAATATCTTGCTCATCTTCTGTCTCCATCATGGCATTGTAGCTGGAGTGGAAACGTTTGATCAAAGGCAGAAACTTTTCTCCATACGAGTTGACTCTCTCGACGTTGATCTCTGGAATCTGGCGCATTTCTCCTAAGGTCAGGGTCCATCGGATCACCATTTCTCGGAGATTGGCTTCTGTGAAGAAAGGCTTCCTTGCTGACGTTTTGTTCCGAATCCTTTCTTCGAGTTTCTTTGCTTCGTCAACAAATTGGTGGATCACATCACGATGTATTCCCGACAGAGCTGCCATCCGGTCGTCCAACGTGATAGGAGGTCCTAGTTTTTCAACGGCATTGAGCCTGCTTCGTCCGCGAGCTGGCATGCGCTCAAAAGCGTTCTCCTCATCTTCACTGTCCGGAGCGATGAAGTTGTCGCTTTCGACATCGTCGTCTTCTTCATACCGCTGCTTGGCTGGTTGATTTTTCCGGGAAGAGGGAGCTAGCGGAGAGGTTACAGCTGTTGATGGGTATGGATCGCTTCTCGATTTCTGAGCTCGCTTCGCCAATGGCTTCGTAGAAGGCATGTTCAGCTTTAGCACCTTTCCACGGAGATAGTCTCGCGCCTTTTGCCCAAGCTGAGAGAATGTTAATTATGCTACGTGATCGGATGCAGCTTGAACTTACCTTGATATACGTGTTCGCATAGCCACCCTTGTTGGCAATGCTCTCCTCGGCTATGGCTTCTAATTGCGCTAATGCGTTGAAGAGACGTTCCACATCGCCACGAGCCAAGTTTTTCCCAGCTCCAAACTCTTTGAGCTTGTCATGCCCAGCGTCCCTTATTTTCTTGAGATTAGCCCCTCGAAGGATGTCGACACAATGTAGTGACGTTACTCTTTCTCCTTCCATACCAGCGACGAGCTGCAAAGCTGCCCTTGCGTATTTGCTGACATCGGTAGGTTCATAGACTACGTCAGACCAACAGTTGTCGCAGGTGCCGCGACACTCTCTTTTGTCAAAGTTCTCGCCGAAGTATGCAAGGACGAGTTGCCTTCGGCAGTCGATCTTGTTCTCGCAAAACTGAATCACGATCTTAAGCATCTCCCACTGCCTGTCTAATTTTTCCTGTGGTAATTTTTCCATATTTTTGAAGATCATCTTCTTCAGGGACATTGTATCCCCGTAGGCGTAGTAGAGGTAGCAACCTGCCCTTTTCCCGTCCCGTCCAGCACGCCCAGTTTCCTGATAATAACCTTCTAAACTCTTCGGAATCGTATAATGAACGACGAAGCGGACGTCTTTTTTGTCGATACCCATGCCGAACGCGATAGTGGCTACGACAACCTGAAGCTGGCCGGATTGCCACTCTTTCTGAATCCGAATCTTCTCTTGCGGCTCCATTTGTCCGTGATAGGCAGCTGCCGCGATACCATATTTGTCTTTTAGCTTCTCCGCCAGCTTTTCACAGCCGACCCGAGACAAGGTATAGATTATACCGCTTTGACCTTTATACTTGTCCTTGATCATGCTCGCAATCTCGTCTACAGATTCCCGTCCATTCCCATTTTTGGACCTCACTTCGTAAAGTAAGTTTGGTCTATTGAAGCTCTGAGCGAAGACTTTAGCACCCTCCATTCTAAGGTTAGACATAACATCAACCTTGACGTTCTGAGTAGCGGTCGCTGTAAGTGCAATTAAAGGCACTCCAGGAAACTTGCCCCGCAACGACTTTAGTGCCACATAATCAGGGCGGAACTCATGTCCCCATTGACTAACACAGTGTGCTTCATCGATGACAATGCGTGCTAGCTTCTTATTTCGATGGAGTCGGGACAAAACAGTCAAAAAAGTCTGGTTCTGATTGATCATCTCAGGAGAAATATAAAGCAACTGTATGAACTGCTCAGGATACTCCTCATCGAGATAACTCATGATTCTCTTTCGCTCTGCCGCCGATATATCACTGCTGATACGACCAGCCCTTATGTTGAGCGCTTGGAGATGGTCAACTTGATCCTGCATGAGACTGAGAAGTGGCGAGATAACGATTGTAACTCCTTTTGTCTTGCCGGATTGAATAATCCCTGGTAGCTGAAAGCAGAGAGATTTTCCACCACCAGTTGGCATGAGAACGAAGGCATCCTCCCCACCGAGAGTGGTATTTATAACATCCAATTGATGAATTCGGAACCCATTCATTTTGAAACGTCTTTTCAAAGCCGTTTTGACGTCGTTGGACCACGGATGCCGGAACATATCCGACTGGTCGAGATCTACATTCGAGTACATATTGTTGCCAACAATTTCTCGGTTCCGGTCGTTTTCAGATGTACTCCAAGCCGTCTCGGTGGTAGTTGGTCTCCGGGAATGTATGGGAGGCTTAGTAAAAGATTGGCGCTTCTCAAAATCCTGGGCTGCTTCCAGCAGTTCTTTGTCGTCCCCACTGTCACCAAAATCCTCATCTTCGATCATTTCTGCAATCTCGTTACGCGTCTCGGCGGCGATCTGGAAACCTGGCTCTTCGTCAAGCAGATCGTTGAACTCTTCTCCATCGAAGTCATAGTCCGTTGGGGAAGGATCGCGATAGAAATTCGGCTGCCTGGAAATCGTTGACACGCTATATTGAGCTGTCTGGGCATACGGTTTCGGCTTTATAAAGCTAGAGCCTTGGGGTAGGTTTTGTCGATGTAATGGCGAATTGGTCTGATGAATGTCTGTAGTAGTGTTGGCTCCTCGATTTGTCGAAGGCGACCTCGAGGGAATTTCGACTATTCGCTCATCGTAACTTGCCGTTATCCTTGACTGAAACGACGGCAATTGAGTCTGCAAGATGACATGAGGGTTTGTTGTAGTGTTGGAGCCAGTTGGCAACGAGCCTATTGCCCCAAAGGATGTCGAGGGCTCTATCAAAGAAGCAGTCCGCACATCGTTTTCCAGACCGGTACCGAAACCATCTTTCACTGCTCCGGAATCGTACAACAATCGAGCGATCTCCTTCTCTAATTTTTGGATATCTTGGGTCAATTTTGCGAACTGGCTTTCGAGGTGACTCGCATCAAGGTCAGTCTCGAGCATCTCAGAGATCTGCCGGGCGACCAATTTCTTCTGGTCTGCCAGGCTCTTGTGTCGTGCCTGACTATCAGAGAGTGCTTCATAGGCATTCTGCATGTCGAGCAACGCTGTGCGCTCTTCCTTGAGGAGACTAGGTGGGGGCTGACCTTTGTCAAAATAAGCCATTGAAGCTAATGCATTCTGGCTTAACAAGTTTATTACACGAGTCTGATAGAGATTGATTAATGAAGAATTCTTCAAGTAAGCTCCGACTAATTTCTTGTCGTCCAAGCCAAGAGAGGAACTGGGAGTTTGCTGATCTGACTGTGGCTTGTAAGTTTCAGGAGCAAGGGACAGTTTTGTTGGCGAGTCTCTGTGGAACGGAGAATGTACATGATTTCTTCCGATGGCCACGTTCCGTGAAATCGGTCGGAGAGGGCTGCCAACTCTTGGTTTCGACTCGTTAAAGTCCGCTGCTCTGCTCCGGGATGGACTGAAAGCCAAGGGGTCACGCCGTGTTGGACTTGCCGATGCTTTGACGATTCGAGGACTCGCTTTGGTCGGAGTCCGAGGTGAGCAGCTTGCTTTCCTCTCAGCATCTGAGAACCCTTCGTCCTCGGAATCTTGGATAGTCTTCTGTAGACGTCGCTTTTGTGGTCTCTGTGGTGATGACACGTGCTTAGTTTCGGGCGAGGTGCTAAGTCGCAGAGCAGGAGAAGCTGCAACCTGAATGGTGGTCCTAGGGGTTTCATTCGTCCTTGGAGGCTCGATAGCTCTGCTTGACGATTCATATGTAGCCTGCCTTGACCTTCCTGGGGGTTCGCCTGTGAATGATGGGACTCGACTTATACTCTTTCTCGTGCGAGTCTGGATTGTGCTAATAGTCTCGGTGACTTGGTATTCTTCCACGCCATCCATACCATCTTCCAATTCGACGCTAGGCTTTACAAATTTCTGATGCTGCACTTGACTGGAAGGGGTCTTGGTGGCTGGTCGCTTGGGCAGGTCATCTATATCGATAAAGCTGTCAAGATTTTCTTGCTGAGACTGCGAGGCTTTTATTCGTTCGCTTTTGTGTTTGAAAGGCCTTCTGATACGTTCAGGCGAAAGATCGCCACTTTTCCTCTTCTTCGAAGTGCGAGTAGGAGGCTCTGCTCTTGACGCAGAGTCTTCCCTCCATAGCGTTATAGGAGATCCGAATGCGGCGTCTGAACTGCTTGACTTTATGGGAGGGTCTGCGAATTGATCATCTCCGGTCAGATCTACCGACTCGATGGTCTTAATTTTGCCATCTATTGTAGGACGTGGAGTTTGTCGCGGGGTTTGTGGAGTCTGAAATGGTTGGGGAAATCGAGGGAGTGATCGATCGATTACGCTTCGGGCCGAAGGGGTGCCTACAGTTGTTAGCAATGGCTGGAATCATGATTTTCTCCACTGACCGTTTCTTTCTTCTCTCAGCTGTGCAGCATAGGTCCCTGCTAAGCCTCGGGATCCTGTTCGCAAATGTGATTCTGCAGAGGAAGTGGTACCGGATGTCGACGCTGGTGTAGCCAATTGGTTCTGGGTCATAAGCCCAGGTCTGGTAGGCTTCGAAGATGAAGATAATTTGCCCATGAATCCGTCCGCGCTCGTTATGTCAGGTATTTGTGGTTTCGAGGAGGGAAGTGGAGGTCGTATGAATTCCTGAGCAACATTGGTCTGAACTCGATTCTCGCGAGCTGGTGCTGCAGCTCTCAGCGCCTCTTCTTCTACTTCTTGTAGAGTGTCCTCCTCGTCCAAAAATTCTTCTTCTACAATCTCTGCCGCAGTCGCTACCGCCGAATTCGTCGCATACACGGTCGCTGGAAAAGTGACTTTGTGGGATAACAACCAGGAAATGTGACTGTCGAGATTATGCCGAGTCATGAGGAAATTATACTGCAAACATGTCGGAATGAACCCATTGGTGTCAGCCGGGACTCGTTATTCGTAGCTTGGGGCGTATTGTCGTCGATTGCTTGTTGATGATCGATATCAAATAAAGTCGTCCGTCGCGTCCAGCGTGAATTTCAAGGTTCGCGCGAATTGTCACATGATACGCCCCACTTTGATCTAGGCTAAATTGGGACCTCACTAGGCAAAGTTCAAGTCTTGACTGTTCGAAATGTTCTCTTGTAATGATTTATCAATCCTCAATGGGAACATCACTGACATGTATGTGCAATACTCCCATGTTGGATATTCTCTTACGATGCAACAAGCCTTGGTGCGCGCCATCTTCTCTTCTTTTGAGGTCACAGGACATTTGCAGATGAAGAGGGGAGGGGCTCCAGTGGTGATGATAATCGAGATAACTGAGATAATTGGACATATACGATTCTTACATGCCTTGAGCCATACGGACATCGTTCTGTAAGTATTGCTGCAATGTCCCGAATGCGAAGAGCCCAACCTATCAACGCGTGGTCAAGACACCTGCTCTCAACAGTTCTCTCTACGAGAAGAGGAATGTATGAGCTCATAATCCTTCATCCAATTTCGAGAACTTGGCTGACTAGCAGAAGGGTGTCACATTGAAGCCTCACAGTGCGGATTGAATCGTTCTCGGAAAGATGCATTACAATAATTGCCAGATCTCCAAGTCCAAAGCAAGCGGCTGATTCTTTCCAGTTGCATGCATTCAAGAAGCAAACACAGATACACAATAAGTTGGGATCAGTAGCTTCATCCAAAAGAGAACGGACGAGATTCTTCCCGGATCTCACACACTTGGTGATGATCCTCATGAAAGAGAGATGTTGCATAAGCCACCAGATGGAATCCTGCTTTTCTCTGGGACTTTCAGGGTCTCCACAGGATCGAATGCAACCTTTGCGAGTCACCCAGTGATAGAGCTGAAGGTCTGGCTTCATGGTTTCGTCAAAAAGGCTCTGGCAAGCACAATTGCATGGGTTCGAGGACCCTGATCCGACCCCTCGGCTCCTCTAGTAGATGTTCAGCATGGAGGTTCGAAATGTTCACAATCTCTGCGTACCGACATGCGGGTAGCCTTCCCTCCTCAGGGCCAGCTGGGAGGGTCGAGTCGCGGGGCGAGGTTTCGGTGCAGCATCGAGATTCTCTCAAAAGAGAGGTCCAATGATTGGTCGACAGAGCTGAGATAAGGTCGCAGTCCGTGGGGGATTCGTTCAGATACAGCGCCAAAGAAAGCTGAATGATGCCTTCCCATACGCTCTCCGAGGACGCATTGAGGAGATGTGCAATGTCTGGCAATTCGATAGCTTCATCCAGCTGCAGGTTTGGATGTGGTTGTTAAGATATTCGAATCTCTACCCTTCGGACACAGGTTAAATGTTGGTGATGTCGAAGTCTAGCTAGATATCATCCTGCGAGGTCGTCAATGGCAGATTTCTTGATGATCAATTGTTAGAGCAAAGGCCGCGGAGATCGAAGTTCTTACGAGAATTTTTGGATTTCATGCCAACTCTTTCCTTATCTTGAAGCGGGCCGACGACGAACTTCAGTACTCTATTTCGGGACTAGCGTAAAGATAAGGTAACTCGCTTCGTTCGGGTCAGCCCTCTCACAGCCCTTGTTCCGACGGCCCCGAACAACACCATCATCATGACCAGGCCAAGCAGGCTTGAAGCAGCACCACCAGAACGTTCACGCTGACAACAGTACATGGTGATTGGTCCCAGCAGCTCGCAATACTTTGCTCACACAAGTTCAGATAAGCCCCCGGTAGCGTCCTGCTCCATCCCCGAGCTTAGTACAACCATAACGAAGGTTTCAGCCTCAAGCGTAGGAGTGTACATGTTTACTTTTCGAACAATATATCCATATCCTGCCAGATACTACTTTTTATGCTTTTCATGTCGAAATCCTGTTAAGCTTTTCTCAAACCTTCCCGACCGGTTAAGTCTCTTCAGACATCTGTTCGAAATCTATTAGAATTGAGCGTATCACCCTTTGACTGGCCTGCGAGATCTTGTTCCCGTACCGATACAAACGCTCTCGACAGGCTCGACTCGACGCAAGTAAGACTTCAGCTGTGATTGAACACAAGATCTCCGTACCACTTCGACCGGAGATTGGCATTCAGATATCTGTTACCAGATCTCCTTGGATATCAAAGATCTAAGGCTGGCTTTTGCAGCTCTTATCAAAGGGTGGCTCAATCTTAGCTTCCCCATATCCCAAGGCGGCTTGGCGGACCCACCACACGCATTGTTCTAGTGTCCGTTGGACAATTGGGCCCGCTACTAGTTGACATTGAAGATCTCCGCAGGGAACAACCCGCGGACATACACGTTTGGCTTAGCAGCTGGCTTTTGAGTGAGGAATCCGGAGATGCCTCAACTGCGGTTGACGTCGCTCATCTATGATTTTATAAGTACAGTATCTGCCCGCCTCGTTGCCAAACTTTATCCCAGACTCCATCCTCAGATACTTTGACGCCTTCAAGTTCCATTCCGGTCTTCGACACACTTGGTCAGACATTTCCCCGGGCGCCTACTACGGATACACGACACATCTTGCCAAAGTCATGGGATTCAACGTTGCAACTCTCTGGCAGGCGCCAGAGATTAATCCAGTCAATGGCAAGGCTCGATCGATTCCAATTCTTAACCCATTCAACAAGTACGGGCGTGTCTTCTTCTTCTCTTGGTTTGGCTTCATGATTGCTTTCTGGTCGTGGTATGCCGTTCCACCACTATTGCCTATTACCATGAAGAAGGATCTTCATCTCAGCCAACCTGAAATCGCTAACTCGAACATCATCGCCTTAACTGCAACGTAAGTCTTACGACGTCTACAACTACACACTTTCAGACAAAGCTAACATATGTTCAGTCTTCTTGTTAGATTGGTCGCTGGTCCAGCCTGCGATCGTTTCGGGCCTAGAGTTACATTCGCTGCTTGCCTTATCCTTGGAGCCATTCCATCCGTTCTCATCGGCACAATTCACAACGCTGCCGGCCTATATGTCATTCGATTCTTCATCGGTATCCTTGGTGGTTCTTTCGTCCCTTGTCAAGTCTGGTCAACTGGCTTCTTCGACAAGAACGTTGTTGGAACAGCCAATGCTCTCACAGGTGGATGGGGAAACTCAGGTGGTGGAATCACTTACTTCGTCATGCCAGCCATCTTCGACTCTCTCGTCAACAACCAACACCTGAAACCCCATGTGGCATGGCGAGTAGCATTTGTTGTGCCTTTCATCCTCATCGTTGCTACTGCTGTCTGCCTGTTCCTCTTCTGCCAAGATACGCCTACTGGCAAGTGGGCCGACCGTCAAATGGCTGTTCAACAGAACCTCCAGGCTCACGGTGTCCATGCATCAGGTGGACTTGTCAATGTCCCAGGTGCCATTACAGACCCAGCTCGCAAGACTGACGGTACAACCACACCAACATCGGGAGACGAGAAGCGCCTAGATGAGGAGGCTGGTGTCGCCAGAGCTAAGCATGGTTCTTTCGGCCACGAAGCTCATATGGGAGAGAAAGAGATGCTCGATACTGCTCAAGGCGAGGTTATCGTCAAGCCCTCCTTCAAGGAAGCCATGTCCGTCATCTTCACACCTCAATCCGCCATGGTAGCATTCTGCTACTTCTGCTCCTTCGGCGCCGAACTTGCTATCAACTCCGTCCTTGGCTCTTACTACCTCAAGAACTTCCCCAAGCTCGGACAGACTGGCACTGGTCGATGGGCAGCTATGTTCGGTCTCTTGAACATTATCTTCCGTCCTCTCGGCGGTATCGTATCCGATTTCGTGTACAGGAAGACTGGTAGCGTCTGGAGCAAGAAGATCTGGCTTCACTCTTTGGCCATCATCTGTGGCGCATTCCAAGTCGCTATCGGCGTTGTCAACTCGAAGTCTCACTCAACCATGTTCGGTCTTGTCGCAGGCATGGCGTTCTTCCTCGAAGCTGGAAACGGTGCCAACTTCTCACTTGTGCCCCACATTCATCCTTTCGCTAACGGAATCATCTCTGGTGTCACCGGCGCATGCGGTAATCTCGGTGGTATCGTCTTCGCCATCATTTTCAGATATCAGGGTACCGATTATGGCAAGACGTTCTGGATCATCGGTGTCATGACCATTGGAATCAATCTACTAGTGTTTTGGGTGAACCCCATTCCTAAGGGCCAGATTGGTGGTCGCTAGATGGCTTTAATGTTGTATACTTTCTTTTGTCTATACTTGTAGCATGTTTGAGCTTTGTATTTGTTTGAAAAGCAACTTGTCGAGATACCATATATCTGTTAGGGTTAAATAAATCATCATACGAATACAATCCAATTATATATTCCTTTCAACATTCTGGCTCATCTCAAATATATCCACGTGCTCACTGTTAAGCAGCATCGGAACAAAATCGGGCCTAGCTGCTCCGACCTGCATACTCTTGATTGTTCCTTCGCCACTCCTTTTTTCCCCCATCATTTGACAGGTTCGTCTCTCGACCTCACCTGCAGCCACAAACATCCTCATCAACATAACTGCAATGCATGTTGCTCCCTGTCCTCTCTTCTCGAGCCGCTTATCCGTGGCTCAAAGAGGGCATTTACGGAACACTCAGATTATGCAACGATTATTGGATGATGGAATTCGGACTCGGTCAAATCCGTACAAGTGTTCACGAATTCCTCATTTTCAGCTTTACCAAAGTGCCTCGACATGCGCCCCCTATTATTTGTTTTTGGGGTGTTCGCGACGCGTTGGGAGGAACAATTACCCCGCTCGCGCCAGTTTTGAGTTGTTTCTCCTCAATTCTCTTCATCTCTTGTTATCTTTCTTTCTTGATGCTTGTTTTTGTATGCGATGATCTCTCGTTTTGTCGCGATTTACACGCAGCCTCGTCTGGCTGAGAAGATCAACGGCCCCCTTCACTCCATATTCCGGCCTGGAGCATGAACCAAGTGAGCCCGGGATTGATCGAGGCTGAAAATGAGTAATCGCAATCGTCCAGGGCCATCAAAACGGCCGAAAAGAGCACAATCTGAAGGCGTGTCTGGCAAAGGCAAGGCTCCAGCGCGATCACGAAGAGTACGTTGATCCATTGTTCTCTCTTTCTCATCTCTACGGATCGCTAACCACATCCCGAATAGAATTCTGATGCCGGACGAAATCATCCCAGACAACGAATTCAGGACATCCGTGAGCCATACGCAGCCTGCAAGTCACCCGCTGGGTTCACTACCGCATCAGGTTCCAATTCCAACATCAACTTCAACATATATCGGCGGTTGAACAATGTAATCGACAATCAAGAATTCAGGCTTCTGATTCTTCATCGCGGTGCAGGCACAGACAAAATTAAATGTCGATTGTTCTACGCGAACCTGGACAATCCACCTGTCTACACAGCCCTGTCATACACTTGGCTCGACTCTCACTATCATTCATATGCACCGCAGCCAGAGGCAGCACGGACAGACACTATCCTGGTCAATAAGCAACCTTTTCGTGTTACGACGAACCTCTATTCTGCCCTATGGCATCTTCGAGATCCAGACGAGCAGAAAACGTTCTGGATCGATGCTATTTGCATTGATCAGACGAATATAGACGTGAGCAGCCTACCTATTTTCCCTGATCCATGTGGTCTTTTTCAACAGACACAATTGCCTGGTGACCACTACCCGAAACGTACAACTCAAAAATACTGACCTCGACTTCTCTATCTTTAGGAAAGAAACCATCAAGTGGAGTTAATGCATGATATCTACGAAAGGGCGGCCAAGGTCACTGCATGGCTCGGCAGAAGCTATGATCGTAGCCAAGATGTCATGAAGGTCATCAGCGCTATTGCTCAAGAGGAGGATGATCGTCAGCGACGACAAAGATTCCTTCGGGTACTGAATGCACCAGACCTCAAGTTTGCCCAGGCTTATAGGAGGCTTTTTGAGCGGACATAGTGAGTAGTGATATTTTATTGTGGCTTCTACCTAGATCAGTGATATATTTTCTGACTCGACTGCTGCTTAGCTGGTATAGAACATGGATCATGCAAGAAGTCGTATCCGCCACAGACATATTCGTTCAGTGCGGTCGAGACTTCTTACCGTGGAACGAGCTCGTCGTTTTTCAAAAATGGCTGATAGAGGAGTGCGATGGTACAAGGCAAGCGGGCAATAGCTTCTGACCTTTGAGACAAAGGGATATTGCTTTATTTGAACGAATGAAGACTTATCTCGACACTGCCGATCGTTTCGGTGACCTCTCGAGGCTACGTTACGCAGCTGTAACGAAGGATGACCCCCATGATAGTCTGAAACTGGAGTCTCTACTGCTACAGCACTGGGATGCAGTCGCGACGAATCCGAGAGACAAAATATATGCCATCTTCAGACTAGCTTCCGACGGGAACGAGTATTTTCGGTTGACTTCAGACGGAGATGAGGATAGACTAGACGTTGACTACGAGATGCCTGTGCAGGAACTCTTCACAAGCATCGTAAAAAGAACAATCGAATTGTCCGGCAAGCTCTCAATTATTCTTCCTCGCAGAGGCCCCGGGCGTCCAGAGCACAATCTGCCATCGTGGTGTCCAGACTGGAGTTCCTCTCAGCCAGCCTCTAAATTAGGGAACTGGCAAGATGTCTATCCTTTTCAAGTGTCTCCAGACAGCTTGGGCTACCATGCCGCAGGGCTTGGCTTAACGGCACAGGTAAGATATGTAAGATATGGTCCGACAAGACTATCACTGGTCGCCAAAGGCTTCGTGCTAGATGATGTCCATCGAATCTCTCAGCATGATCCGCAACCCAAGGTGTCGAAATCAAGGAGTAAGCCTCCCTCGTCTTTCTGGAGTTTTATGGACTGTTTTGGATTTACTGTAAGTACCAGTTTCTTCTATCAACACCCGTCTTTCCTCATTGCTTCTTGAAAGGCGGAGAACCTGTATTAATTTGTATACACGCGTATCTTACCACGACCAAAAAGCACCTGCTAACCCAAGTCTTACTCACAGCGTCGTCAAGCCCACCCACCACCAGAACGGAAACTCGAACTCTGGTACACCCTCCTCCGAAAATCCCTCCGCTTCACCTTCAGCGAGAACCGCTACAATCGCACCATCCCCCACGGCTCCTCCAGCTTCCGCAGATTCACCCGCGAACAACACAGCAATTTCTTCTGGATCCTACACCGCGCCACCAACATCCTCTCCCACGAAGTACCTGCACGAAACCGCTCCCCCTCCACCCGTGATTTCCTCTCCCGCTGGATCTATCACCGCGACGTCCCTGAGAAACTTAAGTATTCGGATCATTTTAGTAAGGAGATGACGGGGGAATTGAGGGCGGTGTGTGGTGATATGGGGAAGATTCGGATTAATGAGAATTATACTAATTTTTTTGTTACGAAGAGTGGGGCATTGGGGTTGGGTCCGACGGAGATGCTTAAGGATGATAGGGTGGTGGTTCTGGCTGGGTGTGAGGTTCCGGTTGTGTTGAGGTGGGTGAGGGAGAGGGAGAGGGGGAGGGGGAGTTATAGGTTGATTGGGCAGTGCTATGTTGTGGGGGCTATGCATGGGGAGTGGGCGGAGAAGCAGAGGTTGAGGGTGGGGGAGGACTTGGATGATTGGGCGGATTTTGAGATTTGTTGATGAACGATTGTAGATGTAGGAGACGGTGTTTGATTTGGTTGTTCGCTTCTAGGGGCTTGCTTTCGAGTGGATCGAAATAGGGGCCTCACTTCGGCTCGGTTATGTTACAGTGTGGGGAACTTCCCAGTGGTTCGACAAAGGTGGGCGTTGTTTGGAACAGGCTGGTTCTGGAGTCAATCTTGGATACATGAGGCGCCGGTATATACCCTTGGAGTTCGAGCCGTTCGTATTATGATTAATGATTTACGACTTTGGGTCATTTCGTTTGGGAAAACAGGTCATCTGCCCGCCGAAGGAGGGAAATAGACGTCTTAGACAGAAAGATGGTACATGATAACGAGTTATGAATGATGAATGCAACTATAAAATTCGCTGTGCGGCTTTACTACTATCATAATGTTTTCACCATACTTCTCATCGGAATCTCGTTGGCTCTTTGGTCCATGCCACTAGGCGGTAGCGAACACACCTTCGATTATATCATCCCCAGAAGCCTCCTCATCCACAAAGCCAGTCGCAACCTCTTATTCCTGGCGCTACAGGCACCAGCTCAGATGCAGCCTCCTGCCGGTGAGATAATATAGCTAGTTGGTTCATATGCAAGGATGCTGACACTGTCGCCTCAACTATACAGGACCATCGGCTTCCTACTCACTACCATCACGACCAGTTCTCGTCACCAGACAACGCTGACCAGATCTTCTTGAGGATTGAAAGCTTGGATGAAATGAAATCTCGAGAGTTTTACTCCACTCGATGCCTCCACATCGCAGATCCACCTCTTTCATCTGCAGCCTCGTCAAGCTGAAGAACCGGGTAAGATTGTTGGAGAATTGAGTGTTGCTGCTCTCGATGAAGGTCCTCAGTATGAAAACTTATCCTACGAGGTAAGATATATTTTTTCTTCTTTGGCGTGGCGTCGAGTGTCTTCGAGCTCTTTGATACCGGTATGTCTGGGTACTATCCCTATTCTTTATGTTAGGGAATGAATTTAAAGGCTAAGAGGATGAGAGGATGAGGGCTAGGGTCGAAGAAACAAGGAAAAGTGCTGACAGTGTTATCGTATAGTGGGGTGATATCCCAGAAGATGCTTTCTCGACCCCGATCAATGGTACCACCCACTCAGTGGGAGAGAACCTGTGGTGGGCCCTTTACTACCTGCGAGACCAGCATCAGGTCCGAACTCTATGGATCGATGCGCTTTGCTTATATCTTTATCGATACTAAACGAAATACCGCGGAAACTTGAGGCTTGTGCCTCTGTTTTCTGAGGGTATCATGGATTGGATGACATGTGACTGGTTTCAGGGTCTATTGCCTATGGTAGCTATTCTAGACTTATATAGCTCGTCACAGCTCTCTCACTCTCTCTTCTCTCTACCTTAGATTCTAAGAGATCTAGAAACATCCCCTATCGTTTGTCCACCGCTTTGGAAGTGATCTTGAGCTGTCACAGAGGGGTTTCGTTTTGCGCTTTAGCATCTGTTGCGGTTGCCAAGATTTTACTTTGCGTATATATTCCCCCCCTTTACCTAAAACTCAAATAAGTTGCCACAGAGTAGAATTCAATTTATATCCTCTTGCATCGTCATAAATAAACTTCGACGCTATAAAATTATCAAGTTTATTTCAAATTTTATAAAAGCTTGGCTGATTAATAAAAGTTTGAATTATAATTTTTTTTAAATTTGTTTTTTTAGCGAAGTATAATCCGGGTAGCAGTGCAACGGATAGGGGTTCTTCTATTTATACGTGGGTCGGATGTAATATCGAGTTTCTTCAAAAGTAGATATTATGTCCTAATCAAAGTCAATCTTATGGTAGTGGTAAACTTTTAGTGGGAATGAGGAGTATCTCTTAGACCGTGAACGTCCCAGACCAGGTAGCGCGTAAAGTGGTTCTGAGCAGGTTCTGGCGGAAGCATTGAAACTGCGGACTTTCCGTGGCGTTTTGGGGCTTTTGGTGGCTTTGAGGCGTTGAAATACATGCTTCTACTCGCTGGAAAACTTGGCATGTTTACGCGCACCCTTGCCTAAGACGTTCACGCGCATTTAGGAGCCAGTCCCAGCCTCACCGAGCTGAATGGTTTCGCCGACATTGTAGACCACACTTCAATTCAGTAACCAGCTTGCCACATCCCTCCGGAATGTCTCGTGGAGACAGACGACGTGTCTCCATTATCGGCCAGGATGGTCCTCGATCCATTCACCGCGTTGTCAGTGGCAGGCAATATTGTGCAGTTCAGACTTTGGTATTCAGCTCATCAAAGAAGGACGCGACCTCTATGCTTCTGCAGATGGATCACTCCAACACAATCGCGAGTTCAGACATATTGCCGACGATCTCAAGCGCCTCATCGGTCGAGTCAGGAAATCGGTTACCTTCCCAGTCACTGGCAATGACCTCACGACCGAAGAAAGCTCTATTGATGATATCGCGAAAGAGTGCGAGAGGTTGGCAGATATTCTCCTTGGAATTCTGGACAGTCTCAAGATCCAACCCGAAGACAAGCAAAGGAAGTGGCACACCTTTCAACAAGCGCTGAAAAGCATGTGTGGTGAAAAAAAAATTAACAATATCGCCCAAAGATTGACAAATGCTAGAGGGCAGCTTAATACCAATATCTTGGTAAACCTGAAGTGAGTATTCATACTAGTCTATTGAAGCCTTCTAAATAACTCCTCAGTGAGCGAATCAATGTCCTATCACTACACCAATCGCAGCTATTCGAGACACTCGACCTATCAACCCGCGCTATCATCGAGGTCATGGTCGCGAATCGAACCTCATCGGAATCAGCAGTGGTTGATAATATAAGCCTATCAAACAAGGCGGTCAGGCAAGACATCACCGAGGCAAAGGCAGAGATCATCAATGCTGTAAGGCTACTTGATTGGACTGAGTGGAGCTCTCGGGAGGTGAAAGGTTGGGAAAGCACAAACTACAAAGCCA
This sequence comes from Acephala macrosclerotiorum, assembly GCA_014904845.1. Taxonomy (NCBI): domain Eukaryota; kingdom Fungi; phylum Ascomycota; class Leotiomycetes; order Helotiales; family Mollisiaceae; genus Acephala; species Acephala macrosclerotiorum. The sequence goes on along the minus strand of MU119204.1, from coordinate 473,699 downwards.
TAACTCCGGAACAGAAGAAGGCCGCGTTCAAATCGTACGCGTGCCAGCGCTTGTCCTATCGAACCATGGCTGAGCGGCACGGTGATATTCCCCAAGCACATCAAAGTACTTTTCAGTGGATTTACAAGCCCCCTGTTCCAGACGTGGGGACCTGGAGCGACTTTTCCCAATGGCTTTCTCAAGAAAATGGTACCTACTGGATTCAAGGAAAACCTGGTTCAGGTGAGTTTATGCGCATTTATACACTGAGCAGCAAATGCTAACCCACACTCTATAGGGAAATCCTGTTTGATGAAATACCTCTCTTATCAAGAAGAAACTAGGGAATTGCTCGCGAAATGGGCCGGAGAAGTACCACTAATCATCGCATCGTTCTTCTTTTGGTATCCTGGAACAGCAATGCAAAAGTCACAGAACGGACTTCTTCGCTCTCTCTTGCATCAGATTATCTCCCAGCAGCCATTACTCACCCCTATTGCCTTTCCTGAAGCATGGAACCGCTTTAATGAGAATCTTGCAGAGACTTTAGAAATGAGTAAAGGTGAACTGATCCGAGCAGTGTCTCGAGTCCTATCGCAGACGGCTTTCGAGCTGAAAATATGCCTGTTCATTGATGGACTAGACGAGTACGAGGGCAACCATGCCGAAATTGTTGCACTCTTCGAGGGTGTTGCTACTTCGGAGTCCACCAAGATTTGCGTCTCCTCGCGGCCTTGGCTTGTCTTCAAGAACTCTTTTGCCAATCATCCTACCCTTAAACTACAAGACCTGACGAAGGACGACATAGAAAAGTATATCGGCGAGATGCTTGGAGAGAGCAAACATATGGCTGAATTGAAAGAAAAGGAAAGCGAAGAGGTGGCATTGCTCATACAAGACATTGCTAAGAAGTCGTCCGGGGTGTTCTTGTGGGTTACCCTCGTCGTCGAATCCCTATTGACTGGACTGCTGAACAATGATCGTATTTCCGACCTAAAGAGGAGACTGGAACAGCTTCCAAGCGATCTCGAAGAGCTATACATACACATGCTCAAGAGAATCGATCCATTCTACCTCCAACAGGCGATCAGACTTTTTCTCATCATCCAGCAAGCACACCGACCCCTCCCGTCTTTAGTTGTCTCTATTGTTGACGACTATGATCCTTCAGCATCTCCAGTCTTTGACATCGGTCTTATGGCGGAAAACGATGTAGCTTCAAGGTGCCGAAAAATAGAAGACAAGATACAAAGTCGGTGTCTCGGTCTTCTGGAGTGCGTGAATCGAGCACACCCAACTTCTATCAGTACTTCAGTTGTCGATTTTCCGTTCCTTGATGACTTAATGTATGTTGCGGGGTTTGGGGATCTGTCTGTCAGGGTGCAGTACATGCATCGTACTGTTGTTGACTTTCTGGAGAAGGAAGAAAATCGGACTAAACTTTTGGGTTCCCTGAAGGACGATGGTATCTTTCATGACGTGTACAAAGCTTTGTGCTTTTCGTCTCTCGTTCAGCTCAAGCAGATATTTTCTCCCGCTCGGTACGGCATGTGGGCGTCGGCGTACCGGCCATTCGCAGCCCTAGTGAGGGAATGTATAGATTACGCGGTTAAAGTTGAGACACTTACGAACGGCTCGGCCACAGTGTTGTTGGATGAACTCAATCGCACATCTGGAATTCATTTCCACAGAGCAATGAAAAAGGCAGGAGTTCCTTTTGCCAAAACTTGGGTTCATACACTCTTGTCGAACGAACCCGACGCCCTCAACCAACAGACCATGTTCCTTGCTTTGGCAATTGAATACAAGTTAGAGCGATATTTATCTGAGAAGATCGGGCAAATTCGGACATCCATAACACCAAACGATCTTCAATATCTGCTCAATTTTTCTTTACGACCAGAACAAAAATCCCAAAAGATCCTAAAGCTGCTTCTCGTAACAGGGGCTGATCCGAATGCAGGCGAGAAAGGCACAACCCCATGGCAAAAAGTGCTGAAGTACGCTTGGCGCGTTTTCTCTGTTCCGTTGACCAACATTGAACAACGTCAACAACTACAAGAGATCTTGGACTGTTTTATTTGCCACGATGCGGCACCTGACGCACTCATCCAGATTCCGACTGGTAATTCTCAACCAAATTCAAAACAGTCAATCCCAGTCATCACTGTTGTAGCGCTAGTTGGGAACGCGAGACTTCTAGGAGTTCTCCTCGACCGAGGCGCCGATCCCAATCATGCACATGGACAGTCAACACCCTGGCTGCAATCCATAACTTATGTTTACCAAGACCTACCCAAAATCTTTGACGACAGGTCCGAAGACGCAGAAGGAACAGTTCAAGACTGGTTGAAAAAAATTCACGCTGTTCCTAGATTATGGCGCGAACCCCAGATCCTTCGTCTCGATCAGCCCGTCAGGGATGCAAGGCTCGAAGCTCAGACACGTCTCTATCTTGACAGTTATCAATGAAGTGTTTTCGCGCTGGGATGGGAAAGGAGCAGCGAACTTGCAGGCCCGTCTTCCGCAAGGTCTTGCCGTTGAGTTGAGGCAGTTGCAAGCTAGGGAGATGATACCCAGCCCACCAATTTCCCCTTCCTTTAGTGATGAGAGCAGCAAGGTACTGTCTCCTGAGGATGCGGTCCCAGTGGGACAGAAAATGAGGTATAAGAAGAGGTATTCTATGAATAATCTATTTTCAGCGCTGAGAAAGCGAGGGGAGAATGGACATGGCGTTTCAAGGTTATAATATTTCATGTTCCGTTTCACGTATTAGTTTAGTCGGATCGGGGAATATATTTATATAGTTTCAAGTTTGATGTCTTAGTCGAGGATGCAACCGGCTCTATCGTTATACTTGATAACTTGTTCCCAGCAACCAATTAAGTGCTTAGAGAAATCTCTCACCAGGCAGGACTAAGAAGGAATTTGCGAGGCGAGAGTTTATTCGGTGAATCTTAATCAAGGGTCATCGCAACCGAGAAAGGAGAATCTTGGCGGGCCCGAGGAGCGCAATCATCAAGTCATGCAGATGGGGAAACTGTATGAGACTGCTTCCCAAGAGGTCATCTGCTTAGGGCACGGCGACTTTGCTGATGTATAGTTTCGGCAGCGCTATGGTGATGCTATCGCTGACTTGTACTGCTGTCGCAATATGGAGCGGGTATTGGAATATGTCGAGTTCTTCAAGAAAGTAGAAACCTTACTATTTGCTGCTAAATCACGTTTCTCCGGACACCTTGAATCGACAATGGCCTTTGCACCGGGCAACGAGGAGTACTTATCAGCAAAATACAGAACCATTGATCAACCTTGACAAGGATTCTTTTTGTCAGTAGTTGTAGCTGTTAAAAATATCTGCTCTGCGAGCCATTTGTTGGGATTGTTGCAAAGACTGTGTCCTAGTCGATTACTCAAGCTCTGTAACACAGCTGTGTCGCGGCTTGCTTGAGTACCACTATGCTGCTTATAACTTTTATGGCTAGAAAGAATGCGAGAGAATGCGTGTACTTCTGCTTCGTCGTCACGAGGTGCGAAACGACTCGACTTGGGCAGGTCAGTATACACTCTGCGATGAAATCTACTGAACCTTCCAAGGTAGCCAAAAAATATTTCAGGAAAATCGAATTAAGATTGGTGTTCAGAGACGAAGTCATGTGGTGGGGGAATCCATACTCTATGATCGCCAAGCTGGGAAGAGGACAAAATCAATACAGATACATTAAAATCAAAGGGACTTCATGGAACTCTGCGAACATCTCGGAGTTAAGGGTCTAGAGGGCTGAAAGATTTGTTGAATTTGGAGGATATTTGGCACTTTGGTCTGTTGAAGCTACTCGGCCAGGAAGGAGAAGAATTTATCAAGAAAGGATGCTACAGAAGGGCGAGAAACGAAATACAAGTTTGGGATATTGTTTCTTATTTGGAGAGATGATAAGAATGGTAGCAACCCAGCAGCGCTGGAGGAAGCATTGACAAAATCCTAATCCTGTATCATGATCTTGCCCATCGAGAATCATTCTTCAAGGGAAACAGAGGCGGGAAAATGTCAAAGACTCGACGCAGGACGATGCAGCTATTCACACGAGAAAAACGATACAACGGTCAACCAACCGCAGAAAACAAGCGAGCGCACTTAGGGGTGCCCTCCAGTCCTCACACTTGCAAGACCTCACCTCGCATATCTTTTCAGTTCATCGCATGATAACATACCCCAATCTGACTTGAACACTCTTCCAGCTCAATTATGCTTTCGCACCCATTCCGACCCTCTATAACTTCGTTTGACATCGCACATCGATCTCGGCAACAAATTAACTTTGCCATTGCCGGGAATTTCGGTTCTCACCCTCCCCTCGTCCTCATCCTCTATTCTCGAGTACCAATTCCAAGAACATATTCCGATGTCTTATTAAAATCTAAACTCATTCCAAAATCTCACTTCCAAGACCGCCAACAATCAATCACCTTGCCGTCTTGCAATCCTTCAACTTTTGATTTGGCATCTCCGGGGCGGTGCCACGCTGGTTTCGGGAAAGAGAGTCCTGGCCCTTAAGTCTGGAAAGGAGCGTTCAAACCTCTTTTAGGGAGTCTCGAACTTCATACTCCGTCCTCGTCGAGTTCTACAAACCTGAAATTTCTGCAGCCGAAGCAGCTTGACACTGAGCTATCCCACCCATTAGCAAGGCAACCCCCAAGTAAGAAAGGAGGTACATGCTCTGCTGCACGTTACATTCCCCAAGGGTAAGGCCATTATTATTAACGCCGTGCGCAATGCCTACACAATAATTATGTTGATCATTACGGGCATGTGTCGCGGCTGTTGAGAGATCCGTCTTGTGGAGAAGTTAGCAGTCTTTCTCTTGCTGTTGAAATTAAAAGGACTTTATAGGATTGGAATGTATGGGGAAGTTTGGACTTACAAAAGTATCGATTCCTACCTGGAAAGGGCGGGCTGAGTCTCCGGTGCTGTTGATCTGGTGGCATTTCATGGTTATATTTGCGCTTTGGGAAGGGCGGGATTTGGGAGAAGGAGAGAAAGAAAGGAATTCAAGGTACTGCTTCTGCGGCTGCACCGCCAAGCGCACCGGTAAAGGTCTAATATTTGATTGTTAGCAGGTGCGACGATGGATGTAATGAGTATTGACTGGAGGCGTGTGATGAATGGGAAGAGAGGCTCACCTGGAAATTAATTCCAGCTGTTGCATTGCTCCCCAAGGTAGTCTCGGCAGCTGGGGCGGCCGAACTGGTAGTTGTACCCGTTGCTGTAGTAAAAGAACTCGATGCTACCAATGTAGAAGTACTAGCTGTCGAGGCAAGAGGTATAGATGGCGTAGTTGACACTGTGCCTATTGAAGATAAAATCGATGAAGTGGTCGATAAGAGGGATGCCACCAATTGTTTATCTCGACTTTACCCTCTTCCATGCCCTACGAAAGGATAAACATTGCACATGTCTCCCCTTTTCACTGCCGTACTCCTTTGAGACTACTTCAGGAGAGGAATCAAACGCAACTTCTAATCCCGTAGCAGGAACAACTTCTATACCTCTGATTGAGAAATGGGGTCTTTTCCCCAAGGAAATGATAGATGGAATCGCTGCGCAAAGAGAGACGATTATGAATGGGGTATTTCAATGTCCGGCGGCTTCATGAAAGTTTATTGATTTCATTCCTAAAATGACGGGAAAGAGAAAGTGGCCTTGTAGTTGAAGGATTTGGGTTCATCGAAGCATCAGATAATGCGACAACGGCATGGTGGTGTCACAGGATCGGGTTCCGGGAAACGAGAATGGTTGGCTGGAACTTAGCGACGCAAACTCATCGCTGAAAACAGCAAGAGCACTCACTCCTTTCGTCCGGTCAGTGAGAAAGACTTGGCTTTTCGAAAATCATGCAGCAGTTAAGCGCGAAATCATCTAAGCGTGGAGGAACAAGCGAGCGCAATAGGCGTCGTGTTTCTTCTCCACTCTATTGTAACGAGGACTCCTGAGTGATCATGACAACACTTCGGAATAATGACTTCAATTGCTTCTAGATCTTTTCATTATTAACACAATTAATGGCAGAAATAATAAAGTTCGTATTCGTGAAATCAATTGAAATGTCCAATGAGAATCTGATAAACGAGAGAAGCTCCGTGTAGATGGTGACGTGATGGATATGAGCTTACTAGTGGATATCCACTGGATGATGTGAACATTAACAACACTTCGTATACAGCACCACCTTCACCTACTTTCTCATCCTCATCCCTTGAACTCCTAATTGAATAATTTTGAAAGAAGCAAACAAACACAAAACACGAAATCGAAATGGACGGCGACCAAACAGCAAAGACCTTCGACGAAGGCGCCAACTCGGCCATCAAATCCATGAACGACACAGATGGTATTCATGAGGCTTCTCATCGTGCTGTACGTCTCTCTTTCTTCCCCATCCCACCCGATTCCCCCCTCCCTTCAACCCACTCCCCTTTTCCTTCCCCACCTCCCCACACCCACCTTCACCGTATCCCATCACTAACCCCAGTCAAATTCTAGGAGCCAGCAGGCGAAAAAACCACCGGCACCGGGACATCCGTCTTCAGCAAAGACGGCGCAATCGGCTCAGCATTCAAAGCCGATGGAGCGATCGGTGGTACAGCAGATAAGATCGGGGGACCGCTTGCGAAGGATGGGGTTGTTGGGTGGGTGCCTTCTTTTTCTTCCTCTTCCTCTCCTTTTGCCAATCTCCAGGAGAATGTACAGAGGATAGAAGGGAAGCGGATGACGAGGAGAAGTGAATACAGGAATACATCGGGAAGAGGTATTCCTCCACCTCCTTTGTTCACTGGGACTCCTTCTGACGGGAGGAGGAGAAGAGTCCCTCCGCCGCCTCCTTTGTTCTCTCAGATGCCGAGTCCTTCATCATCCTGTTCTGAAGGGAGTAGGAGTGAGAGAGGCAGTGAGGTGTATGAGAGCGAGGTTGAAGAGGAGGGGAAGAGATGGGTTGAGGAGCTATTGGGGGAGATGCCGAACGTTGCTTGATGTTGCTTCTGCTATCTCTGCTTCTACCTTATTTGTGCTTTCTGGTTTTTGCTACTATGTTCTGTGTTTGCATTGTGGTACCGCAAGCAAGCGATAGCATTATGCAGCGTTGCATTTTAAGTTGAGGCTGTGTGCGGGATGAAACTCTAGTCCGAAATTTCGGGACGGAAGTGGTCGGTCTTCGGCCACCTGAGAGGATCCGTTCTGTAAAACGGCATGGGATGAAGATGAGACGAATTAAACAGGGGACGAAGGGAAGGGTGAGATGTGGGGAGCACGCAATTGAATTGGATATTTGCTAATATGTTGTGCGCGAACAGAAAGAATTTTAATGAGGATGGCGCAATTGGAGGGAGGGTGCAAGAGACATTGGGCAAATAAGTGGCGCCATGAGACAAGACCATCAGATTGGATAAAATATCGGAAGGAGGTGACACGCGAATCGAAACGACGAAAAGCTTAGTGTGAAAATTATGTAGTATAGTCATTCAATCATTCCATACACACTTTTATCAAACCTGCTTCCATAGATACTCAGTCCTTATCTAAGAATCCGGGTATTTCGAAGAACAGAACAGAATCTCACTCAAACAAGACGTGTTGAGCTCGTTAACAAAACGCCGCAACTTTGTGCAACAGATCCATTATATGCATCCATTTCCTCCAATTGTTATACCATACACTACATTACCCAGACAATTCCAACTCATGCTATTTTTTGTTTACAAAGCGAGAGCAAGAACCAATCCTCCGATCATGGCCAAAGAGCCGGATGCGATGTTGGCGACGGCTGCGTTGGTGCTTGCAGTAGCTGGGCGGCTGGATGTGGTGGTCGCAGAACCGGTATTTGATGCGGTGGCTCCAGCAGCAGTGGTGGTTGAGAGGACGATGGAGGTGGAGTTGCCAGTTGGCTGCGCGTAGGTAGAGGTTGAGAGAGTGGTGGAGTTGTAGGATGAGCTCTTGGGGGCGTATGACTTGTGTAAGGAGGTGGTGTTGGCACATGAGGTAGAGATGGCGGAGGTGGAGGTGGGGTATGCGGATCCCGTGCTGAGAGTCTTGGTCACAGTTGAGGCTGAACCAGTAGCGCTTCCTGAGGTGGAAGAAGAGCTTGACGTGCTGGTGATGTGGAAGGGGAAGGAGTATTGGAAGATGGTGCTGTCGGAATCGAGAGTGAGCTTGAAGCCGAAGGTCGCATAGGAGCCGATATCAGATGGGATGGACCAGCTGTACGTTCCGGCCGAGTTTGCGATACCAGCTGAGAGATTGTTAGACGAGGTTCAGAAGAGGAATCGACGCATTGAGCATACCCTTAATGACTGGACCCAAGTCGAGAGTCGATGGAGTGGCACCCTCGAGAAGTGTAATAGTGACAGTGTCAGAGCTGTATTCCGCAGATGCCTCCCAGACAATATCCAATGTCGAACCTGCAGCCACGTTCTGGTCTTGAGTTGGTGCCGTGATGGGATCAAAGCCGGCAGTCTGGGCGCAGACCGAGGCGGCGAATGCCAAAGTGGCAGAGATGGTTGAGAAACGCATTATGAAGAATGGAGAAGTGAAGAGGAATGGCTAAAGAGCGTGGTGTATCAGAGATACAAAAGAGTGACAGACTGAAGGATTAACGGTGGTGAATCAACAGAATGGTGGCAGGAAGAAGAATGGGAGGCTGCCCATAATATAGAAATTGGCTACGAGCCGAAAAGGCCAAGAAACTTGACCTAGAGTAGGCAAAGTCCGGACCGGGGACGAGCATTGAGGCCATTTCGAGGAGGGGGGACCAGGCACCATTGGTCCAGTGGGGTAGAAAGGAGGCAGAGGAAATGAGGTCGAGATTAACGACAGGGGTATGTCAATAAAGCTGAAAGCGCTAGAAGGCTGAGCACAAAATTGTGCAGAAATAATACTACGTTGCGAGGACAGCAATGCAACCCTTCGCACGAGCGGCCTTGTATCCGGTGAATCTATTGAGCTGACACACATCGGTGTGCGCCGAATATTGAGGTCTTGGAGAATGTTCGACATCGAGTCGTGGCCATCGCGAGATCGAACGTTGTTTTTGGTTGGTGTGCTTACGGAGGTATGCAGGCTAACTCTATCTAGTTATGCGAGCTTAAATTTTACTTTGGTGCTGTGGTGCCTGTTCCTGGGCCCAAATTACGCTTAAAAACTTTGGAGCGAGGTCACGGTCGCCAGCATGCAGAGGAGTGGACCGCTGAAACGCCGTCCGACTTTCTTCTGGCAGGGCACTGGGACGGCACTGGGCACATTCAGACATCAGGAGTGCATCGTATGTATGGTGTCTCACAGGCCGCCACCAATCTGCGAAGAATGGCATCGCCCATCTTGGCCGTGAGCTGAAGACCGTTGTTGAAGAGAAGGCTGATTCTTCTCGGTTGCATTCGATCGACAAACCTCATCCCAGAAACGGGCAAGCAATTTGGACGCCACGAAGATTAAAGTTATTTCTTCGGCTTTACTAGCGTGAATCATCTCGGCCTGGCAGATTTGCTCGCTCCGAAGGATGATCGCGTCTTACCTACCCTGCGTGATGTCAACTTGGCTGTCCGCGAAAAACGCCTCGAACTGCATATTATCGGAGATACTCGTACATCCAGCACGGCTCGCAGCCCTAATCAACCCTCAAGCGAAGCGCCGAAATCTCACTGGCGTCAACGAAATGGGTGAAAATTGTACATGTTTAAGGATGAGACAACCCTCCTTCTGGAGTTCGCGAGGCTTGGGGTACAAGGCTGAGGTTGAACGGTTGCAACAGCAAGAGGGCTGACTCTCCTATTTTGGTACGTTGCTACCAGGTGAAATCTCTCCGAGGAATCCTCGAGTGAGGCAAGGCGGGGAACTTTTTCGATGGTATTCTTAGCAGCTACACAGTGAGCGAGCAAAAAGCTTGTCACACGACAGATCAAACTTTGACGAGGTCCTTCGAGAACTGTCAGAAAGCTTCGATATCTTTACATCATAGTCCGTGACGACTTGGTCAGCAAGGAGCCCCCGATGGGGATGGCCACTTGCTATTGAGAGCCGAGATGAAGAAGAAAGCGCGGAAGACCTCCTGTACTCAGCGCTTGTATGTTCACTTTGGAGAATCTAATTCGAGGGCTCTGTTTCCCGCGACTTTGCTCTCATCCATGTTTCCGTCTGCCATTCGTTTCACTATCACGCGTCCTGCCACCACGTCGTTCTGCAGCGAATCAATTGTATTGTAGACCTGTTTTGTTGATATACTCCGCAAGGGGAGAGCAGCCTTTCGCCACCTGAGTACCTCATTTCATGCTTCAACTGTAGACTTTGAAGACATGGCGCTGTCGGCGTACAGATAATTACTCGCTCTTGCGTTCAATTGGAACGATACTGCCTTAAGTTTGAGGCTCATGATGCAAACCCTCTTTGCTTACTGTTTCTACTCGTTTATCTTCACTGTTGTTCGTACCTGCGTCGACTCCTTCAGTTTTGTGATATGCCTGACAGAACCGTTCTTTGTGCATGAGCATAGCAGGCTCGCAAACGTTGGCCAACGAGAGCAGTGCACTTCGAAAAATTTCAATGATAGCTTCTTATGCTCCGACGTTTGAAGCTTTAATTGCATTTCTGTGCTGTTTGTCTTCTACAACCCTCCATCAGTGATCCTTACGACTGAAAAGAGACGCTATGAACTAAGCCTGCAACATCTGTAGAAGAAATATCTTCGGTACTACTTTCGCTGTTCTCGATTCCACCTCCGTTTGCTCTGTACTTTCTCGCTTCTCAGCTACAGCTGTGGTAGAATCGGTCGTCTTCTCTACGCTAGAACGGCGAAGTCTACCTGCAGGGGAGATTAGAGACACGGTCAAATCCCTCAACTCCTGCGTCGAGATATTAGTCCCTTCAACTTCCCTCTCACTGTATACAGGTGGTGTCTCGGCCAAGTATTTTGTTCCAATTCAGATTCTTCAACCCAATTTTGTCGCTGCACTTTCGACCACAGCTGGTTTAGAGTAGTTGACATCTCGATTCTTCTTCATCTCATCATTCAATCGATCAACAAACACATTCAAAGGTTGCGTCCGTCCCTCGAACCAGCGTCCTAGAGATTTGTTCCTCCTTATGTCTTCTCGAGCCAAACCCCAGCGCCCTTCTAGCCTTCTCTTTCAGCTCATGTCCTACTTTTTTCAGCCCACCCTGAATCTCAACCTTCATAAATAAAGGCCATCCACCATCCACAAACGCAGTCCGAAACGTGTTGGGATGAGAAGATTGTGTCTCAAAATCGTTCTCTTTCAGATGACATTTCAAAAAATCGTACGTCATGCTTTCGTACCCTTTACCTTGTCGATGTTGAAGTTCACCCGTAAAGCTCCATCTAACACCATGCTCGAAAGATTTCTCGGCCTCATAACCCAATCCACTAGCTCCTCCTTGAGAAAACGACACAGATGGCGTAGCATGCGTCGTCTTCTTTGCCGACACTGCTATCGGGGTCCCAATAATTTCGTCAGGCCCATACCAAACCTTTCTCATCCTTCTCCTCAACCCCTTCATCTCGATACATCTTCGAGTCTTGATGTTCCCCATCTAAAGTAACTTGAATCGTCGCCCATTTCAACTTATACCCCTTAGTCTGATTGAACGAGATATCCATCCGGATGATATCGGCAGGCAATGTACGACCCCCGATTAGAAGAACGCCTCGTTTAGACTCGGCGAAGACGAAGCGACAGTCGACTTCCACGTTGCCGATTTGTTCACCGCCTATATTTGCGATGCATAGCAGATTTTGGAGGGTGAGAATGTGTATTGGGAGAGCTTTCGTTTTCCTGACCAGGTTCCTTCGGAAAGTTCAGGTTGGAAGGTTGAGTCGTCCATGGAAAAATTTCCAGTGGCAATTGTGCTACTCACATTTGCGAGATCAAGTGTGCAGGCCCAGGAGGGGGAAAAGAAGAAGTCAACTGGAAGTTGGAAAGCTGAATTGGACTTGCGGATGTGGCCAAGTATGTTGACCTTTTTCAACTGGTTTATGAATCTTGACGCAAGCTATGCAATCCTGTCCGGCATTCAGTTGCATTTTGTGCCATTCTTGCGTTTGAGTCCCAGAATGGCTGTTTCAGTTGATTGATTGGGAAGTATTGACGCCACAGTGCTATTTCAAAGGGCTAGGGACGTTTTTGCAGACTTGGATGTGGTCTTGTGCATTCGAGCTGAACTGCCCCTAGAAATCCGGAGTGTGGCTGCGTCTCCATCGAGTCGATCACAACCTATGACCTCAACTTCTGGATCAAAATTAGCAAGTGTTCCTTTCATTGTCCCACATGTCAATATACTAAACATTTGATCATGGCATTCAGTACGAGAATGACGAGGATGGAGAGAGACTTTGACGACATGCCGACGTTGTCTACTCGTACATATGAATACCATCGAGAGCGATCGCCCCCAACAGTTCATTTCGACAACTATGTCTACAACAGAGTGTACCACGCGAGACCTCCTCCACCCATGCCTGAAAGAGACCCAATAAGCAATCCGACTGAGAATCACATCCAAATTGATCTCGACGAGATCAAACGCAATCGCGCCCCGAGGTTCGACGACCATGTTTACGAACGAGTGTATCACGAGAGGCCTCGGCGTAGGTCACCAACGCCGGAAAGAGACAGCGTGGAGAACGTAAGGAGGAGGTACGACAAAATGGAGCTCGATGAGATTGAACATCATCGCGCCCATAACGTGGAGAGAGATCGAGAGCAAGTCGAGGTCTATTTCAGACCATATACGACATTCGTCATGCCAGAGACGTGACTGTCCACTTTTCCATCCCACTAATTGAAGACTTTGATGAAGAAATGGAGAAGTTTGCTCACCTCTGGAGACTAGGCAATTTCGCAGCTGCGAAGGATTTCTTTGAGCGGAATTTGAGTCATTTTCATCATCCATCTGTCTTTGCCCAACATGCCGAGATGTTGCTTAATATGGGTGGTTACAAAGCGTTTGAGTTGTTGAATCCTAGAGAAGCATTTGGACGGGAATTTGTTCACAGACTTCCACCAGTTTGGAGGGAGCCTGAATTAGACGAGGAGTCGAGGAGCTTTCGTGCGAGATCACGGCCATGGTCACGAGGAGCAAGGAAAGTGAGACTTGGATCGCGACGGCGGGTATCTCACCGTGATGGGACGAGAGAACCGACGATGTATGGTGGTATAGGAGGGAAGCTCAACCCACTTACTAAAGCCAGAGACGGAGGGCGAGCGACAGGAGCACTTTCCGGGCTACCGTCAGCGAGAAATGCAGACTTGTGGTCTGATGAGACTCATTTACTTCAAGTGACCTGGAGGCTATTAAATGGCATATTCATTATGCGGCGCAATAACACCATCAACAAAGCATTAGACGAAGCACAGTCCGCTCTTGAGAACATTGCCATTGGACCAGATATCAGTTCTCTAGAGGCTAAACTCCTCCCCTCCCTGGTCTCCCTTTCACAAAACCTATACTCATACACGTCTAGATCAAAATCATGTCACTCGCTTTGCAAATATACTGAAACATATGCCACAATTTTCCAACCATTTTCAGGGAGGAAGTCCTAAAACGAGTTAGCCTTCAAGCCGACTGGGCCCAGCTATACCAATGTCTCTTAGCTCAAAACCACATCCAGGAATTCAAAGACGTATTCCTAGCGACGATGCAGTGCTTTGGGTTGGAACGGACATGCCAGCTATTCTTTGGGACGGCCTCATATCGAGACAGACTTCTCGATGACCGAAGCAATGAAAACTCGACCCTTCACTCAATGGATTTTAGCAAAAACAGCGACATCCAGCGCTCTCTTGGAAAAGCAAGATCTCCTCTCTAACACGTCTCCGAATCCATTCTTCCACCTCTCAAACTACCCCGGATCGTCATCTCCTCTCTAGGACAAACCACCCTCCCAATCTACATTCCCCTCGAGTTCGAAACGCCGATTTGGTCAATAAAAGAAACACCACCAGAGGAAATCGTCCCCATCAAAATGGTGCTCGACCTATCAACCCAACGACAAGACTACCAAACTCAAGCCCAATGTCTCAAACTCATAGTCATTCGCTCTCAAGATCCTACACAGTGGTTTGAGCAACTCCGCACACTACAAAACTCCATACAAGGAGATAGAGAATCTTATTTCCGGACCCTTCTCTCAAGCTACCTCACCTACACCGATGTCGCCTCTCAGAAACGACTTTTGGCCGATTTTGAGGATTTTGAAGATTGGACTGAGGAGTGGGTGCCAAGGAATCCTGAACTCCATTTTGCAAAACATTGGATTGAGAGGGTTTTAATTGCGAAAATCAGTGGGAGTCGAGAGTTGAAGCCATTGAGAAGGAGTGGGATGAAATATTATCCATGGCTTTCTTTGCCGGCTAGGATGTTTACCGACAGGTTAGCATTGCCGCACCTTGTTCCATTTCCTGGGTATCTCAGAGCTCGAGGTTATGATGGTATTGATGAGATAGACGCGTATGACAGGTTACCAAGGGTTGTCCGTTCTACGAAATTCAAACGAGGAAAACATACAGGGGAACGAAGGAAGGTGTACCAAGGGGTGACAATCGAGGAAGAAGTCTTGTCCGGCATAGTGATCCATATAACGTGGGGATACGGGTGACAGGAGATGATCCTAGAGCGGCATATGTTCATCTGCTGCCTCGAAGCCATAGAGGTTGAAACTCAAGCACGCTCTTGGTAGATTGGCAAGGCTACTGTTGCGCAAACTCCCCTACTATCCGAGAAGCTGTCCATATAACCCACAGGACGTACCAACAGTATTCCGGCAATCTTCGAAGCCTCATGCTTGCTTTCCCCTCACCTAGACTAAAAGGAAGCAAGTCCTCTCAACTTCCTATCTATCCTTGCAGCGCATCCGAACTCTCAAATCATTCTAACACTCGCCTACTATCCCCTCGAAGCCCACACAACCTCGATCATACTCTTTTCAACTTTCTCATTTCTACTACCTCCCGCCTAGAATTCATATCCAAGTCCCTGACCTCGATCCTTGAAGTTCAATCACAACTTCTTTTGCCATTTCCTTCCGCTTTCTCCTTCTCGCCATGATCTGCCAAAGCACGAATGCAGCTAAAAGGATTGCGACAAGGGCCCCGAGTATGATTCCAGCGATCACGGCGCTTGGATCGGAAGCTGGGCAGGCGCTACCCATCTGTGGGGAGGATGTCGGCATCGTGGATAGCGTTCGGTCTATAGTTGGACTTGCAGGCACCGAAGCGCTAACAAAGGGTTTGAAGGAAGAATTCGTCACCAACAATACTTCAGTGAAAGCGAAAGATTGCTCGTGATTTAGAATGCTGGTGAAAAGATTTCTTGTCCTGTGGTTGCTTTTGACGACAAGATCGATCGACGGTCGTTATTCCAGTGTTATAGATGATTGATGGGGATTGTTGTTTTGAAAAGCGATGGACATACCACGGGGGCGAAGATGGAGAAAGAGTCGTGGGATAAAGTACGGGGCAGCAGCGATGCATGTCGGCAGCGAAGCGGCTGAAATGAGTGCCAGTTACGCGGCAACGGGAGTCGATTTTGCCTCATCACATGCCATTGTAACGTTGGTGGAGGCAGATATGAAGACAGGAGTGGATGTGAGTCGAGTTCGTGAATATATTCGAAATTTGCGAAGTCGATATATCAGCCCTTACCCCTTGGTCTGTCTTTGCTGCGCATCCAAAATCTCTCTCTTTGTTTTCTCTTCCAGGTCCTTTAATTCTTGTATCCTTTCAAGTCTTTCCTTCTCTTCTCGTATCCTGTCGATTCGGTCTCGTAACATGTTGAGCCTGCGTTCTTCCTCCTCAATATTGTTTGACGATGCTTTTCTCTGTTGTGGGATCGCGATGTCTTCGTTGCCTGCTGGTAGTGGCAGATCTTCGTGCTGCAAAGGAGCCGAGCTTTCAAGCTCATGCGCAGGAGGAAATTCCTCCCTCAATCCAGGGTCGACGACCCTCTCATGACCAGGAGCTAATTCATGAACCTCAATGTTCTTCCTCTTTGGTTCCGTATAGGCTGCACCTGCATCTGCTTCCACTTTTGCTTGCAAGCCCTTCCCCTGGTTCTGCTCATCCATCTCTGGAACATTATACTTCGTCCCCATCTCATGTCTGTTCGAGTCCGTCAAGAACTCATGCGCGTTAGGCCTCGGCGGCCTTATCCCATTTCCTCCTTCTACTCTCCCCCTTCTCTTTCGTCGTCGAATGGCAAGTCTCCAAACGAGAAAGAGGACTAGGAGAAACAAAACAACAACTCCTACTGCGATCCCCACCTTTGCTCCTGTAGCAAGCCCTCCTGAAATCTTAGAACCGGTACTAGCTCCTCCTGAAGGACTGGAAGATCCAGGACTCGTCCCACTTACACCCAGCGTCGACAGACTCGCCGAAACAACTACCGAACCTCCTGCATCCGTGCTCGACACCAGTATTTCCTGCACCGTCATTGTCGTGAACGACATGCTCGTAACCGTCGATACTGCTCCACCCGCAAATGTTGTTGTAGACGTAACCGGTGCACCGCTGATAATTATTTGGTCGGTAGCAGTGCCAGACGCCGCCACGCCTGTACCGAAGATAGAACCAGCTGCCCCTGTGCTTTGCTGTGTGATGGTCGTGAACGACATACTTGTAGTTGTTGATGTTACCCCATTTGTGACGAATGTTGAGGTTATAGGCGAACCACTGATTATTATGTCTGCCATCTTGAACTTGTGTTGAAGGTGTCATTCGATTGTGGGATCATTTTTTTGGAGCAAGAGAGTGAGGTTTCTTACCTGGGGAAGAGGCTTGAGGCTGTGAATTTTCGGGGGCGGGGTACATCTTTGGTCTCATTTTATTGTTGTTTTCGGTGACGGCTAGGATCAACTGGGATTATGGTGAGCGGTGATTGGGGACTGGTTGGCGAAGGAGGGGTGGAATATTGAAGTAGCTTTTGAGGCTGAAGGTTTGGAGGGTGATTGGCTATCATGGCCTGCTGAAGCGGCCTTGACTCTCCTCCATTCGAAAAGACTTCAAGCACGAAGGTCGAACTCGGGGCTCAAGGAAGCACGTTCTTATCGAGAAGCAGCTTCTGTCGAGCGTTCATAGAACCGACAGGTTTTGAGGTAGAAAGCCAAATACGAGGCATCCCTAAGTCCCGAGCAATACTTAATCAACACCTAGAGAAGATAAGCTAGGGATAGTGAAGAAAATCAGACGAAGTATGATAGTAAAAGTTGTCAGAGAGTTTTCCCAATCATTGCACCCATGATTCGTAACTCATTATCGTATGTCATCTCACCGCATGAAATGTCTATAGTGTGGAGTTGATCGAGGTGAAAGAAAGAGGAGAGGGGTGATTTGTGGGTAGCAATGCATCCGTACAGATTATGTCACAGTCACGAGGCTGGCTTCAACGCCACATGGTTTGCATTTCGTTTGAGCAAGTTTCCCTCGAGATTATACCCGATTCTTGTGATACCCTGCCTTCTATTGGCTTGCTCAAGGACTCGCAAGATGGCGTTGTGTCGTGTCCTACCTAAGTCCCGGGGAATGACAGAAGGAGACAGTACACAAACTCTCTTCAACAAAGTTCATCTTCGACCCTCATTTCAACATTTGCTTTCTCTTCACGTGCAGCATATCTTTCTTCATCTGTTCTTCTAGATCTTTCAATTCCTAAGTCCTCTTAAGTCTCTTCCGCTCGTCCCGCATGCCATCAGTTCTGTTTTGAAGGCCTTCACCCTGCATTCCTCCGCATTTTTGTTTGACATCGGGAATTCATTTTCTCCTTTAGCTGCTCTTGTGATAGAATTTAGCGTTGAGACTCTGCGATGTGGTGGTGACGATGAAGGAGTCGAGCTTTCGAGTCCGTGTGCTGATGCTAGTACTGCGTCCTGAGTGTCTGGTCCGAAAGAGACAACATATCCTCTTCGATCTGGTCCAGAAATCCCACCCTGGCTCGTCTCAGGCTTCTCTCCAATTCCAAACTTTCCTACCCCTCCCCCCAGCTCCTCCTTGTTTGTTGCAAGCACGTCAAACTTCGTATGCTGGTCATCTTTTTGAAATTCTGGCAAAGTCTCCCGTCTCTCATCTTCTGAAGCCCTTCGGCGTCGTCGCCGAACCACAATCCACCACCCCGCAACTAAAGCTAGAAACACGACAACTATAACCCCAACTACAATCTCAGCTTTCGCTCCAGCCTTCAATCCTTCTCCCTTTCCTTCACTAGAACTTGATGTCTTTGGAAGAAGCGGGAGAACTAGAACTCAAACTCCTCGACACCGTAGATATCGACGAGCTGCTGAATGTTGGATCTGTGGTGCCTGCTGTAGATACCAACATGGTCGATGAAATGTCCGGAGCGTAAGTCGTGGAAATAGTCTCCCAGGTTTCTCTAAAATAAACCGTTGTCACACTCGCAGCCGAGTATACCGTCACTGCTGCCGTTCCATCACCAACAAGCGTCGATATGGGTGTAGCGACAAGAATTGTGCTGGTCGTGGGTATCATCTTGTCTGTACGGGTATGTCAATCAAGAAAATGTCTAAGAAAAGTAAGTTGACCTTAGAGTGGGGCGGGAGAATTTTTGACATCTTAGGAAGAAGCTTGAGGAACTTTGAAGTGGTAGCGTGGTATGATGGGGAGATATCTAGAGAAGGGCGAAGGGGGGAAATAGGAGTAGTTTTTAAGGCTGAATGTTAAGATGGTGATTGGCCGACGTGACCTATCCGCTGGTGTGATACTCTTGTTGAAGAGTTGGGAAGTGAAATTAACAGCTCATGTCTTATTGTGGGGTCATTGTCAGTCTTTCATACTCGTGATTGAATTGTTTCTTTGTGAAGCTATCTTTGCCGTTTGAAGAAATCAACGCGAAAGACCTTGCTAGGATTTGCGATTGAGATGCACCTCCGAAATCAAGCTTTTTTCGTCTTCATCGAGAACTCAAGCCTTGTGTTTTAAGTAGAAGCACCAGCAGGTCGACCAGCAGTAACGTCGGGATGCGTCTCATAGACACCGCTTCGTTGAGGGCGTCCATTGACGGGAATGGTGACATCGGTGGTGACAACGCTGATTGTGAGACCAGGGACGTCTTCACGAGGATATTCGCTGCCATCTGCAAGAGTGACTCGCCAATGGAGGTTCTTGGTCAGGTATGGGAGGACGTTCTCCTTTTCCATGGAAGGACAGTTGCCTTTCTTGACTTCCTGCTCGGAGTTAGCACGATGAACACGTCTTGTAGCATGCGCATGGAGAAGGGTAACTCACTCCAAGAATTTGAGCTGTCAAGGGAATAGTGCCAGTGATGTAGACATCACGCTTGGCATCCTTCTTACACTTTCCACAACCAGTCTCACCCTCGTCGCCGGCAGTAGTATTCTTGCCGAAAGCTAGTATCGTCAGCAAATAGAATATTAAAAAAGTAGGAAATGATCCGGTATTATCTTACCAATGAAAGTGCCGACGAGAGCATCTTGAGTATGCCAAGTCTTGAGCTCTGGTGTGAAATCACCAAGGAATATATGCACACGATAGGATTCGCCAAGACCATGCTTGGAGGCCTTGATATTGGCAATATAGTCAGTATAAGTAGTGGCCTTCGGCTCGGGCTTCTTGTCATCGGCTTCATTCAAAGTCAGTTCAAATCTTCATAAAATGGAGGGCGAGTTGAGTGGCCATTCTGCGATAGGGAGGGTGCAACTCACGTTTGCCAATTTCGGCTTCAAGATCTAGCCCGCGGGCGGAATCCGTCGTTGGAGGGGTATTATCATGATGGAGAATTTCCTTAACATGATGTACCAAACCCTTGATAGGATGGAAGCCAGAGTCTTGCTTGGCGGCTGGGACCGGTGTAGATGCAGAGTCAACGATTGGCTTCTGGTTCTCTGCCTTCATAACAGGTGCAGCCTGCACAGGGGCTGACTGGACCATGAAGTTGGAGTTGTCAGTGAAGTTATTAGCGATGCCTCCGTAGAGTTGCTGAATGGTATTTTGGATGCTGTTCTGATAGTCCGAGTCGCTCTGGAATGACCAACGCTGTGTCTCCGGGTAGGCATAGTTGAAAGTCTCGGTAGATGAGACGGCGGCGGCGGTCCCTGGGTAACGCAGATATTAGCATTTGCTGTGCCATGACAACTTGGGTGCGGTCTTTAAATAACATCGATGGGATTTTGAACAGGTATCCTTCACAGACACATACAATAGTTCTCGCCTGTGGCATCGTTGAAAGGTGCCAGGCCCGTGGTGGTGTTCTCGTCACTGCCCGCCTGAATCGCGAACGTGCCACCGCCTTGAGTGTCGACCCTGTCAAAAGTGTATTGGGATGGGTTTATGGCTTGCCAGATTGCGAAGAGGCGGTCAACGTTTCTGTTGTGAAAATCTGTCAGTGTTCGTCCTGAAACCAAGACCACGGAGGAAAGTCGACCCACGTATGATGAAGCCAGAATACCGGATCGAAAGCAGAATAATCGAGTTCTCCCATGTGTCCACCAGGACCTCCTGTTTGACGTGATATCAGAGTCAGTATGCCTCTTTCACATGATATAAGAGTTGTAATATGAAGGAAGGCGCGTATTTCTAAGCTGATGATACATGCACGAGCGTGCAGCAATAACTGAGAGGCCCTCAAAAGAGAATTGTTTTATGTACAATTGGAGACTTGGAGACTTACCAACAGCCCCATGAATACCATTGTGAATATCCTCAAGGGAAGCCTGGTAACCAGGGTCATCATTGATAAGCTCATGGTTGCTGAAAGTGGTGAAGTCGGTATAATTGGGATCCGTAAGGAGGATATTGACGTTCTGTTGGATGGCCGCAAACTGCGTAGACATTGTCTGGAAAACCTGATCTTCTTCTGAAACGGCAGAGGTTGAGGTGGGGTTGGATGGGTAACGAAGAGTTGATGTCCATTTAGCGTACTTTTTGTGATATCAGTGAAGCCCACAAAGAGTCCAATGTTCAGCATTGTAACAGGAGATATACTTGGCCTCCAAGCTATATCTTAGAAAAGCGAAGAGGGACGGATAGTAGGAAGGGAAATATAAGGGGCATACCGGGATTGTCCCATTTCCAGATTGCTGGGAGACGAAGTCACCAGGGAGGAGAGGATGGAAATGTGTAGTATAGAGAGGGTTGGGAATGGTGACGGCCTCTCCACCTGAACTTGGAGTGATCACGCTGACATTGGCGGCGCTTCCAACAATGTTCGGGAAATATCCTCCATCTTCTGGGGTAGCAGCCCAGTCCCAATACTGCTATGTGTTATTTAATGTAGGTACTGAAGGACGGCAAGCATACCGGAATGCGGAAAGTGGCAGCAGCAGCCTGATAGCGAGCCTTCAACGGGTCAGGGAATTGAGAGGCAATGTTCTGAACTGCTGCGTAGAACTGCTGCTCGAACAAGGCAAGGTACGGACGATGCCAAGGTGCAAAGAGGATAGATGTATGGGTGCAATAGCCCTGCCATCCACTGTCCAACAAATTAATATGCGCTTTCTCAGTGTATAAGAGAGCCAAGGCGTTCCTACCCTGGATTATCGCCCTTCACGCCTCCCCATGGACGGTAAGGTCGGCCATGAATTCCAGCGATACCATAGTAGGACAGGTCGGATTTTTCGTCAAGGTTCTTGAAGGCGTCGAGGCCGAGGAGGTAGAGGTTCCACTGATCAGGATTCTTCTGCAGGTCGCGGATCTCGATTCGAAGAGGGACGGAGCCTTGAGGAAAGTGCTTGTCAGCTAGTGCCCGCTATTAAGATACAACATATGAGCACCCAAGCTCCAATCTTTTAGGTCCGACCCGGAGCTCAAGAAGAAGGTGATGGGATGAAATGCAGGTAGGGATGAGATGAGGTACGTACCGTCAGCCGGAGCTGGAGAAGGCTTTGGAGCTCCTACGATTGGGTAGTTGACTGCAGCCATGTCTTTGAGAGGTTTGATGTTTGATGTTTGATGAAAGTATTCTTAGGAGAGAGATTTAGAGAAAGATGGAGAGAGTTTGTGTGAAGATAAGTAAGTGTAGTCAAACCACCCCACTACCCCGCCTTGCTAGGTAGCTCTCCTCTCACGTCCCTTCCTTTCAAGACATGTCCCATCAGCTGAAAGGCTCAGCCTGCCACAGCGAGTACAGAAACACCACACGCACTGCACTCCGTTTATCTGACTGTATCTTGAGAGCTCATGGGGCAGAGACAGCATGCCGTAAAAAAGTGGGCGTAAGCTCTCTATGGATGGGTAGGTTCAGCTGTGGCTTTATGTCTCGGATTCATCTGCAACGAATGCACTTCATCAGCCTTACAGAATGAGGGAGGTGCTTCGTCCGTGCGTTGGCAGATCATTTCAAGCTCTCAATGCATAAACCTCTCCGCTGTCAGAATTCAATGTAGAAAGAGGCGCAAAAGACGGTGAGTTGTCACTTAAGAGCTCCATAAGAGAGTAGGATTGCAACCTGATCTGCACGCATCGGTTCTCGTTTTGAAGCATTCAAAAAAGCATCATTCTTGGCTGTCACACGCATAATGTCAGCACCCCTCGAGTGGAAGGGATTTAACACCGAAAACTTCGATACGCCGTCTTATGGCTGACACCGTGTAACCGAGCTTGCGCGTTCGGAGTGCTGGATCATGCGGGGCAAGTCTATCGACCTGCGGGGAGCCTCCTAAGGCTCCGAAGAGTATGCTCGCTCGAACTCGCAAGGTTGGTACATGCGTTAGATTTGAGTAGAAAATGAGCAGAGTCCGAGGTCAGGCATACCGTTATGTCTGAGTGGCAAACGGGGCTTTCACAACCTTTTCGTCCTCTTCTAGGCCACCAGGACTTCCGCGTGGTCACAATTCTGATGATCTGATATGGCCGTGTTGGTCTCATCCTGCCCGATATGAGTCTGGGATGGCTGGAGAGCGATGTTCAAATCTCGCCTTTCATCCTACATCACTCAGACGCAAAGATGCCATGGTGAGGTCGCGAACACCACCTTCTTCTTTTTCTTGAATGAAGGATACTGGTATTTATCGAAGCTCAAAAATGTGTTGAAGTCTGAATTTGAAAAGCTTAGATGAAATCACTGAAATCACAAGCTTCTCTGGTATCCGGCCCGGATGGCTTCCGAACCATCCCCACTTTTGTTCCCCGCGCTGCGGGGCAATCCCAAGCGGGCTCTCATTCTTTATCAGACGCCACCCCTCATATCTGGACGACAAAATATTCGAATTACTGTATTGTTGACTTATTTCTCTATCACTACATCGTGTTCATTAAGAAACTTGAGCAGGCAAACATGGCACCATCCGCAACGACTCTAGTAGGTGAGACCTCGAGCAATGCTCAGGTGGCGGCACTGGGGAAGACTGTTTCCGGGATGACGTTGAAGATCAGATCACAACCAAAGTTTGAGAGTTTGGAAGAAGAGAGATTGTATCGAAAGCAACATCTTGCTGCTGCTTTTCGGATGTGAGTTGATAGGTTCTTGATCTAGGTATTGTTGCTGATAAGTGTAGCTTTGCCGAGAGAGGATTCGATGAGGGAGTCGCTGGACACATGTAAGATCGAGCTTCGTGACGTTGGGGTTTGATCGAGTCGCTGACTTCTGAAGATCCGTTCGAGATCCGATTTTGACTGATCATTTCTGGCTCAACCCGTTTTCTCAACATTTTTCTCAAATCTGTGTCAGTGATCTCATTCTGGTCAATGAGGATGGAGATGTTGTCATTGGGGATGAACCTATCAACGCTGCTGCTTTTGCCATTCATTCTGAGAGTAATTCAGAGCTTTTCATTTGAAGGAGTCCTACTGATTTCGTTCGCAGTCCACAAAGCTCGACCAGATGTCCACGCAGCATGCCATGCTCATTCAGTATATGGGAAAGCTTTCTCGGTATTCGGCAGAGAGCTTGACATGATCACCCAAGACTCTTTGAGATTCTACAAATCCCACGCAGTATATGATAATTTCGGCGGTATCGTTCTCGATCGAGAAGAAGGTATACGTATCGCGAAGTGCCTTGGCAATGGGAAAGCAGCGATCTTGCAGAACCATGGATTGTTGACAGTTGGCCAAACCGTGGATGAGGCAGCGTTCTGGTTTATGAGTCTGGACAAGACCTGTCATGCTCAACTACTGGTTGACGCTGCTTCTGCTGGAAGTGGGCATAAGAAAATCTTCATCAAGGACGAAGAAGCTGCCTTCACGTACGATCAGGTTGGCACTCCAGCGAAAGGATGGCTAGCATTTCAGGGGTATTATGACGAGATTCTGGCTAAGACGAATGGTAATTTCTTGAAGTAAGGGTTGATGATGAAAAGAACCTTATGAAGATGCGTTACTGTACCCCTTATCGTGCCGTAACATGCGAGGCGCCTGGATTCAGCCACGTGCTCCATGGGCAACTTTCAATGCAACTGGCTTCACAACCATAGAGTACCTGAGGCTGTCAAAACTCCTCAATAATTACCATGTACAAGACAATGGTCCTATGCGGCCTGTACAAAACTAAGACACTTTGATGCATAGTCTGATCACGGGTTCTGCACGTGCCACGAATTTCCCATGGACTTGCAGCGCGCGATTCTCTTCTCGGCTGGCTCCAAGACATCACGATGCATCCTCCATCCGTTCTCCTCAACGATTCGCCAATTAAGAAGGTGAAAGGGACTTAGAATCCATATCTCGGAGTACTTGCATACAGATTTCGCCCGCTCATCACCTGCAGCTCTCCCGACCGAGACAAAGCTCGTTGTCCTATCGCTCGACCGCCTCACCTGCCCTCCGCTGCAATGCACCCAATACGATCGCATCACACTGCTACCAGCCAAACGATGGACCACGGCTGTCAAAAGGTACCTCCACAGAGTCTCAGAGCCTCTCTAATGTGGGGGGAGTCTGGCCATCTAGCTATACCAGGCATCGCGTGACGAGCAGTTCTGCTCTCGATGCATGCTGGTGAAAACGGTCTGAAAAACAATTGCTAGACAACTAATAAAAGCTGCAGATATTGTTCCAAACGTCCTATCGTTGTTGACGAGGGATGGCTCCTTCATTGATTGGCTGAGTGCTCATCCACGCGCGCAAACACTCCGCAGCTCTTCCAACTCGAACTCGGTGAGAGAAAGGTGTGGGTTCACGACGGAAGCCTGCCACGAGCCTTCCCACTGCATACATACAGTATCGTCTCATCATTATTTTCCTCTCGAACATTTATATATCATTTCTTAGACACATTGTTACAAAGCCTGTGCGACATCCAAGGTAAGATGGCTAGAACGCGGGGTGGTTTCGATCGACCAGAGACGTCATTAGACGCAGCAATGAGGGCACCATCAACAACGACTCCAGATGTTGTCGTACTTGACCACGTTGAAGAGGAGGAGAGGCCAAGAGATCTTGCGGATCCAAAGAAGGATCTATGGCTTTCTACTGTCGATGGGTAAGCTCTCATCCCCCTTCGGCGCATATGTCATGGCGACAGCCTCTCCAATGATGCGCCAAAGCGTTCGGGGCATTACACATATCAGAATGAATACTGACAAATGTTCAGACGATACACTTCGCCTATAATACATGTTCGAGTCGGACCCTCTGCCGAAATCTTCCCAATCCATAAAGCGATTCTCATGAAGTATGATAGCTTCAGTGCGGCGATAGATGGGAAGTTTCGAGAAGCGGTCGATGGAGTTATTGACCTCCCAGAGGAGGATGCAGACATTTTCAGTTTTGTAGTTGCCTGGCTTTATGAGGAGAAGTTTGTGCCTATAAAGTCTTTAGGGGCGGCTCTTGGTTAGCATTGTGTCCCTGTGGGCTGATAAGTGCTAAACAAATGCTGTAGTCGCTGAGCCTGACAAGGGC
This sequence comes from Acephala macrosclerotiorum, assembly GCA_014904845.1. Taxonomy (NCBI): domain Eukaryota; kingdom Fungi; phylum Ascomycota; class Leotiomycetes; order Helotiales; family Mollisiaceae; genus Acephala; species Acephala macrosclerotiorum. Next base: position 447,854 of record MU119204.1, on the reverse strand, counting down.
AAAGGAAGAGAAGGCGAGGACGAAATAAACTCGGGCACCGAATCCGCTACTGATAGTAGTGGAGGTAGCGATGAGAGGTCTGTATAGTGTGCTAGCGTCCTTTGACCCTTCGTGCCAGATATGCCATTGGCAAGAGGAGGCGTGGTTGTTTTCCAGCCTCTCCTGTCTGCATTGTATCAGTGCTAACTCCTTACAGTGCTCGAAATAGGAGACGACGCCGGCGACGCGAGCAAAGAGCTTGGGACAACGAAAGAAGGAAACAGCCCGGACGGCATCGACCGACCTGCAATTGCGCTACCTGCACCATAGAGTTGATGGGACCTCCATGCTGGAGTTGTGGCGCATCAAGAAACCCTCCACCACCGCGTCGGTACCATCATCACCCTGGCGGACCTCCCCCTCAACAGCCTGTCATAATTGGCGCGAATGGTTATCCTCGTCCCCAACCACCGAGAAGAAATCGCGACAGACGTCGACAGGGTCGGGTTGAAGAAGTCGTGATCATCGACGAGCCTATCACAGAAGATCGGATGAGTGACGAGGACTTGAGGACCTGGTCGTTGACATATACCCTCAGCATTGATGTTTATGTTTGTGCTGAGAGATATCTGATGCAAGACTTCAAAGCCGCTATTGCAGCTTATATCGTTGACAGGTATGGACATTCTCACAGTTTCCTCACTCATACTATACGCATTATTTTCTTGGCATGGTGTCTTGCCAGTCTCCTCTCTCTCTTCGTATTGCTTTTGGGTTCTGAGGCTTTGAAATCCTTATTAACAATGAGAATAGCTTCGAAATCGCTGGGTTGGAAGCGGCCGTACCAGCTGTTCTTCAGTCGTGCAAGACTTTGCTGAATGGTGTCCGCCCTATGGACCCTCTGCTCAGAAAGGTGTTTTCGAGAGTCGGGTTTCTCCAAGCTCGCCTTGCGAAGAATTTTCCGGACGAGACAGGGACGTTCTTCTCGGAAAACCCCGAGCTTCCCGTCTTGATTATGAAAGAGATGGTTGAAAGAATGGAAGAAGATCGACCTGATGGTTTACCGCCGATGGACGCTCCTAGTCGTCCCTTTGGCCCGGGACCAGATGATATCATGATTCAAGGTCGGAGACGTCGTTACGACCGTCCTCTTATAGATGACTAACAAAAGGAAGGGCGCCATCGGGATCCGTTCTGGTAACTCTGCGAATTAAGGTGTTGAAGGCGTTCAAGTTATGGATGCTACAAAGCGCTGGGGATTTTCATGACAGTCACTTCAGGAGTCAAGGGTGTTCGAGGAGTCCATTTTCATGATCTTTTCTTATCCAATTGCAGAGCAGCTCAAGTCTATGAATGAGAGCTGCAGTAGGATGTAAAATTTGTATACTCTGCACCGCAACGTCATGGTGCTTCTCGCGTGTTTTTTTTTCTTTGGCTCCGAAGCCGAAAACAACTTGAGCTCGTATTGTATTTCACCATAGCAAGGGTTTCGGTCGTGTGGAATACACTCTCAAATTTTCGGAAAAATTAATTCTTTCGGTATATTGGATACCGACTTGATAGTTCATGATGGGATCATCAATCAGCCGGACAAGAGGGCTTGGAAAGCTAGTGCTTCTGCAATCAATCCGACTGGCCAATCTCATTTATCCATATCCCCATATCCCCATACCCCGCCAACTTTGATAATTTTTAGATGACAACGAGGCGACGTTCGAGCTAGGGACTCATATATATTCTCTGCCATTGCAAGATGCTATTCTTGAGAACAAGCAGAGTTGTTTAGCTCACCTGGCTTCCCTGTCCTTCTCATTTCCAGGTCTTCGTTTGAACTCCTTCCGGAGTAAAAGACGCTGCAATGGCCCGAACTCTCCTCTTCTTTCTCAGTCACCTCCTCATCATCAGCCTTGTATCTCTAGCGCAAGCCCAAACCCTCCTCGCCTCCCTAGACTACGGCTCCTTCCAAGGCTCCTACTCCCCAACCTACAACCTCTCCTACTGGCGAAAGATCCCCTTCGCCGCTCCCCCAACTGGAGAAAACAGATTCAGAGGGCCTCAACCACCTCTACTCGTCACGAACGGCACCTATAATTCAGACCAAAGCTATGACTTTTGTCCTCAGCGAACTGTACGCCCCCCTCATTGCAAAAAGAAAAAGAAACGCTGACATAAACACAGGTAAACGGAACAGAAGACTGTCTCTACCTAGGTCTCTACTCTCGCCCTTGGACGCAGGGGTCGGCACTTCGTCCAGTAGTGGTCGTGTACTACGGCGGAGCATTCATCCAAGGCGGCGGCTCCTTCACCCTCCCCCCGGCCGGCTACCCCGTCCTCAACGCCTCCTCCTCAAACGACTTTATCTTCGTCTACCCCAACTACCGCGTCAACGCCTTCGGCTTCCTCCCCGGCGCCGAAATTGCCTCAGACCCCAACTCAGACCTCAACCCAGGCCTCCTAGACCAACAAGCAGCCTTAATCTGGACAAACAAATACATCTCCCAGTTCGGCGGCGATCCCAAGAACGTCAGTATTTGGGGTCAGTCGGCCGGTGGCGGGAGTGTAGTTGCGCAGGTTATTGCCAACGGAGGCAAAACGAATCCGCCTTTGTTTTCAAAAGCTCTGGCTTCGAGTCCATTTTGGCCGAAGACTTATAAGTATAATACTCCCAAGGCGCAAGCGGTTTATGATGCGTTTGTGGAGTTGGCGGGGTGTAAGGGGGAGGAGGATTCTTTGAAGTGTTTGAAGGGGATAGATGTGCAGACTTTACGGACGGCGAGTTTGGTGATTAGTGGGAGTCATACTTATAATACTAGTTCTTATACTTGTGAGTGTTGTTTTCTTGGAGGGATTTGCAACTTTCCAAAGGAGGGGAGCTAATGAATGAACAGGGGCGCCAGTTATCGATGGGACTTTCTTAACTCAGCCGCTCAGTCAAGCGACGATTAAGGGGCAAGTTAACATTGATTTTGGGTGGGGGATGTACAATACTCACGAAGGTAAGTGGGCCGACAGCCTTGAGTGATTTGAGATGCCGACAAGTGTTGCAGGAGAAAACTTCATCCCGCCCGGGCTTGGGGGTGCGAACAACAACGGAAGTCCGCCTTTCAACTCCAGCACTGCTTCGTTCGACAACTGGCTTCGAGGTTTCCTCCCAGGATTCTCGGATCGAAATATCGCTCGTGTCGAAGAATTGTACCCAGAAGTCGGGTCGACAGAAACGATATCGAGTTACAACACATCTTACACGAGAGCAGGATTGATCTACAGAGACATCGTCCTAGCCTGTCCCACATATTGGACCGCTCGAGCTGCGCACAAGAAGAGTTATGTGGGAGAATACTCGATATCGCCAGCGAAACATGCTAGCGATACAATCTACGTCCGTGCCTTTTCTTCCCTCCTCACCCCACTTCTTTCCTCCTGTCTCTTCTCTTTTAATCCCATCCCTAACAATATCAAGTGGAACCAAGTAAACGCCGTCCAAAAATCCCAACCCCTAATCTACGATGGCTTCACGGGCGCCTTCGCCTCTTTCTTCCAAACCGGCGATCCGAACGCGCATAAACTGACGAATGAAAGTATACCAGGAGTACCGGAGAATTGGAAGACGGGAGAGGAGTTTGTGATTGAGGCGGATGGGTTTGAGAATTTGAGGGTTGATGAGTTGAGTGAGAGGTGTGGGTTTTGGAGGCAGGTTGCTGATGATGTCCCAATCTGAAAGACCTAGGAAGGTGGGAGAATGATTGAATACCGGCGTCCGCGATCAGTTGCTGCGTCGTGCTATCCTCCTTGAGCCAACATCTTAGGGGTATAGGATCATTCACAACCTTTGCTCAGTCGACAAACCCCCTCAGGCGTTGAAGGAGATGTGCTTGCAATACATGGCAAATGGAGACTCGGAGGCCCTGGAAGCGGAGTTGGACACTGAGGAGACGAGGGAGCGGGTGAAGCCTATGGCGGCAGAGTTGGCGCTGATGATGGCGAGGAAGGCAATGGAAAGAAGGACCATTTGGTATTGCCGAGTAGGGAGAATAGGTGTCATTTTCATGTTCATAGGGAGTCAGCGCCTTTCCCCGAGTGCAGGAATAAGCAAGCGAGGTTGAATGATTGATTCGAATTGTTCTGGAATGGGGCCTGCAGGTTAGGATACGTACTGATGTCGAAAGAGATTGACTGTGCTAACGAGAGTCTTAATTCATGGCATACGTGTATTGATGGAGTCTTCTTCTATACGATGAGTCCAAATATACGATGAGTTTGGAGTCATCGTGAGACTGGACAAAGGTGATAGTGCAAGTAGAGCCCCACTCGCCTGATTCGAGGAAGGCGACGGATGCAACGCTAGGAGATAGGGATGGCTTAGCCGGATGCAGGAATTCAGAAAATCAAGTACAACAGCATACCATAAGCAAAAGTCTTCAAGACATTTGAGGCACATGTTCTGATGACTGCCGTGCGAACGCGAACACGAGCATATCTGACGTCCGAGTCACAGTCTGGAGACACTGCATCGATGGTGCGACAAGGTCACCACAACAGTCTCTTTTACTGCTTGCATATTCTTCTGGACACGATTCCCCTCGAAGCCAGATGTCGATGCCAAGCGCAATTCTACTGCACTGGAACAGCTTCAAATCCACCGAGACCAGTGCGCTCATACAGGAGACTGTGTCCATCTTTCAAATTCTCGAGACTGCCATGGAGCAACTTCTACATTGTTTACGATAGGAATAGGAATCTGATTTCAGCCTCGAGAAGATCTGTATCTCCCTCAGGGGTATCAAAATCTCATCAAGCTCGGATGTCCGGATACGCGCTTGACAACAATAATATGTGACATACTCTCACAACAATGAATATATGTGATGCAAGACTCAAGAGCCTACTCCAGCTTCATGATAATTAACTTTTGCTAGATGTGTCGATGTCAACGACCAGACTGAGGACTTCCGCGCCACCATAACCACTTTTGTGATTCCAGACTGAAACCTATAAGAGGCTGCTAGGAGTAACGAGTAAAGAGCGCTGGAGCTATGTGTGACCAAGGTTGAAGCAAAGCATTTAACAGCTATATGCTGATATCGGATGAGTGATGAAATCGTGATATCGGTGATCCTAGAAAGTTACTCCTCATAATTCGCGTTGAAAGTCAACAGGTAAGAAATAGAGTATGTATCATAATTCGTCCGAAGGATTGGCATGCGTCAGGTTTGAATTTTCCCCAAGTACTCTCTGCGGACATTTCCTATAACATATTGACTTCAATAATGCTCGTGCAATATTGGAATACTGTGAGTCTTGGGTTCATCCGAAGACCTGCAGCAGTGTCTGCAACTGGATTTTAAATGTTCGCAAATTAATAACGTAACGACCATCCGTCGTAAGCGCAGTGTATGGAACTTGGGATGAAAGATTAAGGCTGCTGGTATCACCTATAACAGGCTGAGAGGCTCGTCTGAAGCCTGCACATTCGCTAAACTCAGGATTCGGTAACGAACTTGAGACCTTGCTCAATTAGCAATATGTTGGCCCCAGGAGTTACTGGACTATTGAATAACTCTAAATTTAGAGCATTCTTCAGCAGCCTTCTTGTGATATGGCCCCACACTGACCTAATGTCCGTGTCCTGCAGCACCTGCTCAGGTGATGACGATTGAAATTGAGATGTCGAGTCTCTTAATCTTATCTTCGATCTGGTCCTAAGAATAGTTTCAAACCACGACGCCTTGCATGAACATTTGTTATTAGTCGACAGGATTGGTTCAGCCGATGTCTCAGTTGCTGCACTGTGAATCAGCGGTGAAGATCATTGGATGAATAACGGATTTTTCCCATTCACCCATTCTAAACTAGCCTGACTTGGCCATTCTCTGATACCTTGGGACCCTGCAGAATGTGTGATTCGGCACGTCGGAATTCGGATCACAGGCAAGGGAGGCAACGAGAAGTCCATTTTCAGTCGTGGTATCCGGACCGAGGCACTATCAGTGGATAATACGAGTGTTGGAGAGCAAATAATTTCCGAACCTTCTCGTCAACTCTCAGCTCTGAATAATCATGCGTCTGAATGCTCTGGGAGACTAGCCGTGAATGGAAAAATAAAATATCAAACCGCAATCATCAGACGATAGGGGGAGATCTAACATACAGAGATTTCGCGATGTCCTGTGCCTGGAGAAGATCTACCTACCCGCACTTGTTCAGGATCTGCATTTAGCCAACGTGCTGACTTCTCCGATCTCGTGGCAGTCTAGGATGGATGTTGAGCTTCAGAGTCTCAGAAATGCTCACCATTTTGGATGACCTTCTCCACTTGGGCATGATCGTCCGTTCAGCTCAGAACTCAACAGAGGGTCCTCGCTGCCTTTAACCTTTCCACCACACCATCGCTTGGTGCCTGGACCTGTCAAGAGTGGTACACTGGCGAATTGCGAGCTTTGCCTCTCATCTGCTTGTACTCGGTCGATCATCTGGTAGATGAGCAAAGAGGCTGTCGGAGAATTACTCGGAGCGGTTCCTCTGGCTCAGAATGGAAGCTGTCAACCGCCGCGGTGGGATGGAAGAGGCAAGTCTTACAATATGGATGAAGGAGGGAGCACAAAGCCGCCACGTGTGAATGTCTTATACCACGAAGGACAAGCGTTTAGGCGCGTGGGAAATGACTGCCTACTGTAACAATTGGAGGTTAATGTGAAGAGTTTGATATATTGCTTGTGGCATCGAGGTGCTTGCAGGATGAAGGAGCTCTCGGCATTGAACTTCCGTGGTGATGCGCTAAGTCGTGTTGGGAGGGAGACGAGCTGCGGAGTAACAGGAAGGGCAGCACGCCGTCGTTTGACCAAAAAACTCCCAACGACGGAAACTGAGTGCGTTGGGGCAGGTATCGGCGCACGTTGCACAGTCATGTGACTGGGTGACAGTTGATATGGGTTGGACGATTGGAACCGCTGCGAGAAGTTTCCGCATCTGTAACCGGCCGCTTGAGTTCTTCATGAGAGACAGCTAGGGCGTTCTCAGCCTGCGTGCCTTGAGTCAAGAGGAACGTCGCGTACGTCATCTGGCTTCGTACTGCAGGAACCACAGTAGAAAAGAGAAGGAGAAAAAAAAAAAACCTCTTTTCTGCAGCATCTCTTTGCTTCTTCGGGCGTGCTCGTCCAGACCCCTTCCTATCCCTGTTGTGTTGAAGGTTCACCCCCTTCTCGTGCTCTCGACGGTCCTTGTGAGGCTTGCTCCCAGGCGCGTGGTCGAACATGCGTCGGCGCTCCCGCAGTAGGCAAGCCTGCATGCGCTCGGTCGGGTCTAAAATTATCCACTATCCTGGCTCGAGTTGGAAAATCTCATGGGGCATCCTGCAATCTCACCCACAACCACAACGAGGTGGTGGTCTCGATGCATCGCAAATGATATCAACGCCGTGTACTCGGCCTATACAATTCTAGACGTCCCAGCTCGCAACACCTGCATTATAACCTGTATTCGAGACGTTTGTCTAGCAGGTCGAGATGACACTTGATGGTCCTGGGTGGCTATCTAGCATCTGGCATGTGGGCAAGATCCATCATCCAAAATGCTGGGACCGCTTAACATCCCCCGCCCCCGAATAAGGCAGAACAGAATCAGACTGTGGTACAGTATCAGAACCTGGCGGCATCCAGATGCCAAGTTCCTACATCAAAAATTCGGTAGAGTGATGGATTGCCATGTTGCCACTAGCTAGAGACAATTATTCCTCTTGTCTCCTCCACAAGACCGATTCACGAGACTGCTTCCATGTACCAGTCTTCAAGCTCTTCGCGGGGCACGTCTTCGCTTTCCATCAACCCGGTGAATGATCAAACTCGCAAAGACTGATCGACAGGTCCCACGCAACGATTCAAGGCTTGAAAGACGTGGGGATCTATATGATCAACCCTAAGCGACGTCAATGCAGGAGTAAGGAAGCCGCTTCGGTGTGCCTTAATCTCCATCCCTTTAGTTGACGCTTCAATTGCTCCATTGAGTCAGCGGCGTCCTGGTCGATTACCAGGAAAGTCAGCCGGACGTGCCTGACATAACAATATCAGTAATAATGCGAGGGATGCTGCCCTGAGCCATGGTCAATCCATGCGCATCGCCCTGTCGGAGTTGAAAATTTGAGTGAAAGAAGAAATCATGATTGGAGAACTTCCAAGAAATCTTGCAGATTCGCAGAACCTGTACCAGGGTGCAAGCGTAGCGTGCAGCACTACAGCAAAGGACAGGTCGAGGTGGTTGTACAAGATTTTCTAGACGGGCATAGCACCAGCCAGAATCTTTGAGTCGTTGAGCAGAGCCCTGGTCGAGCTCGTCTGTGGAGACGACCCTTCCAAGGGCCGTGCTGCCACTGGTCTCTTTGGAACCACAGTCCCTCCGCTCCTTGTTCCCTTCGCTGGTCGCCGCTTTCGATCTGCTTGTGCTGGTCGCGATCATTTGCAGGGCCCCGTCGAGTCTCATTGGATCGTTGGAATACTGGGTCAATCGTCCGCTGTCATTCATGATTCGAGGAACTGGGTGAAGCGGGTTTTGCTAACTTTCCAATTAGCAGCCCCTAAACCTCTGATAGTCCTGTGGCGCTGACTATCGAACGCCTATGACTGAACGAAACTCGATGCAAACCGCCGAAATGCGAAGCTGACGATTGTTGGTCTCGCGCTTGGGAGTTGTCAGATATTGTCCGTTGTGTCCGTTTGGATAGCCTGAGCTGGTCGTAGCCTGTGTGTCCCGTCTCAGAAGGCCCTTTGAGGCTGTTAGGAAGACCAGACGTCCACGGCTCTGGCTATCCTCTGGCATGGCCGTATAGCTTCCCAATACGATTGAAGAGGCACCAGACGCCCTGGAGGTCCAGCCGAAGACTACAGGACCGCACGTATATGCCCAATTCCGGCTAGTGTATCAGAGTGTCTCTCCTGCCTCGAGTCTTGCTGCTTTGCTTTGTTGCGTTCCGAGGCCTCTATGCCGGATCGAGCTGGTGCTTGATTGAGCCTTGACATGGCTCTCCTTCAGGACGTGGTCCTCACTAATCAGCGTGCCCCTCCCAGGGCAGACTGATCCGAGCTACACTTGCCAATACGTACAGTAGTAGTGAGCAGCACCACCACCACCACCACCACCACCACCAGCGTGAGATACGAACTAATCCGTACTGCTACTCTACGACATCGAAATAGAAATGATGGCGCGAGTATCCCGGGGTCAGGGATGCCTGTCAAATACTAAGGTCTACTAGGGCTGGGCTGGTCGCTGGTCGCTGGTGAGGGAGCTGGAGCTGACAAGCATTGAATTGATCCGTCCGTCACGACTGCCCAGGGGTGGGAGCTTGGCTTTAATGTTACCCAATCTTGTGGCGTCGCAGACGAACCTCCATAGTTGGTCCCAAGTCTTAGGTCTGTGTTGATGATCTTTAGATATGCTTCTGGTCGAGCTTACTTCCCTCCCCCCTTTGCCTTCCTCCTCGCCATCGGCATCGCCACCACAAAACTTGACGTCGGAGACTTGCGGATAGTGTTCGGCCCTGCTCCATCGTTCCGGATCTCTGCTCCCTTCACTTGACTAGTGCTCATCCATTATCTTCGGCCTGGGTTTTCTTTCTCGTCCTCAGTCCTTCACAGCACTATCTCTCGAAAGCGCGCCTCAAAAGATTGGTGCAAGTGGCGTGAAGCCTCCAAATCCCATTCGTCGTCGAGGCTGTTGAACTCCCCACGAAGGTGCTTATCCCCCAAGAGAAAATCGACTGGCTCCCCTGCCGCCTGGCAATTAGCACAAAATCCTCACTACTGCACTTTTAAGCCACAGGAAGCGTTCCGTCTCCGCAAGTTTTGACCCTCCTCATTTGGAGACTTACAAGACACTGGACACTAGGCAGCTTCTTCAAAACCCCTTGAGACCGGCGCACACTGGTTTCATTGTGCTTCTTGCCGTCCGTCTTCCACCGCCTTCAACGCTGGTGAATGTTGCCGCAGTGTGTGCCTTAATTCAACTACACACCTCCGTCAGCTCGCTTCATCGACGCAATTGAACTTCCAAAACCACTTCAAAGTATTGCCTAACTAGACACCGAACCAGAGGAACTTTGAACCAACATAACGATCATCCGAATATCACTGGCGACTTGACGAAAGGAATTTCTGAAAGTTCTTTGACGTAAAATTTACTGTCAACTTCAAAAGCCTACACAGATTCACGTTCATGGAGAACAAGCGCAATTGATGGCAGTCTCTGTCCAAGCTCCTCTCTATTCGAAGTCAGGCATGTGGAACCTGGGCGATCCTCCTACGGCATTCTCCTCTTCGGGACCGGAAGGGTTACCAGCTTCAATGTCCTATCAGTATCCACTGCCCACCCCTAGTTTAGATTCCTCCTCGACCATGCTCCCTAGCTTTCATCACCCATCTTTAGACCACGCGCAAACACCACCTCCTCCTCAAGGCACTCTAGACTCACCGAGTCTGAAGAATCGCATCAACCCAGGGGGGTCAAAAGCAGCAAAGGTAAAGAGATCAATGTCGACTCCGAACGTACGAGGGCAGGCCACGGCCGACGCAGCCGCGCTGGCTCTATCAGCAGAGAAGAGGAGGAATAAGCTAGGCTACCATAGGACATCTGTAGCATGTGGTAAGTAGCAAGCAACTACTTCGGGCGCCAGAAATCAGACAAATTTGAGCGACTAACCCTCGATCTAGGACACTGTCGCAGGAGGAAGATCAGATGCATTCCTGCACCCGGAGATGCTCAGAGTCGCTGTTCTAATTGCATCAGGTTGAAGAAGGAATGTAACTTTTACCCGGTCGATCAAGCCCCTCCTCCGGATCCTCAACGTAGGGGATCAAAAGCTCAGAGTGGACCAGAAAGGACCTCAGAATCATCATCGCCTTCAACCGCATCTGGACAGCTGCCAGAAATTCCACCATCTCTTCCATATCCGCCTTTGAACATGCCTCCTATCCAAGATCTTGGTGGGCCCCACATGAAAAGACAGAGAACAGAAAGCTTTTCCCCAGAGAACAAAGGTGAGAATTCTCCTTAATCCTATCCTCGAATCTGCTAAATGCTTCCTAGTTGTCACCTCATCACGCAATTTTGAATACAATACGGCACCACATCAGGGTGCTACCAACTGGATGGCTCCTGATGCATCTCCGAGCACCAAGCCTCAGTCAGACGTGCCCCAGTCTTTCTGGAGAGTAAATCCACAAGATTCGCCACTGACACCAGCATTCTCTCCTTTCACACCAAGCTTGCAGATCCCCCCTCCTCAAAATTGGCCAGCTTCTCACCCAGAGCCTAGTCCCCGAGAAGACATCGGCTGGTCTGTTCCTCAACGATCCATTTCGTATAGCAACCTAGAGGGATTGCACAATAATCACCAATACGGACCTTACGCGAATCCATCCCCGCAATCAGGTCCAGATCCTTACACGAAACCCCGCATTCTTCAGTCTTCCAGCATGTACCCACCTCCTATTCAGACTTCTGGACCTGCCGTACCTCCGTATGAGGCAGCATCAGCGACGTCGAGTGAGACCCCGCAGCATCCCCACTCTGCGCAGTCTTTACCACCAGTACCGATGTCGAATTGGCAGCAACCGTACTCTTATCAGAAGCCAGCTAGTGCAGGACCCGATTATCATGAAGGATGGAGTGCAGGTCATGGAGGACCACAACATCTCCCGCAAGGAACACAACCCCCACCTCCTGGTTACGGCTACCAAGACCCAGGACACGGGATGTACTATCCACCACCTCATCAAGGACGTTAGTTGTAAATAGGGGGAAGGCGGGGAGCTTTGCTTACAGGAAATGTGGGAAAGACCAAGGGATTTCTAGACGCGAGACAAAAGTACGGACTGTCAAAGTATTGCGAGAGATTACGCATCTTGGCGAACTACACAGTGGCTGGATCTCCTTGCCGATGACTAGATCTCATTCGACTGAATTCAGGGTTTTGGCGACGACAGAAGAGGATATGATTTGTTCGGGGACCGGGAGTTGCTCTAGAACTAAGGGACATCTTGCAAGGAATCGCAAAATTCAATCAAAGGGCCTTTTCAGTCGCATGTATGTATGTGCAGGTACCTTGGAAGGGAACGTCCGAAAGGATAATTGAGCGAGTTCGAGCACCACAGGAACTATAGGCCCAGCCTAGGGAACCAACGGAGAAGCTTGCTTCGACTAGTCGGGAACATCTGAGGGAAAGTCTTTTGGAGCATATACATCTCGAGACTTCTCAACATTTGGATAGGATATCGCATTCATGAAAAGCGCCTGCAAAACAAAAAGAGGTTTTGGAGCTGCGGCAGAACAGAAGCAGCATCGAAGGCTCACTACGACCTGTATATTGTATCAATAACGAAATAACGACACCAACATCACGAACGAGGGAACAGAACAGAACAGGAGCATCTACACAACGAAAAAAGGAGCAAGGGCTTGTATGTAAATGAGGGAAACCACACCTTCACGAAGGAATGAATTGGAAGGCGTGATGAAAAGGGACGGAACTGGCATGGAATAAAAGGGAAGGAAAGGAAAGGGTGGGGAAGGAGGAGTTCACTGTATTGTACATATGCATCATAGCATGGAGCAATGACACCGCCGGTACTTGTGTGCTACCGCCAGCTTTGCAAGGTACCAGCAACGTGCGGTATCTCTCTAGCTACCAAGCACCCGGGACAGCATTCGCTATGACTTGGTCTCCCGCTTTAAGCTTAAGGTCAATGATAATGCTATTCAAAATCCCGAGATCCCGGCGTTTGATATTCCCCCCCCCCCCCCCCCCCCCCCCCCCCCAAATCCTATTTTCGGCAGTGGACAATTTTTCTTCCCAAGTCCACATCTCCAAGACTTTATGCCTTAGTGCCTTACCTTGTATCCCTCTTTAGGCCTTAAATATGAGGTTTAAGACTAACCGAATTAAGACAGCATCCCACGAAAGCATCGTCAACCCCACGTTTCTCTCGTCAGGGCAAGCCAGCACAACACTCAATTCAGAACATCGCACATTCCTCAGACAAGCACGCCATAATACGCCCCCCTGATTCGTTCCACCAGCCTCTCAAAAAAGAAACGGAAGCGAATGAAACACAACCTGTCAACCAACTCGCAGTTAGAAGACCCAAAAAAAGGGAATTGCAAAAATGCCGCTCCCGCTGGGGATGTTTGAGGTTTGTGTTCCCTCCTTCCCCTTTCGTTCTGTACTGCTTCTCTCTTGGTCGTATACTTGCCTGTTTTTGGAAGAAGTGAGGCTACGAAAATGCACGTTTGAGTGGTTGGGGTTGGGATTGGAAACCCCTAGTTTCTGTTGCTAAAGTTCTACACGGGTTCGGGATTGCTTTGCAGATTGAAATTTTGTTTGAGGAAGAAGACAGGGAGGGAATGATGGATGAGCTGATCCAAGTTCTGCAGCCGCATCCGGAGGATAGGTTGCATTTAAGATTACATCGGGCGAGGAGTGTGGTCTTGACCGCTCAAGAGTAAGCTCTCTCCTTGCCTCCTTTCCGTACCCGGTGGTTCCCTTTACCTCGTCTCATCCCATCCACACCCCGCCGCAGATCTATAACACCAGCTAATCCTTCAACAGACTCGTCGAGATTCGCGCCGCCCAACGAACATTCGAAGGAGCTTACATCCGCACAGCCCTAGGCCAATTTTCCTTCGCACTGGTCGTCCTCAAAATCTTCACGGCGGAATTCTACTCGATAGGAGCGCTGTTCGCTACATATGGCGTTGGCATATTCCTAGTGAGTCTGTATAGGAGATATGAAGGGAATAGACAGTTCTTTAGTGAGGTGGGAGAGGATGGGCTCGGTAAGAAGAAATTTCGGACGAGTGGGAATGCGGTTGTGGTTTTGACGGCGCTGAGTGTGGGAGCTTATGCTAGCTTGATTGTGTTGACGGCGAGGCTGGGTGATGAGTGATGATGCGAGGGGGAGGTGTACATATGGTGGTGCGGAAGGCGGCTATATACTATATACCGCTGGGAAAGGAAGTGCCGGGTAATACAATTTGAATTGGGCGATGGTTTTAAGGGATGTTATGATACCAGGAGTTTGGAGTTGCGAATTTGGGAGCTGCTGAGCATTGGGCATGTATACAAGGACAATGGTATTGGAGAAGGAGTTCCGCTTCAAATATATCAAATTGGATGGGACATCCGCATGTTCTTGTTTCATGGCAGATACTACCCCTATCCTAAGTTGAATCAGGTTTCGGTGAAACTTCAATATTAAAGTCACAAATGTTACCTATGCTCTACAACATTCATCACGCAGTTGGGTTCTATCTCAACTTCTCGCATTTATCAATTATCTGTAGAAATTTAAGGACATTTCCCTTATTTTAATCCTATTTCCGGCCAGGATAACTACGGACACTGACCTCCCCTCTTCCGCCAGCCCTATCACCTTCTCTTTTCATTTTCTTAGCCCTTTTCATTTTAGGTCCTATCGTGTTCGTCACGCAACTGTATATTGGCTTTGTTCTTACCACTCACATTTATACATTGTGGGTTTAGATTTGAGGCCATTTAACTCACCTTGATTCTATTTCCAATCATAGTCATCACGCACATTGCTCTCCTCCCCTCCTCCCCCCTCTCAGCTCGCCCCGCCGCCCCGCCGCCCCTCCTCCTTCTGCTATCCCGTCCCCACCCTCTCCGCCTTCCCAAATGATCACAACTGCAGCCATTCATTCCCTCCGCTCCGTCACTCTCCTTCACCATCCTCCCTCGCTACCACCTCCTACAAACAAAATCACAAAACATACCTAAACCCCGGATTCAAGGCCAACAACCCACCCCTCGCATTAGCATCCACAATCTCCTTAATAGCGACCTTCTTACTCTCCTCTTGAACTGAATTCTGGATCTCCAATGCTTGCAATTTGGCGTTCTCGCGTTGGAGACACCAACGGAGGAAGAGGGTTGTTAGGATGCAGGCTAGGCAGAATATTGCTTTCGGGGGTGTGTTAGCTCATGAACGTTGAGCATAGGAAGGGTGAGGACACAGGAATGGTGAAGGGAAGGGATAGGGGTGGGGAGGCTTACAGTTCGCGATCATAGCAGAGAGGTATCGAGGCCCGTCTGATGAGGGGTACATGTATGGCGAGTAGATCTGTGCGATGTTGCGATTGTGTTGACGATTGCTATAGCTGCCGCTCGTTTCTCAACTGGTCTTGGAAGCTATTTCTCATCAGCTCGTTGAACATCCCGCCACCATCCTCCTCCAGGCCTGTCGCTGAAGACATGGAAGCCGAAGAGAAGGAGAGAGAAGGAAAGGGCCAGCATACAGTACTACTAATCCAAGCCAACGCAACGTTATAACTCCCAAAACCCCCGCCAGCATCAAAAACAAACTCAGATACCTAGCAGCCAACACCTCCGTACTAGCCGCTATCACGAAACCCGCCATACCAAAGAAGATCGGCACAACGATATGGAAGGTTCGTTCTGAGCGTTTATCGCTGGAATAGGAGACTGCTAGGGCGATGATGGTGGCGAATACGTAGGGAGGAGCGACAAGGAGGAGGGTTTGCACTTTGTTGTAGTGGAAGGCTGCGACGAGGGTGGGTATGAAGGATGTCACGGCGCCGGCGGAGGTTTTTGTGATGATTATGAGGCTGATGAGGGTTTAGCAAGCGAATGAGGACTTGGAAGAGAACAGTAGTATGAGGAGACTTGGGTCTTTGAAAGTGAGTGGCAGTGGGCAAAGAAGAGTTAGGGAACATTGTCCGCGCCGGAATCAGACATTGCTAGCTAGTGCTTGAGAAAGAACATTGAAGGGACAGTGCAGCCTGGATTTGGATATTGGTTTGAGGTGGATCTCCTTCAAGAGAAGAACAACCTCAAGATTGAATTGTTCGAGTTAACTTGAGACAGTTTATCTGTCTCAATATCCCATTGGAACTTAACAAGTTAACACATTTTAAGTGTTCCAAGCAGGCTCGAACATCAGGATTCAAATATTTAGCTGGAGTATCGGACATTGGATTTGAAGCGAAGAACTTTATGAGAAGAGAACTTACGCAAGGAGCCAGACTTTGCAATCCAGTACAGCTATCTTGATTCCACCGAGCAGCGAGCCGCGCTTAGTATCATGACTTCCGCTGGCATGCTGAAGTCTCTTGGTCGCAATAGCACGTTCTTCTTGGCTCAGCCATCTAGTCGTGTGAGGGAAGTCGGGAATGATAAACTTGATTTTGTCAGTTGAAACATTTATGAGGGCATGACCGCTTACACAGCGCAAATAGAGACAAAGACAGTGATCGATCCTTCGGTGATGAAGAGCCACCTTGAAAATTTGTGTCAGCAAGTCTGCCGGATTGACTTGAGGTTTACTTGCCTCCATGAAGCTATTCCTCTAGCTCCGTCCAGCCCAGACTGTACACCAGCTCCAACAAGACCGCCGAAGCCTCCTGAGAGGAGGCTACCAGAATATAGGATTGATGTTCTCAGCGCCAGCTCCTCGCGAGTATACCATGATGACAGCAAGAACAGAGCACCTGGAAAGTAGGGTCTAGGAACATTAGTCGGACATGATGTGAGGGATATGGAGTACTCACGCCTCAACAAATCCGAGGAGGAATCGAACCAAGACTAGACCGGTGAAATTCTGGACCAAAGCAGTCATGCTCGACACGATTCCCCATATTGCCATACAAGCCGGCTAGCAAGAATTAGGACTAGGCCAGTGAACAACGGGAACTGCCATACAAGATACAAACTGGGTCTTGTTCGAGTAATGATTGCATTCGAAGGGATCTGAAGTGCAATATATCCTGCGAACAGAACCGAGATACATGTGTTGAATTGATCTCCTTTCAAACCTAAGTCTTTTTCGATGCCCTGAATATGAGCATTCGCCAGAGCATTCCTGTCCAGGTAGTTCAAAATGATCATAAGAATGAGACATGGCATCAGTCGAAGATCAACCTTCCACACTAATCTCTTCTCCTTCTTCGCATACTCGACTGGATCCATAATATCCAACGCGTCGAAGTCGTTAGCCGAAGGCTGGGAGATCTCCACTCGTGTCATAATGGCCATGGCTGCGGCTTCCAAAATTCACAACACGAACAGAAGAGAACTCATGGGAGGATATTTTATAAAGTATATAAAAGATCATGGAGAGTGGGGTGTTCTGGGGCATTTCTCAACCCCACAGTATCTACACCCCGCACATAAGCAGGCGAACATTGCGACTTTTCCCGACTTGCATCGTGATCAGCGAGTAGTTGACACAAAATAACATAGCCGGCTGCCTCTATCCGCATAATAGTTAGAGACTATCTTCGCTGGTACTTTCCAACGGATCGGGTACATTGGTAACGACGCCAAAATGTAATTGGGACCTCTTGGTTCGGGGTGAAAACCCTCAATTCTCAGTCAACTTCCGAACGCAGCCTAATCAGGCTCGGGATCACTTGATCAAAGCTCTCTGCTATGTACCTGACTAGACTCATCTGAATCTGAACACAAAGAGGTACTACCCGAAAGCGCTGAGGTCAGAAAATGGCGGTTGCATCGATAGTTTGCCCGCAAGCTTAAGCGCCTGTTTAATTATGAGCTCATTAATCGCCAATAGGTGAAGCGCCAGGGAATTACCCGTGTTTCAGCGCCCGATCGGAGAGAGGCATTTCATGTAGGATAAATCATAGCCCCTTGCGAAGCATGCGAAGCCCAAAAGCAAGATGAAAGCAAGATAGTTGAATGAGCCATGAAAAAGGGCATGCTCCACAAATGGCCCCAGCCGCGATGCTGAGAACACTTTGTGCTCTGTGCGAGAAACCACTGGCTTGGGATTGGTGTGTCGAGACGGGCTGTTCCTGATGCTGCAGGTCAGGTTCTTCTTGCTGCGGAGAAGCTTTCTATGGTGCATGTAGAGACAAGCATCGAAGGCCGGTAACTGCATTTAGAAGCCAGGCTGTGCATGTGTCTTAACCTGCCAGCGATGGGAGGTAATGAGCTCATGCTAGACTGAACGTATGCCGTACAAGGCTTGAATGTCTCGATCTCCGAGAGATGCGAGAGATGGAAGGCGTCGCTAGAAGGAAGTTCAGATATTCTTTGCGTTTGGTGACCCCCCCTAACCTTACTGTATGACAACGCTCTCTCAGCGCAAAGAGAAGGAAAATGCACCGAACACTTGCTCGTATCGCGCCTTTCCAAACGTCGCACAACTCTGCAATTGAAATAACAGGATATGGTGAGATCATGAGACAGATGCATGTACAATCGTATAGAGGGCAGAAAGAATAAAATCGCGAATTGACAACTGCGCCATTCATAGCCATCAGCACAGCCACCTCAGTTGGCTCACTGCCTCCCCCTCATCCATTGCTCTCCACTGCTGGGTGGTCTGCCTTGCCAGCATTTGCAGCGCAGAATTGGGTTCATTGGGCCCTTGGGTGCATTATTTGGTGCATCGACGTGCGGCTCCCTCTGCTATTTCATCCCTGCCACACTCCCCCGAGACTCCATCCTGTCAGCCTGAGCAACATCCAGTCCGCTCACCGATTGATGCTCCACTAGCACAGATCCAAGATCCCTCTCTCTTCTCCCGTTGGCTGTGATTTCCGGCGACACATGAGGCACCAGCTCGAGGCGTTCTCGAGGTCTGGTTCTTCGGATTTTGGTGCTGCTTCTCTGGTCCCCGCTGTCGTGCCGGGGCACTCAAACGCCAACAGCTTATCTGAGCCCGCTAAAGATCATCTCCCGTAACCTTACTCTCTTCCCATCCCACTGCATCCAAACCCTCTCTCACAATCCAACGCTCTGGAAGAAGTCGTCGTCGCACATCGCAGGGAACCGGATCAACATCGTCGGGACTCGACCCCTTACATACCTCATTGCATCTGTTTCATTCCTGCTTCTCTCTCCCGTTCATCTGAAGAGCACCGTGCTGCAGACTATCCGCCCTACAACTCCAATGCAGCCTTTCGACCGCACACCAGAGCTCTAGCCTAGGCCAGCGAGCGCATCCATATAAGAGTCATTCCCAATTATTACATAGCCTCCTACCTGTCACACAGATGTCTTCAACATTCAACACGGCCTCTACCTCTGTCGACCCTCTTCGCTCAAGGGACGACATCTTGGGGCTGAACCACAACTACCTCCCCACCACGCCATTCGACAATCCTAACGTGTCGCCCTTCAATCATTCACAAACCCTCAGCAGCTCTGCCAGCCCTTCATACACGCCTGGCGAGTCTGAATATAGCGACTATCAACCCAGCGAGTTTCCTGAGCTTGAGGATCCCTTCTTTGGCGTCAACTTCGACGTACCCCGAGTGAACTCCATTCCACAAGCTCCTATACTTGGCAACGTCGCATATCCAACGCTCGACCTTAACCGTCCTCTGCCAGACCTTCCAGCTTCAACTGAAGATAAACCTACCTCTGCGACTTCAACGAATTACCCCCTCAGCCCAGTACACAGCAGCATACCGAATACACCCTCTCCGAGGGTCGGGACCGATGATACAAAGAGCAGGACTACTATATTACAGCACGAGCTGACTTCCGACTTGCACAATTCGCGATTTCCCAACTTCAATCCTCTTCTTCAAACCGTTACCATACAATTGACTCCAGACAATAGCGGAAGTAGTCATACAAGTGCCGAAGGTGTTGAGCCTAGCACCTTAGCTCACATTGAGGATAACTTAGAAATTATGACATCCCGCTGGGGAAATGCGCCGCAGCGCGGTCAATCGAACAACTTTGTTCAATCGAGCGGGCAGTATGGCGCAACGAACGTCAACGACTTTGGCGGACAACTTTCAGACCAGGAAAGCGAAAGAGTAGCAACGGGTCATATCGTGCGTGACGAGAACGGCATATGGAGATCAAGCGAAACGGGTCAGGCAGGCTTGGATCCCGAGACTCGGAGAGAGCTAGACGAGCCTGTAGAGACTTTGAACGAACAAGAGGAGAGACTTCGCATTGCCAACAAGAACCGGGAAATCGAGGAGTGGAAACGATCGCAAGCAGGTGGCAGTGACGTTGGAGACGAGCTGCCAAGTCGATCCTTCCTTCCTGGCAACAATCTAAATTTCGAAGGACCTACAGTTGACCGACGAACCGCAGAAGAGAGAGAAAATGACATAGCTCCACTTGGTGATGGCGTTAGCATTCACGAAAACCGCCTTATCGAAGGTCAAATGTACTTCAACTTCAACGCCCCAAACATCACTGAGGCCGACAAGAATCTGTTGATGAGCCAAGCCCGGCATTGGGACGATGCTCCAACATTGCCTTACGTTACCACGACTATGTTCCAACCTGGTACGGCAAACGAAGCTATCATGCGATTCAACAAACATTCGGATACAATGTCCATTGCTTCGCGAGCTGCAACTTGGGGCACCAGACGTCGGAGCATTCCCAGTATAGCGGACTTCGAAGCTATTGCGGATGGCAGTTTTATCAAAAAGCTTTCTATCTCCAAGCCCAAAGAAGAGACTCGCCCTCGTCAGAACAGTATTTTCGATAGTTTGGCAGGTGCTCTAAGTCGCCGGGGAAGCCATAGCAGAATCAAGCGTGCGCGCAGTGCCCAGAACATCTCAGAGGAGCTCGAGGAGCAAACGCATCCCCGAAAGGAAAGCCAAGGGAGCCTCACGGTGCCAAAACGCACTCTGAGCTTCGGTCGAAAACCGACGCCAAGCATCAACACCGCAGTCGCAGCCATGGCTGGCCCTCTTGCCGCTGTCGGCGGAACCACTCATGCACGAAACAATTCTATCAGTGGCGGGGTGGCTTCTCCCAAGAGCCCGCACCTTGGGTTTCCGAGATCGATCATGCGCTCGAGGAGCAAGAGTGATTTCTCTCAGGACAGAACGCATCAAACAGCCCTAGGTAACCTCCTCAGAACCCACGGAGGTCCACCCGTCGCCAATCTTGCTAGCAGCTCCAACTCAACGCAGCCCGAACCCGTAGCAAAGAAGCCAGTTACACAACAAGCAGACTTGCAAGATGATGACGATGACAACGAAGAAGACGATGAGCAGGTCGATGATGGCGATATGAAGGTGGACTCTGATCAGCAAGCCGAAGCGATTGTACCCAACTACGAAGGGTTCAAGGCTCACGTGCGACGTCTCAATCCCGAGATGGACTCACGATTCAACTGGCTCGTAAGCAGAATTGCACATCAGCAAGAAATACGGTACAAGAACCTGCTTGATCTCAGAGTCAAGCACTCTCAGGCCACCAATACTCGTACATGCTCTGCTGGACCGCACTGTTTGGCTTTAGGAGGATCTGTCACCCTTACAGATGCCAAGGGCAACCCCCGGGAGTCGGATCGTACCCCAGGTGGTCTGCAGCTTGTGACTGACTTCTCCGACAACGACTCGAACCCTGGAGAAGGTGCACTTACAGATGAAACATTCCCTCAGGGTGTCCCAATGCCACCTACGCGGAATCTCCCCGCAGAATTCGAGTGCCAGTTATGCTTCAAGGCCAAGAAATTTCAAAAGCCATCGGATTGGACGAAGCATGTTCACGAGGACGTACAACCATTCACATGTACGTACGATAAGTGCAAAGAGCCAAAGTCGTTCAAGAGGAAGGCGGATTGGGTCCGACATGAGAATGAGCGCCATCGTCACCTGGAATGGTGGATCTGTCAAGTGGATGATTGCAGACACCCATGCTATAGGAAAGACAACTTTCTCCAGCATCTTGTCCGCGAACACAAGTTGCCCGAGCCTAAACAAAAGACAAAAGCCGCGATCAAGAAGGCCCGCCTCACTGAACCAGCTTGGATAATGCTAGAAAAGTGTCACCACGAGACGATGAACAGACCCCAAGACGAGCCTTGCAAGTTCTGTGGGAAGCAGTTCCCAACCTGGAAGAAGTTGACTGTCCATTTAGCCAAGCACATGGAGCATATCAGCTTGCCCATTCTCAAGCTAGTAGAGGCAAGAAGCGTGGATGCAAATACCATCATCAGTCCGGTTGAGCAAATCCTCACGCCCATCACGCCTGGTAGTGGAATTCCTAAAAACGAATTTGGTTCAAGCCCTCCTTTCAACATCAATAGTATATCTCCCCACGAGCAGAATCAATATGCTACGAGGAGCTTTGAACCAACCTACTTCCATACGACTGGTCCAGTCGCCACCTATGGAGTTCAAGCCCCAATGCAACATGATGTTCATTACAACCAGAGCATGTACACTGGTGGTTATGCTGTTCAGCCTACTCAATCACGCGGCTTCAACACAATGGAATCCAACGGTCTTGGCCCTGGGGATCATACCGGCGTATTTGGTGGAATGAACCCGGGCTACACCCAGCCCAAAATGGAGCCTCAAGGATTCCAGCCTATGCACACAGGCTTCACGAACCCCATGTCGAATCAAAACTACAACGTCCATCAATCTAGCGGTTTCTCCGTGCCACACACGTTCTCAACGGCACCACCTGTTTCCAATTTCCAGGCTCCGAATATGCTCGTCGTTGACCAAGGATACGGCTTTGATACAGTGCAAGTCAGTCCTGGTCAAAACTTCCAGCAAGTCCCAATGACCCCCCAGGGAAGTGCATCATCATACGGACATTCACCGCAACATGTGCCTTATTACCAACCTCAGTAACGATTTCCTTTTTCTTGAAAATTATGTGTCTTTTGGGCGAGGTGTTGGCGGCGCAGTATCTTCCTTTTATATAGAGGTGGATCAAGGGGTTTCATGATTGTCGATGATTTATAGATACCATGACGATATGTCAACATGCTTTTCTTTCTTGTTATATATGTAGCATGGGGTTTCCGGTGTCGCGGTGCGTGCTTGTCATGAATTCAATGAACTTTAATCTTCACAACAACGCAAGTTCTCCATGTTCTCAAATCTTTATGTTGCATGCTCCTTCAAAGGTAAACTTGACAGCTCAATGAGCTTACAGACATTCATTTTCTGGGCTTCCGAGACAGAAGGGTCCTTACATACCAGACTCTTCACAAGCAGTTTCATCTTGGTGCGTGAAGACCTGGTCATCCGATGTCCCCATGGTCTTGGTCAAACTCCCGTTATGTGCTATAAAGACTAGACGTCATCGTGGGTATTGGTGCGCCGGCGAGGAGGGTAAGAGCGACTCCTTCCCAAGTTGCCCAATGCCCCGGCTAACTCTGACCACTTGACTTTTTCTAATCTAGGCCCTCTCCTCGTGCACCTCCATACAATGCCAGTTATTCGACTTTCTCTCTTCAGCTTCCGAAGACATAAGTGCAGATCGAAGAAGGCAGCACGCGATGCTGTTCAGCTTTCTTTTAGAGTTGACATCATGGGGCTTTGTCCTCTCTTGCTCCAGCATCTCGTTCGTCATTTTGCGCCATGTAACTTGTTAGGGTATTGTCAAGATGGTGAAATGAGAGAGGTTGAGCTACGAGGTATTGAGATGAGCATCCTCGACTGAGAGCCCAGATCCTCGAGCAGACACGGGAACTGTCCCTTCCCCGCGTGGTAGCACGTGTATTACTTGATTAGAGCTCGCTTTTTGCAGGTTTTAGATCTCTTGATCTCTTGTCCTCTGTCAAGGACATGACGTGAGCTCACTGAACGCGGTGAGCCTTACCCGTAGCTGGAATGGTTGACAGGTGGTGCTAGACTAGTTCTGAGCAGGCGTACTCCATAAAAGTAGTTTCAGCTTCCTAACTAGTTCATTCAAGCAGTCTCAAATGTCTTAGCGGACGTTAGCCTAAGGGCTCGGGAGTCTCCACTAGCTAATATCCCTCTGCGTCGTCATTGTTGAGAGCTTCAACCTTTTTACCCATTCTCCCTTTCAATCACCGTTGTTGATTTGAGCAGGATACATCAGAAATGCATCTCATGGTCAGTGACGACCCTCTTTCTTGAACATCGCGCATCATCAGCATCATTAGCAAGTGGCTTTCATCGGATAACTTCGCTTTCCTGTTTGCACTGAGACCTGGTTCCGGTGTTTCGTTACAGCGTGAACGTCGGATCAACTCAACTTCGTTCTCATTTGCAATTCTCGAGAACGAGAGAGAAAGGAGCTTTCATAATTGTTAACACTAGCTACATGAGCTATCCTTTCTCGTCACAGTGACTTCGAGTTCTCGTTCACCTCTGTCAGTGCAGCATACAACCTCGGCATGTCCCAAAATCCATTAGATGAGGAGATCTTGCATCTCGGAGATCTAGATAAAGGGTTTGGATCTCTCGGTCTGTGAAAGATGGGGGAAATTGCACTCCCCATGTTTCATGTTGCACCTGTCCTCGATGACGTGCGGGTCAGGGTCTTCCACTTATCCTACATCTATTGATGTATCGGCTGCCATCCTCTACCAAAGCAAAGCAAGCATAACCTTACCGGTAGTTACCATATGGGCAGTTCCCCAGTCCCCCTCTTGGTCTGTTTCTACAGGTACTGCCCATGCAAAGGGCTAATCGTGGAGTTTAGCAGCGATGACGATTTATTTTGACCTCGGTTTACGGAGCTTCAGAGAGCTTCCCAGACTCCATCAATCTACTAGACCTATCGTGGCCAAAGAACGGTTTCGAGTTGTGACGTCCCTTTTGATTGCACCCCAAATTCAACATCCAGCCAGGCCGATCATGGTGGTTAAAGTCTAGTATAAAATTTCTCACATTTCCCACTTCCTTCGTCCAAGTGTACCCAAAATTCAGCACAAGATACTTTAAAAAATTCATACAATCAAATCAGCATGGCTCACCCGATACCCAGAGGCTCTACAGAGTCTAAAATAAGTCTCCAAACCGTTGCTATATGTGCATTTCCAAGCATGGCTGGCATCCTCTTCGGCTACGATTCTGGCTGGATTGCCGGTGTCCTCGCAATGGATGCATTCAAGCGCGACTTCGGCAAGCCAAACTCCAAAGAGAAGGATGCATACAGGGGCTACCTCTACACTTCAACAGACAAGGCTCTCATCACCTCGATCCTTTCAGCAGGAACTTTCTGTGGCGCCATGGCCGCTGGATATATCTCCGATCGCATTGGCCGAAGAAACACCATCACCTTGGGATGCATAATCTACACTATCGGCGTTGTCCTCGAGGTCATTACGCATGGCAGCATTGATTTACTGGTTGTCGGCCGCGCTATTGCTGGCCTTGGTGTTGGATTCATCTCGGCAACTACGATCATGTACGTCTCTGAAATCACGCCAAAGGAGATCAGAGGTTCTAGCGTGGGATCTTATCAACTAGCCATTACGATCGGTCTCTTGCTCGCAGCCGTTGTCAACATTGGTGCTAAATATTTGTTGGATACTGGGGCATACCGTATCCCAATCGCTATCCAATTTCTATGGGCTCTGATTCTTGGAATCGGTATGCTTTTCATGCCTGAATCTCCAAGATATCTTGTCATGAAGAAACAAGGAGGGAAGGCGGCGAAGGCTCTTGCGCAGATACATCGGAAAGACGCGGATTCGAAATTCATCGAGGACGAGTATAAACTTATCGCGGATAGCTACCGGGAGGAGTTGGCGGCTGGCGCTGCTGATTCTGGCTTCATCGACTGCTTCAAGGGCGGCTTTAACCGTGGCAGCAACCTTCACAGGACCTTGATTGGAACTTCGATTCAGATGTTTCAGCAATTGAGTAAGTTCTCTCGCCCCGACTTTCGCGCAAAGAATTCCCGCTGATACCTCGATAGCGGGCGTGAACTTCATCTTCTACTACGGAACCACATTCTTCCAAAGAGCAGGCATTTCTAGTCCATTCGTCATCTCCATCATCACTGCCGCAGGTAAGTCCTCTCTACCACCTTTTTCCTCCAATCCGGCTAACATCAACCTCACAGTCAACGTGGTATCCACCCCCATCGCTCTATGGGGCATTGAGCGTCTCGGCCGCCGCAAGCTCCTCATCTTCGGCGCCATCGGCATGGCAATCTGCGAATTTATAGTAGCCATCGTCGGCACCGCCCTCCCCAACTCTACCACCGCCCAGGACGTCCTCATAACCTTCGTCTCTTTGTTCATCTTCTGCTTCGCCTCCACCTGGGGTCCCTGCGCTTGGACTGTCTGCGGAGAAATCTACCCTCAAAGAACAAGATCTCACAGTACCGCGTTGAGTACGGCTAGCAACTGGCTTTGGAATTTCGTGATTAGTTTTGTAACGCCGTATTTGGTGGATGAGCATAAGGCTAATTTGGGACCGAAGATATTCTTTATTTTTGGGGCGGCGGCGGTGGGGTGTGGGGTTTGGGCGTATTTCGTTGTTTATGAGGCGAGCAAGTTGAGTTTGGAGGAGGTGGATAGGATGATGTATGCTTGTAGTGCGAGGAAGAGTACGACTTGGAGAGGGAGAGATGGAATTATAAGGAGGAGAGTAGTGCCTGATGTTGAGAATGGTGAGAAGAAGGGTATCACGAGATGGTGGAGTAGGAGCTCGAGGAAGTCGGGAGGAAATCAGGGAGTGCAGGAGATGGAACATAGCCGTCCATCAGTTGAATCTCGAGAAACGTAGCTGGACCGAAAGATTTGGCTGCTCTTAGTTTGTTCGTTGCAGGTGTTAGACAGATTTCATAATGTTGTTCGTGAAAACCAACAGGCATGGCTTCAGAATGACTCCGGCTTACTTCAACGACGTCTACCAGCCAATGTGATGCCAACTCTCCACGGACACGATGAGCCCGGCATACCTCACTAGGAAAACACTCAAACTACCGAGCCACCTCCTGAAGCTTAAGATTTAGCGTCCGCTGGCAAATCGTTCAGGGGACCTCACAGGATGTAGAACATCATCTCACTACGTAAACGAAACCGAAATCTGACATCTTGTCTGCCTATGGAACGCAGGAGAGTGCGAGCTTTCCATCGCTCCATACAGGCTTCGCAGAATCGACGCAGATTGACTCATTCGGTCAATCAAGCGGTGTAGCGATATACCTCATTTTTCATCAACGCTCAGTGAGACCTTATATATGAATGAGGAGACAGACGAGTAGGGGTATTTTTGAGGAGTAGAGCGATTCAATTCTTCAAGCCTGTAATTTTTAGCGGGGGTTACGAGCACGATGGCGACTACAAACAACGGGAAAGCATACATGCGTGATGCGAAATTTACGCCAGAGTTTGATGCATTCGTCAAGGAGAAACTTGAGCGATGGCATATTCCTGGAATGTCGATTGCTGTCATCCAAGATGATGATGTTTATGCAAAGGTACGGACTTCGTGTCAATTCAATGCAATTCTTACTCACAATGGATAGGGTTATGGATTTGCCAGACTACCTGAAGAACCAGTCAGACCAGAGACACTCTTCAATTGCGCCAGCATGACCAAGGCTTTCACTGCTGCCGCTACTTCTCTCCTGGTAGATGATGAGGAGCAATTCCCAGATGTTAAATGGGAGACTCCGATGTCACGCCTGATTGGAGATGACTTCGTCCTCTCTGACAGCAGATATACCGCCGACGTCACGATCGAAGATCTTCTATCTCATCGAAGTGGCTTGCCTGAGTAAGTTGAGCATGTTCCTTAACTTTCGAGTGTTCCGAGTTGACAGTCATCAGCTGTGATGATGCATGCTACGGCATCTTCGCAAAGAAGCCAGACACAATCAGAGACGTAACTCGAAAACTCCGCCATATACCTATCGTTCATCCTCTTCGAATACAATGGGACTACTGTAACGTAGGCTACGTAGTAGTCGCCCACATGATCGAGACTCTCACTGGACAATGGCTTGGTGATTTCTTCCGCGAGAAGATCTGGGAACCTCTTGGGATGAGATCCACTTACTACGGACCAGAAGACCTTCGACAACGTCGAGGAACAGACGATTTCGCGAAGTGTTACCATTGGGATGAAAAAGAGGGGAGGTTGTTTGAGATGCCCTGGGGTGCACAGCCTGAAGGTAGCGGTTGTGGAGAGATGATCAGCAATGTGCTTGATTATGCTGAATTCTTGAAGTGTATGATCAAGAGATCAGCTCCCTTCTCGGAGAAAGGACATAAAGAGCTTATCAAACCGAGAATAATCGAGAGGCCAGATGAGGAAGACTTGCCAAGGCCTTTCATGTCGCACTCACTGTATGCTTTGGGATGGTCGGTTGAGAATTTCCATGGAGAGACCGTCATATCCCATGGTGGTGCTGTGGACGGATTTGCGAGCCAAATGATGTATCTTCCTCGACTCAAATGGGGTTTGGTGGCATTTGGGAACAAGAGTTATGCGGATCAAGCAATTGATAGTATTGCTTGGGCGTTGGTGGATGAGCTGCTTGATATCCCGGTTGAGAAGAGGTTTGACTGGGACAAGGAGGCTCAAAGGATATGGGAGAAGTACAAACCCGGTACCAAGGAAGAGCTTTTCCCAAATTTGCCAGAGCCGCCGGTACCTCTCTCTCGTCCTTTACCAGAGTACGCCGGTGAATACGAGCATCCTGGGTTTGGCAAAATGACCGTCAACCTGAAGGACAATCAGCTCGAGGTTGACTTGATGGATCGAACGTGGAGGTTCATGATGTACCTCGAACATGTTTCTGGCGAGTTCTTCTTCGTTGAGAAGAAAGAGTTCCCTACGAAAGAGGTGGAGACTTGCAAAGCCCAGTTTCGAGTCGATGTTGATGGGACAGTGCGGTCGTTTGCGGTGGACAACATTGGTGGAATGGAGGACGAATGGGTCTGGTTTGAAAGACAAAAGTCTCCGTAGTTGAAAGAGTGGTCAATTGTGGAAATATTGCCCGGCGTGCTGTTTTTCAGTCTCTGTACCGATGTCCCATATTGGAAGATATATTGAGAAGCGGGGGAAGATCGAAGTTTTCGTAGCAATTCCCTACATTTTTTGCAATGCGAAATGTATCATTCTTTCGGCTTCTACATCCTACTTTAATCTCCGGACAACCAGAGTCCAATGGCAAGTACTACTTCTTTCTTCACGTTGCATTGTCAGCAAGAAAGTCAAATGTATGCGACGCTTGGACCTCACATTACCTTCCATCCTTTCTCCAGACCCCCCTTGGAACTTCGTCTCATGATCTAGGGGCTCAGTTTCCAGCCCAGGGTCATAACGTGGCACGACGCCAGCGATCACCTGCGATGGATTGAGCCCGACAACACGGTCAGCAAAGATCAGAGAGGCTCGATCCCAGACCTCCTCCACGTCAATCAAAAAAGCCGAGCCATCTGCCTGACGCTCTACAAACCGTTCCTGGGCCTCTTATTCTGCCGCTTCAATAACGACCTCGATACTCTCTATACGCCAGAAATCGAACTCGGGGAACTCTTGAATTTTGAGAAATTTCCAGAAGTGTACTATCTTGCTCTCGATCCACCTCGATACAAGATCGAGGAGGAACAGCCAGCCTCTGCAGACTCTGACTATTCTGAAATTTTCAAGAAGATCCTCAAGACACCTGCCATGATGCTGAAGGTTATCACCATAATCTACCGAAATCCGGCCAACATGAGAAGATGTGGTTTTAGAAGATTCCGCGATCTCGAGGCAGAGAAGATCTATCCGGACCCATTTTTTCGGAAGGCTCGACACTGGGATGAGTTGCAAACTTCTCTAGAAAACCTTGAAGAAGAACTCGTTGCGGATGGAGTACTAGAGGAGCGCATTCCGAAGTTTCAGAGCAATCAGGAGATAAATGGTGGTGATCCTATGATGGAAGTACCTTGGAAGCTTGGTACATAGTGAGGAAGCACCGTGGAACAAGAAGAGGTTGGTTCTGTGGAGGATGACCTAGCATAGGATGGATGTGCATTGCGGGGTAGTTTTCCGGTTTGTCTTTTGAATTGAGACAAGAATTAGACCAACATTGCAGGGATGTTAAATATAATGGAGTCACTGGCTCCACGAGAGGGTGAGATTCTGTGAGTGTTGAGTGAAGGCGTTGTGGTGAGCAAACCCGATCCCTCCTGCCTAGTCGAAATCCGGAAATGCTTTGGCCGTTTGACGAAAGAGCATTGATATCTTTGGGGAGCATGGACTAGCCTCGGGAATTTAAACAGAATAAGGCCGAACAAAGGAAAATTCGTGAGTGAAACGGGTGCATATGAGCATGATTTGTCCCCTCTCCATTTCAAGGGATGGTCTCCGGACTAGTGAGCCCATCGGGTCACCCAGTCACATTACCCCTTCAACCTGACAGGACGAGGACTAGAAGTTCTAGGAGACTGGCAATCGCCTGTTGGATTTTCGAGTCGAAAAAGAAAACAGAGAACGGGAGGACGTTGAATGGAATCCACGAGAGGAAGTCTTCTCACGTGACCCGGGTAATGATCCGAATGAAGCCGAGGCCGCGATAGCCGAGCGCGAAGGTACCTTTGCTGGTTCTCCTATTACTTTCATCCTCTCTCCCTCTCCCTCGTTGTTCTTTGTCCGCGGTATGAGCCAAAAATTTCTCCTGTCTTTACATCCGCACTTTAGCAGGCATATATGATCTTCTTATCTTCACGGCACCATGTTTGCTTTTTGAATTCATCATAGACCTAGATTGCTTTGCTTGGCCATGTCAACCACACTCGGAAGGCTTCTAGGAGAGCCTACCCACAATGTAGGCCTCATTTTCGCCACCTCAGTGGTAACAACGTTAGCCATCGTTGGCTTGGCAAAGATTGCATTTCAATGCACACCACAGAAAGTCATCCGAAGTCCGAGAGACACTCATCTTCCAACGCTGTCCAAAGCTCAACAAGATGATTTACCGTACAGCCCAGACCATTTTCCTGGTGCTAGGGATGTTGTCAGCCCTGTATGTCACGCGGGTCAGAAAGCAAATCCAATTGCTGACTGGAATAGTACGGAACGGTCCGAGTCTATGAATGGGGACCAGAGACTGGTCGGAAAGTCCTCCTCATTCACGGCATTAGCACTCCCTGCATTTCGTTGAGTGGCATAGCCCATGGCTTTGTGGAGAAAGGTTGTCGTGTCATGCTTTTTGATCTCTGGGGACGTGGTTACAGCGATATGATTGACCTTCCCCTCGATTCTCGTCTCTATGCTACCGAGATTTTACTTGCGATCACATCTTCGCCACTGTCATGGACGCCAAGCGGATTCAGTCTTGTAGGGTACTCACTTGGAGGTGGAATTGCAGCGGACTTTGCCAGTTGTTTTCCAGACATGGTAAGAGCTGTTGTTCTTCTGGCACCTGCAGGATTGATCCGGCCTCACCACTTCGACTGGGCAAGCAGGGTTATGTACTCTGGAATCATCCCCGAGAGCGTGCTCGAATGGTTGGTGAAGCGACGAATGGGAGGTGGGAAGAAGTATCGACCAATGGTGAAGACGAAGACGGGCGAGCCAAACAATCCAACTACTAGCGATGAACTAAGAGGGAACCGAGACCCTAAATTCGAGAGTGCGGTACTCAACGCATCGAAGCCCGGTGTCACGATCGCCGATGTAGTAGAATGGCAGATCAACCACCATGAGGGATTCATCAAGAGTTTCATAAGCTCGATCAAGCATTCCAGCATCGAAGAGAAGCAGGAGACATGGGTTAAGCTCGGTACGAGAAACGATAAAGCTCTGATTATTGCAGGTTCTACGGATCCTGTTATTATTGCAAAAGAGCTTCGCCAAGACGCTGAGACTGTGATCGGCCCTGAGAATGTAGAATGGAGGACTATTGACGGAGGTCACGAATTTCCTATCACGAACGCGGACGAAGTTGTGGCCATGGTGAGCGAAGCCTGGGGTATATAGAATATAGAATAGATGGATAGAATGCTGCTATTGTGGACGGTGGACTCTGTGGGTCCGCGAATGCTTACAGCACCAATGCTCGCGATGTCGGTTTTGTTTTGCATTGTCCTACGTACTTTTGGAGAATGTCGTCTCGCGGACGAAGATCTTTGTGATATAGCTAGCCATGTCAATTATGGTGTCCGTCCTTACTTCCAGTTTTCTAAGACTTACGAGGAAAACATATGCGAGTAACTGGCGAAAGGTATGTTTCAGAGACGTAGTTGAAGGTTCGTTCGACCTTGGATATTTTCAGTCACGATGGCCTCGAACCCAGGATTCTGAGCGGGATCTACGGGATGATGCTGTGAACTGCAAACCCATTGATGTTGGGTCATTCTATTCTACTTTCTTGTTAGCCCCTTTTATGATCTTATAAGTTCCGACACACTCTTAGTTATTGGAATTATTTCTTTCCTTCTGCATGCCGAAATCAGAGTCAGATCACACACCCTCACCGAACTCAAACTCTGTATTATCGACTATCCTGGAGTGATCTCAGCCTTAGTGCTCTTAGACTTCATTCGAGCAGCATCAAGCATCAAATTATTTCTAAAATGGCAACTCCAGTGGAAAGGGAGGCAAGGGAAATCCCAATCGACATCCTGGGTCTCCTCAATAAGCTTTCTTTCCTCAAAAATTCAATGAAGAGGAACCCCGAACAATCAGTCTCCGACAAGTTCTACATCACCACTTCATCAAGATGTTCCAACAACAACTCAGACATCGACGAAGAACACTGCAGTCCAACTGGACCTCTGGGCCACATGGAGTTCATGGTCAGCGAGGACTATCTGGATTACAAACAACAAATTGCTGCAAAGAAGGCCGCAGAGAAGAAACTTCCTCGATCAAAGAGACAACGAATTGGAAGGAAGGAGACAACTACGAAGCATATCGAAAACATCGACCAAAACAAATAATGTCTATATCGGCATACTCACGGCGGCACCATTTGCCAGCACAACACAGTCAAGATCGAAGGTGCGTGACACCCAGAAGCCCAAGGTTTGAACCCTGTGACTCACAGGTCTTATAGTCATGAGACGAGAATATTTTACGGAACCTCTAAAGGGACTCGGTCCCAAGAAAACGAAGACCACAGCGCCAGTGACGCACGAAGCGTACCTCAAAAGTCAATATTTGGAAAGAGCTATACATGACATGGAAGGAACAATGAAGGAACGCAATATTGGAAAAGGAGTAGGTAATTTAGAACCAATCGTCGAAACATTCCCTGCTAATATGGTTAGTCGAAAGTCAGTTCCAGAGCTCGCCTGAAAAAAGGGGGAGCGACCAAGAATACTAGCGACACCAACGACGACACTCATAGAGCGACAAACGCTATACTATAACACAAGCATCTCCACACGGTATGCCGTGGCAACGACAACTCCGACACGACACACGACAAATCCGAAGATCAGACATCCTGGTCCTCAAAATATAATATCAGCGATCACGTTCGCTACACCTATCAATCAAGTAAGTTCAACCCGAGAGAAGGGATCTGGATGCGCGAGAGTGATCCGCCACGCAAGGATAACCAGAAGCCGACATCCATAACTCGAGCAAGATATTACCAGCGTCACATCAAGGCAACAGAATCTCCAGCCTGGAAAACTCGACAAATCTCCACCTCAAGGACACCGACGAAAACTCAACATCAACGAACACGACGGAACCACAAAAGACGGAAATAAGGGATGACGAAAGTTACGAAGCAGGAGATTGGGGAGGGGAGGGGAGGGGAGGGGAGGGGAGAAGGATATTCCAGTTCACATCAGACAATGAAAGGAGAACCTGGGCGGAGCGGAAGGGCAGGAGCGGAAGTAACCCGGCGGCGGCGGAAGCTAAAGAGTAGGAAAATGTCGGAACCCAAAGGAGAATCGTTCTTGTGGTCATTTCGGATCGGAGTAGGAGTAAACTTGGGCATATATCAATTCTTGTAGGTACTCTTTTGTCCTGTCCCTCGTCAATAGAGGAGAGGTTTTAACGAGGCCTGATTTCAAATCCACTAAAAAGTCCTAAAATTTAGTGAACATTCTGAGAACATATACTCGAGATCTTGAATTGTGAAGCTCGTTGAGGACACCAGTACTCCTCCAAAAGGAGGTCGCTAAAGATCCCTGCAACCTGAATCGCGTTCATTCGCGTCGCCCAAAACGCGTCTTCCACACCGACCTTTCCTTCCCCCTCATCCCTCCTCAACCCCAACGTTAGCAAGAAATGTCCGCAACCTCACCACCACACTCACCTCTCCCCAAACGACAGAAACCTAATCCTACCTCACCTACAACTACACCTTCAATCGCAACCACCATGGCCACCGAAACCCCCGCCGTCACGACAGTCTCGTCCCAACCACCTCTCTTGATCAAGAAGCTGAGCGACAAGGCGAGACTCCCGACTCGAGGAAGCGCGTTCGCGGCTGGTTATGATATTTATGCTAGTAAGGATACGGTTGTGCCTGCCAGGGGAAAGGTGCTGGTTGATACAGATTTGAGTATAGCGGTTCCGGATGGCACTTGTTAGTCTCCCCCTTCCTTCCCACCTTCCCCATATTCCCAATCAATTCAGAATCGAAGCTAATGTGTACGTAAATTGAAGATGGACGTATCGCCCCCCGCTCCGGTCTAGCATCTAAGCATATGATCGATACTGGCGCAGGAGTCATTGATGCAGACTACAGAGGCCAAGTCAAGGTTCTGCTCTTCAACCATGGAGAGAAGGATTTTGAGGTTAAGGAGGGGGATCGTGTTGCGCAGTTGGTATTGGAGAGGATTTATACGCCGGAGGTGATGGAGGTGCAGGAGTTGGAGGAGAGTGTTAGGGGTGCTGGGGGCTTTGGAAGCACTGGTTAGGAGGGTGATGGAATTTTAACTTACTTGCTCTGGCTAAGTCGACGATTTCGTTAAGATCTGAAGTTCTGATAGGACAGAGGGTGGGATGGAATGGCATAGATGATATGGAGTTATGGGTGGGAAGGGAATCATAATGAATGAAGAAAAAGTACTCCTTGCTGTTTTCGTTGATGCAACGTGCTCTTCCAATGTCCCTCCCGTCCTCCAGACAATTCGAATGGAAATTGATGAAAATTGTTCAGAAAAGATCTCTAACTTTGAAAAAAAGACACCCCGCTGAAGTGGCTTTAGATACGACGGCTACGAGCAAATCGACATATTGCAATACCCAAGACCGCATAGTTCTAGTAATTGCTAAAACCTGACAGTAGGCATTGTTTGTCAATGTCTCAAGATACATGGGACAATCTGGGATACCATAAGTACCCAAATGCTTTCATATCTTCTATCAATTAGTGGTATTCTACCGGCTCTCAACGCCATTTTTTGTTACCTCGTCGCCCATGCACAAGAAAATGCCGCCTCGTATATGCCTTGCCGTCTATACCATCTCCGCTCTAAACTTAACATCTGGATTTTTTAACGCTCCCAAATTCCTCACAAGTCTAACCTCCGCCGCCTTCGACTTCACCAACCGAAGCTTCTTCTCATCACTCAAAGCATCTCTTCCTCTAGCCTGCTTGTTGTACTTCTCGAGCTCTTCGTCTCTCTTGATTTTCGTATTCGATAGAACTTCGTGCATACTCGCCAGTACCTTCTCAGTGGCTTTTGCAAGTGGTAATTCTGTTGAGGGAACGCTGTCATCGCTTACCCAAGCTGCTGTCTCCATCAAGCCTGGTACATTGTTGACTGCTTCTCGGAACCGCACAAGCATCAATGCTGCGAACATATCTCCTGTACCGCTGAAGAAACAATCGATAGCTGGTATCTTGATCCCGAATATTCTTGGCTTAGAGCCAGAGTTAAATGTAGACCCCACCACCGACAACGAAGGAGAGGCGCCTGGTGTCGGAAAGGCAATCGATGTGATCGTGATATGTGGGATTCGGTATTGTTCGTGTAGGGTCGTGATAGCTTGTTTTAACGTATCCATATCCACAATCTTGACCCCCGACAATGTCCTATCTCTTGTTAGCTCTTGCTCTCAGATATTCCTACCAGAGAAAAGTGCATACTCGGCCTCGAACTGATTGGGCAGAATCAAATCCGCATCTCTGACCAGATCTTTGTACGCAGGCACAACATCCTCCGCGACATACAACTTTCCATTATCACCCATAACCGGATCAAGCACCCAGAAGAAGCTGCCCGGTTTCATTGTAGCCTTATATTTCAGATCGCGGGCGATTGCTCCTACTGCTTCGACGGATCCAGCGCCGGGAAGGTAGCCTGAGAGCATCATTTGGAAATCGTCGAGGTAGGAGTCTTTGAGGCCTTGGTAGAGGTCTGTTATTTCTTGGGAAGTGGCTCGCGTGCCTTTTGCTTGGCCGTAGCCTAGATGATTGCCTGTGCATATCTTATCAGTATTTAACTCTGTTGTACTACTAGTGGGAGGTGGGAGGACGTACTGAATTGAACGGTGTTGAGAGCAGCGACTTCACAGCCAAGTGATTGCATGACGAACGTCGCCATCGTGTTCCCGACATATCTTCGTAGAGCTTAGTCGTATGTTGGAGGTGGGGTGGGAGAGCTTGTTGAGTGGCAGACTCACCCGTAGACAACCTTCAGTAAAATGTCAGTCTGGTCCTCGCAATTGTAGTTGGTGTCCTACATGACTGGCGACTGCTAGCACGCGAGTCTCGGGTACAGGGAAGTCTGACATGACTCCAATGAGCGGGATTGAATACGCAGAAGGGTATCGAGGCAAAGAGCGAAAATTGAGCTTAAAGCACAAAGGAAACGAAGGCGAAGGAGTCACAAGAGCACTTGGTGAGTCGCATCCCTTTCAATGGACGAAATCTTATCTCGGAGTGAGATGCACAAAGTGGGGTAGATCATCACCGAGCCGTTACCCCGCGCTAAACCCTTTGCAATCAAGAGCAGAAACGGAAATGGCTTATGCGATTTGTGCGATGGAAGTTTGGGAGGATGCTGTGCTTCTTCGCGTTATAAAACTGTACTCATAGGTAAAGCAAATCCTGGAATCTTCGTAGCTCAAAGTGCAGGTGACTAATAACAAGCACCATATCCTTAAAGTCAACCTTCACGCCGCATGCAATATGCTTTACACCTCATACCATCATTTATTAATTGTGCCCTCATTATATCGTCTATTCCTCATCACCAATCTGAAGTAATCATTAGCATGTATATGAACATAGACATGCTGTGGAGTGCATACCTTAGGAGCAAGGTAGAATCTGAGATAACTGCTTCCTGCCAATTGATACTCAACCAGGAGAGGAACCTCGTTGGATAGGCAGAGCTTAACCGACTTGGAAAGACCAGCAGCCTTGCAGAAGTTGACGAGGTATTTGAGGGAGAAGGTCAAGGCGACGGGTTCGGTGAGCTCGATTTCGACGTTCAATTCGGGCTTCTCGACGTTATTGTGAGGTCGTAGAGTGACAGCACCGTTGCCAATGTCACCCGCGCAGGAGAACTTGACACCGTCCTTGGAGGCTTCAATCGAAACTGCAAAGTAGTATTTGATCAGTAACGACCTCGAGGAGAAGTTCGGGCATGCATACCAGACTCAGACAAAGCCATCAGATCAACGCAGATTCTTCGGAACTCGGTGGATGGCATGCTGATGGTAGCAGCGTACTCAGTATCCGGAATACCCAAGTGCTCTTGATCGATGTCCATCAACTTCAAGTCATATTCACTCAATCTGTCACTTTCGCTGCTCTCGAAGACCAAGTTGAGAACATCCGGTGCGTCCTCAGCCTTAAGGGTCAAGATATCCTCGTTGCCAGCGGCACGGAGCACTTTTGTAAGGGAGGTGAGGTTGAGGCCGAGGGCGACGTTGCGATCGCATCGGTATGGGGAGAAACTCTCTGCCTTGAGCATCATTGAGACGAGTGCGACGTGGGAGTTGTCCATGGCCTGAAGGGCGACACCAGAATCATTGCAATCGAAGTTGCAGTCTTGGACGAGATCCTTGATGGCGTCGACGATCTATGACTGTCAGTTGATAAGCAAAGAGTATCCGCCAGAGAACCTCCTCACCTTCTTCAGCAGATCTGCTTGCTCGAGGCGTGCTTCCAACACTGTTGATCCCACAATCAGCATTCTCCGCTCAAGAGAGCAAATTCAGGTGGCAACGGGTTCTTACTCTTGAGTGTTTGGATGAAGTCAAGATACACGAAGGGGGGGGACAGAAGGAATTACGAGGATTGGAGTCTGCGTGAAAGGGTTCTTGGAGTCGTGTTAGTCACTTGTATGCCGAGAAAAGAGGGACGAGGAGAGAGGAACGCGACACGCGATTTCGCGTTGAGTGGGATTGAATTGGGGATAGCGTGATTCACTACTTTTGACGGCCTCAGGCTTCAAGTCCTCGCCTATAAAAGGGGTTGCAAAAGGGGAGCTGCGAGTGGATGATTGCCTATGTCAAGAACATTGCAAACAATTCAAATTTTCTGATACGGTATATCGCAGCATTGGATATTCTTCCTCTTCTGAAAGCTGCTGCCACCAAATTGCTGAATCAAGAATGTACTCCTTCACTTCACCCCAAAACGACCTGCGCTTTCAAATCTCCAGCCTTGACAGGACGATCGAGGAGGCTGGAGAAATTAAGAATTTGTATTGCGTTTAGTGTCAATATTTCGTCCGGATGAGAGTTATTCCTCGAGAAAAAGGAGCCGAGAATGTCCAGGCAAGGCTGGGGGATTGAAACCGCTGCAACGACCTTCGAGGTCTAGAAACTTTTGCTTGTCTGTTACTAGTCGAACCATGACGGAGATGCGGCAGAAGGATATTGAGCAATGCGCCCTTATTAATTATTTTTCAATCACATCTTTGGTCATTCGTAAGTGAAGTCCACCTTGACTCGAAGCTATCTTTCAAAATCGGTTGCGGCGTTATTGCCTCAGTAGGCCGTAGTATTGCGAGTTTTGTATTGTCGTAAGGTTAACTGTGTCTCTTCTATCGAACCAGTCCGATCATGGAAAGGTTGTCAAGCTATACTGGTATTGTTTTTGGTGGCAACCGTTAAAAGCGCTCACTTGGCCTGGAGAGGATCGACAGCCCATTGGCTTTCGCCACCAGAGTCTCTCGTGTTATCAAGATGCTAGTCCCGTTGACTTCGTTGTTGGAAAGAGGCATTCGTCTTTCTCCTATATGCAAGTGCTCTGAGTCGATTTCGGCGAGAGGAATCGGGCTTCGAAAGATCCTGCTACTTTTAACATTAGCAATACTCGTAAATGACAAGACAGAAGACTCAATATCTGCTGGAGCCTCCCAAAACGATCTTCTTCCAATGTTTGGATAAGAAGGTAAAGATTGAATGAGATTTGGCGAAAGGAGATAGCTCTTTTCGAGGGACAGAATGGATTGCAGCGACCTTGCCAGGCAGGGCCCGTCAAGAGGCGCTGCTAGAGCCTGGAAGAACCGACACACTCCATCAAAACCAAAGGACAAAAGAGTCATATCAGAGTAGCAAAGGCTCGGTCTCGGTCACTGTCAAAGAAAGTCGTGGACAATTGCATACTTTCTTGCTTCAGTCGATTGGACAAAAAATACGAGCTAGACTTCCATGATCTTCATTGCTTGCATATACCGTCCGGTATCTGCATCGAACGCACGGGGAGTGACGGGATCGAAAGAGGAAATTCGGTGCTAGATGTTTTTGTGCGAACCTGGGTTCCCGGCATTATTTCGAAACAAGGGGCTTGCTGTAGGAATCTGCTAGCTCGTGAGTTTTCCCGCATCATTTCGTTTCCGGCAGTGGTTCATGGCTTTCTGCAGAACGTGCACCGATGTAGGAGGAAGCTGTTGAAAACGTTCGAACAAGGTTGACAGCAACCATGTTGCTTCGAAATGCATCTACTTGTCTGCCGTTAGTACGTGCTTAGGAATTAGGACTTTGAGGAATACCATGTTTGGGAAAACCCCGAAGCACAGGGCACCTCGAAGGATTCAGTTTCTTCCCAAAGTTGTTTCCTGCAGCAAAAGATTACATGCCCCAATGGCGACGCCGAATCCTTTTCTCGCTCGTGAGGTTTCACCATTCGAATATTCACGTGCTGTTGTTAGACATCAACCAGTTGTCACGTACTGACAGCTGTCAACGTGTCTTGAAGCGACGTCTCCTCGTGGCAATTGTTCCATCCGGCTTTAGAACTTAAAGGTGACCAGGCTTTGTACGTACATCGCAGGCTTCCCCTTTAACATACACGAAAAACGAAGCTAAAGATTTGACCATTTCGATGTGTTGGGGGTTCTCTTTCCAATATTCCATGTCCAATATTTCGCTTGTGAAGAAAGATATCCGTGTTGGAAAGGGGGCGATCGAAAATTGAGCTATTGAAAATTGAAACCGGTTGAGAAAGTAATTTCCACTGTACCCCACAATCTGTAGCAATCAGAGCATTTGAAGAGGACCTACCGGTGCTACCTTCCTGGCTCAAGATTGGTAGCTTCTACATATCGTGAGATTCATGAACCTTGAGTCTTTCAAAGCTCTGAGCATTCAGCCGCAAGGTAGGACCAAGTAGCTGGTATTCCCGTAGATTTGAAGGTAATCTCCAGAGCCCCACAGCTCATGAACAGCTCGGTGATCACGGCGTACAGAAGTATCTAGAGCCTTTGTTCAGCCTCAGATCAGTGCTCAAGACGGACGACGACATCCGGAATGATTCCAAACCACGATATCAAGCCAAAAACTCACGATGCACTCGCACGCACAATCCCTAATAGTGTAGATTGTGGAGTAGAAAGTCAAATGAGGTCTTGGCTCTCTGACGATGGTCCTTTCTCCACGAGCTTACTTTCCACATCGGTACGGCGGATCGACTAGGGCTACTGAAATGATGAAGTCTATCCTAGAGCAGCTTGACCCATGCTAGAGCTGGCCCTTTCAATCTTCGATCTGAAGGCGCTGGGGCGTACAGGCCGGGTATAGGCCGAACTCCACAAGGCTGAACGGATTCTAAGACAACCGGAACGGACAACCACAGCCTCACGTTCGGAGTATTTCCATAAATACCAAAGACGAGAGTTCACTAGAGGTGAGGTCGGCACAAAGTGGTCAGCGAGGGGAAGAGCAGGGATGCGATGCCACCAAAAACGTGAAACGGTCGGGGCTGAGATCAGAAAACGCCAGGGACGATACCGTGAAGCGTCCCGACGGCACAGCACTGACTTTGTGATTAATGAGATTTGTGTTCCAACTCCCCTGGCCGGCAGCGAGAGATGTGGTTGCGCACTCGTCGCTCGACCGGGTTCTGAGCTCTCCCTGGTCTGAAAGACAACCAAACACGATCTGCGTATCCCAGCCATTCCAATCTCGCTGTGGCTCGACTCTGCTTACCTTACCTAAACATGCATAGGCGACATTAAACGGGCACGGCTGTAAGGCTCTCCAATCTACGGTCGCACAGAGTTGCCATCGCTTGGTTGGTGGGTTGCCGATGGCACATCAAAATGCACGAGAACCAAGCTATTTCGAAAGGGGCTGTGTCGTCAAATGGCTGGCCACCAACAACAACATAGCAGCAACAACTGGTGTCAAATGTCAAGTAAACCTTATGATATCGACTGCGCATTTGGGCTCTGGTTGATAGAAATTGAGCTTGTCATAGGTCACCTCAATGTTTACTATTTTAGGTAACCACGATTTGGTGGTACTGATCTAGTAAATGATGTGATCGAAAAACTCCCCGCGAATTGCAACCCGCTGCGCTGAGTTACCGGTGCAAGGTTGGCCTGTTTGCGAGCGACCATGTCTCAATTTGGGGTATTTGGACTCCGAGTTGGCCTCCCATTCTGCGCCGCCTTTCACTTGCACTCTGCTGTCCACCCATGCTGCCAACTGCATTCAGCTCCGAGGTGTCACTTGTGCTGTGTGATGTGAGCTGTGATGTGTGTTAAACTGTTTTTGAATTGAAGATTCTGAATCTGATCCTGATCCTAAAGAAGGGTATAGAAGTTTCCCACCAATGGTCTCGGTCTGATGTGGACCTGAGACGAACATTTTTGAACCAAACGAATGTTCTAATTCGGACGCCGTAAATCCATCCAATATTTTGCGCCTTCCAATGCATGATTCTTGTTGCTTATTCTGCTCTTGCTGCTCATGAATTCCTCCGCGATTTGCATTTGTCGTGTGCCATGTGGCCGTTCCTCGCTGTCGTCCTTGTAAACTCAGCTCCACAGTTCGGGCAGCTCGACTTCTGAGCCGCACCGGACTTCTCTCGCTGATGGCGTAATAAGTTGCTAAATGTAGAAAATTGGCGTCCATTGCAGCCGTGTTCCCAGCACTGTGGCTTAGGACGGCTGTGAACCACTCGTACATGATCGCCAGTCTCCGATGAGACCACCTTCGGACTGACTTGCTGAGTCCTGTAGAGTGCTGCCTGATCGGGAGCTGAGGAAAGAGACAGAGAGTGCGGTCGTCCAACGTAAGATGCTAGACTGGGTTGTTCTCCAGCGTTGGAAAATGGCATTGCGTATGCTGGAGCTGAGGTGAAGTCATTTGGACCCCTTGACGAACTGTCAGTAGACGTTTCTTCAGGGCGATCGACCTAAAACTTACATTGTAAAGACTGGTCCGTACATCTCTGAAGGTGCTTGATTGTTGTTGAGTGGAGGCGAGTAAGGTGCCAAGAAATTGGTGCTTCCTAACGCCGGCGAGTTCTGTAGAGAGTCTTGCGATAGAAGAGGAGATGGAGTAAGTGCGCCTGGATACTCTGGAACAGTTCTGGGGAGGAGATCTGGTGATCCAGCTTGTGATGAGAGGTAAGGGTTGCTGGTGTTGCTCGTAGATCTCTCCCTCCTCACTCTCGTCTTTGAGTCCCTCCTTGCATGATCACGCTGGCGCTTCAATTCCCTTTGCTCCGGAGTAAGGCTGGCTCGAGGTGGGCTGGAAGAAGGAGACCTCGCATAAATGGGCATGAGCTTTGGTTCATCGTATAGGTTTGGTGTTAGTTGCCCTGGGCTTAGACCAGGACTCGGATTGTGTGGCATGAACTGCTCATGCATCTCGAATTCTGGACATCTTAGTATCTCTGAATGTCGAAGAGGAAGTTGCACAACTTACGAGGCCATGTGTAGGTGTGACGGAGACCACCGTGCATACTGGCATCAAATCTATCGTCGAACTGCTGGATTCCGAGAGTACTGAGCATTGTTAGTTGAGGAGAAAAGATGGGTTGGAGCAGGATGATTTCTACCTCATGGCTGCTGGGTTGGAACTTGAACGGATAGATCTTTGATCGCCGAATGACTGATGCTCGACTGGCTGTGCTGGGTCGAGTCTAACTAAAGGCGCCGAGCCTTGGTGACTGGAATGTTCTTCTGTCGAAGACAGATAATTCCAATTTGCATCCAAATCACTTTCAGCAAACAATGGAAAGGGTGTAAACTGTTGTCGAGGTGCTGGAGCCGAGATAAAAGTCTTTGGTGAAGGTTGGTCGGCTTCAAGGTAACTCTGAGGAGATGTAGTGGTCCGGAAGTCCGAAGTGGGATGAATGCCTGAGGAGGAGGATCTACCTTGTTCGGTCGTTGACGATGAAGACCGAATGTTTAATCCTTGGAACTGTGAGGCTGTTGACGATAGATGACTATTCGACCGTGATCTGCACTGACGTGAGTCCTGTGTATTATAGAAACCTTCCATCAGGGCTAAGCTCAGTCTGGGGCTGTGGATGATGACAGCGGCACATACGGTTATTTAGAAGAGCTACTCAAAATAGACAAACGACTTTGATGGAGGATCTCGAGTGGTTTTAAACCAACGAGGTGATCTTGAAGCAGGGAAGTAGTATGAGAGGACAGATGAGGAGAGAACCTATTTTGGATGTTTTGACGGATTCTTAGAGGCATAAAGGTTCAAGGCCCTCCGCCTCAACTTGACCAAGGGAAACAAGGCTATAATGTACCTAGCCCATGCCACTTGAAGGCGTTGGCGTTCTGAACGCCATTGGTAGATCACACTTTGCTTGGCGAACGTTCCAAAGGATTCACAACCCTGCTCCCGAGTCCCCCTCACCTCGAAGAACAGAAATAATCGCGCCAAAATGACCTTCCCGCTCTCTGGAAATCTGGCACGTCAAATGCCCTTAGTGCGACGGCAAGGCTTCCCAGTGCGCGAACCAGGCTCTGTCGAGTCTACGCCGTAGTGCTGGGCCACACACCATCGGCTATCAGATACTGTGGCATTTTATATACGACGCAGCTTATGCTGAGGTACGAACGAGAACATGAGAAATGAGAAAGGACAATTATATCCGTGATCGCATTTTGCGCTGCAGTAATAGACACACCGAGATAGACAGACTAGTAGAGATGGAGATGAGGTGGGACCTTGTGCACGTTGCCAGTGGCAGGGTTAAAA
This sequence comes from Acephala macrosclerotiorum, assembly GCA_014904845.1. Classification (NCBI taxonomy): domain Eukaryota; kingdom Fungi; phylum Ascomycota; class Leotiomycetes; order Helotiales; family Mollisiaceae; genus Acephala; species Acephala macrosclerotiorum. The sequence goes on along the minus strand of MU119204.1, from coordinate 403,808 downwards.
AATGAATAGAGCGTGGTGACCAGGTGAGTTGCAGCATCGTCGGTGCATCGCCGAGTGATGAGGTCCGAATTTGACGGGACCATGAGAGGTCAGTGAGGAGAGGGGGTCTTAGGAAGTAATGTGGCGGGGCAGGACATGGCTCCACGAACGAGGGTACTTAATATTGGTAGTAAGCCGCGCCCAAAACGATGTACCTCAGACTTCTTCCCATCAACTTCCCTGCTCTGCTCGAGCACGGTATTGCTGATCAACGGCTTACCTGTGGCATCGATGATTGGGTTCGTTCTGGTCTACAAGCATAGAGCCCGGATTCCGAAAGTTGAAGTGCTACGGGCCTTTCCAAGAAGTCTCAAGACCCATGTCCCACAATCATGACTAGGATCATCCTGAAATTATGTACCCAAATTATGTTAGATTGTATGCATTCACGCTCCAGGGACGGAAACGTCGTCCCATCATCGAGAGTGGTGATATGGCCCATCCTGGAACCATCGTGACGTTGAATCGCAAGAGCTCTGTGGAGTGCAGCGTGTCTGGAGTCTGGACTGTAACCACACTCACTCACCGTACAGCTGAAGTCTTTAAGGTGCCCTTGTCCGTTAAACTTTCACAGGCACCCACGCACTGTACTGTACATTCTGTGTTGCCTGCATCTGATCGGCATCCGCGATTCAGTTTGGCGAGCACATCTTCGCAGCCAGGTGGAAACAACGCGGAAGCAACGCGGAAGATCGATGCGTGGGGTTGCCCGTTTGTGTTGCTGGGTCACGGCCAGGGAAGCTACTCACACTCTGAAAAGAGGTCGAAACTGGCAACTTCTGTCGACTCTAAGCTCTTTCTGTTTGGGACCTGCCTTAGGGAGCTGCCATTTTCGGAGCTTCAACTGGTCTCGAGGTCTCTAGCTCTCTAGGCCATGAAGCTGAGCTCTAAGGTTGGTCCCCTCATCAAACCAGAAACCCCAGAAGAAAACAAGCTCCAATATGGGTGCCTCTTCTCTATCCGCCGGCCAATTATGTGGCCAATATTCACAGCCTGTCACCTGAAGGCCGGCACCTGGTGGCACTTTGAAGCCAGAGTCAAGCCACGATCCAAATAAAGAACAGGCACTGAGGCACTCAGGCACCAACCAGGCTTGGTAAATCGTGATGAGACAAAAGCCCTAAGAGAGGAGGATCATTAAAGAAGACGGGCACGAGCGAGTGTTGAATGGCGTATATGGCTGAGGCTATCTCGATAATTCCACCGATAGCAACGATGGTTCACAAAAGCTTTACAAACGCTCCTCGGCCCCGAGAAGGTCTAGCAGCAAGTCACCTATTCGCCCATCAACCCCCCTGGGAAGCCAGTACATCGCTTCTCCAACGGAAGGGCGCTGGAAGTAGTTTAGGTCGTACATCTGGGTCGGAAATTCAAACGAAATGAAGTCTTGAAGCCCTTTATCCTTCCGAGCAGCAAGCTCTCCGAGCCCGCCCGTCCCTTTCCCCACGAAACTTTCTCCTTGCTCCTGCATGTTGCCCATGTCAAAATCAAGAAATGTGTAAGGATAAGGTTGTGAGGTCTCGTCGTCCAGAGGTGAGAGTAACGTTGTCTGTAGCACACTATCACGCACCTGCCCAATGCGACGGGCACAAGTACGAACGACCAATGAACGCAACTGTGGCTTGATCTCCTTACGGGACCTCCCATCTTTGGTGTCGCCAAAATAAGGTCGTTTCAGAAAGTTGTCTAGCCGCTTCACGCCCAGCCCATCTGCATTCCACTCCCATCCCATGCGCCGATGTCCCGGTGCAGTCGGGACATCGTGCTTGTGCGTGGTGGTGGCTTGATCTGTTGGAACATTTGCATTTGCCAGACACGCGGATCCGACTAAACAAGAGAGGGTATTCCAGAGAAGAGTGGGGGATGGATCCCGGTAGAGAAAGGCTGTGCTGCGGTTTGATCGGCCGAGGACTTGCTTTCACGTAGAAAGACAGGCCTGCAAGCGAGTGCTGAGCCATGATTAAAATAAACTGAACCGGCAGACTGGCTCTAAGAAGCGCGCGGTCGGGACCAATCCGAGGTGGAGAGATCTGACTAACGGCTGATCACATCGTTCGTTCTGGATATCAGGTTTATCTCGTGGCTGGCCGTGTAGTTTTATGTCAATGTCCCGTGAGAGTCTCGCAATCAGCTGTCAAAACCGGAGACTGAGATGGTGGGTATGAGGATCAAGCTAGACCGGTAGCCTCACCGAGGTTTAGAAAGAGACCAAGGAAAATGATATACAAGCTACACTTCTACGTCTGTTCATGTTTTGATTGACTAGAGCCCAGAACTTGCTGGAAATGATTCTTTTCGGCCCTATTGAAGGAATTGCAAATTAGAACATCCCCCCGCTCCATTCTGGTACCTCTACGACAGCATGCTGTTTGAGTTCATGCGCTGAGATCTCAAAACGTTACTGTAAGAAACTTCTGCCGGACCTACCCAGATTGCTGAGAATGGACATCATCTTGTCTTCCTAGAAAAGGCATATTTATATAAAGAACGAAAGCTGATTTGCTAGGGGCCAAAACTTGTTGCGAATATGGCCCCCGAACTCCTTTATGTCAAGACTGCTGACATGAGGGTATTTGAGAGAGGAATATGGAGGACTCATAAAAGTCGTGAACAAAAGAAACTTTGAGATTGGTAGAAGGAAACGAACGGTAGGTACCAGACTTCCTCCGAATCCAGATGTAGCTGCGGTTGGTTTTGGCAGGGAAAGGGAAAGATGAGGTGTGGTATCTTATTCTCAAACTAAACTAAATTTCGATTTTTCTGCCTGCCTTCCATCGCCACGACGATGGAAAATATCGCCTGAGGAACTCCTTGTTGCAAATCCGACTCCGCTCCTGGTTGGTGCCTTTTGTTGTGGCAATGCTTTCGTTCCTTGCTCCTAAATGCGCTCGAATAACTCCACGAATATGTAAGCAAAGTGCTCCCTGTCTACCGATGCCGAGTGTCGGTAATCAAGAGGAGAATGGTACATCAGTTTCATGTTTCAAAGCCTTCCATGGCGTGCCTTGAATATGGCTACCTTGTCATCGTAGAAGAGAATCTCCCGAAGTCGAAGTTTGACCTTAGATCGACCGTCCTCGGATCCGTCATACGAATCGGTGTCAGAGTCGTCATGATCTGAGAGTTCGGACTCCGTCTCGTCGGGGTCGATACCCGCCGGAGCGCCAATGGCTGTTCCGTTGTCATCTTCCTCCTCCTCCTCCTCGTCTTCGTCGTCGTCACTGCCATCATCGTCCTCGTCCTCATCCTCTTCATCGGTCACAGCACCGCCGACACCCCCATTTGCCCCACTTGAATGCGTCTCCGTCGCGCCATGACTCTCGTCATGAGGGCGGTTTTCCAGAATCTCAAAGCATTTATGGGAAATGCCCATGTAGCACAGTTCTACCTCTGGCCGAAGAACAATGACATCGACAACCTGCATAGCGAGATCTCGTGGGTCGAAAGCAGCTGTGACATGATCGGCAATATAAGGTACATTCAAAGATCGCAAATGGGGAATCTGTGGGAGACGTTGGAGGAAATGATGCTGTCGAGAATTAGTACAGACAAGTTTGAAAGAAGGGGTTACAAAGAGGAAATGAAGATCATACCCAGTCTTTGTAGTCAATGGCAATGCTCAATTCCCGAAGACTGCTCATACGCCCGCTTGTGATGAAATTGAGAACATCTCTGTTGGGCATCCAAGATCTCCAACGAGCATTGTCCGACGCACTACTTGGTCCTCGAGGTATTCTGTCCGAACTATCCAACATCAATCTCTTGAGACTCAAACGGTGCCTCTTGAGTGGACCACGGTAAATTGCGTCCTGTGGGTAGAGATGTCAGCACACGAACTTATAGATTGGACAAGAGGGATTGCCTTACAATAGTGACAGCAACGGTGCTGGACCGCTTTCGATCCTGCAAGAAGAGGGTTTCAAGGGTATTGGGTGCTAAGGTTTCTTTCAAAAAAGAAATCAAGGCTGGGGAAGCAGCATCTGTATGTATCTTCCTGAGGTTGAGATGATACTGCATATTTGCTCCATGCTTCACGGAGTGGGTAGCACCAAGGGGTGTCGGTTGGAAATGTCGCCTAAGCATAATCCAAAGTTTATCATGCTGGGCACAATCCAGAATGGTCAAATTGGTAAGGACCGACCAGTCGAAAGCCTTTTGCAGAACCGCTACCGACAAGGGAGTCCTTTCGAGCTCTAATGTCTGTAGTCTCAGCTTACCCTCTAGACGTTCTCTATCGGTACATTGTGCCTCCGCAGAGTGTGAAGGTCGCTGGCTGTGGGATTGGGATCGCCTCAACGGGAGTTCTGCGACAACCTCTGGCTGTGATTCTTCAAAATGGTGAGTGGCTGTTCCAATCTCATGCGCCGATATCAATGCAGTAAGTGATTCCACATCGGATTGTGCAAATTCGGCACTAGATGGGGTTAGATGTGGAGGATTGAGATCGAGACCATTGGCATCATTAGATGCAGGTCCAACGGCAAGCTGAAAGGGTGGGCCAGAGGATGCCAATACTGCCTCGCTCAGTGTTGCGCTGTCCTTGCCTGCCCAGTCTTCCTCTGGTGAGGAGTTCTCAAGAGCTTCTGGTATGTGATTGAGCAAGACATCGCTATTTTGAGTTCCGAGTGAAATTGTGTTCTGAGGCTGCTCCTGTTGAGGTCCTGGCATGGCGATCGCTGTCGCAGGTAGGGAAGCATTCCTGTCCTTCTTCTCAGCCCTAGGCTTTTGTTTCTTCCGGATATCAAAAATTCTGCCTAAAAGAACCCCAAGAACTCCTCCCAATCTTCTTTCGCTAATTGTGCTCGCTCCTGGCCATTGAGCGTTGTGATCAACCTGGTGGAGATCGGGCCCATCCCAAGCTAAGGCAAAATCGCGATTGACTGCTTTGGCGGATATACCTACCCTCAACTCACGCAGGCGATCCTTTGATTTCGCAATCAAGACGCTCATTTCGTCCAGATAATCTAGCTCATCAATATCGAGCACAGAGAGGCTTCGCAGCGGAGGTAAGACACTAAGTGTGGGATACTCGACGCGGCTCTGAGCGTAGGATAACGGTTGAGTAAGGACTGCTGGCAGCCCTCCAGCAGGAATTGTCCATCCAACTGAGGTCATAGTGCTGCCAGCTAGCATTTGTGGTGTTGTACTGGCGCCCGAGTTCGAAGCTTGACCAGAGGGAAGGTTGGCCGCGTCCGAATTGTCGTGCCATCGAACCCAAACTCGTTCCAACCGGCAGTCCTGATTTGCATGTCTATTTTGTAAAGATGACAGGGCAAGCCAGACATCGCGGAGCACCCCAGTAGGCATATCCCACACGAATGTTTCGAGGTTCACCATCCTAGCTACAGCCAGGGCGACGAGTGTTCCTAGCATTTTCCCACTTTCTTTGGTAATGAGATATTCCTGCACCCAATCAGCTGGACCATTGCCCAGAGAAAATTTGCGCGTAAACTGTGGATACTGGTTTCCGAGACGTCGTTGACCAGCGCCTGAGCCGAACTTGAGACCATGATTGCATTCTGCGATATTTTGTGTGCCACAGTTCATGCAGGTAAAATGTTGCCCTTGGCTATGGTCTGTAAACACATCTCCCATGCATAGAGTCGCCAACCCATATGTCAACGCATCCACACCTGTTCTCGGGTCCGTCGTCGCATGTGCGTCGGGCCATACAATGTCGAAGCGCGAGTAAATATGAGGGATCGCAAGATTGTGCAGGGCTGAATGAGTGAGAGCTAGTGCGGTCAAATCATTTGTGTGGGTGACCTGTACAGCAAAAACTAGTTAGCAATGGTTAAGGATCCCCTTGGGGCTTTGGGATGTTACTTCTTTCACAATCTCCTTGAGTACGTCCATAGGAAGGTCAAGTAATCTTAGAGGCCCTTTCTTTTCTGCTACAGCAGCCCATTCTTGTTCCTTGTCCTTCAAAAGGTGAGACATTTTGGTTCTTGGATCAATGCCAGTCTTCTTCGCAGGCTCGGAAGCCACAGATGCTGGAGTACCCATACCCATCTGGTATCCGTCGGAATCGTCAGAGAGATCGGTCGACTTCATGCCGCTAGTTGACTGAGAGGCTGCAGATGTCTTGGGTATTGAAACCTGGTGCTCATCAGGTTGTGAAGCTGTATCGCTGAAGGCAAGGTCGGGACTAGAAAGGCTGGTCGTCATGATCTTTGTCCAGTTGCTATGAGTTGCGTTTCGAAGCTTGTGCTCTCCTCCGCAATCCGGATCTGGCACATGCTTGGTAGGCAGGCTACCAAATAATGTCCCTTCGGATTTGGGGCGTTCGGGATGGACTTAGATGGTTCCTGAGGTGGATGGGCTTTGGAGGAGATCTGAAGATGACCGTAGAACTCTTGAGGCCTCGATGTCTGTCTAGACAACGGCAACAACGGACAAGGATTAGGACTAGTCCGTGCGCGACACGTGATCAAAAAGAACTTGAAATGCAGGTTCCAGCATAACGAAGGGTCGAGGTTATTCTTTTAGCTCCTTTTAGCTACCCTTCGAGTTGTTATTACACTAGTTTACATTTCCATTAACCGTTGCCAAAGTATGAGATCAATTCCTGCTAGTACTCGATCGTTACAAGACCTAACGCAGCAGAGCAATCTTCACAGCCTTCCATTGCCACTTTGATATTGGAACAAACTGCTTAAAGACAAAATCTCTCGGCATTCTTCCAGTTGAATATGTGAAAAGTATCAGATTAAACCCTCGGAACATAATCTTCAAACGCAAGGTCCCTGCGAGGACCCCATTGTATCAACTTTAAGCCTTGAGGCAGAAGTCTAGCTGCCATGGGATGCTTGCCTTTGTTTATGAAAATGTCGAATTAACTCATGGCGGGTCTCCTTGTCGGCCGAAGTCCTAACAGCGCTGCCACACTTGGCTCTGAGGTCAAATAAAGGGAAAGCAATGTTCCTCTTCTGGTACGCGGGCGGTAGTTTGTCGATGGGCGCTCTAAACAAAGAAGTCCGAGCGGCTTCGATTCGCGCTTATTTGAAACATTCAATTGCGAGGCCCATCGATTTGTGTGACTCTCGTAGATTGTGCTGTGGTGACATTGAGTTTTGAACGCATAAACTGTGACGAACTAATCTTAGCCCCGCCTACGGAGGTAAACCCCTGACAGGAGAGGCTACGACTACGCCTCGTGGACCACTCTTTATCGTCCAAGATTTATTACGACCTCAGAATCTTAAATGACGATCGCAAACCAACGACCTTTCCTGTGATACAGTACTCACAAAGAAGGGCAACTTCAAATTCTGCTGCTCGTGCAGATTTTGCAGACGAGTAGCAACATACGAGCGAACATATCGTACTTCGTAAAGCTCCTACTGCCTCCTGATTGAGGAGGCAAGACCCCGCCATCCGTCAGTACTTATAGTCAATACGAGCTCCTTTTTCACGAACCTGCGAAACCTACCAAATTCGACTCGCGATGTCATCCGCCTCAGCTCGATCTCGGCCGAACAGGCGCTTCAACAGTCGGAGCCTCCAGAACAACGATCGACTGTCACGAAACCCCTCTCGAGCGCGAGCGAAGACGATTAGCTATACCGATGCGTATACATACGCCCTTAGAGTCGCATACCTTCACCATTTATTATCACCTAAGGCAAAACGGAAACAATGGGTTCCAGCACCGAAGCAGCCCAAGCCAAGAAAGACAGTTATGATCGGAGATTTGATGCAAGAGTTCTCCTTGATCAAGGACACAAAGAGTGCCAAATTCCCCCACGGCTTCATGTCGCCACTCGAGAAGCGGATGCAGCATGTCATAATAGGATCAGAAAAGCTCCCGGGATATAATGATAAGGCGGTAAAGAGGACGTTTGCTGAAGCCTTCACAGCTTTCACAGACCCAGGGTTCCGAAAACGTATGGACAAAGAACGACGAGTCGAGGATCTGGTCTTGATATTCTATTCCAAAGCCACGGCTTCATTGCAGAAGGGTGCGGGCCCAGATGATGATTCATGGAAACAGCTCGTTGACCGCCATGTTGCCCTTTTCGTCCGACTGATCAGTCAAACCCTAAAAGACCATGGCAACGACAAGGACCGGCCGGAGCTTATGAGCCGTCTAGCGACATTGGAGAGCAAGCTCCTAACGTTTGACCAAGACTTGTATATCGACTCTTCAGACGGGCCTGGAGGCAGTACTATCGAGGTTGTAGTTCCACTGAGTCAAGATGTGAAGGATATGAAAATGGTCCAAACAGTGGCTAGGGTTTTCGGGCTCACGAACTCACAAGTTCAGGGCGATATTGAAAAGAATAAGAAGGTGTGGACTGAAGAAGCAGCACTTGCTGATTTAAAAGCCTACCAGCATTGTCTCAATGCAGGGACAAAACGAACACTTCGAGGCGTGGATTTCGATATCGAGGAAGCGTATCAAGCATGGAAGAAGGCAGAAGGTCCAGACTTGTCGCAAATGATGTCCGAAATCCTGCAAGCCAGGCCAGAGTTAGTGAAATCTGTATCCGGGTCAAACAAACCACTTCCTCCACCTGGCTCGTCTTCGCCTAGCGAAGATCAGGCGTATTCGGACCTCGCCAGAACCATTTCTAGTTCAATCGACCAGCAAACTTCCTATGCGTTCGATCAGCCAGTGGATATGAGTCTGCTGTCTTTGGAGGATGATCAACCGAGTCGAGTGTTTTTGGAGGAGTCCACCTATACATTCATTCCATCAGAACCTCGGGCTTACTATCGGTCAATTTTAACCCATGCCATGATCTTTGATCAATTGCATACTCCTCAGCCTACGGAGGGATCAAATGGCTCGCCCCCGGTGTCAAAAGATTCTATTGAATTGCTCACCGAGATTTGCGTGCGCTGGAGAATTCCCCAGTTCTCCAGATTGGTTTTATTCTTGGATGTTGCCGCGCAACGATTCTTGGACCAAGATATGGGCCTCGAGGAACTTGATGCTGCATTTGAGTTTGTAAAAAATCCACCACCAGAGACCAAACGATCGAGTGCACATTCCCACACGACCAGTCTCTCCTCGATCGATCAGAGTCACTGGACCATCCAAGACTTCGCCCTTTATCGCCAAGTCCTTTCTAACCTACACGAGGGGCTTCTTCGTGATCTGTACGACCTGCTTCAGCATTGTTATGACCAAAAACCGCCTTCTCCAGGCCCTGTCCTGATGGTATTAGAGACCCATGTTCAGAGTGACCCTTCATTCTCCGTCGGTCCCGGGGAGCTTGAAGCCTATCAAGCCCAACTTGCGGAAGGCCTTCAAGCCAAGGCCGCGGCAGTCTATCGAGGTTATCTCGAGGCCGAAGTGCCACAGAATCAGGAAGAGTGGCAATTTTATCACGTTGTCCAGCTTGGAAAGTCGGTTGTGAAACTCTGCGAACGAATCCAGAAAAGGTATCGGAAGAATCCCGACATTATGGGTGTCAATCCACTCACCATATTGGTCGAAACCATGTTCCCCAGCTTCGAGAACGATGCCGGTGATCTTATTCAGCGGATTCTCCACGTAGCTCAAACGAAGAATTCCGAAGTCGATCTGCAGGACGGTTTCGATCTCTATAGAGAATTGGTTGAAATTCGTCGAATCCATCATGCTGCCCTTCCGGACCGGCCTTTCGCTTTCCATATTGAGGGCCTTCTTGCTGACTTCGTATGGCGCTGGATTCGTGTCTCTGATTCGAAGATGGTAGAACTTGTCGATCAAGCCATTAAGCAGGACCAATTTCAAGTCCGATCAGAACATCCAGAACAGCCGGCCACAGATGACGAGCGACATAGCGTGTCCATTATCGACATTTTTCGATTGTTCAACCAGACTGCAGATCAGATCTTCCAACTAGAATGGGATGACGATGTCCAGTACGCGAAATTCATGACTGCATTGTCAAAATCATTTGGCCTTGGTATAGCACGTTATTGTGAAATTATAGAGCAGAGATTTGGAAAGGAGATGGATAGACTATCTCCAGCACAAGAGGCAGCTGCTTCACAGACCAAACAAGAGAAGTGGATGCAACTGGCCAAAGATGCTTGGAATAACAAGGAGAAGATTGAACCTTTCCAATTTTATCCAGAGGTATGCATCTCCACGCAAAGCTCTTTTGACCACAGCTAACAATCTGGTATAGTCTTTTGTCAAGCTAAATAATATCGAATATGCGGTGCAACAGCTGGATGTGCTCGAGAAAACTATGAATGTCGACGCATGCGCCGATGTTTTAGCAAAGAACGCACCTCCCAAAGACAAACAAAAGCGGCCTTCAAAGTATGTCTTCACAATCAAAATTGTCGAAGCCGAGGAGCTCAAGGCTTGTGATCCGAATGGAACCAGCGATCCATATGTTGTCCTAGGTGATGAATACCAGAAACGGCTTGCCAAGACGAGAGTCGTGATGAGAAATCTCAATCCACGTTGGGACGAGTCGGTCGATATTACGGTTCAAGGGGCGCTGAACATCATTGCAACTATCTGGGATTGGGATACCTTCGGAGATCATGATTACGTTGGCAGAACGTCACTCAAGCTGGACCCGGCTCATTTCAGCGACTACATGCCGCGGGAGTACTGGTTGAATCTCGACACGCAAGGAAGGTTGCTCCTTCGTGTCAGCATGGAAGGAGAGAGAGATGACATTCAATTCTATTTCGGAAAGGCCTTCCGCCTGTTGAAGAGAACAGAACGAGATATGATACGAAAGATCACTGACAAGGTATGTTCTATGAAGACAGAACTCGGGATCCGTCGATGCAGGCTGACATCTTGGACAGCTTTCTCAATACATCAATGCTTCTCTATCGCACGAAGCTCTAAAGCATTTGTTGTCTAGGGGAGGCTTGACTTCCACGATGACAAGTCTTTGGAAAAGTAGGCAATCGATCGCACCGGCACTAACGCAGGCCGACATCGAGCATGCTTTGAAACCACTTTTCACTTACTTCGACGAAAACTTTGCCATTATGAAGCAAACCTTGACGGATGCTTCTATGGTTATGGTCATGACGAGACTATGGAAAGAAGTCCTCTTGGCTTTGGAAGGTCTCCTGGTTCCACCTCTGTCGGACAAGCCTTCTAGCCAGCGACCACTTACTCAGCAGGAGATGGACATTGTGTTCAAGTGGCTGGAGCTCCTCTTCGAATTTTTCCATGCTCGAGACGAGGAAACTGGAGAAGCTATGGGTGTACCTGCCGATGTCCTGAAATCACCCAAGTATCACGAATTAGCCTCTCTGAACTTTTTCTATTTTGATACGACAGACAACCTCATTCGCACCTCAGAGCGCATGGCTAGCGCCTCGGCACAACGGGCGAATCAACAACGTAATCGCCTTTCTGCACCACCTAGTCTGGGAGCCTCTTTTGGGGGCTTGATGGGTGCCACATCGATGCGAAGAACGAAGAGCATCATGATGAGCCGAAATCTTGGGACGATGAAGAAAGCAAAAGAAGAGAAGAGGAAGGAAGCACAGGCAGATCCAAGCGATGATATGATTCTGAGGATCCTGAGAATGCGACCAGAAGCTGCGAATTATTTGAGAGACAGGAGCCGACAGAAGGAGAGACTTGCTGCTGCGGCCGCAGCTGAGATGATTGTGAGGCAAAGTCTTGCTGCAGGTGGTCCACAATTTGGTCGGAACAACCTCCCAAGGCGTTGATTCTGTGCGTTTTGATATGCATTGCGAAGGTGTTCCGGAGCCGGAGGCATACAGTGAGTTTTGATGCGTTGATTGGCGGCGTTGGAAGAGATACCATATTGCTTATGACTAATGAATGTTCTATTACAGTAGTAGGATGAATTACCGTATGTTTTCGAATGTGAATATATTCGCCCTGGAAGTCTTGAATACAGCGTGACTATATACTTATTCAGCGTCTATACGGTGTTTATTTCTTCACTCCATGACAAGTACTTGGTCTCTGTTGAGTCCCTTTCAATCGTCTACGAAAACTCGAGTCATTACGGCGCAGGATCGCCTCTATATTGATCATTTCAAGGTCGGTTAGAAAGCTGATACTGTTGTGCTCCACTCCTTCTGTGACAGATCTCAGCTCAAAACCTCTTACATCTTGCCACTCGGCAGTGCAGTAAGAACTTGCGACTCGGGCAACGCTCGCTGAAAACTGCTCTTCAAGTCAGTTCGTTTGCCTTATGGACCGCGCCTCTAGCATCCACATCTACATGCTTGGCATGTGACTTCCGAGTCCAGCATTTCGACGAATCCTGAAGACTTGTAGAGGCTATTTCTCCACTTGTTTATCAACATCCAACCAGCTACCAGACTTTCATAGGATCTTCTGATTTTTCTGGGGAAGTTCCACAGAAATAGGCTATGGCTTGTGACTACTGACTCTTAGCCAGTCGTTGGACCCTGAGTATATGAGCGTTTGGCAGGTGGTTCCTGCTTGCAACAAACGGCAACACAAAGAGGCGCACAAGATGGGCTCTGAAACGGTGACAAGTACAGTTATCTCAATATTGACACCATAGGCGTTCAAATAATCTGAAGTAGATAGGGGCTATGCCGTGCCTGAGGAAAGGGGATTGCTGATCTCTTTATGTCGCCGGCGCTGCCGTGATGCGCCCGAGCAAACAGACGGTGCAAGGGGTATGATCAGCACCCAGCCTTTAAGAAGACCGGACTTCGTTCTCTGGACGGGATCTGCTGATTTGCCCATCTGATGTGTTTCAAGTTTGCCCTGTTGATGATCTTTGTACAATTTGTGGGAGTTTGTCTGCTTCAGGGAGATTGAGACCGGCATATCTGGGGAAGCTGAAGCGGCGGTGACTTGAAGTTTAAGGCATCAGATATAAAACATAATTTCAGGGGTCCTCAGCATGTCAACTACGCATTCTTGCCTAACTAGATCGTATTGTTTTTTGCAATTCATTTCAGAGATTTTAAACTCGTTCACAAAGAGGGGCATCATCTCGCTGGTGACTTGCCCAACAGCAATCGCCCACCTGGTCTTCCATGAAAGTTTGAACCACTCAGCGCGGCCCACGGATCATGAACTCTATATTGTCATTGATACAGAGCTTGTCCCAGGGCTTCATATGTACTCGGCCACGAGCATGTGTGCAGCAAGAAGGATGAACCCAGAATTCAGCGTGCTGAACAATTCGCTGAATGGAATAACTACGTAGTTTTGCCCATCTACCATTGGCGCCGCATTGGGCATACCGAATGAGATAGACGTTATCTTCAAGGGTGTCCCACCCCCTGTGTGGGAAACGCCCCCTCGTCATTGTCTCTTAATCTAACACTTGACTGCTCCCGCATTGCAGCATAGCAGGCTACACTATTGGACAGCAGCACGATCCCTTCACTGTGATTCCTATCAAATTTCGAGGTTGAGATGGGCGTTGTTCCGAGGGTAGGACACAGACCTTGAACTCCCCCTTGTCTCTGCTGCACTAACCAGGTTGGGCGACGCTGAGCGTCCGTCGACCGCCAGTGAAGCACTCTCCACTTATTGAACGGCTTTTTGCTCCTAAATTCTGAGTTAAACCGCTTGTCGTAAAGCTGCTATCGTATCCTAAGCCCGGTCCTTCGAGGTGAGGAGTGGTTCACGCAGCCTCCGCGACTGTCCTCCAACTCATCAACAACTTCATTTTCAGGCCCTCAGCTCAGAGACAACAGGAGGCTGTTGGCGCACACTCCCTTTTTGATACCTAAGACAGCATTGCGGAAGGCGCCTTCCCTTGCGCAGCGTGCCTTCCTTTTCCCGGGAAGTCGGCACTGTGAGAACCAGGCGAGAAAGCTTCACGATCCTCGTCTCGATATCCTTCTCCCACGAAAACCCCGAGGTTAGACACCCAAAAGTTCATTTGGAGGTTCATCGAGCTTCGTTGTGCTTTGCACATACATCTTGTCTCTCGTTCTTGTTCTGCGATCACAGTTCTATGCTACTAATGATAGTCGCGCAAAAACCCCTCTAACATTACGAATAGTCGATTAATTCGCAATCCTCTCAACCACGTCCACGAGATCACATATACGTACTTCATGCCTTTCTATTAGGCGCTTCTTCGACCTAGATACCCAGCAGCCTAGCTGCACACATAATCACAATGGCTCAAGACTCAACACTGGCGGCTGCAACTGCAGTCCTGCAGTGTCTTGGAGTAACCGCCAATATCCCTCACCCCACTGCTCAAGGCAGCCAGGGCATCAAACTCCCAGGCGCGGATACGCCAGCCAAAATCGCACTTGAGAACGAGATAGCCGCATTGGTTGCAAGAGTGCAAAATCTGGAAGCAAAAGCAAGCACGATCAGCAACCACACCCTTCCTGACACTCCTAACGAGACTGGTGCTCCTTCAGCATTCGCCGATGTCCTCACTGGCAATCAAAGCCGATCCTCCTCGAAGAATTCTGCTATCAGAAACCATGGATACTCTTCCTCACTTCCTCCTCGAGATTCTTCGACTGGCGAGCGTCCACAAAAGCTTCCAAAACTCAGCAACGATGAACTCATCGAAACATTACAACAAGAGATCGTTGATCAGGCGGAGCAGATCAAGAATGGCAAGCTGAAGCAATCTGCCATCGAAGCGAAGATGGAGGAACAGGCACAACATCAGCAGCATCTGATCAATCAATTTGAGGCCAAGCGTGTTGCAACTCTCGAGCGTGAGCTTAAGAAGCATCAACAAGCCAATGAGGCTTTCCAGAAGGCCCTGCGAGAAATCGGAGAAATCATCACTGCAGTGGCTCGTGGAGATTTGAGCAAGAAGGTTCAGATACATTCCGTAGAGATGGACCCAGAAATCACCACTTTCAAGAGAGTAGGCTTCCCTTTCCAGTTTTTGTACTTCTCTTCTAACGCAGAAATAGGTTATCAACACTATGATGGACCAATTACAAATCTTCTCTAGCGAAGTCTCCCGAGTTGCTAGAGAAGTCGGAACCGAAGGTATTCTTGGTGGTCAAGCACAAATATCTGGAGTTGATGGTACTTGGAAGGAGCTGACGGACAATGGTATGCTATTTCTGCTACATTGCCCCTTTGCAAGACCCGCGCCTCAAACTATCTTGTCTCACTGGCTGGAGCGAATGAAGGTGCAATTGCTAACTACTTCAAGTCAATGTCATGGCACAAAATCTTACAGATCAAGTCCGAGAAATCGCCTCCGTCACGACAGCTGTCGCCCATGGAGACCTTACCCAGAAGATCGAGAGACCAGCCCAAGGAGAAATTCTACAACTTCAGCAGACAATCAATACCATGGTGGATCAGCTTCGAACTTTCGCTGCTGAGGTCACCCGTGTAGCACGAGATGTAGGTACTGAAGGAATTCTTGGCGGACAAGCAGAAATCGAGGGGGTTAAGGGCATGTGGAATACTTTGACTGTCAACGTCAATGCTATGGCCAACAACCTCACTACCCAGGTCCGAGATATCGCGATGGTTACCACTGCGGTCGCGAAGGGAGATCTCACACAGAAAGTAAAGGCAGAGTGTAAGGGTGAAATCATGCAACTCAAGGAAACCATCAATTCTATGGTGGATCAGCTTCAGCAATTCGCTCGCGAAGTCACAAAGATTGCTAGAGAGGTCGGCACAGAGGGTAAACTTGGTGGTCAAGCTACTGTACATGATGTCGAAGGAACGTGGCGAGACCTTACCGAGAACGTCAACGGCATGGCCATGAACTTGACCACACAAGTGCGAGAGATTGCAAAGGTTACAACTGCCGTGGCCAAGGGTGATTTGACGAAGAAGATTGGAGTCGAGGTACAGGGTGAAATCGCATCCTTGAAGGATACCATCAACACCATGGTTGACCGCCTTGGGACATTTGCATTCGAAGTCAGCAAAGTCGCCCGAGAGGTCGGAACAGACGGCACACTTGGTGGTCAGGCTCAGGTGGACAATGTTGAAGGCAAATGGAAGGATCTCACGGAGAACGTCAACACCATGGCAAGCAATTTGACTTCCCAAGTCAGAGGCATATCCACTGTCACCCAGGCTATTGCAAATGGTGATATGAGCCAGAAGATCGAGGTTGAAGCCGCAGGAGAGATCTTGGTCTTGAAGGAGACAATCAACAACATGGTTGACCGATTGAGTATTTTCTCCAATGAAGTACAGCGCGTTGCCAAAGATGTAGGCGTGGACGGCAAGATGGGTGGTCAAGCCGACGTTGCAGGCATCGGCGGAAGATGGAAGGAGATTACGACTGGTGAGCACCTCACATCATGTCGCTTTATAGTATTTGTTTGCGCTCGGTTAACCCCTTTTAGATGTAAACACCATGGCGATGAATTTAACCGCTCAAGTTCGCGCATTTGGCGATATCACCAATGCCGCAACCGATGGCGACTTCACCAAGCTGATTACAGTCGAGGCATCGGGAGAAATGGACGAGCTCAAGCGAAAGATCAATCAGATGGTTTTCAACCTGAGAGATTCTATTCAACGAAATACTGCTGCTAGGGAAGCTGCCGAATTCGCAAATCGGACGAAATCTGAATTCTTAGCGAATATGTCCCACGAAATTCGAACGTGCGTCTTATTTCCATATTAAATTGCTGTTTTCTTGTTTGGGAGCTCCGAAGCCAGAAGTTGTCTCGGAAGCTGGAACATTCTGTTTGCATACATGCTCCTGAGACAGCTCTGAACTCCGGAGCTCCCAACCCAAACATTGTCTTTTTATAGTGCTAATTCGTTGAGTAGGCCAATGAACGGTATCATCGGCATGACCCAGCTTACCCTCGACACGGATCTTACGCAATATCAGCGTGAGATGCTTAATATCGTCCACAATCTGGCAAATAGTCTGTTGACTATCATCGATGATATTCTCGATTTGTCGAAGATAGAAGCCAATCGTATGGTTATGGAAGAAATTCCATACACGCTCCGTGGAACTGTCTTCAACGCCCTGAAGACACTCGCAGTGAAGGCGAACGAAAAATTCCTGGATCTGACGTACCGTGTTGACAGTTCTGTTCCCGACCACGTTGTTGGAGATTCGTTCCGTCTCCGACAAGTTATCCTCAACTTGGTCGGTAACGCTATCAAGTTTACCGAGCACGGCGAGGTTTCTTTGACCATCCGTAAGGCTGAACAAGATCAATGCGCTCCGAATGAGTACGCCATCGAGTTTTCCGTCTCCGATACTGGTATTGGTATCCAGGCAGACAAGCTAGATCTGATCTTCGATACTTTCCAACAGGCTGATGGATCCATGACCAGAAAATTTGGTGGTACAGGTCTTGGTCTGTCCATTTCCAAGAGACTGGTCAACTTGATGCGTGGTGATGTCTGGGTCAAGAGCCAATATGGCAAAGGCAGCACATTCTTCTTCACTTGCACAGTCCGCCTTGCCACATCCGACATCAGCTTCATCGAGAAGCAACTCAAGCCGTATCAAGCCCACAATGTCCTCTTCATCGACAAGGGCCAAACTGGCCATGGCAAGGAGATTGTTGCAATGCTTCGACAAATCGGGCTTATGCCTGTGGTGGTCGATTCCGAGAAGAATATCAACTTGACTGGCGGTACTTCGAAGATTGCTTCTACGTATGACGTTATTATTGTCGATTCGATCGAGACCGCACGGAGAATGCGTTCCATCGACGAGTTCAAGTACATCCCCATTGTACTCCTCGCTCCAGTCGTGCATGTCAGTCTCAAATCAGCTCTTGATCTTGGTATTACCTCCTACATGACGACCCCATGTTTGACCATCGATCTTGGCAATGGCATGATCCCAGCTTTGGAGAACAGAGCTGCGCCATCTTTGGCAGACAATACCAAATCTTTCGACATCCTCCTGGCTGAAGACAACATCGTCAACCAACGTCTCGCCGTCAAGATCTTGGAGAAATACCACCACGTCGTCACCGTTGTTGGCAATGGACAGGAGGCTCTAGACGCGATCAAGGAGAAGAGATACGATGTCATCCTCATGGATGTACAAATGCCAATTATGGGAGGATTTGAAGCTACTGCAAAGATCAGAGAGTACGAGCGAAGCCTGGGAACTCAACGAACTCCGATCATCGCTCTTACGGCACACGCCATGCTTGGAGATAGGGAGAGATGTATTCAGGCTCAGATGGACGAATATCTATCGAAGCCTCTGAAGCAGAACCATCTCATTCAAACTATTCTAAAATGTGCTACTCTCGGTGGTGCACTCTTAGAGAAGGGCCGGGACATTCGTACTTCTGCGAAGGATGAATCGCCCAAGGCAGCTACCGGTGCTACTCCAAATGGAATCACTAGCCCTGCGGCAAATTCTGGCGGGTCCATGTTTCGTCCACCACTTGAGCCTCGTGCATTGACAACCACCGGCCCAATCAGCCATGGAAGCTTGGAGAGTCCTGCGATCGTAACGGCTGATCAGGAGGATCCTCTTGCAAGAGTACGTCCCCCAAGGACCATTCGATGATGTCCATGCTAAGCTTGCACAGCTTCTCATGCGCGCACATAGTAGCTAAACACCCAACTCCGACTCGACTTGCTCTTCTCTACACTACAGTGCAATACACTTCACTGCACGCCATTCCGATCTTCCACATTAGATGCCATCATCTCAAGTCCCAAGATACTCCTCTCTTCGGATCTTGTAAATTCATGACTTTGACTTGAATTTTTCATTCGCAAAAGGCATGGCGTTTCTCTGGAAATGGAGTTGGGAGGGGGGATTCATGGCAAAATATGCACCGGGAAACAGCATCGCCTCTTTGCAAAGGGTGAAATATCTATCTGGGTTATGTTTATTTGGTCTCTTCATTGATTTGCGTTTGTTTTTCCTGTTTCATTGCATCCCGAGGAGCGTTACTCATGCTGGTTCTTTTGTTGTTTCTGAATCATGGCTTGCGGGGTTCGATCTGGTGGTTGCTACTCTCATATATTTCCGCTTCGGAGGAGGATTGTTGCTTGGACGGGGGCAGAGGTGGTAGATGAGAGGAGGAAGCGGGAGGGAGAGAGATGAGACTGCTTGGGAATGAAGGATACGATAGCTAGCGTTGGATGCTAAATGCATTGAGACGAGGTCATGAACCTTACGAGTTCTCTTGAAATTTTGCTCTTGATCTTGCTTTTCTGTGATGGTTTGGTCAGCGCCAACAAGCCTCGACTCTTGCGTCTAGGTCAGCATGTCTTCTTACCTTCCCAATCGAAGACCACTGAGGGGCATCAGATTGCCCAGTATCTCCATTTCTACAGCGAACAAGTTTGCCAAATTCCAACACATTCTCAAAAGCCCATCTTTGCATCACATATTACTAGACAATCTTCTATGACGGGTATAGCCCACCTATGAAGTCCTACAAGTCGCTAGAATTTCAACTTCTTTGAAATTCAATTATTCTCAAACCTTAGCCCCTAGTTGAAGTATCGTCTCGTTGTTCATCACCCACGATGCATTGAGGCTCCTTTCTCTTTCTACGTTTAAATTTTGAGTTCTGGAAGTATCCCTGCCTACGTTGAAGATCAGGAATTGCCGCCGGAAATTTTGAGTGCAAGCGTTCTCGTATAGCGAGCTCCAGCGAGATGGATATTAGGTTCATTCTATCGAATCAGCTTAGTTCAGCTTCGTATGGAGAGGTATATTGTGTGAAGTATATTCGAAGGGAGCCAAGCTTGAAATAGGAGATGGGGGGGAAAGGGAGCTGGGAGATTTAACCATCGCTTCGGATATGCTGACTGTCTACCGAGAGCTCAATCGGATTGGAAACGCGGATGTGAGCTGGAAAGGACGATAGACATTCAGCTTGGAGATGCTTGGTTCGGGTAAGAACTTGGTTCTGGCTGGCGCTGTACTGGTGGGAACGGAAATGATGGAAATGTTGATGCTGGCTGCGGGTGTTGTTTGGGAAGGTGAAGGTGTTCAGGGAGGAAGGTCCTCTGTCGGATTTTGAGTTGGTGTTTGGGTCAAGGATTGACGTTGGACTTACGGATGGATATGTGGATGTGGATGTGTGATTTGCGTATGGAGATTGAGAGGTTGTTTATTGGGTTTAAGTATTTGATTTGAGTATGGAAGTTGTGAGAGTGTTTGAGGAGTGGGTGTACGGAATGGACATGGACTTTGGCTTCTAGTTTCAAGCACGATGGGTTTGAGCTTGAAGTTTCGTAATTGAGTGTGTCACGATATAGATGGATATTGGAGGCAAGCTCAGTGAAATACTTCAGAGCATTTTTTAAAGACGGTTTCTAGGAAAGAAAGTGACGATTGAAGCACAGAGAAAGTTAGGGACATTGGTTCAACCATCATCTCAAGCGGGATTAGCCAGAAGGTAGATTCTTATTGCACTGCTGGAGGTTCAGTCCTTCAATTCCCTCTGGTTCATGAGCGACTCCCATAGCTCTTTGACATACATCGGAGGTCAGAGCCGCTTTTTGATTCTCAAATTCTTGTCGATACTCATATTCCATCACACCCTGCCCAAATCGACCATAGCGCAAACGAAACCACATTTCGGAGCTCCCTCCGGAGGCTTCAATGTGGCTTTGTGGGCTGATGCAAGATCCCGAGTTGGTTCTGCTGCCAAAACAAGGAGAAAGGGCCGAGGAGTTTTTCTGGGAGGATACCATAACCTTCATGTTGGGATATCGCACTTTTCATGTTGAGATATCACAATTTCAAATAGATAATCTGCTAGCTTCAGCAACTAAAGAAAGGAAGTCGTACGGCTTCAAATACACAGACATGGTCAATGCCATGACGGCGGTCGATCATCCAGGGAACACCAGATCTGAGGAGTTAATTTATTTTCTTGTGTAACGTGAGGTTGGTGAAGCTTGCGAGGACGGGATGGTGTGACTAGTCACATTCTTGGGAATGAAGGGATAAAGGGTTTTAATAGGGGCTGAAACGAGGCGAAAAGGTCGGTATGGGAAAGGAAGCAACTTGATGGATGAAGGTGTGGTTTGGTTGTTTTTTGTGATTGGTTGGACTGTCTCTAGGGAAGGAAAGGTTGGTAACTGGTTGGTCTGCAGCTGATCAAGGGAGTAACCTCAGAGACCTTCAATGAGCTGTCAAAAATGCGTGTTTCCAGCTATTCATTGGGAGCTCTATATTTGGTTGATGCTGGTCCTGGGTAGTCGGTGAGATAGAAGCTGGTTGGTCTCCCTGCTGGGCTGCAGCTCTCATCCTATCATTCCGTAGCAATGGATGATGCGACCTATTGTGTATATGTACTCGACCAGTATCAAGCCCTTGAGTCCTGCAGCGGAGAGTTAGTAGCACCAATTCACCAAGATGCGAGTCGTGTTGTTACATCTGAATGGTTGATCTTATATTTCGAGATATCCGAGTGCAGTCCCGGCATTTTTGTTGGACTTCATTGGCGAATGAGAGGTTACAAACATTACGTGCAGATGCACGGGTTGCGTCAGTCGAGGCCACCTTTAATCTGGGCCGTATTTTGGAGTACGGCGTGCAGAAGTGCAGCTTGCGTCTGGAATTTTTGAGGTCTTCGTTGCCAGTCGATGAACCAAGAGATATTGGGAGAACAAGATGTCTGCTGGAGCTCGGCGCGAACTGCCGATGGATGATGGATGAGTAAGACTTATGGCCGAACTCTGTTGGCATGGTTGAAGGCTTTTATAGGGCTTTTCAAGCATCCATTAAGAGTTGCGAAAAGCTTGCTGACAGGGAAGTCGCGACTGTGAGAGAAAGGTTGGATAGCCGATGTTGGGTGGAGCAAATCTATCTTCGAGATGCTGCACGAGCGCGATTGAAACAGTTGTTCGTATCTCAGGTCGTCAAGGATAGTGGTCTCAAAGTCACTCCCAGACAATAGCAGAAGCTTTGCATCGGTCACGGGTCACACCCCGAAAATATACTGTCCTCATGATTGGTGGTGTGGCTGATGAAAGCTTTGTTCTCAAACGTTGTTTCACTCCCATTTAGGCGCACCGTCCTCATGATGTCCTTGACAGGTACTTGCTCCGTCTTCAAAGCGCCCATAGCCGGGAATGGAAGAAGAAAGGGCTCGAAGAAGCAAATACTCGTACTCGAAGTAAATGTCCATGTTCATCTGGTGCATGTGCCACTTGCTGCATTCAGATCTTGCTGCATGAGCACTGTGCGCCTGCTTGCAAGAACATGCAAGGCACGCTCCGTTCTCGAGATGTTCAATCTTGTGTAAATGAACTTGCGTCCTCAACCTTTTGAGGCTTTGACATTCGTATATAACGCACTCGTGCCTCGAAGGAAATTACTAGCAATACTCTCCAGTAACCCAATCCAGTCACCTATTCGTCGTACGGTCACGATGGCGAATCTATATGGCAGAATGAACGAATTGAGAAAATACGGTAATAATGATGTCTTTGAGTTCCATCGCTATGGCGGGGAAGATTTTGAGGGTGACGCAGTCTCCTCCCCAACTCCAACTTTAAATATACTACAACTCAACGGCTGGTGAGAAGCCATCGCCGTTTTGACCTGCTCGAATAAATAATGATGCTTCATTTGACTCTAGTCTAAATAAGCAAGCCCCATGGCCCACGGCCGGCTTCTACGGCAGCCCGTAACACGAATATGCAACATCGTGGGTCTGGTCATCCTACAGCCATTTCCTCCTGCAAGGTTGGCCGACAGCACAACTCGATCAGAAAAAATGTCAGGGATCATGGGCTTGGTGTAGATCATCCATTCTGTGCTTCCGTTTCCGTCCTCAGCCCTCTGTTCCCCTCCCTTAATTCTCCTCGTTGTCCCGCTTGTGCTGGACAGAAAGCGCACACCCGAGGAACCGCACTACAGGTGTCTAGGAGTGGGAAGAACCCTCAACCTAACCCTTTACCAGCCTACCACATCCACATCACCGACCCATGGATCATGGAAAATGCCCCAGTACCAGTGGTTATAGGCGTGCCCAAGTCCCTTGCGAGGCATTTTAAAGCCTCCACTGGTCCACCAACTAGCGCATTCGCGCCATGCTGGGCCCTTAAGCAGGAAACGAAAAAGAACGGATCCTACCAAGCTGAACTGAGTCGTGATTGTTGACGGGGACGGAGCTCGAGCACGCTGGCCGCTGGCTGTTCTCTGCCCTGAAAGCGAACTGAATATGCTGTAGCCGTGACTGCCTGTGCCTGACTGAACAAGTGACTCTGATGTGCTTATGGGACGGACGAAACGAACGAGACGAGAAACATCCAGCCGCCTAATCATATGGCACGTCTACAAGCCTAGCCTTAGCCTTGCGCGCTGCAAACCGGACCATCGAAGTTTGCACTACACCATCATTAGACTTTAGGGTAGCTCTGTCCCCTCCTTGCCCACCACCACTCACCCATTACACCTCCTCTCCTCCTTCTCCCACCCATCATCATCCCTCGAACCTATCGAATTCGTCCCCGCCGTCTGTTTGCGTCAATTGTTTCCTGTCGATATCTCGGTCCTTCGTGTCCTTTCGTATCGCCGGTGTTTTCGATTTTGCTGCTTTCCACCTGGTCAACCTGTAAGTAGCAGATCCTTTTGCAAGATCTTGCGCCTAGACGCGATGGAGGCTCAATCTCAACACAACCCCTCATCCACCATCCCCTCCCTGCCTTTGCCACGGCTATTGTCGCTCGTCCAGGGCCTAGCAAGCATCGAAAGCATTGTCGCATGCCCATAAAAGCCTGCATGCCGAAGACCGGTGTGCTGTTGCTGCTGGCGCATCTCTCTGGAGCAGGTCGCTGGCCTTCGTTGCGTTTGCTGGTGCTGGCAAAGCTCCGCGCAAAGTGCAGCAGCAGAGTCAAACAGTCCATCTATACTCCAGCACTCATCGCCTTTGCCTTGTCAAGCATTCTGGAACCCATTGACTGACAATTGTGACGTTGCCTGCAGTTTTGGATTCAACCTCAGCGATCCCTTCCAGCGACTCTCACCATCTTTGACGCCCTTCGCTCTCGAATATTCTGCAGGCGCAAGCATTGCCATACTTTTCGAAGTCAAATTTCCTCACGGCCTTGTTTTTGGACTGCTTTCCGCCGCAAGTAACGAACTTTACGAAGGTTGGGTCAGACATCTTCTTCGAGCTGGTCCAGGAATAATTCGAGGTGAGCCCGATCACTCCCTGAACCACAATATACTATTGGCAGACCCTTTTGATGGATCGCGGAAGAGAAGAGGAGCCTTGGAATATCCCGTTTTGCTTGTTTTCCTCCTTGTTAGTCTTTCTTCCCAGAGCTACGGCTTATATATCGGACCGGGGACGGAAGCGCTGCAAAATTTCTATAGTACCAGAGCTTGGAGGGTTGTTGCATAGCTGCAGGTTTCATCCCGGTCTGGATGTAAGGAATAATACAGTCCCGTGGAGTAATATTTCCTTGCTCCAACCAAAGTTGGAGACTCCAGGATTGATATTGGACCAATCCGCTGCCCCCAAGCGTAACGACTACATGCAATACGAAATTCAATTATCTCGATTGAAGTCGGCTTCTCGGTATAGAGGAAGTTTGTCCTCATGATCCGTGATTCGCATTGTGGAGATGTAGTATTCCTCTCTATTGCCTGAAGTTCGGTATACTTGACGGAGGATTTGTGGGCGCTCAAGCCAGCAGTTTTGCAAGGCGAGACTGATGGACAATGACCTCTTTTAATTTGCATTTTTGCCGTTTGATGCTCGGGCCATATATAAAGGCTATTATATATATGAGAGGTTTCAACTCCTGTACTCGGAACAGGGCAAGTCATGCCTGTCGAGCTACCTGGGCCATGTTGTGCGAATGCTACCGTAAGGATAGACGTTGGGAACCTGTTTTACAACACTGTTAGCTTTAGAACTCGTATTCTAGAAGTCTCTGGCTTGCCTGGGCTCCAAGGGCTGTCTTAAGGGCTGAAAGGCTCGTCACTGATATCCGAATAGCGCGGAATTCGTCTTTACAGACATGGTGGAACTGTCTTGCAGATTTGCACACTTCAACATGCTCTGGATCGTTATTGTTGCTTCTTTTTATCGTATAACTATTGCCAAAATTGTTTTGCGGTTTTTGGGACGTGGTTCGTGGTTCGTGGTTCGTGGAGCTGTAAGGATGGTGGTTGGGCAGGCCTGATCCAGTATCCCGTACCATATTAGTACAACAGTAATTGCTCTTGGGAAGAAAGGGTAGACATACACGTAGAACTGTAGTCCATCTCGCTCCCTGACCTTGTGCTGGAAGAAGAGTGTAGCGGTGGCTGTAGCTCTTGACCTCGTCGGAACGTGCGACTTTCGTGAAGCTTACCAGAATTGAGCTGAAAGATCGAATTCTTGTGGCTGAGAAGTCGGCGGAGCGAGGAATTCTCTCATTTGTAGTTGCTTCGCATGGGCGTATTTGTGTTGCGTTTTGTGAAGCCTGTTAAGTTTGCGTTGATTGGTGTACTCTGAAGTCGGGTTAGCTGCGTTTAAGCAGCAGGCATCGACGAGAAGATACTCCCATCCCAATACCATCAAAACAGAAACGGGCAAAACCGCAACACGTCTTAAATACGAACATAGCTCTCGCATTCTGCACGTTTTTCGTGTTTGGAGTCTGCGTCACAGTCCCCCGAACCCGTCTCCGGAGGTGGCGTACATGAGCTTTACAATTCGAGACTACGTTAAAGTACACCATTGCCCTCGCTTTGCATGTCTTGCGACGACTGCAGTTCATTGTGCATTGCTTGAGCTTAGTCTGCATTGTCTTGCATGCGTCGTCAGTCTACGCTTGCTTAGCATAGCATACGTCTTTGCTATGCTGACTGCTACTGCTTCGTTGATGCTGCCCTCCACTGAGGGTTCTTCAAATATCCTTTGATGGCTTCAATGTCGTAAAACATCATCTACAGCTGATGATCACGTAAATAAATGCCCTGCTCTGCGTGTTATCACTATGAAGATCATCCATCTGCCTTTGCTCGTAATCTGCTAGTGTTTGAGCCTGCCTCGCATTTGCACCACATGATGCTTGAGACTACTACCACCACACTCACAAGTAGAAGAGTCACATACAGTCATCACATCTTGCAGACAAATTCACCTTCTGTTACAGAGCTTATTTATTGTTCTGATACCCTCCGTCGAGCCTTGATGCCAACTGAAGTCTACGGCCGCCACTCCGAGTGACTGCTTTGGATCAAAGGCCAACGCAACAGCGGCAAGACGATTTGATTCACACATTGCATTTGTCTTTACAGCCTGTCTGTCAGTTTCCTCAGTATTTCACCTTCATAGGCGTGCTGTATCTTGCCACGTTTGTCAAGCTCTCTTTCCGATTCTGATCGACGGCCTAAGGCCGTTTTTACGAGGGTCTGCCAATACTCAACCCATTCCTAATTAGCGCCAATCAAAATGACTCGAGAGCCTCCGCTAATCGCAGTGAATAGGTTAAATAGGTCCTCCACGATTCTTCCCTAAACTTCGAACTTTGTTACCTACAAACTTCTTTCCACCCCGCACCTTCTGCGACTCTTCTACAACCTATCACCTACACACTCCTACACACTCATACATAGACTTCTGTAATCTCTTTTACAGTTTCTGCGCGTCATCAGACAAACTCGTATCGGCAACATGTCTTTCCAGTACGATCCCAGCCAACAAGGCCAGTTTTCGCAAGAAAACAACGGCAACGGTATGCAGCAACAACAAGGTCCGCCTCAAGGCATGGCTCCTCCCCAACAGCAGATGCAACAGCAAACTGGTCAAGAAGGCGGTTCTCCAGCTCCCTTTGCCCAACAAGGTGGTGTTGAGGGCGCCGGTGGAAGCGTCAGCGGCGATGCCAAGACTACTCTCTGGTAAGTCAAGCTTACTCTCCGAACTCCTCATCCACATCCTACACACTCCTGTATCTTGCGATCATCAGCGTCCTCTTCTGTCATGAACAGCCTCGGGAGACAGCTTTCAAGGCCATCTCCCTGGCGCGGGCGTTGTTGATGCTCTGCGTTGCGTATGGGCGCGTGCTTCGGCGCAACGCAACATCAGGCCCGACCCCACCCAACACCGCACTCAACGCTCAACTCGGTTTGAATTGGTCAGTTGCTAATTTTATTTCTAGGATGGGCGAACTTGAACCGTGGATTGATGAGAACTTTATTCGATCTGTTTGGTTTGGCATGGGCGAGTCTGTCAATGTAAAGATGATTCGTGACAAGTTCTCAGGGTAAGCACATTAACCATCCACACAGCCGTCCTTAACTGACATTCATCAGCAATGCGGGTTACTGTTTCATCGATTTCTCTTCTCCTGCTGCTGCCGCCAAGGCTCTCTCTCTGAACGGCTCAATGATCCCAAACACTTCTCGCCCTTTCAAGCTCAACTGGGCCTCAGGTGGTGGTCTAGCCGATAGACGGTCAGAATCTCGGTTCATATTCCTCCACTCCTATGCTTATTGCGTCTCATAAAACAAGAACTAACATCTCACAGCGATGATCGTGGCCCCGAGTTCTCCATCTTCGTTGGTGATCTTGGACCCGAGGTCAACGAGTACGTTTTGGTCTCCCTCTTCCAGGCTCGCTTCCCGTCATGCAAATCTGCAAAGATTATGACCGACCCAATCTCTGGCATGTCACGAGGATACGGATTCGTTCGATTCGCCGACGAGCAAGACCAACAGCGTGCCCTTACAGAGATGCAAGGTGTCTACTGTGGCAACCGACCTATGAGAATCTCTACTGCAACTCCCAAGAACAAGTCTGGCGGTGGTGGTCCAGCTGGGATGCCAATGCAAGGCGGTATGGGCGGACAACAAATGGCTGCTCCTGGAATGTACGGCATGGGTGCTCCTCCTCCACTTGGTAAGCCTCGCTTTCTCAAAACAATCTTCCTTTCACCTCTGTTCAGCACACTAATTCGTTTCTGCTTTAGGTTACTACGGTGCCCCTCAACCAATGAACCAATTCACCGACCCAAACAATACTACTGTCTTCGTCGGTGGCCTGTCTGGCTATGTCACTGAGGATGAACTTCGTTCATTCTTCCAAGGTTTCGGTGAGATTACCTATGTCAAGATTCCTCCCGGAAAGGGCTGCGGTTTCGTCCAGTTCGTCCAACGTCACGCCGCTGAGATGGCCATCAACCAAATGCAAGGATATCCAATCGGTAACTCTCGTGTCCGTCTCTCATGGGGCCGCTCCCAAAACAACTCCGGTCCCGCTGGCACTCCATATCGTCCTGCCCCACCTCCACCACAATACTCCTCTATGGGAATGCCCCCAGCTCACCCTGGCTATGGGCAATTCCAGCCTCAACTTCAAGTAAGTAGGTCACTTCATTCAATCTGATATTCCTAACTCCTTAGCAGTAAGCATGCATTTTCCGTGTCTCGCAAAAGGAGTTTGATATAGCGATCATGGCGTCTTTCTGCACTTGACCTTGCCGTTTAATGGCTTATCTTCTACGCGTCCAATGCCTGGATAACTTTTCTCCTCTTAGCGTTACTTCAAAAGTATCGGATGGGTGGGGATCTGCATTTTCCATGATGCCCATGTACAAAAAGTGCATTAGATGTCTCCTTTTCATGCGTCCACGAAGGGTCTAACATGCGCTGCGTTTTCCTTTTCATTACAACATGTACTCTCCTCTGGCTGGTCACATAGCTTCTCTTGCCTCTTGCATCGGGCGTCGGTCGATCTGTGGGCAGGGATGGGGTGTGGTTGCGGGCACTTATGCATGGCTTTTCTTCTACGGTGTCGAGCTGTTCGGATTATCCGGCAGCATATGGGGGTTGTTTACTGGTTGCGAGGGTTTTTTTCGATGGCTTAGCTTCTCGAAGGACCCGACTACTGGCTGCTTCTTCTAGAGCACACCTAACTTTCCTTTTCACGTTGCTGTTACGTTGTTTTCAAAAGCTCCTTCACAAAAAGTTTAGACTCTCCTTTCTCAGAACATAGGAGGCTTGCTGCTGCCTGTACGAGTTTAGCTAGCAATGTACCTCCCGAACTTCAATCTGCGTTCTCCAGCGTGCCTTGACATGTGCATTCGGCGTTTGTGCATCTGGGCGAACTCCGTGCTTTGTTGTCCCTAATCTTATTTCAATCTGACCACCAGACGTAACTTAATGTATCAGATAGCTAACTTTCGATGTTCACATCTCCCATGAAGCGCCATTTGGACGAGGGACTGGGATCTTTTCATACTGTTGGTTTTCTCCCTTCATAAGTATATACACCATTTCCTTTTCTCCACGCTTGACAAGTTATTCACCAAGAAATTTGCTAACAGATTACCGTAGACGGAATTGTGACAAGGGTCCTCCTGCGGAATTCTGGTTGTGGAACCATAAGACGGGCGAACTCCAGGACTTACGATTAGAGATGGGCCTTCCCAGATGTCGTAGAAGCGGTGGAGTGAATTCGCAAACTTCGGACAAAAGCCGCACTGAGGAGGTCCAAAAAGTAGAGTGTGCTGCTATAGGCTCCGAACTCCTACGCCATTTAAAGTCCAACCACGTACGCAACAAGTTGATATTGACGCCCGAGAAAGCCTCTACAATGCCTTGCATCCCATCTGGCAAAGGTGTAAAGCAGGCATATCTTCCCGCTCCTCGTGCTCAATCCCCAGCCAGCAAACCAAGTCCTCTTGGGCAGAAGAGCTTAGAAGAACTGATTGCGATTGAGAGAAAGAGGATTGAATGGCTACAGAGAGCAAAAGCTCTAGCACACAACTTATATAAGGAAATGCTTGCTCGATGTCAAGCCGAGATCCCTCCCCAGGCAGCTACTCCTTCTGCATGCACTGCTACTGCTCCAACTGTGGCTCCAAGGATACTCGTTCCTCCTACGATGATTATTCCTCCTCCATCTTCAGCTTCCACTGACGCCGACCGACCGACTCCCCGCAAGATTCGAAAGGAAGATGTCGAGCAGAGATGGGAGCAGCATGCCGCGGATGGTACGTTGACTGCTTCTGGAATTGTAGTCGGAGGTAGGTTTTACGTTCATCGGGGTCCTGGAGTAGAAGATGAGATTTCCAGGGCGCGAAGTCAGATGGCTCCATAGGAGATTGGGCGGGTATGAGGCTTTCTTGATGTAGTGTAGTTTCTTATTTCTTTCCTTGGTCGTATGGTGCGTTTTCAAATGGTTGGGTTGGAGTTTTGTCTGCGTGTCAGGTTGGTTGCTGTAGGGAACTGTAGAGTACTTGTTTAGATTTGGGTGGGCTAGTGTAAAGATATCCTGTACAATACTATGTTGTGAGTCTGTAATTTTAATTTTCATTGTTTGTAATCTGCAACTCTCACTGAGCTGACTTTTGCTTTGGACCTTGGAACATTCACACTCTCAACTCCACAACTTCAGGATTCAGATGGGTTG
The DNA here is from genome assembly GCA_014904845.1 of Acephala macrosclerotiorum. NCBI lineage: Eukaryota > Fungi > Ascomycota > Leotiomycetes > Helotiales > Mollisiaceae > Acephala > Acephala macrosclerotiorum. The sequence goes on along the minus strand of MU119204.1, from coordinate 373,553 downwards.
TGAAGCACGATCTCTAAGGCGAGGCGGAGATCTTTAAGAGACCTTCAATTACAATCTATCTCACTTCATGCCTCCCCGCCCAGTTGCTTCTATAGCAGACTTCTTGATATCCATAACTTTTGGATATATTAGGTAAAGCCCCTAGAGGATACGTTGATCGACCTTGGGTTTTCAAGCAGGCCTCTAATTTCCTCATTGATCAAGTCTCTATAATCGGGTATGCTGTTTGATAACTGTTTCGGGGTTTCCTCAAAAGAGGATAAGCACAAACACGAATTTGCCTCCGTTGAACCAACATGCGCCCACACATGCCTAGAACCTAAGTGTCCCACATGCCAAATATCCATGCCGAGGACATACTGCTTTTGAAGGACCCAAAATATTCGTAGATTGAAGGCATATTTGAACGTCTGCATTTGTGTTGAGCACCTTTAATGATCTTTGGGCACAACGAATGTGTGTCTGAGAATGGCACTTTCATTATTGGTATATCTCCGCTAAACGGATTACTTCCTCACTTTCCTAGCATGTTTTACTAGATTCTCAATCACACCCTCAAAAGCCTCCCTATCACCTAGCTTTGCATCCGTCTGCTTGGTCCAATAATCTAGAACCTCCTTCGCCGTCCCTTGCATCTCTTCTAACTTTTTAACATGCTCCTTCAGCTCTTCGATGGTGAGACCATTCAATGCCTCGTCTGTAATCGTACACAGCTGCCTTGCCGACACCAAATCCAATCGAGGGGCAGGTGGTGCTCCTTTCCTCCTTCTAGAATCTGATCTTGAAGGCTTGCCTTGAGAATCAACGGATGTGGAGGATGTATTCTCGCCATTCTTGAGGCGGGTGATGGATCGTAAGTCGGTGGAATTTCGTGGGGAGCCGGATGAGGGGTTGAGGTTCATGGATGGAAGGATGAGTTTCTTTTGTTTGGATGCTGGGAGGATCTCATCCAGGTCGACTGGTACGCCTAGGGAGACCAGGAATAGGCGTCGTATTCGAGAGCGGATCCAGTTAGGAGGTTGTAGTGGCGGGGGAGCAACGAGTTGTGACCAAAGGGAAGCGCTTCGTGGTGTCAAAAAGATGGAGTTCTCGGCGGTAATTGGAGGTAGTACAGAAGTATCGATTGTATCGGGTGTGAAAAGCTCGTTCATGTATGTTTCGGTAGCAGCTTGGATGTCTTCAGGAGAGTCGAGGTCATCGAAGTTCAAGACAGGCTAGAATGAATGTATTAGCAAACTTCACGGCATGGAAGGTGGATAGATTTGTGCATGCTCTATATTTTCTACTTACAAAAGAGGGTGTTATCTGTATAGATTGCTGAGGGAGGACTGCAGGAGCTGCCTCCTGAAAACCATCATCAAATTCGCCAAATTCATCGAACTCTTCGCCTTCCTCAAATTCGTCGAAATCATCTCCAAATCCGCCATCTGACCCGTCTTCTGCTTCGTTGTAATCATCTGTAGTGACGGGCGCCCCCTTCTTTCCCGCTGCAGAAGACTTCCGTCTCGCGTGGTTTATGGTAGGGGACCTAGGAACAGGCACTGTTGGCGACCCTGATTCGGTCAATCGCTCTGAAGCAAGAGACAGCGAAATGCCCTTACCTGGTGCGTCCTCCACTTCTTCCACGATGTCTGGCTCGGCGTCTCCCCGCCTCAGTTCATATGCCTTCGTGCCAGGAATCTCTCCATGAGCAGGCTTGGAGTCAATCCTCTCAACCTTTGTAATCGGGATTGGGAGGTCTCCAGGAGTGCTACCAGACCTGGACCGCATGCTGGAGGAACGGCTACGGTTACCACTCTTGACTACCATGTCTGGGACAGCATCTGCGAGACGCTTGTGGTGAGCTAGAGTTCCTGGAACCTCTCCGTGGCTGGGCAAATCGGGGTCTATCTTCTCAACTATCGTCAATGGGATAGGTTGTCCACCAGGAGATGTAGGATTGGAAGTTGATAGACTAGAAGCAGATCTGTGGCCTTCTGGTACAACTTCTATCTCATCTGGAGCAGCATCCTGCTCCCTCATCTTATAGGCTTCGGTACCAGGCTCCTCGCCATAACGTGTCTCGTCGTCAACTTTCTCGACTCGTGTGTGGGGAATAACGGGGGTAGCTATTCCGGATGTCGCTTCAAGGCCAGATTGTGCGTCGGAGAAGTGGTCATCGGAATCTGAGGACTCTGTATCAGATCTATTAGTAAACGAATGCTTCTGAAGCTGACATGTACTGTTACCATCCTTACCAAGGTCGTGTGCCCCTGGATCGTCGATGCTCTTCCTGACAGGCGGCTCTAGGGTTTCGTGCTCTTCTTGTGCCATGTTTAATCGAACAAGAAACCGATTGAAGACGCCAGAAGAATAGAAGTATCGTAGAAATTATATCAACAAGAGGCTGCGCCCGAATCAGCCGGACGACCTCTTACTGTACGATTTGTTGGCGACTGAATGCTCCCATGCACGCTCGACATCGAACCGTAATCCTGGTGCTCGCGCTAAAATTGTCCTCAAGGCTGGGCTAGAGACGCGAAGAACTTCTGCACGCAACAACGCGCAGCCTATGCGCCACATCGAAATCTTAGATCAGAGCTTGTTGTACTTGAATCAATACTCTACATTTTGATCTGAACTTACGCGCTGTCAGTTTTACCCACCATCTTTGCTCAGAAAAAGTTCTAACCCACCTAGTCAACCTCCAACCAACCTTCAACCTCGCCCATCCACTTCCACTTCCACATCGTCTTCGCACACAACCACAATGTCATTCACATTCAGCCAAGCTGCTGGTACTGGCGGCACTGGCAACGGAAGTAACAACATCTTCGGATCCTCGTCGAATTCTGCGCAGACCACCTCCGACGGCCTCTTTGGTCAATCAAAAACTCCAGCTTCCTCTTCACCTTTTGGTCAAGGAGCCACAACTACATCAAAGCCAGGCGGCTCTATATTTGGAAATGGAAGTAGTGGCAATACACCGGCACCCAGTCCCTTTGGCGCAAATACAACAGGAGGCACGCAGGGTGGTGGGATCTTTGGCGGTGGAAATACAAATACCTCTGGAGCATCTACACCCTCAATCTTCGGAGGCAATACTGCAGGTGGAGGTCTATTCAACAAGCCAACAGGAACTCCGGCAACTTCTGCAGCACCAGCACCCTCTATCTTCGGCAATGCCAACACAGCTACACCATCATTTGGAAGTGGTGGTGGCTTCAGCTTTGGCCAAAAGAAGGATGGGAGTGGAACATCAACACCCGCTGCAAGCAATGAGAACAAGACGCCCGCAGTTGCTACACCAAGCTTGTTCTCTAACAGCAATACGTCAGGTGGTTCTGGGCTGTTCAACTTAGGAGGCGCCAGCAATGCTGCTTCAACAGGCGCTACGACTCCGGCAAAGCCATCGTTCTCCTTTGGAAATCCTTCTACTACACCCGCAGGTCCTCCACCTTCAACTGGCGCCCAAGGTCAGAAGTCACTGTTCTCAAATCTTGGAGGTCAAAGCACTGGTGGTGGTTTATTCAATCTATCTAAGTCTGCCGAGTCCTCCAACCCAACTGCTACTTCTAGCGCTGCTCCCTCTGGTGGTCTCTTTGCACCGAAACTTGCTGGTAGCGGGCCTGTATTCAGTGGTTTCAACACTCAACCTACGAGCTCCGCTGCACCAGCTTCTGAAGCCTCAAAGCCAACCTTCAGCTTCCCAACCTCAAATTCAAGCACACCAAGTACTCAAGCCTCGACTACTACTACCGCTCCCGCAACTGGCGGCCTTTTTGCACCAAAACCGCCCGGATCCTCTGTTAATGCTCCTGGCATATTTGGTGGTGCAAGCACAACCTCAAATAAGCCTCTTTTTGGAAATCCTCCTGCTACCTCAACAGCCGCCCCAAGCTCCGCAGCTCCCGCGTCGACTTCTACCTCAACTCCAAGTTTGTTCCCACCCTCAGGCGGCAACAACCCACCATCAACCTCTACCACAAACTCAGGTCTATTCTCCGGCTTGGGTGGCGGGAACCCACCATCGACTTCTGCACCACTGAGCACAAGCACGACAAACCCGCCGTCAACTTCCGCTCCAACCTCAGGCTTGTTCTCCGGCTTAGGTGGCGGCAACCTACCATCCACTTCTGGCACAGCTCCTACTCCTACAACCACAACTGCGGCTCCAGGCACTACTACGACTGTTCCGTCTGGTGCTGCAGCAGGTCTTGGTGCATCAACAGCAGGTCCTGCTCCTCATTTGACACGCCTCAAGAACAAGACAATGGATGAGATCATCACTCGCTGGGCTTCTGATTTGTCAAAGTATCAAAAGGAATTCCAAGACCAAGCCACCAAAGTTGCTGCTTGGGACAGACTGATGGTAGAGAATGGGGACAAGATCCAGAAGCTATATCTGAGCACATTCGAGGCTGAACGACAAAGCACTGAGATCGAGAGACAGCTTTCTAATGTCGAGAGTCAACAAGATGAATTGGCTTCTTGGCTTGACAGATATGAGGCCGATGTGGATGAGATGTTTTCACGTCAAGTAGGACAGGGCGAGACTCTTCAGGGTCCAGACCAAGAGCGAGAACGTACCTACAAGCTTGCCGAGAAGCTCACCGAGAAACTTGATGACATGGGCAAGAACCTTGGTAGTATGATTGAGGCTATCAATGAGGCATCCACTACCTTGAGCAAGACCTCCAAGGCCGATGATCCTGTGAGTTACCCAGTCCAGACGCGTTGTATGCATATGCTGACTTATTCTGTAGCTTTCACATATTGTCCGAGTCTTGAACAGTCATCTTACGCAACTGCAATGGATCGACGAGAACGCGATGGCTTTGCAGACAAAGGTCGCTGAGGCTCAGAAAATGGGTCAAAGCATTGGGCCAAATGGTTACGGTGGTCCCGAGAACGATGCTGCAGAGTCCTTCTACCGCTCGTTCAGATCTGGGAGGTAATTTCTGCATGTCGGTTGGCGTTGAATTATTAGGCATCTTGACACTCAAGATTGGGAAGGTAGCATATGTCCGTCATGAAAATCGTCGAAAGCCTTGAGGTTTTCATATTCACAGCATACAAAATTGTATGCATTGTACAGTAGTAGTCCACAAAATGGAGACATGCCATGTCAAAAGCCTCCTTGCATATGCTTCGGAACTCATCATCTTGTATACAGCCGAATCCACTCGCTTCGCAACTCGTTCCCTTTCCCATGCTCGCTCACTCGTCAACTGTAGGGACAGCCACGTTCAGCATTGCACAAAGCAAATATACCATTCCTCCCTTTCGCACGAAGTGATACTTACTTCTGCTCGCCACCTTGCTCCTTGGACAATTCGTCACTGTAAACAACCAATTGTCAGCCTCGGTCCTCCCAGACATATCCTCAATATATGGATGCGTCAGGATGGGGTGATCTCACATGTGATCCGAGAGCTTGTCCAAGTGTTCACGCTGCTCTGCAATCTTCTTCTTGAGCTCCAGGAGCTTTTCCTTCTCTCGCTGACGGATAGCATAGTCTTCGTTGGCCTTCTCTCTCTTCGTGAATGCATCGCTGTGACAGACACAACCAATTAGCTTGCTTTCATGACGGGAGGAATGGAATAGATGATGATATACCCAGATGCAACGCCGCCTGTTCGTGGAGCTCCGGTATCTCCTCCCGCCATGGCTCGGACGGATGTTGAGAATGCAGCTCGGGACTGGAGGGATGAACGAACAGCTGGGCGAACAGCCCTTGAAATAGATTGTCGGTACATGATTGCTGAGAATGATTAGAATCAACTGAAAAGTAGGAGGGGAAGCTAATGCTTTGTACCTCTGGTCTGAGGGTTGTTCTCGCTGATGGAGGGTCGTGGTTGAAGGTAAAGTGATTTCTGCCGAGCTTGCTTGACCTGGACTTGCAGAGCGATAAACTGGTTATGACGGTTGCCGTAGTAGTGGCCTGATCCTCAGAAGGCCGCCATTCATGTGATGATTCCGTCATGTGATTCAGGCTTGCATGCAGCCCCCTTTCTTTTTTGGCTGAAAGAGTGGCTTTTTACCAGGGTTACAGATGATCGGCGTCATTGTGCAATCAGGGCTGGGACATTTTCTTTCATTATTTCGAGGCTCCGCTAAGTCCAATATCAAAAAAGATCAAGTGTCACTTGTTGCGTGGCCATGGCCCAGCACTGCCACGATTTCCACACTTCCAACCAAAGCTTCCAGATCCCAAGCAGGTTTCAGGGCTTGGATTGAAGGGAGCATGACCGGCACCTACCAGCCGCAGAACAGCACGAGATTTGGGCCATGTTACAATCAGGCGACCGACGTGGAAATTTTGAGGGCATAAAACACAAGGATCCTGCTCTTCTGCTTGGCCCATCAGCCCTGCAAAGGATGATGTGGACGAAGGAAGGGGAAGGGCGAGCCAGAGTGCTGGGTCTACAAATAGAAGCATGTGCCCAGCTGTTCGAGTCCCAATATTGTGACTTTGTGACATATTGCTGTATGAACATCTCGTCGATTTTCTCATCAAGACTCTAATCAACAAACACACTTTGCCTTCCTCATCAGTACCACCAATACCAATACCTAATTCTTCTGCCCTCATAAAATCATTCTCCCATCTTTCAAGCACTTCAGCACTCAGCCGCGCCCGTCCATTATTGCAACAGTCCAAGAATCCGGCTTCCCACATAATTGCAGGAGCGACCCAGGCATCCTACCTAAATTAGCGCTAAGCGATAAAAGGTCCCTTTCGATCGACTTCTCCAATCCGACCTCAACGCAACATCCTCCTTCATTCTTGAGATCATCAACCAACAGCCTCTCAAGAACCAGTCGCATACCAAATTCCTGTCCAGATCGAGCATCACCCTTCCCTTGTACAACCACCATACACCCCTCTCAAGTCCGGTGAGGTCCCCATACCCCCTTCTATTTCGTCATTCTTTCCCTTGCACCTCATGAACACTGCGCAACCTCAATCATCGCGGATTGAGCATCTGCCACGGCCAGCGATCTACGATGGATTGGTATATCTACGAGAACAGATCCTGCGACGATTTTGACGAACCAGAGTGGCAAGCCGGGCGTCTACCAACTGCCCCTCCAGCAGTTGAGGGGCACTTTCCGAATCCGCCATCCATTACAGCACTTTCTCAACGCGCACACTGGAGTATTGGGGCCATTGCAGTGTGGGATACTACCATGTCAATGCTCAACGCGTCGTGAGGGGCTCGCATGACTCCCAATGATAGGGCGTCAGACCGCTTCATCTTTGGCCGTTCGCTTTTGCTCCCGTTCAGCCGCACTATCTCCATTGCCTCTTTGATCTTGCCAAGACCAGTCTGCTAATATCAACTCATTCGCAGATAATCAAAAAGCCGCAATCATGGGTTACGAAGATTCCGTCTACCTCGCAAAGCTTGCTGAGCAGGCTGAGCGTTATGAAGGTCAGCAGCACCCAGCGAAACCCCCACAAACGCGCGGCAACGAATGCTGAAGATATGTTTAGAAATGGTTGAGAATATGAAGTCCGTTGCTTCTGAGGACCAAGAGCTTTCCGTCGAAGAGAGAAATCTCCTTTCCGTTGCTTACAAGAACGTCATTGGGGCCCGCCGTGCTTCGTGGAGAATTGTCACCTCAATCGAGCAAAAGGAGGAGTCCAAGGGCAACTCATCTCAAGTTGGTCTTATCAAGGAGTACCGTCAAAAGATCGAGGCCGAACTTGCCAAGATCTGCGAAGATATTCTCGAGGTTCTCGACAAGCACTTGATTCCTTCTGCCAAGAGCGGAGAGTCCAAGGTGTTCTACCACAAGATGTTTGTTCAGCCTTGCCACCTGGATTTTGTGTTTGCGTACAGCGGCTAATTGGTCAATTATAGGAAAGGTGATTACCACCGTTACCTTGCTGAGTTTGCCATTGGCGACAAGCGAAAGGAGTCTGCCGATAAGTCTCTAGAGGCTTACAAGAACGCCACCGAGGTTGCTCAGACCGATCTTGCTCCCACCCACCCCATTCGCTTGGGCCTTGCTCTCAACTTCTCAGTCTTCTACTATGAGATTCTCAACTCCCCTGATCAGGCTTGCCATCTTGCTAAGCAAGCATTTGACGATGCCATCGCCGGTAAATACGATGAACTCTTTGCTGCTTTTGAAAAAGGTGAGAATTTTGGTCTGACGGGTCACAATACAGAACTCGACACCCTGAGCGAGGAGAGTTACAAGGACTCCACCTTGATCATGCAATTGCTGAGAGACAACCTGGTATGCTTTACCCCCTAGGTTTGAAATCCGGAGATGCAAAGAATGGCTAACCACTTTTCAACATAGACCCTCTGGACTTCGTCAGAGGCCGAGCCATCTGCTGTTGAGCCAAGCGCGGCCCCCGCCGAGACCAAGGAGCCAGAGGCTGCACCAGCTGAGGCTAAGCCTGATGCTGAGTAAAGTGCTTGGGATGGCGTCGATGAATGGTACGGTCGCGGTCGTTGATGGGCCTGCTTGGTGATTGACTGCATATCTGGCAGCATATGGATTTTTTCACAGTTGAGGCGGTTGAGCATTCGAAGAGCTTTTGGAGGTCCTCAACTTTGCTTTGCAGTGTTATAGACTCTAATGCACGAGACTGACTTACACCCTTTTCTTTTCTGTCAGTTCGCCACCCAGCATTGTCTTTCAGACCTCCAACATCTGTTTTTCCTTTTCCTCGATGAGAATTGAGCTTCGTGTTGCTTATGGTGGGGTGGGTGGATATGCGTGGATCGATGGCTTTGTTCTGCGCGGAGTCTTCTCGATTAGACTACAAAAAAATAGCAAATTCATGAAACAATGACTCTCTTCCTTCTCGTGACAGGCCTACAACAGCTCTTGGTGAGAGCTGCACAGGGTCAGATTGCACTACTCAGCCGTCAAAGTCAGGCAAGTTACATCAGAGCTAGATCGAGCCTGAGTAGGCGAGGTCGACTTTTTCCCCAAAGCCCTAGGGGGATCGTATACCACCAGCTCCATTTTGTAATAATCGTAGCCTTTACGAGTCCAGCATCCCAAATATTTACAGCTACAGAAGTTAGGCAAACACAATTCAAAGATTTGGACCACCCTGAGCTGAGTTTGGACTTGTATTAACTACCGTCATTTGAATCCTTCTCTTGCGCGAAATGCTGAAAATTTTCAGACCAAAGCAATCGGATGGTGAAATGCATTCTCATTTGTCGATCAGTAGTGCGTACCTCCCTCGTCACCCCAGAAGGGGAAGTACCGACAACCATCGAAAAGGCCTTTGTTGGGAGAGTGGGTCTGATATGGATGTGTCCGATAACTAGGCACGTTTAAGATTGCCGCAAGAGTATGGCACACGCGGTAGTGTGATTTAATTTTAAATTTTCTGAATTGATTCTCTCCCTTTCTCTATCATCCGTATACGGATCCATGAATTGATTGAGTGATGCAGGTCATGAGTCATAATAGAAAAACAAACAAAGCCCGACCAGACTTCCAGAACAAAATGCAGCAGAAGCCCCCGCAAGAATCGAGTCGATCGAAGTACCAAGTCAAGTCAAGCGCAAGCGCTGTCCGCATTCACGAACGTCATCTTTTCGTCGTAGCCCCCAAGCTGCAAGAAACAAGCAAGCCAACCACACTCCCGCATCCAACCAGCAATGGTAACACAAGCCAATAGCACAAGCAAGCACACGCACGATAAAATCAACAATCGTCCCCAACCCCAAAGTACTTAACAGAACAAAAACACAACCCAACAGCAAACGCCATCCGCCCAATTTTATATGCTTTCACAGACGCCGGTTTTGATGCAAGCACAATAGTACAGCATGCCAGTTCTCTCCAATCGTCCGCTCATTCGATTACAGGCCTGATACCTTTCGAGTCGAGCTAATGCTTCCTATTCTTCCGCTGGTCTTTCGAACGCCGGTTGGTTCCTTTCCTCGCAAGCTATCACCGCTTCGCTTCGGACTTCGAACTTTGCTAAGAGTGCTTGAGCCGCTGCCGGACTTCATAGTACCAGGAGTCTTCGGTCGAGGCCCGGACCCAATGTTCTCGATATCATTGCTGCTATCGTTGTCAATTGAGTAGATGTGGGTGGTGGTTTGGCTGATGCTTCTGCTGGCTGGAGACCTCGATGGCTTGCGACTGCTTCGCATACGGAATTGGATTTCATCCTCTCCATCAGGATCATCAAGAGATGAGCGGTGGATGGAGATCATTTCAGTCTCTCGTTGTAATAGATTGTCGTCCTCCGTAGTGCTGTGGGTCGTGGAGACATTTCGGCCACCATATGGGTGGTGACGCTCAACAGCTCTGTCAACAGCCCTGCTAGTCTTCCTTGGTTGTCCTGGAGTAGGTGCTGGTAAGCAATCTTCTTGGACGCCAATGCTGTTGCGTTGCTCATTATCGACCTCGCCAAGTGGTGACCTTCTGCTTCCATTGGGAGGAGTTGCTATCTGGTATTGCTTTTGAGTGAGTCTCGTAGGTGTTGATGGTGCAATGCTGGCTAGTTTATCCTTCATCTTGATCTCGAATTGCTCTTCTAACCACCATTCTCGGAATGTTCCTTGGTTGAGATGCAGCCAGTGCTGCTGAGGACCAACCACCATGCCAGGTCGCATGAAACGCATGTAAGCAATGATCTCGTTTGCAGTGAAGCCATAGCGATAGATCAAATATGCTCCAATCAAGCAGCCTGTTCGGCCAAGACCAGCTTTGCAGTGCACAGCAATCCCTCGCTTCTTCACCGTGATCATCTCATGCGCCAAAGTAATGAACTTTCGAACGGTCTTCAACGGTGGGCAGGTTCCATCGTCGAAGATCATGTCGAGATGCTCAATGCCAAGTGCAGTAAAGAATGAAGGGGAGTAAAGCTCTGAGTTCAAGCGGACCACGAGACCAATATTACGTTCATGGAAATGCTTCAGAACGTTCTTGAATGGCGTAGGCAGTGTTGGATGGGCGTCAACAGCTGCGGCAGTGGAGGGTAATGTGGCATAGAGAGGAGAGGAAGTTGGTACTGGTGCAACTGGAGTATGTTGTGGAGAGGCGAAAGCCAGAAAGTCTGGAGTCAACCAGTTGAAGTCTCCTTGATCCACCCGCTCGTATCTTTCATATTCCTCGAGGTCGAATTGTGGCAGAGCGCAGAACCCTTGCTCCTTCGCACGCCAGACTCCGTATACAACATCTTGGACAGTGATCCCATAATCTGCTTGACTGTAGCCTGCATCTCGGAACGGCATGAGAGGTGGGTCGGCTTGTGCAATAGGCGCAAGCGCGAGATGTGGAGCCCACGATTGGATGAGAACCATATACGACGCCAACAAGCATGCAGCATTTGCTCGACCTAAACACACAAATTAGCATTTTCCTCTAATCTTTGAAAATCGGTACTCACTCCTAGCATCCGCCTTGCTCCAAAAGACAACAGGTCTGTTCTTGTTTTCTGGAGCCCCGAGTATATCATGGAATTGCACCGCGAACCGGTAAAGATGTCCAATGTGAAGTGGTCCGAAATCGTGGTGGAACGCATTATATAGCAAGCTATCATCGATGGAGAAGTAGCATGGAGGAGTACGGTCTCGGTCGGAGAGAATTGCAGATGGTCCATCCACTCTAGCAGATCGCTTGCTTGGAGACCGTCGCGAAGTTGGAGGGTCGGGGTATGGGAAGAGAGTGTCGGCAGAGGGAGGAGTGGTGTAAGATGCTAGATACAAGCGGTCTGGTATATACATTAGCATTGCGTATGGGAGTATTCGCACAAGCTGAAGCTGTTGCTGTTGTTTGGACTCGTGTGCGCCGTCGGTTTCGCCGTCGAGTCCGAAGGGGCCAAGCGCATTTTCGATCAATGTATAATGGTCCATTGTTCATATAGGATAATGAAGTAAGGATGTGAGACTGACGATGCACAATGCTTCGCGCAGCTCGAGGAAGAATTGTGTTGTTGAAGCTTACCTGGAATATACTCAATGATCTGCCCATACTTCACGGCAGGAGTCATCTTGGCGGTAGTACACTATGGTACCAGGTCTTAGACAGTCGTGGTTGCCAGTCGTAACAAAGATAGTAGGAAGAATCGTGGCAGTCGGAGATTTTGAGTTTGGTGGCAGTCGACTTGTTGATGATGCGATTGTTTATTTGTTGACCGCTCGTTATAAACAAAGCATAGTCTTCAGATCCAATGTAGTCGCAGTGTGGTAGATATGAACAATCTTCAAGATCAGGAGAGTATCTTTGAAGAAGAGAATTCAATTGAAGAGTGTTTGAATCTGAAGATTGTTTGGTCTTGTGCCAGAAGTTGTGATGATCTCTATCTGGAAAGAGCTAACGAAGACCCCTGACAACAAAACTACTGGTCGGCACAGCAACCACCCTCCAACTTCTGCCCGCAATTCGAGGTGTCAAAACACGATCCAATCCTGAAAATAAAACGCCAATCTCGCATTCTTGATATTGGATTCATGCGAGGATCAGCCCTGGTTGTGTGCCTACCTACCGCACTCGGCACCATGACGACACATCCCGATCCAGAATTCCCCTGCTCATTGTCCTCCTGCCCTCTCGTTCTTTACTTGCATGCACTGACTCCAGCAGGACTATCGACCTGCCCCTCCCCACGGCTCGTCTTGCGTCTGCGGCTCTCCAAGCTTTACGCGTTGATAAGGAACTCTCCCCTCTTGTTCGACGATCATTCTCTACTATTTCGCCTACAGATGGAGGCTCCACACTTGACGACTCTTCTGCAGAGACAGTTCTGAGAACTGAATATAAAGCTACGACGAATAGGATGTTGAGGGTTGCGGTGAATGGGTTTATGGAGAGCTTGAGTGTAGTGCTAGGGGTTATGGAGGAACTTGATGTCGATGTCCTTAGCGTAGAGATAGGCAACGGTTGAAGCTGTGGATTAGATGCATATCCTCACGACCTTGAAACTCAGTCATTTACCACAGGAATCTGGTCATGATATGGCTGGGCATATCAAGAAGTGGCGCGCAGAGTCAAAATTGAGCTTGAATCTAGGGACAGCCTATGGGACTTCGATGCTCTTGGAGCACGTGGGCTGTCTTACTGTTTACTTGGTTGCGTGCGGAGAGGTATATCCGGCTCCTTATACCGAGATCAAAGAGCCTTATTATCAGATGGATGTGATACGAATCCTAGTAGCAGGTTAATTCGTCTCCATACTTCACTGTTGGTCTGAGCTTGATCCAATAGCAGTACCATTTCCTAGCTTGCGGATGAGAACATGTTCGAAACGAACACCTAAACGTGGACAATGTGCGTAATGTCCATGTGCTTTGATAGCTTTTATTATGTCTTCGACAGAGCCATCAGCCTGTGAATCCCAGAAGGGTCGCTGTTCAAATACAGTATTCCGCTAGTTTATAATTGCTATCGATCGCACATGTGTTGAATAACGTTCAATCACCAAGACATAATCCGAACGCCCCTCGTCTGCCAAAAATGCCACCGAATCTTTGCCCATAAAGACATGCTAAGGTATCGTAAACTCCCAACTCCAAAAACCTCGATCAGACCTAGCCCCGGAGCCATCCTAGACATCCATTAAACCTTTTGCTTGAGTTGTATGACTTCCGACTTCAACTCTTCCTTCTCAGCTCGTTCCTTAGCCAGATCACTCCTTAATTGCTCTTGCTCTTTCTTCAATTGCTTGATGAACTCAATAGCTTGCTCAACCGTGCTTGCTTTACTATTCGCGCTTTGTGCTGTTCCTTTTCCATTTGCAGGCTCGTTTCCATCGCCGTCTCCGCTTCCACTCTTCTCTCCTCCACTGTCCTTGGTTTGGCCTTTAGGTAAAAGAGTTGCTATTTCTTGGAGCGCGGAGTTGATACGATTCCGTCGTCCTTGTTCGGCAATCTTGTGACTCGTACGCTTCGATGTCAAATTCGTGGAGAGCTCCGTGGGATATGAAACCCCCGGCAGATGTGTACCTTCCAAGATGTTTTGATAATTAGATTTCGATGCGAGAAGGAGTGAAGCTGTGTCCTCGGACACCTTACCTCCCCCCGGAAGTAAAGGCTTGATGCTGGGAGAAATCCTGGGCAAAAGTGCTGGAGACGCAAGGACTGAGCTGCTTGATCTCTTTTTCGATGTTCGACCAGAAATTTGTGGGGTTTTTCGAGCGTGTCCATTCGTACCATTTGACCCGTTCATAGTTTCAATTTGAGGACTCTGACTCGCAGATGCTGCAGTTCTAGGTCGAGAAAATGCTGGAGATGGCAAAGGGTGGAAACCAGGGGTTTTGGTAACAGTTGAGCTCAGAGTCGGAGTTATCTGGCCGTCTGATTGCGTATCTAAGCGTGAGAGCTGGGGTCTATTGGAATTCGCAGCTTCTGGTAGAGCAAACCCGTCCATTCCAGGGTCATCAATATCCATATTTTGATTTGCCGAGTCCACAAGGGGAGACGAAGCGAGGCGCATCAAGGATGCTGGAGTAGCTGGAGACCCAAGGACGAGCTGTTGAGTTCTTGGGTGACCCTTTTGCGCCTGGTTTTGGGCTTGGATATATGGAGATCTTCCTGCAGATCCCGGAGTTGGAATAGGCGGAGGCGCCATATCTGATAGGTGCTCTGGAGATATGGAACCATTTTCTGATTCCTCAGTGCTCGCAGCGGAGTGAGAAGAGGTAGCTTCCTTCGATTGTGAGGGCTGTGAATAAGGAGGTTCAATGATATCACCCAGAGCTTGTGAGGTGATTGTGCCCTTCTTTCCTTTCCGTGGCTTTACAATAGGAGACTGTCGGACTGCGCGGGTATTTCGTGGCTTCTGAAGTGACTTCTTGCTCGTCTTTCTCGAAACTATATTGGTACTGCCCGGGGCGGATTGAGTATCGAGGTTCGGGTCAATTGGTGAATTCGTCGTTCCGGAATGTCGCTGGTCGTAAACTGATTGATGCTCGTTCTGGGCATGAAGAGCAGGAGAGCTGAGCGGACTGAAATAGGCTCCTGGAACAGTATATTCGGGTATAGAGAAGTGTGCTTCGAGTGGCGTAACTGCGGGGGATACGAGAGGAGTGAAAGCCATCTGCTATAGGTAAGTTGAGCGATCTAGTCATTAAATTTCAACGTTACTAACCTCCTGCTGTTCTTTGACCTGCATTCGAAATCTCTCGTACATAGCTTGCTGCTGAGGATCCGAGTGCTGTTGGTAGAATTGACTTGGATTACCGTGCATTTCCATGCTTTGGGGAGTAGGTGGTACCCCCATTCTCTGTTGTGCGTAGAAGCTTCGTTGTTGCTCTTGGAGTTGCCTCTGTTGCTGGTGGTGTCTCTGCTGCTGCAGAAAATTAATCTGCGCATCGAGATCCGAAAGGCTTTCGCCGGAAGCATGCCCATTGAGAGGACCTCCAAGTATCCCTGGGTGGCTCGCCGAGGTTGTCATAGCAGGCATTTGATCTTGCATTGTCGTGTCTTGTCCCATCATCCCACGGCCGCCTTCCATCGCAGCGTCCATTGATTCTCCTTCATCTTGATTCATCATTTGTTGTCCTTGTCCTTGGGCTTGGGCTGGGTTGAAGTCCTGAAATTCGAACGGCAGTCCCTCCCCGAGATTGTTCATACCGCCCATGTCGAGGAATTGTTGGAAGTCATCTTGCGAAGAAACCGATAAAGTCGGATCCTGACCATTCCACACAGATGAAGAGTCCATCATTATTACTGAATATCCAAGAGAGCGAATGTGCTTCTACGCCGCAAAGCGGGGTGAGGTTGTCCCTCAAGCGGGCAGAAATTGTGCAACTGTGCGTACGGTGATTGCGAAGTGGCAGCGATTGTAGGAGCTCAGTCCATGTGGCTGATGATTCAGCGCAGGCTTCGGCGTGCGAACAATCTGAGACAATTTGGTCTTTTGTAGGCTTTGATCAGCAATCGACGTTCTGAGCAGGCCTTGGAAGGAGCGTTTGTGTCGAGGTCGACACTTCGTAGTTTTTTTCGGTTCGTTGGACTGAAGAGTGGGCAACTACCTCATTTCTCGCGGTAGTGGTGAAATTGAGCCCGCAAGGAGGGGAAGTTGCTAGCGCTGTTGTCGCTGTTGTCGCCGGTAGCTCTGGTTGTGGAGAGACGGGCTATCTGATCGTTCTCTGTTGGTGATTGTTGATGCTAGATCCGCGGGACTCAACTGCAGCGTAGTCGCAAAAAGTTTCGCAGCCCAAGCAAGATGCTGCAACTCCACGGGTGCGGATAACAAGTTGAATTCGGTAGTAGTTGGGGCAGGCAAGAGTGGGCTAGACGGTGTGTTCTGCTCGCGACAAGGCTAACACAATAGTCGCCGGCCAGCTGGTGCGCCGTGGATAATAGGCTTGCTTGTGGACGGTGATGTGGATGTCGTCCAGCAGATGGGACCAGCACTTGGTGAAATGAGGTGGGACGTGGATATAAACCTCACAAATAATAAACACGCCAAAGGTGAAAAGGTTCAGGCAATGCTTCAGGCGACCGGGGAGACTTCACGAGTAGAGAGAGAATCAAAGCAGGCCAGATTATTATTACCACCAGGAGAGGAGCGGAAAGGGGAAGAGGGGAGGAGGAGAGGAGAGAGGAGAGAGGAGAAAGGAGGACGAGAGGCATAGGATGGGATGGGGAGCTACGGAGGCGGTTCGGTTTCTGACAGTCTGGTCCTGGTCTGCTGGTAGCTCTGGTTTCTGGGTCGGGTCAAGCCCACCCCGTATGCAGCTTCGGACACTACTACTGCTGCTACTACTATTACTACTCAAATCCACATCGACACCATAATTCAGGCTCGCGAAAAGAGGAGGCGCGGGGGTCTTTTGCTTCTTTCAGCACGAGGTGAAATGCTCCCTTATCGGCCACATCGATCTTGCTGCCGCTCATTGGCTGCAAGGAGATCATACATGGACGTCAGCTGCACTGGGCGCCGTCAAATGCATGGATGCTTTGAGCCTTGAGCCTCGAGCCTTGGGATTCTTTCGAAAAATGCATGCTGGAAACTCAAAGACGGGAGAGTGCGCCCACTCCCACACCCCCCACCTCCAAGACGCAATCGATATCCGCAAGCCAGTCCCACCGTGGCTTCACGACCGTTCGCGTTTGAAGAATGGTGTGAACCCGATTTAGTGGCTGAAGATTGAGGCCGTAACGAGGTCGACGGGCTTGTCCGTACATCCCAGACCCCAACCCTACCCAAATACCAGGGACCCGATAGTGGCTCTTCGATGGCACTGCAATCTTCAGAGTCAAATACTCGTTCTAAAGCTACGGTTACGCTAGAGACGAGAGAGCTTAATGGAAATCGCAGGTATTTATCAGACGTACTTCTACGTGGTCTAATATTAAGACTACGGGCGGACTCAAGATGTGCAGCAACAACCTCAGGTTGCAAGGTCAGAAGAGAGCTTTCAAAGTGCAATTCGGTACAGGCGCCGATCTTCACATCTGGCAGCGGGGTCTCTGTCGTTCGTCTGCAAAGAGGGGTCGAGGGTGCTGATTGGATTTGTTCCATACCTCTAGGCCGTGATCTGTGGTCAGCAGCAGCCTTGCAGGTGCTTGCGCGAGGAGGATGCAAGATAGCCCGTTCCGCAATGCAAGCACCAGCTCCCTGCAGCAATAACAAGTTCATGGCAGACTCTTATCCCTCCTAGGTTGCCGGTGCACGATTCGTTCTGAGCTCGGCGTCCGCAACTCAAAATCGACCTGCAGCTACCATCTGCTTCGGTACCTGGCTACCATCCTGCGATATCAAGTACTGTACGCTGCCCAAGGGGGCAGCTTTCATCGGTGGCTGATCTCGGCCCTATTCAACAGCAACTAACAGCATCCTAGGGAAGACTACAATATGCACCGCACGTCTCCCGAGATGTAGACGGGTCAGCTCGAGCTTCAAGATCCAGAGGGCTTGGAACAAGGGGGACAATGGCGCATGACGCTTGACCTCATCTTGAGTTCACACTCCTCGAAGAGACTCTCCCCGCTTCACGCCATCGAAACACCCAGGCCCCTTTTCGAAGAATTGGTAAATCTGTGCATGCGCCCGCAGACGCCCTGACGAAGTGAACCCAAACCAAGCATTTATCATCTGTTGGATGGTCTGTTCCTCGGCCTCGTTGACCATCTCGCCAATCAGCCAGCAGACGTTAGGCTGACAACTCCAATGTTCCCCAGTCACTTTAGCAATCCTAGTCATAGAATGCTTCCAACCTGCCAGAAAAGCTTCTAGAAGGATTCTGCAACGCCACAATATTGTTCCATGCAATGTAACGTAGGATAGCCAATGAGCCGTTCGATTCACCCCACGACTTTCGTTGAATGGCGGACGGAGTTATGTTCAGAGGCGCTCATAACGCCGTAAAAGCAATTCACACTTTAAAGTTCACGATCTTCTAAGGTCAAAGAATGCGACCTAGCAGTTTGCGTTTCTCATCGATCAAACAAGCAATACTTGTGTCCATTGCAATTTCAAGACCCGCGCAGGGCAGAAATCCAGGGCTACCTATTAGTCAAGTGAGTCCAGCAGAAATACCGCTTGTTATTGTACACGGGGTCGCCGTTTCCTCGAATTGCCACTTCGAGCCCAACAGTGTTGCTGGGCAATATTGTTATTCATACAATATCCCGCTTTTCGTCTGATCCCGTACTCTTGACGAAACTCTTACTCTTCGCTTCGTTAAGACACAAGTGGCAACATCTTTCCATGGCGAAGCGTTCGTGCAGATCTCAACGCCAAAAAACAATCCTCATGAGACTTGATTTCTCGTGCAGAAATGAGGCTTCTTACCTCCCAAGGATGCAAAACCACTTTCCACACCGACTCTCGGCTTCTTCAGGGGTAACGGTGGCCCGAATCACCCGGCTATCGCTTCCTAATAGGCAACATACACCCCGGTTGGAAGCCTCTCAGAAGCTTCAAAATCGCCTGCATTAAGGTCAGGGTCCAGTGGCGTTCGAAACTCAAGTTCAGGACAAAACACGGCAACTTCATCCTTCTCCAAGCATCTTGGCGTCACGTCCTCCATTCCACCATCCTTCTAGAAGGTAGTCTCGGCGACAGGGACCACATTAGTCCAGATCAACTGTTCGTATCTATCTATGATGCTTGCTGGGTCACGCGAGCCAGGCACATTTCGGGCCTCTTGAGGCTTGCGTATGACTGCATAGTGTACTCTCTACAGGGCCTAATAAATGTTAATAGGCACAGGCCAGTATTTAACTAGATATAGCAAAATACCGTGAATCATGGAGAGATGATTGGTCTCACTACCCCTTGGCAACACGGCCACAATCACCTCACGATTAACATTTAAAACAGCCTGTGGGTAGTATCTCCTCTTAAGTGCAGGAATGTGTGATTGGTTACGAGAAAAGCATGCCTCCTTACTAGTCCGAAGATGGAGGGGCTTGCAGATACAACTTCCTAATAGATCTTTCAGAGGCTGGGTTCTTGGGTAAGGGATCTAGGCACGTTGCCAAAGACTTCTTCGAGTTAGCAGCACCAATGGACACGGGGGTTCGAGGCCTGTACCTATTATGTCCGGATTTCGGTACCTCCGGGCGTTGACGACAGCTTCAGAGATCTCCTTGACAGCAATGCGTTGCTCCCCACGGACTTTGTCGTTGTTCATCTCTCAACTTGCTATACAGCGCTCGCCTTTACACTTTCTCAAATTCAAACTCATTAATGCACAAAGCAAATTGCTCCTCCAGACCTGCTAAACTTGTTCACCTATCAGCTAAGTTGAACATTCATTCCAGCTTCCACCACTAACATTCTCTTTCAACAGATCGATCCTCCAACTCCTTCCAAAACTCCAAGGCTTCGCTCTCGCAGCAGTCAACTTCAAGAGAGATTGATGCCACCAAGCCTCTCCTTTGTAACGACAAAGCGTTAGGTTCTCTGAGGACTTGTTGCCAGGTACTTGGGGGTCGGGTAGGACAATGTCTGTTCGTTTATGGAGCACTTGGGCTGGAGCTTGAAGATCAATAGGAACAAACCCGGGGTTTTCACTTTTGTCAACCCTCATTGAGGATAGAAGTCAGCCGTGGTGCTTAACATCAACCCGTATGTTCTATCATTACTGCCTTATACAAGTCCCCAGCTTGCAAAAATTCAAACTTCCGTCGTGTGTGCAAAGCCTCTACTTCATAATCTTACCAACTTTCGTGAAGTTAAATCCCTGGATGTTGCAAATACTTTTGCTATGAAAGGAGGAGCGAGAACATAGCCAGAAGACATTTCAGCAGCAGTCTTTGTATTATCTACAAGCTCAGTAAAACTAAAGATGAGTTCAAGAAATGCTTCCGTATTTACACTCTCTCGGTTTTCAGGTTCCACATTCTCGCCTCGAGCCTCCCTACAACAGTCGAACTCCATCCCTTTCAAACTCAGACACCCAACTGTTACATTACCCAACCAGGTCCTGCTCGAGCAGAACATGCTCATCGGCTTTACAAAACCTCGCACACGATCTGCGATGCGCGTGCCGCTTCTCCTCGTCAAAAGTAGGAGGGAGGATTGTGGACAGTAGCTTCTCGGGTTAGTTCTCGGCGTCGCGAACAGTACAAGTCCAAGGAGGCAGTCGAGACCTTACCTACGAGTTCTGATATGACGCCATGAATGCGGTGATAATCAATTTTCTTTATGGATTCTACAAACCCTTCTCTGTAACTGGGAGGCTCTTCTCAAGAACCTTGCCATGGAGACCCGAGTTGGGAAATGATATTTAAAAGAACGAATACTTGGACGAAAGTTGGCTAGCAAGGCGTGAGGGCTTCGGAAGGCAATTTAGGTAGTAGAAGGTGACTGATTGGGAATAAAAGAATGATTTTGAAATGCTGCGATTTCCTTTTACAACGAGCCTCCACCATGAACCACCATTGTTCCCACCCCAGTCAGATTTCAATCACCATCGCCCTCTAGATTGGAAAGTGACCTCAAGTGTGCCTGCTTCTTAGACCAAAAGCCTTTCAGAATCGCACGATGAGGTGGTCATGTGCATCCTCCACGTCTTGAGAAGGAGGTTCTTTCCTCCTCTACTAGCGTTGAACCTTTTGGGGATACCTTCTCGCTGCAGACTGATGCTCGCATAACGCTACATAATACCAGGTCGCTGAAGCCGCAGATACACAGGCGAGGAAGAACTTGAACAATAATAATGCTACGGTTTAAACATCATGAGCTTGGCTTCATCCACTGTGAGGTCCGTCGTTATTTCGACGAGCTTTCATGATGCTTTGCAGAAAGGAGATGTTCTCATTCTATGAATCAAATTGTAGAGAAGAGTCCCTGATGACGAGTGAAGTTGAGCGAATCCTTCTGGGCGCTTGTTGGGTAAGAATGGAGTCAAGCATTGAAGATATGATCTACATCGAAGTTCATCTCATCATCTATGTGAGTGCGCCGCCAGGTTCGAGTCGATTTTGGCTCGCAGCCGCCATGCGGGAGATGATGAAAAGGAATGACGAGAAAATTTTGGACGAAGATCCCGAGGGGGGGGGGCTTATAGTCACACTAACGGAGAGGCGGAAGGCACCTCCTTCTCAAAGTGTTGATCTGCTCTACCACTCTTTCTTCAAACTCAAGACCACACAACGCCAGGCTACCCACACGCACGAGCGATACTCTGTCCGCCTCATTGTTTGAGGTGCGAAGATTCGCTTCTCCTCGGTTGGTGGTTTCCCATCATGTCTCTCGTCTGGCCAAAGCTGGCTAGATGCATTGCTGGGAGGCAACCTCTTTTCTCGACTCATATTTTCCTTATCGAAGATTGGACAGTCGCCCGCTGTTTCTCCTCTTTGGCATCTTAGATTTGTTTTCGTTAACGATGGATGCAAATCAAGTCTATGCTGTCACCTCATAACAGGATTCTCTCTAAGTATGTCTGCCATTCTCGGTCCTGCCCTTGTGCATCACCACGCAACACTCCTGCTCTTCAAAAAGGTTGAATCTCTAACCAAACATTAGGAAGCACATAGTGACAGATGTTAATACATCCCTTGATTGCCGAGTATGAATCTCATGTTGTGCTGTGCGAAGAAGCCCCATGAAAGTGATGAAGTCCTCAGAATTCTCAACTCGTCGAGCTTGAGCCAGACTTTGTGTTTTTAGAAACTTGACGAGTTTCCTCTCAATCCTTATCTCTCCATGTCCAAAGCAATTCTCTTTCATGGTCGACGCACATTCGAGGGAGAGGGGTATCACGTGCCTCTCCTCATTCGCTCCTTAATCATCGCAGCCAGATCTTAAACCCACCATAAAATGAATTCCCTTCAAAATTCCCTCGAAGTAGTATTGCGTAAGAAATTCAGTCATCAATCAAACATATTTCCGAAAGAAAAGCGCAAAGCTGAAAAACTCGAAAGTGACGTCGCTGCTCCTTCGCTCGCTTAAGATCTGCCAACCTTCGCCGCAAAAAGATTTCGAAGCCGCAGCACGACGACGAGACCGTCAAAAAAGGAAGGGAAAAATAAGAAAAAGTAATCAAGAACGAGTTTTACATGAAGAAAGAAATGGACAAGCTTCTGCTCTGCGGATCAAGGGGAGGAGTTGAAGAAGAAAAAAAACCCAAAAAAATATTTTGTTCCAATCAAGTTGTCTCTACTCTCAAGTTTTTAGTTCAAAGTCAGGAATATTTTTTACTTACAAATTTCATCGGTTATCATTTGTTCGTTTTCAATAGTTCAATGCGTTTTTCAACTTGTTCTGATTAACAGAGGTTTTTCGTCAGATAGGTATTTAAACATGCTGTACTTGACAACAGAGGTTGCGTAAGAAACAAAGAGTAGAAGAATCCTTGGTCCTTTTGGCCTGGGTCCTGGACGGTCCTGGAATCCTAGGAACGGCCAGTTTTATACACCTTACCCTGGTGTTGTCGTTCCTCATTATTAAACTATGTAACTTGTTAGTCACATATATTTTCTCAAGAGTTGAACTTGAGAGAAAGAGAGAACTTGATTGGATTTGTTGGAAGCGGAAGTGCGTATTTAAAATTATAAAGGGCTTTGCGAGGGTGTGGCGCTTTGGTCGGGACACGGAGATGGGGATGGGGATATATTGTTCCTGATTTTGGGGTCGGAGCCGAGAGCGATGGCGGGAAGAAGGCGGAGAGGGGAGGGGGAGATGGGATATGATGAGAGCATGGGCTTGGATTTTGGTCTTATTCTGGGTTGGTATAAGTGTTAGCATCAACACATGAACATCGACTCAACACACATCTCATCCAAGCTTATCTTTTACCCTCCAACCTCAAGCGCAACAGCACCATTTGCCCAATTTCAAACCTTTCGAAGCTCACTTTCAAATCTTGTCCTGTCTTTGCCTTGACGTGCCCTGACTTGCCCAACCAGTCTCGACTCCACAACTTGACATCATTCTCGGAAACACACTTACCTTGGGTTAGCGTCGTTATCGACATTCGCACAACTTAACGCTTGCCTTCCAATGTCCAATCTCAAGCTCGAGCGCAACGGCAATCCTTCCGTCCTAAGGCCTGACCGCAACACAATCAAAACTAACAGCTGTTTGCTCATGTCAAAAGCGCTATCTCGGCCTTCTCCAACCTATCCTCAACTCGACATCTCAGCCTTGAGTTCGAATACTCACCTGCTTGACCTTGACCATTCCCCTCCCTAATCTGTTCTTTCCCTTGAAGAGCCACTAGCAACGAACACCCCCTCTTTCCCAAATCCCAACCTCACAAACCTCAACATCAACACCTCTCCTTATCAACACCTCAAACCTTCTCCTCCTCTTCCAACCTCACTTAGCTACTCAAGCTCAACCTTACCTTCAGAAACTAGCGCTCACCTTCGTCACGGTCCCACGACCGACGAGCGAAGAACACGACGGCCTTGTTGAGGAAGGGAGAGGGTGGGGCTGCAGTAATGGCACGCTGCATTTGAAGATAGAGGACGAGTTTATAATTCAAGTGCAGCTCCAAGCTAAAGAGAAAAAGAAGCAAGGCAGGTGTGGACTGTCGTCAATGAGTCAAGTGCTCAGCCTCAACCGTAGCGGTCTCAAAAGCAGATCTCGAAGAAGGCACGGCAGTGAGGATGTACCTGAGATGCCTTTCTGATGGTCAACTATTTTATCAGCGAAGCTTAGTAGCGGCGCTGAAGGGGAAGGCACATCTCATTTATTGTATCTCTAATTTCCATCAATAGCTCGGGCATCTATCATGACAAGTCACAAATAGAAGGCATGAAGGGCAAGGGGTGTTGTTTGTTGAAATTTGTCATTCACCATCATGTTATACATCATGACCACAGCTTCTTCTCTTCTCCTGTACCCTCTTTCCTATACACTCCTCCCAAGATTCTCCTCAAGAGTTCAATACCAGGTAGCCTCCACCCATTTATCATTACAGTTCCCTCCATTCCATTCCTGTCCATCTCCTTTCTTTTCACTTAGCCTCGCCACTCTCGGCTCAGCTTTCTCCCTTTCTCACCGATACTGCACCCCAGGGCGTGTGTTGCCCATGTGCAGGACGACAAGTCTTCTTTCTCTAATCATACGATACCATACAACGCAAACAATGCAAAATCGAAAATGCATCATCTACTTCGCACCCTGCACTCAGTACAAAGAGCAAGAAAGGTATCTAACGCGAACGGAGAACGAAAGTTTCACTTTTTGATGACTTTCTCCACCGAAAAATAAAAACAAAGACGCAATAAATGACCATGGACAATGGCGAGTACCCGTGCCTAAACCCAGGATTATGCAGACAAACACTTTAACTTTATAACTCGAACACCAAAATGCAATACGCTAATAGACAAGGAGAGAAAAGAGACACGCAGAGCCGGCAAGAGGAATATACATGATGAGCGAGGGCGGGGTATATCAGGGACTCAGTCCAGTTGGATGTTCGTTTCGTTTCATATTCGTGTTTCGCCGCCAAGATTCAGCCAGCTCATGTCCTGAGGTGGCGGTGGAGGCCTTTGGGGAGGTGCTCCTGAACCAGGGAAGCGAGTTTCTCTTTGGTAGTTGCCTGTGCTCCGAGGTAGCGTGGTGGCATATACACTTTCCGAGTAGTTGCTTGCTCGCCCCCAGCCTTGCCCTTCCACTGGCGTCCAGGTGTTCTGTTCGTGGACGCTCGCTGGGATGCCACTCGAGAACGCATCGTGACGGTCATCGTTGTAGGATGACAGAGTGCTTACGGATGTTCTCTCCGGTTGCCCGGACATCTCGCCACTCAAGGGAAATTTATTTGACTGGTAGGCAATCGTAGGACTGCCTGACATCACTCGGTTCAACTCTGGTCGCTCTCCTAATTTCAGGGGCGGCACCAAAGCTGACTGTTGGGTGACCTGACTGGGCATCCTCTGTATCGAATATTCCGAGTCCGAACTTCGGTCTGAGCCTTCGTATGTCGTCCTCTTCGAACCGAATCCTAGGATGTTCAGTGAACTTCCACCCGACCAGTATCGATTCCATCCCGAGCTCCTCCTGGTGCTTCCCCGTCTCCCGCCTTTCGTGCTTCCCCGTGGCCGTGGCATGGCTTCTCTTTCCTCGGCGGCGGCAACATCCTTCGCTGCGAATGATACTGCCTTTTCATCTCGATTCGGCAGAGCAAGAGGGTGTGTTGGTAGCTGGAACATTTCTTCTTGCGATATTGGTTTGCTGATTGCTGTCTTGTATTTGTTGTATTGACTGCTCAAATCGCTTCCAACACTCCCATTATTTTCATCACCTCGCTTGTGACCGACGCGTCCCATTAGGATAGCCATAGACGAGAAGGATCCTTGTGAATCTGCACTAGTGGTTAGTTTTCCATTTGCAATGTATACGAGCTCATTTCTAAGCCCGTAGGTGTCTGAACTTACTTTGCTGCTCGTGACCAGGAAATTGCCGTGTGGTCACCATCTGGGGCAAGCCCTTATCGGCAAAGTCCATAGCGTTCTTCTCATCTGGTATTCCACTCGCTCGCCTTTGATGTCCAGCCTCAGAATACTGTCTCCTGTTCTTGCGCCACCTGAATATGGTGAGGAATGCGATAAGGATGAATGCAACTGCCAATATCGATCCAAGTACAGCTCCAAGAATTTTTGTGGGAAATGCGGCATCGCCACTGCTGATGGATGCTGCGGCTGAGGATGTCGCTGCTGTCGTTGAAGTACTCGAGACACTTGCCGACGGCGAACTTCCAAGGCCATCCGCTGACGATGTCGAGACTGTTTTGGTGGCCAACACCGATGTGGCATTCTCCCAACAATTGTCTCTTGCTTTGAACATGCAAAGTACATCGGTGGTGCTGCCTCCAGAGATCACTACCAATCCACTTTGATCTTGTGATAAGGTGTATGTCGTTCTCGTGGACATTAGTGCAAATGTGTCGTTGTAGGCTGGCCAGTCTGCAACAGTCAGATCACCTCTCTTCATTCGTTCCCTCGATCTTTCCCAGAATGAACTATCTTCCCATCTCTTACCCACAACTGGTGCTGCATTTTGTACCGGATTGCCATCCGCGTCGATTAGTATTGTCCGGTTGACTGCGTTTGGTGATACCGCCATGTCAAAAGTGTACAGTGTTTTGCTAGAGTCGTCTCCGTTTATCACAACTGCTTTGATCGCTGAAGTGTTGTATATGGGGTTGGCCAAAGTCGCGTTCGAGTCGACCCAGGATTCCGAAGGGCTGAAAACCATCGCTTTCGTGTTAGTCTCACTGCCTCCAATGTATATCGCCTTGCTTTCTGTCCATTGCATCAACATCGGTGATATTGCCGGGGGAGCGATGGCCTCATAAGCCAAAACAGTGTACGGCCATGATGCCTGTATCGTGAAGGTCTGAGAAGACAACTGCTTGGTACCATCCTGTGTTCCAGCATAAACAAGAATCGAATCGGAAGTATTCAAATATACCGCGGCATGATACAATCGATTCTGCGTGACGGCCACAGATGGTGCGATCGTCTCCCATGACTGATTGGCAAATGTGTACCGTTGCAGCCCTGGGTAGTCGCTAGAATTCGATGTTCCTCCAACAATATATAATGCTGCTGCACTTGTATCATTCTTCGGCGTCGACTTGACGCATACTCCTCCTTCTACCGGAACGCCCATAGATAAGTTCGACCATTGTGCCCCATGTACTATCGGTAACGATTGAAAGGCTGTAGACATATATTCGTATAGGGTGTTGTTGAACAATGTCGAGCATGAATTGTCCAACGGATATGCAGGAGAGGGGAGCATCTTCGAAATCGCACCTGTTCCTCCCTCGTAGACATTCGACTTCGCTCCGGTGGTGCTCCCACAGGACGGCGAGGCCGATGAATCGTCTCCTTCGCAAATGCCGATTATGGTGACATAGTTGATACCGACAGCGGGAAGGTTGGTGAAGCTTCAGGAAAAGAAAGTATACTATCAAAGCGATTGAATTCCAGTCCAGCCAGGCGGGAGAGTTCAACTCAAAAGGATGTCACCCCACACAGTGTAGTATACCACCATCCAACGAGGGCCGAACAAGAGTTAAGGATGCCTGGTTCGAGGCTTCGCACGACCAGTATTCGAAGGAACAACTTTAGCCGTCCCTGTTCTGGAAGCCGTCTGGCTTGTTTGGTGAGGTTCGTGGTACCGAAGTATAAACTTGCTGAAACGAAAAGAAGTCGAGGGAGAAGTGTTTGTCCGGTGTCTGTTGAAACGTCGAGAGCCTGTCGACAAAGACGAGTCGACAAGACAGTTGCTGGCGAACGTTTGCGAGTCTAACACTTGAGGTGTGTAAGATGCTGCACTAGAAACACGACGTGGACGAGGTCTCCGTCTCTCACTCACCAGCGAAAGGAGTCGAAGCGAAGCAGATGATTCCGCAGCGTATAGAGTCTCCACCATCCTCTCAAGGGCCGCGAATTGGGCAAGGGCCTGCCCAGATCTACAGAATAGCCGAAAATCTGTTTCTGTTTTGTTCAATGCGTGTGTGTGATGCGCGGACCTAACGAAAGCGGTATAGGTGCAGCAGCACGTCGATGTTCGAAACGGGCAAAGGACGAAGCAATTGATACAGTTGAAAGAAGGGAAAGCGGTTGGAGTGGGCAAGAATAGATTGAGGTGTGATTTTCTGGAAGTTCGCTGCAGCAGTGAGTAAAGATGATGTCTATCTTTGGGCGACTGCTTTTAGGTGGGCAATCTCTTTTGGCGGTTGTGATAGGAGCATAGGAGGTTGGGTGGGGACGGGTAGGGTCAAGGTCAGAGTCAGGGTCAGGGTCAGGGTCAGGGTCGAAGGAGCAGGGTCCCTCTTGGATGGATGATTTTGGACGTTGTGCCGTCGAGGACTAGCGGGGGCCGGGGGCGACTTCCTTGCTGCGTGCGTTCTGCTTCGTCGACAGAGTGCTGCTGGGATGGAGAATAGTCAGTCAGTCCGTAGGAAGTGACTCGACGCAAGGAGAGCTGCAGCGTTGAGGCTATAATAATTGGCATCGTATACATACGAAGACTCGTCCTGTGCAGCAAGGTGCACGTCGGGAAAGACAGCATCTATGATCGCACACCGTCTTGAAGCAGTGCGGTACCGTTGGTACCTGCAGCGTGTGCAGCTGCGTGCTGCAGTGTTTGGGGCTGGCTCGTCTAATGATTGTAGGCGCTGTGATAGGCCACGAGCGATAGGACATAGAGAATTCGTCAGCCATCATCCATCATGTTTGGGGTCGAGCGCTGTGTGTTCTCTCGAACCTCTTCGTTCTGCTGCGGTGTGAGGTGCGAGGTTCTCCTTTCCACTCCTCAACTGCCCAGTGCGTTCGGAGGCGCGGCCCTAATTTCAACGGGGTCTAGCTCAGGTACCGTCCGCTGTACGCCATCTCGAATAGGCATGGCTCCTTGGACAAGGCCATCTGAAACAAGCCAACGATTCTCCAGTCAAGGAGGTCGTTTGAGGAGAATCACACCGCAACCAACGGAGCGAAAGAGATCGGGAAGAACCCTCGAGACAACTCTGCTGTCATATCGAGGTTATCATGCACACATAGTATCTCTGCAACTGCATCCACCATCTGGGCACTGCACCTGTGAGCATTGTACTGCATGAGAAAAGCAATCTATTTATTTCATCAACATAATCAACCAGAGGCACAGCTCACGCAATCCTCCGGGGAAACTCGTCGTCGCCTCATGCGGAAACCACCTCGTGAAAGTTCAAACCCCATGCTGCTAACCGAGACCGTCCTACCCTCCCATTGGCCCTCCTCTTCACGGACTCCCAGCGAACCAGGCTCTCCGACACTCTCCATCTCAAGCTCTGGCGTGCACGCTCTCGTTCCCTCATGGCCAAACATCACCAAAATATCCCTTGGAGTGGCTGAGCGCCATCAAGAACATCGAAAACAAGTGGGTGGCAGAAGCCGTGAGAGCCAAGACGGGATGTGCGCTTCCTTCTCTGTTTCCTACAAGACCACTGTCACGAATTCTTACTGCGCAGCAGCCGCAATTGTCCCAACATCGCCAAGTCCACAGTTTTCACGTTTTTCTTTCAGCCTCTGCCTCCACACTGCAGCCCCAAAAGCATGTGTGCGGCGGCGTATTGTGCCACCGATTCAACGATCTCGCTGTGCCCGTATCGCTCAAGCACCATTTCGAATATTGTCTCTTCAAACATGGTCCCTTTCATAAGCGCTCAAGTTCGATGATCATTTCATAGAATAATGCAAATCGCCTCTGCTTTCAGTCATGTGCCCTCATTACATTGAAGCGCGCGCGATGCCTCAATTCGACACGATGCTCAATCGAGCAAGGGAAGAAAGGTCTCGAGCGAACCTTCACGTGCTGATTGGCTCCCGCTCCAGGTCAGCATCACAGACAAAATATTGGCTGAAGCAAGAACCACAACAACCCGATCCTATCAATCCATCGTCATAGAAATCAGGCCTATCCGGCACATCCCCATCTTGATTCCAAAGTTTTCGTTTGCGTTCTTTCTGCCATAACCTTCAAGGGTTCCGCAATCGGAAGGTCGAGGCTATCACGTGTACTGTTTGGAAACACTTGAGGTCTGGAGGACCGTTTTGTAGCCTCAAAACAAAACGGAGACGAACGCTAAGATGTCCAGCGTCTCGCTCTATAGATAGATTTAGTATGGTATCGATTGCGCATCTATCTGCAGGCACAGTCAGCGATATCACATCGCAGAGCTTAATAGGATCTCATCGGAGAATCGAAGTTTCTTCTCCACCGCTCGTCCGTGAGTTTTTTGCTACAGGAAGCCGTCAGACACGAAGCATAGTCTCACACAGAAGTAGCTACGATACTTTTTATTTCTCGATGACCAAGCATTTGCGTCCTACCCCTCTTTCAGCCTCATGGGTTGCAGAAGGCCAAACCGAGTACTGGTCACTGATCGGTTCGAGTTATTTTGAGACTTTAACTTTATGTAGTTTGAAAATTCCTGGTTTATTCTACAGATTGCGAGGGCAAGATGTTGCTTTGGATTTTCGTCGTATTGTCTGCTCATCTGGTTTCTAAATGAGCTTTGAGTTACATGAGTTCCTTCTTGTATCATGGTGCATTGAAAGTCCGAGGCCGTCATGTTCATCCTTCAACAAATAAACGCATCTGGAAGATCAAAGCTCTGTCTTTTGATGGCTGATACTGTAGTCTTACACCAAGACGTTACATTTTCCTTTAGCGATATGTTGAAAGACATATTGGGCCCAAAAGAGGTTTCCGGCGCCAGATGGGGTGAACAGATTCGGCCGTGTTGACTCAAGAGAGCCATTCCTGCAGCCTCGAGCTACCACTACGTCTCTGGTAGATACAGCTCTCTCTCTTTCTTAATCATTCACGCCTCCACGTGCCTCCCCAAATCGCCCGCACCAAAATACTGCAGTCACGCCATCACGTGGGTTCTCCAAGACATCGAACGATGATGGCTTCTGCACTCGCGAGATGATCCCTTTTCATCGCGCCACCAATCCGAAAAAAATTTCTTCAACCCATTCAGCCTATTCTCATCCCAGTATACTGATTTCCACAAGTTCATCTTGATCCACTTTATATACAGGCCCGTTCCGTCAGACTGTTTGTCATTTCTCATGTTCGGGCCTGTTTGCGGGATTGAGCGGAACAGGTTCCCGCAACCAACGCCGTGTTGGCAATTAGAGAGTAGTGTTTGGCCGATACTGATCGTACTATACTCTGAAGCTACTGCAAGATTGTGGGATCTTCTTGTTAGTAAGAGAAGTTCACGCGGATGTGAGAAGAGTTTACATCTATTTTTCATTCATTACACATCGGCTCTAGATTCGAGGATGTTGCGAATATTGAGCAGTGTCAAGTAGTTGCGGGATTTTGGTATGCTGCCGGACATCTCATCTTGAGGATGAAGTCGGTTCCTCAGTAGTTCCCAAGCGTTCATGGCTATGCAGACGATCTATCTCTCATCTTCCATGCAAACTGTCTTTCGTTGTGATCCGCTCGAATCTAGACTTAGCTAGGCTTGTCCGTCATAATCCACATCCTCGAGAAGAATGAGTGGTTAGCATCGTAGTCAGGTCATACTATATCTCAATCTCCCAAAATCCAAGCTTACCATCTAGCACTTAGACTCCAGTAAGCGATTCCTTCAGATAAGCATGTTCTGAAAACATTAATCAGTCAAACGCTTCCTTCCCTTCATTCGCCCTACGACTCAAGCTCGGCACTCTCACCTTTCATATCATCATTCTCAAGTCAGCACAAATTCCAACTCGACCCATCTCTCCCCCAAAGATCAAACTCATAGACAGCTCAATTATTTCATCCCGCTATCCATCAGCTCACCCCTTTCAAAGGCCACACCCTCAAGCCAAATAGACAAATAAAGGCATAAGATCCCGCAAAATCCATCAACCAATTCTCATAAGGTGCTCGATTATTTCTAGAGGTTGAGTACGTTCGATACACGTGTAACCTGAGTTGAAGAACGATATTTTGCATCTGATATTTGCTGCTTCTCGTCAAGTCATAGCTCCCACAGGAGGGGTAGGGAGAAGTAGATTAATATATCGAGTACATGCTCTTGCAACTGCGAAATGGAGCCTATTCATTTTCGATCCGTCGTACAGCTCGAGATACCGAGATCATATACACAAACAAAGAGTCCCAAGCCAATGTTCAAGTCATGCAAGCTCCCACAGTGGCAAGCAAGACTGAATCTAAGCTCTTTGTCGCCTATCCCCACCACTTTATGTTACTCCCGCCAGCTGGAAACGGAAGAAGGATCAATAGGCCGAGAAGTGGAGTTGATGGAGGGTTGAGGGGGAAAGGGGATGAGGTGGCAGTGACGTCGAGATGTATTGCTGGAACTTATCCTTGAAAGTGCATTTTCTTAGGCCATTTCAGTCTCAAAGCTTCTATCTATGGTCCTATCTCTGCTATTCCTGGTGTTGGCGTCGTTACCGTGATTCTTGAGTATCTACTTCTTAACTTTCAACGTCTCGAGGATGGGCTTGTGTGGTTTGATGCCGGCGTCCTCGGATATGGCTTGGGAGTTTGGAAGCCCGAATCTTGGGTTTGGTGAATACCATTGCTTCAGTTATTGCCAGTGTTGACTTTTTGAGAGCATGGATTGGGTTTGTTTTATGAGCGAGAAGCTTTAACGTCACTCTCGAATCATTAAATCGGGACCGACATTCAAGACCCCAAGATTCAGGGGATCAACAGCAAATATCGAGGAGCAGACGAATATGTTCAAGAAGGAGAAGCGGCAAGATCTGGCAGGTGATGCTTATGGTACTGCTCATGGTACTGCTCGTGGTACTGCTCGTGGTACTGCTCGTGGTACTGCTCGTGGTACTGCTCGTGGTACTAAAGCCAATAATCCTAGACCATCATAATTCAACCCAGTTCTCCCAATTTCCCCTCCATTTGCCATCTAAGCTTACAAAATACGTCGCCTTGATAACTAGTTGCCTTCCTTAGTTCTTGAGGAGCGCTATCTATTAACAACTTCCTTCCCGTCAACTCTCTAGTTTGAGTTCTCTGCTATCAACTAATCGCCTTTTCTCATCAATTTTCAATCTCTTACTTGACCGTTCATTAAATATGGAGGCGAGGTTTGAATATCAGAACTCAAGATGTTGGGGTGGGTACAAGGGGAGTTAAATGGCAATGTTCGGTTTCAAAATCCTGTGATGACATATGTAGGGCCAGATACGAATATGTGAAGCTGGAATGTCTAGGTGAGTATATGGCCAACTAAATATTAATATCCGTTCTTGACATCTCGAAATAGTATATGAAGCGTGAGATACTATTGTCTATACTCGGTAGTTGGCTAATGTAGTGTGGAATGTCTGTACTCTTGATCTGTGAATGGGTTCATATCAAACAACGTGCGAATAACTAAGTTGAGATGATTGCAAGAGACGTGCTAAATAAAAAATGAATATGCTGCAGAGACTGGGACAATAATCTAATTAAGAACGTTTAACTTGACTCACAGATCGACGCTATAATTACCTCAATCTTAACTTTGAAGAGTTATATCGGCTTTACTTCCAAAGTATTATAGAACTTGGGAACAATCAATTTGACCATAAGCCGCGACAACCCTAATCTCAACTTTCACACATCCAGCTCAAGTACAGATTACCAAAGAACTTGGGACAATCAAATAGGTATCTTTTACAACGCCACGCTATGCAACTGAACAAAACCAAAAACACACAAATACAAAGTCGTCCCGCCCCCTCCACTCCACCTAAAAAACCACCAAATCCTCCTTCTCCCCGCGGAACAGCTCATACGTAAGGATCGTATGATCCATATAATGCAAAAACAATCTCCAAGCCTTAGCCCGGACATTCCTTTCCCCTCTCCACGCCTTCCACTCTTCTCCCTCCACCACCTTCTCCCCCCTCCAAACCGGCGCTACTGCCATCCCAAGCAGCGGCTGGTCCCATGGACGGTCGGCATCCTCGTCCTTCTTGAGCGGGAGCAGAAGCTCCACCCGCATCGTAACCGCCTCGGACATGTGGGCGGACATTTGGGTCGGAGTAATCAGAGCGGCACGCCCCGCTTGCGTCGCGATGACAATGATGGAGAGGTCTGGGATTAAGGCGTGCATGCAGAGACGATCGTATTGTCCTAGAATACCGAGGATATTGGGCGGCATGATTTGCCTCAATATGCCTTTGCAAATCGTGGGCGGCAGTGTATCATCCGCGGGCATGAAATGAATGTCTGAAAGGTGACACATGAGGATAGCGGAATGGCTGGAGGAAAGAGGAAGCGGCTTCCGCTCTCGCTTTTCGTGTTCCGCTCCGGGAAAGCTCTTTCCTTCTTTGCGCTGATAGGTTTCCATGAACTCCTCGAAGTTGAGATGGGTCTGACAATTTCTTGCCTCTGGCGGCATAAGGAGGAATTGTTGGATAGCTTTGACTGGATGGACAGAGATGCCTCGCACCAGGGCTAGTTCACCGGCAAGCCGATGGGCAGGAATAATATCGTCCTTCAGATCAGGAACGGCCTGGAGCAAATCGTCCTTTTCCTTCCAAAAGATGTCGAATGTCCAGAAAGAGGCATGATCCGGCTGTAGCAATTCCTTGAACTTCTCCTTGAAGGCTTTGGTAATCACCCTGCCATCGAAAGGTAGGAAGTCATCGGAGCCTTCGTCGTTCTCAAGAGAAGGGATGTGTTGTTCTTTTCGACGACCCTCTTGGTTGAGATAGAGTGCTCCAAATGCAGGATGATATCCTGAAGTATGTTCGAACTCCGAGAGGCTGTGAGTTATGTCGAAGCAAGCGTGATTTGGTACAAGTCGGGAGTCTAAACGCCATGACTCCATGATTTTCCAGCTGCCTAGGGCGGCATGTGGTCTATATGACGTTAGACGGTCTTGCAGCGATGTGTGACAGACAATACTTACAGCAGCTCTTCTTTGATCATGCCGGGTGGTATAGCTATAACTCCCCAGCCCATCTTGTCCTCATCATGAGTTATCTCGTCGATCATGGTTGGCAACTTGGCTAGCCTCGAGCTGTACAAACCATATTGCCACTGATAATCCCAATTAGTATTTGTCGCTTACAATGAGTATCTCCATCCCCAAACTCTGGAGAAAGATGGCACTTACTGAATTGCCATTAATATCAGCGGCTATTACCGCGAGAGCCTCTCCTTCTCCATCACTAGTGAAATCTACAGAGGGTATGTTGTGACCAATGAGTGGTAGCGTAACTCGAATCACGATATTCGAACAAAGCCTTCCTTCACTTAATGAACTTGCTTCTAACCAGTTCGGCTTACGAAAAACCTCCCTTTCATGGTAGGATAAGTTAGCCCACCAGCTAGGGGTGCCATCGTCTTTGGGAGTGGTCCGTGTAGGAGTCGAATATTCCTCAAATGACGATGATGTTCGAGGTCTCGAATCAGAACTTGTTTGTGAGGGGGGATCGGAGTGGTCATTATGAAACTCGTGCTTTGGCGGCTCATTACAAGCGGGAGCAAATACCGTAATTTGCTTGAGATTGGAGCCGACGGCTATAAGTCGTGATTGTGTATGTATTGCCAATCCCCAGGCGCTTATGCCAACATTTTGAAGGAAATCACTAATTTGTATCAGCCGAGGTATTTTGAGAGGAACTCGGCAACTTACGGTCTCATCAACTTAATTGGAGGAGTGGTATGGCCTTCGTTCATGGCAAGTTGGACCTCATGGTTAATAAGATGAGTATAGAACGCAACAACATCGCCATCATCACACGCCACTAAGAGTATCTCTAGATCGCCCAAGTCTCCGATCTTTATATTATTAATACCGTGTGGTACGGATGGGACTATGTAGCCTCCGACTTGCGTAGCTTTGAAAGATCTGGGAAGGTGAAGTATGAGGTCTGGTTTGCCTGGAATTGTGTTCCTGAGGTCTCGAGGGACGAAGACGAGAATCCTATCAACACAGGCAGTAAAGTAGAGCTAGTACTTTGTTAGCAGAATACTTAACGAGTACTGCAATTGAAAATATTGTTCGGGCCTTCTCAGATTTATTTGTAGGAATTAAAAACATGGAAACCGAGAAAGTTAACTCAGAGCCGCGAACCACTTGGGTGCCCAGCACCGAAGCCCACCGACAGAAGGCACCCACATGTTAGAGATTGCACAAGGGCTCCTACTCACATTATGTATTGCAGATAGAGCCACCAAGTTCAGTCTCCATCCTAGGAATCGTGGTACGTTATCAGGAAGGCCTTCAGATGTACGAGGATACTGAAATGCATTAGTATATTATAGAAACCCCGGATCTTTGTACTGTACTTACCCGGAGAGTGCCTCTCTGTGCAGCATAATTGCGCGTCTTCACTTCTTCGAAAGCCCTCCCACGTATGCTTGGGACATTAAACGGTCTATGACCTTTGTGAATATCCACCCCACCCTGTCGGGCGTGTGCTAGGGCGGGGTTCATAACGGAATTTGCTTTTGCAGATAAGGAAATGGTAGTAGAAGCAATGGCAGATGCCTGGAGGGTTAAGGAAGTGACTTCTTTCGACTGCCCATAATGTTGTGTTGATCATGGAAATCGATGGCGAGCGCCATTCGTCTTTAAGACGAGGCGACAGTCCAGCCTTGTGCACGGTCCACCCTCTCATGCTTATCGTCACTATCGATAAGTTCCAAGCCCGAGTTGTCTTCTGGTGAGGCATCTGAGAGGCGATTGGTGATGTCTTGTGCTTCTGTAGATGCCTTTACTGAACTCCTTTTTGTTCCTGTACCCTCATCACACCGGGTCTTCTCTGCGGAAAGCAGCCCAGTCTGCATACCTGCAACCTACTTCACACAGACAGCACCCAATTTCCAAGACCAGCTGGGAGTTTATAGAAGAGTTAAGCTCCGTTGGGAGTTGTTGATCATCTCTGATTCGAGAACACCTCTGTCACCCCGAGACCTGAGTAACGCCTTAATCTAGGCCTAGTGTTACTGAACTTAAAGCTCTAACATTCTAGAAACAGAAACCAGTACTCGAAACACGGCGTACGACGAGACCTACGGACGAGAATATCTATCTTTGAAGATCCCGAAACACGAATGGCAGGCCTCCATATACTACAAGCAGGCATACAAGTTGAGGGCACCCTCTGGAGAGTCCGTTGGAGTCTGTACGCGGCACTGGGATGCAGAGAACCGCAAAACGTAGTATATCAACAAAGTATCCTACATATCATCAACAATCCTCCTTGAAGCTTCACAAGTCAAGAACATAACTGCGGAATGACTTCCGCATTCGATACACAAAATTCTTGTTTGAACGGAGCGTGCCTGTTGTCTGATACGTTTGATGGCTAGAATACGCTCCGGACTTTGGATCAATTCTTGCATCTTTCTTCAACATGTCCCGCAGACCTGCTAAGGAGACAGACCTACCTATACACCCTGAACTTGGACCAACAATATAAGAAAATCTCTCTAGCTTCCTGGAAATGGCTCCGGGCGGCTTGACTAAGTCGGAACGACGAGGTGTATGCGCCAAAGTTGCTAACACATTACTACTTTAGCTAGCTGCACACAGCTCTGGATTTAGGTTAGAGAAGACGCAGGAGACCCGCACTCAGCTAAATATTTGGGTTTTATGGGTTGTCTCGACATAGCCCGAATCTGCAATTCAAACTACACTCAACTGATAAATCCTGGCCAAAGGCCCGAAGTTACACAATGTCGAGTCGATTTCCCGTCGATTTGGAAGGGTTTGAAGCATGGACCCCGAGTTCTGCGACCTACACCGCAAGTATGAATACCAGTACCTCACATGCGGGAAAGAGGGAAAGCCATCACAGTCGGAGTGGCTACTTCAGCAAGACCTAACTTCGAAACTCAGTCTTTGAGCGCAATAAGCGATGTGGAATGAGCATTGACACCGTTTGGAACCGTTTCCCATGGCAAAAGAAGTACTAGAACTTGACTCGGGCATCGCCTTACTTTCGGAAGAAAGGTGGGACAGTTCGGGATTTGGGGAAAAGTTTATATTAACTAAGAGCATGAAAACACTATTGGCAGAAGGAGAGGAAGAATATTTCTGGTGTTGTATTACTTGCCCTCTTATCTGAGAAGGCTATTCCTGTTTGTTATTGCTTGCTTCAGTCATAATGGCACAGAAGAAATCGTGGAAACTCTGCTACGGTACCACGAATATGCCAAACGCAATGATGATCTCTAGCGACAAGTCAAATATGCTAGAAACCGCAAGTGCGCGCAGCTCAATGAAAGGAGAAATGATTCGGGCTAAGTTTGACCGCTGAACAGTCTCCTTAGTTTCATCTCGTGGATTAGTAGAAGTCGAGAAAACATCTAACATCTCGTCTTTGTGGCAAACTTAACCGAGTCACCCCTTTTCATAGCCGAATCTCATAGGAGGAAGTCGGAACTGAACAATAGTAGTAGTAGTAGTAGTATTGATTTACGACAGGCGGATAAACAGCCATATAGACTGCCTCTTAGGACCTCCTATAAAGTACGGGATCGTACTAAGCTCAAGAATTATATACAAAGTTCTGCTTGCAAAAAGAGCTAAAACCACGAAAAGAAAAAGACTTCTTTTTATAAATAGTCCCAAGTCTCTAATCCCGCGGTATTCTAGCTTCTTTATATAATCTAAGAAAGCATTTTACACTCGAGTGCTTAGCTAAAAAGCTATTTAATTGTGTTTTTTCTTTTCGATCGAAATAATACACAAAACATTTGATACTATTTAGAGAAATATCTAAACCTTATATTATTAGAACTCTATAAGTCTCGAAAGGCGTAAACCAACTTAAAAGACTTTATAGATAGGTTTCTAGTAATAGTATTATAGACCCTTTTCTAACTAATCGCGATCACAAAAGCGCAATATCGATCTCCTCGTAAATCCAAAGTATATTCACCGAGCCTATTCCTTTCTCTCTAATTTTCTTCTCTCGCCGTAGTCCTTTCTTCTCTTGTAACCGCAAATATAGTAGTACATTGCAATATCTTTTTCCGCTTCTCTAAAACCGTGCCCTCGCTTTTCCTTTTTTGTAGTGTCTACTAGCTCGAGTATATATCTTCGTAAATATAGATAGTAAAGACCTAACTAGAGAAAAAAAGAATATCGCAAGAAGAGTATATCGTAGATTGAATCGTAGATTGATTATCGTAGATTGAATCGTAGATTGATTATCGTAGATTGAATCGTAGATTGATTATCGTAAAAAAGGCCACGGTAGCTTGTTCGAGATCGTGAAAAGCTATCGATAAAAGAAAACCTCTTTGTGCACATTGCGATTGCTCTCGTTGGCTCTATAGACTCTCTCGAGAGAGAGCTGGAGGTTCGTAGGCCAGGCACTATCGTACAGGTGGAAGTTCGTCTTTGCCAGCCCTCGGAATTGAACAAAAACATACGAACATGGAGTATCCCAATACGAAGGTACAAGCAGCCTATAAGTGCGGTCAAACTTCTGCATTAGAACTTGAGACACACTCCATTCGTACAATACAATGTTGTCATCCATGCCAGCTGGCGAGGATGTTGTGCTCGGACGACTGTCATGTACTAGAGTATTCTACTTCGTAGAAGAGCACAGGCTCTCTCCTTGTTGATACTGGGATAGTTGCTAAACTTCTTTCCTGGTAGACTTATATATAAATAAAATTGATTGCGGCTCGAGGAAACGCGAAGGACAGCAAATACATGGTCGACTGACTCTGCGTCCGGAAAACATTGTCATGAAGCATCGATCCATGGCATCCAAACACCACATCCATTATCAAAACATTCAGCCGAATCTATCACCGACTACCTTCTTGAACTCCTTCTAGGACAATCCCACATCCTTTGCCACGTGTTCATCGCCTCAAAATGCCATATGCAGCCCACGCACCACCAAAGAAAATGTGGAGCCAAGCCGAGCTAGGGACCTTGCCACCAAACACGTAGTCACAACGTTTTGTAATTCTCTCGGCAACGACTCAGCTCTCATTGGGTTCTTTCAACGACGGATAAGACTATACCTATTCTGCTCATCTTATCTCTGCCTTCTCGAGATGGTTGTTTATAATTCAGAAATTTTCCATGGCGAGATGGCACAGCACAAAATACGTCATTGCATGAAATCAGGTGAGGATGAGACAGCGGAAGAAAAGGGGATCGCCTGCGGAAGGATGAGGAGAGAAAATTCTGCTCTGAAGCGTGATGGCGAACGAGGGGAGACTGCGAAATAGGACCTTTGCAAATGCCTCAACTTTCCGCAGGAGCTGCACAAGATGCTGACCAGATACTTGGTACAGTACCTGAGCAAAATTTTCTTTTCTAAGCCACATGAATGAGGAGAAAGCTGGGGTCAGCGTGGTGACGAAAGCGGGAGGGAACAGCTCGTCGGTATCGAGAGTTCGAGGTCACATCGAGCATCGAGATATTTCACCTGATCGACAAACCGTCTTTGATATGCATCAAAAAGGCAAGAATCACGCGCGTAGGCAAAAGCCAAGCATCTACGAGCAGCCACAGCGTCAATTCATCTTGGGAGCCATGGATTGATCTCCTCATTGTGGCATTCATGTTTTGACACCCGAATCAAAAATATGTCGCTGTACAGGGACAAGGGCGTAGCCTCATGAAACATATTTTCCAGCCCTGTCTCAACCCCACAAACTGAACCATTCTGTTACTTCATGGGCGCACAATGGGCTGGAAGCGGCTATGTTGAGTGGTCAGTTGAGGATACAGGTACGTATTGAAAATACCCTTGAACTTGGGACGCCGCATCCCCCATGCCCAGCCGCAGCCTCATCGACTACGGTATGCCATGCATAATGTCACCCCTGGTTAAAGAATATCTTTTACTCCGGTCGAAAGACGTGCTCTGTTCATGCGATTTCGCACCTGTTGCAGCAAAGAATTTGACACCCACGAACTGCTTCCGTGCCAAGGAAGGTTCTGATATTGCATATGACCCAATCAACCAACGTTCATGTAAGGTTACAGAAAAGAACCCTCGCATTTCGGTCACGACATCTGATCTCACTCCACTGAAGCCACTCGGACGGTTCTTGATGTCCTAGTTATTGCCGTACATTTTATACGCTTCTTACCCACGCAATGGCACGGAAAGCACTCGCCTGCCATCTTACCCGTCTGGCTAGAGGGCAGCCCGTGCTTGTCATTCCCTGATGTCTGGCAAAAGCTATCCAGCGAATGAGGCTTGTTAACATGAAGACCGCCTCGATCCCGGGTGTCCACGTCGGCTCTCGATGCTTACTGCGTACAGGGAACCTCTCCACTTTGTTCTATCCGCATGCAGATCTGCTAGACAGATCTGCGTTCGTCTGCCGCCGAGTCCGCTTACTTTCACCACGGTACCAAAAGTCCGACCGGGTTCACCACGAGGCAAAAGTTCTCAGTGGTCAGTCGAGCAAGCTTGTAGGGAGAGTCGCGTGTTAACCTCCATCTCTCTGCAGTTGAGTAGCGTACTGTGCTTTTTCTTCGTTGCTCCTACTTCTCCGGTCCTGGTCTCCGTGTTGCAAAGTCTTGGTATTCCATAGCTCGAGCTTGGGATGCGTGGGTGGTCAAGCTATGCTGCTCCGGTGGCAGTACTAAAGATCTGAGATCCCCGATTTCTTCCAGCAATTCTGGGCTGCATCTAACTCAAGCTTTTAGTACATTCTAAGTGTCCTCCAAACCAATGCAGGCCCACTGATATCTCTTCCCTTTATCTTTACCCAGCGACTTGTTTTCTGAGCTGATATACATACATCCTCTCTCCTTCTTTGTTCCTCATCATCCACCACCTCCTTCATACCTCCTCTTTCAGCGTTGTTGTGTTTTTCGACAGCGAGGTATCATCCGATCACAGATACCACCCATATACGTCATTCCAGAGGGACGCCGAGGTCGGCACATCAACCAAATCTGAGTGAGATACTCAATTGAGTTTCCTCACAATGGCCACGGCAACTCCAACCGTGGGCGCATATGCTCCCAACTATGCGTGGGTTGGAGCTCCAACAGTATACAATGGCACAGGATACAGTGGTGGTGATTCTGGTATGATAATGCTCCTTCCTCAACTACCGAACTTACTTCCGCACCCAACTTCACAAATTCGAATCTGCAGGATCTAACAACTTCACAGCTGTCGAAAATCTAAACCAATGGTTCGATCCCGGGGACGCAGCATATATCATCATTTCATCATGCCAGGTCCTGCTCATGATTCCAGGACTGGGTTTCCTATACTCGGGTCTGGCACGACGAAAGTCCGCCTTGTCGATGATCTGGGCCTGTATGGCTTCATTCTCAATCATTACGTTTCAATGGTATTTCTGGGGTTATTCGCTAGCATTCAGTTCTTCGGCAACAAATGGATTTATTGGTAATCTTGGCCATTTTGGATTATTGCATACTTTGGGAACGCCTTCACCTGGATCACCACTTATTTCCGAGTTGCTGTACTCTTTCTACCAAGTGAGCTTTCAAGACAGCTTACAATTTCCGACTGGTGACTGACATTTGAACAGCTTCAATTCTGCGCCACAACAGCAGCAATTGTGATGGGCGCGGTTGCCGAACGTGGCCGTCTCATCCCCGCTCTCGTCTTCATATTTTGCTGGGCAACACTCGTCTACTGTCCCATCGCCTGCTGGGCTTGGAACATCAATGGCTGGGGATACAAGTATGGCGTTCTGGACTACGCAGGAGGCGGACCTGTCGAAATTGGATCCGGTCTCTCAGCTCTCGCATACTCCATGGTCCTCGGCAAGCGTCAAGAAAAGATGATGCTGAACTTCCGACCTCACAATGTTTCTCTGATCACT
This sequence comes from Acephala macrosclerotiorum, assembly GCA_014904845.1. Taxonomy (NCBI): domain Eukaryota; kingdom Fungi; phylum Ascomycota; class Leotiomycetes; order Helotiales; family Mollisiaceae; genus Acephala; species Acephala macrosclerotiorum. Next base: position 330,890 of record MU119204.1, on the reverse strand, counting down.
CTTGGAACGATTCTCCTGTGGTTCGGTTGGTTGGGTTTCAACGGTGGCTCTGCATTCGGTGCTAACTTGAGAGCTGTTATGGCGTGCTGGAACTCCTGCTTGGCTGCTATGTTTGGGTCCATTACTTGGTGTCTGCTCGATTACCGTCTTGCGAGGAAGTGGTCTATGGTCGGATGGTGCTCGGGATGTATTTCTGGTCTGGTTGCTGCTACCCCAGCTTCTGGTTTCATCACTCCTTGGGCTTCGATCATTCTCGGTATTGTTACTGGTATCGTTGCTAACTTTGCAACTAAGAGTAAGTTTTCCACCATTGTTCCCGGTACGACTTTTGGAATTAACACATCTCTCAGTCAAGTTCTGGATTCGCATTGACGACAGTATGGATGTGTTCGCAGAGCATGGTGTTGCTGGCATGGTTGGTCTCATCTTCAACGCCCTCTTCGCTGCCGACTACATCATCGGCCTCGACGGTGTCAACACAGGTGTTATCAATGGCGGTTGGTTGAACCACAACTACAAGCAACTCTATATCCAAGTTGCCTACATCTGCGCCTGCACTGGCTACGCATTCGTCATGTCTACCATCATCGCTTTGATCATCAACTTCATTCCAGGTCTCCATCTCAGGGCATCTGAAGAAGCCGAACTCCTCGGAATGGATGATGACCAACTCGGAGAGTTCGCTTACGATTACGTTGAGGTTAGGAGAGATTACCTTGCCTGGACCCCAGCTACAGATCAGCCAGAGAAGACCGAGAGCAACATTCAGCCCCAAGACCGCTACGGCATTCCACAACACAGCAATATGATCAATGGACATTCGCCAGAACGAGCCAGCAATGGACACAGCAACGGCGCAGTCATTGGTGATCGTCATGGCATTGCAGCAGAGGATAAGATTAAGGAGAAAGAGGGTATTGTCCCTCCCAATGGTGCTGGACACAACGGTGCTGTAAATGGTGAGCGTTTCGCATGAACATCTTTAAATTTCTTTTCATTCTGGAAAGAGAAAAGCTGGATATAAGATGAATGTTTGTTTTGGATGAATATGTTTGGAGTTGGTGAGGCGTGACTGATATCCTTGGCTGGCTGGGACATTTATGATCGAGATATATCCTTCCTGTTCGATTTCTTTGCTGTACTGTAGTACTGTTTACGAACAAAATCATATACACCCATTACATATTACATACAACTATCTGCTTTCTTCCAATCGTATGCTTCAGTGCAGTTTGAGCTCTTTTTCTTATCACTTGGCTTCAGCTCTCTCTTATTACAACTTGGCTTCAAGTCTCGAACAACCGATCAGCATCCTTCGCCTCTGCATGTCTTGCTTGTCATCAATTCATCACCACTGCCAACGCAACTCCCTCTTGGCATCACGTCACCCTCGTTCGTCCTTCACACCATTCCCACACCACACGCCTCTCACCTCACCGTCGCGACCTCATCGGCGCCCTCTAAATCTCACTCCACCTCTTCTCAACCCCAACTCCATCCCAACCCTCACCTCCCCCGACTTACAACAGCTGTCAACTAAATCACCATCTTGAAACACACCACTCCATCATGACATGTCGTCAAAATAGCCAAGCCGAGACACGACATCAACCTCTCCATGCATCTTGTACCCCAGCAGCCATTCCCGTCTCTCTGGGGCCACAGGTTGCATCACTCTGCTTCCTCCCCCTGTCTATCAAACCGCGCACCAACAGACCTTTTCCTAAAATAATCTTTGGTACAAGTGTTGTGGCGGTTTCCTTATCTTTACCCCCGTCTCAAGCTCCCGCTTCTCACTTCCCCATCTAGCCTAGCGCTCTTTTCGGAATATTTTTTCGAGATAAGGGCCACAGAGAATTGATGAAGGTGAATAGATTTATGGAAATGGAGATAGGAGGGTTTTGAGACGAGAAAGGGATCTGCGGTATGATGTTAACGGAAGATGGGATTCTTGAGATCGTGATGCTGATGTTGGATCGAGGACGAGGCGGGAGCTCCGATGAGGGAGTGTGGAGTTCCGATATCTACCAATTCCATGGGTTGAGATAAGGTGTCTAGGAGGCAGGGGTAAAAATAAGAACGAGGATGAGGCTGAAGGGGCATTCTGGATGTATGAGATGGCCAGTTTCGATTTTGACTTGAAAAGGATGTACTGTTGTGAAGTAAAGCACCAGAGGCAAGTAGTGCTGTTGAGGAGGGATATGCTACCCGTGCTAGTTGGGTTTCCCACTTTTTGAGAGTCATTGGATGAGATTGAGTGTCCAATCTGAAGAAGATGAGACGAAAAGAGGGCAAGATATCAGAACAACATGGAAATGGAGATCAGTTTTAATCATGCGGGTCTAAAAGACAGTCTAACCCTTCGAAGTTGCAAAATTGCTGTCAAGAGTTCTCAATATGGAATCCCAACCAATCTTTTGAAATCTATGTCTCTCTTTGCATGTTTGGAAAGGGAAGCTTCGAAAGGATATCGACTAATAGAATTCTATATTCTTTATTCCTCGGTTATCATGTTCTTAAGTTTAAGTCTCGAAGAACGCGCCGGACTTTCTGGCATTTTGGTGTATCTCTTACTGGAATACTGAAGGGGAACTCAGAGCGAACATAGAGAACTTGTACCTCGTGCTCCACGGTCCCGTCGAATGCTGCTATTCCCACTGTAGCCTCGACGATCATTCGTCTGCTTCAGGAGCGAGTTCCTCCAAGCCCTTATTGCAAATGTGCTTATGGTACTTCCAGTCGGCTTTCTGGTGATCTCTGCTACAGTACCGCTGGATTCGACAGCCCCCACACGCCGTCATGGCCGCTCCTGTGACTCTGCAAGAAGCAACACCACAAACCAAACTCTGCTCCTGCATACTCCTCATCATCGTAATCATCTGACGATCCATGCCCTGAATCTGATCCACCAAGCGGTCGGCAGCCCTGCTAATCGTCTTGACCCGACTGTTTTTATATTCTCTCTTCCAGGTGCGGCATCTGGGAATCAGCTCGTTGATCCGTGGGTGTCGGGTCTCCATCTCGTCCGTGTAGAGAAGTAAGGTCGACAAGAATTGCAAGATGCTGCCGAAGTCATCGTCGAATGTCGCAGGAGGGAATGGACCGATCATAGGTCTTTGGACATTCTTCATGTTGTTTGGGAATTCGGGTGCTAGCATTTTCTCAACAACGCTGTTGACGAGGGTAGGATGGGTCGCGATGCGTTTGCAGACATCGGGATTCATGTTGAGGAAATTGAGGAGGCAGATGGCGGTCGAGAAGTCTGGCCAACGGAGAAATTAGCAATTGCTTGATTAAAATCGCTCTAGGAGAGCTGGGACATTGAGGCGGGGAAAACTCATGATAACAACTTATAGAATGTAGAGGGATATCTCGACCAATACTTACAGTATTGTGGCGAGGAGGTATCATTGAGGATAGTATCATCGCTGGTTTGGTATTCAATAAGAGCGTTGAGGTATTGTGAGGCGATTTGGGCAACCTCGTGGTTCTGTGCACCAGGAGCTTCATGTTGAAGCACGCCGACTTGGTTATTCAATGGTACAGGAGGCGATGGTGGCAACTCTGGATATCTGAGAGCAGCGAACCCGATCGAGTGGAGGGTCATGCCATTGGGAAAGTTTGGAGGAGCCATGATGGTAGCTATTGTGGTTATGAGATGTTGGCAGGAAGCAAACGTTAACTTGAGCTGGGAAGTCGCGTTGATGAGGGGTAACGCGCTAGAGGGTTTTAAGAATCTCGAATACACGTAAGAGAGAAGGGTATCACCTACCACTTCTCCAGATTCTTCGAGGCCTCTTCCAAGACCCCAGAAACTCTGGGGTACCTCCTGATATATTTAGTGGCACTCCCTTGTCTTTATTCTGTTTTGAACGTTATTTGGTATCTCTCCTCTCTGATTATGCAAGGCCTCACAGCAAATCATGTGTTGCCAGCGGAGCGCAGAAACAGCGGTGAATGGCATGACAGAGAAGGCGCTTTTCCAAAACTAGTGCTAGGAAGCCAGAGGAGCTCGCGTTCTTTCATCCAAGAGCAAGACAGATGAAGATCACAACGCAAGCACGTATCAAGCCGCCAATTTTCATAAAGCACTGCATTACCAACTACTTTTAAAGGAAAAAGAATCTACTATAATATACAAAAGTACATCAAATCTTACAAAGAGTCGTGAATCCATCCATCCCATCCCATAAAAATCAAAGATCAACGCCCCGGTATAATGCAAGTCATCAACCACGCCCAAAGGGATATCACCGAAGCCATTTTCCTATCTAAATAATATTCCCCTCCCCAGTATCAGCAGGTATACTGCTCTGCATGCTCATTCTAGAATGGTTGCTCTGCGCCGTATCTGCGAACCTAGCCTTCTTGCTCTTGGCAACGAGGACTTGAGCAGGACAGACAACGATCTCCTCATCGCCTTCACCACTATCATCGCCCTTCTTGACGACGAGGGGGAAGAGTACGATTCGTACAATGGCTTTTTGGGCCTCGAGATCTTCGTTTGAGACTGTGTCTCCACTACGCTCGTTCATGAGAGCTGCATTGAAGGAGACTTTGCTTGCGAGGTCGCCGTTGGCGTCGTATTCTGGTTGTAGAGGTGGGAGCATCATGTACTCTGCGCGTTGGCAGCGCATCTCAATGGAGAGGTCGACTGCTGCCTTCATGACTCTTGTCAGTTGCTCCTCAATTTGCGCCTCAAGGTTGCTGGGAGGTGGTAAGATCTCCGATAATGTCTCAATGATCGCATTCACAACTGCTTGTGTGTCTTGCTCCCGCTGTTGTTTGAATGCTTCGCGCCTCGAGAGAAGAGTGAGTGTTGTCGCTCGCCACGAGTGGACTGCAGATGCAGGACCGACCTCAGAAAGAGTCTTCTCAAGTGATTTGAGCTTTTGTCGTTGTTCTCGGTCCATTCCAAAGAGATATCTTGTGAATACAAATTCCCACACCATTGTCATTGTCATGGACATGAAGACATCTCTTCGCTTCACTCGGTCTGCAAGGTAGTTGTCCACGTCTGAGCCATCTAGAATGGCGTTATCGAGTCGATCAATGGTCTTATCGTTGTTGATCTCGCTTGTAAGTCTGCAAGCTCTCATATCGGAGAACTTTGAGAATCGCAGCACCCATTGTTGTACGTGTTGGCAGAGCTGCTGGCAAGCATTGTCGAAATAGTCCTCGTCCCTGACCGTTAGGAACTCAAGTCCCTCGTTGGCCTTCGCAGCCAATATTTGTCTTTGCATATCCCGAATCTTCTCCTTCGCCGCATCCAACTCTGCTCGCAACTGAGCAATTTCCTGGTCCTTAACCTGTACTGCCTTTTGTACCTCACCCCTCACTAGTCCAGTCATCCCAGACGATAGTTCTGTGTGTGCATTTCGTGTTTCTGCCAACTCTCGAGTAGCCTGAGCATGTTGTGTCTCGAGCATGACATATCGGTCTGAATGTTGTCGCGCAATCTCCACATTCGCGCTCGTCAATCCCTCATTCACCTCAGTGAGCCTTGTAACCTCATGTTGTAGCCAGTCGAGTGTGCGTTTGAGGGCGTCGATTTCGGCATCCTTCTCGACCAAGGATGAAGATGCGGCTTGCGATGTATGTAGATCTCGTTCGGCCTGAGCTTTGAACTCCGCGAGCATGCGATTTTCGTTTGCTAATTGATCGACTCTATTTTCGAGCTCGAGAACTTGCATGCTTTGTCGTCGGCGCATGCTGTGGGGTCGAGTCGGAGACCGTGGTGAGCCCATGCGGCCTTCACCAAAGCCATCCTAATTCAGTTGTTAGCATCAATTTCATTATCTGCGATAAATTCAGCTTACATAGACGTCCGCCATGTCTTTTGCCCGGACTCGGCCCTCGTTTGCAGTTGGATTTGCTGTGTTGACAGTTGAAGCGGTGATGGCGGCAAGCTCAGCTTCTTTAGCGAGGTCAGGTTTGCTCCGTTGGCTGAGAGACCTCAAGTCCGCAACTTTACGATCGCTACGGCGGAGCGGAGGCGTGCCCGAGCGATTGCTGTTCACGCTGTCTGGTCGATGCAAATCCGGAGTGCGCAATCTGCCTACGCCTGAGGATGATCTTATGCTTTGCGCGCTACCAGGTCGTTGCTCTCGTTGTTCCTGACTTAGCTTTCGAGCTGCAGCAAATCCAAGAGTCGCAGCACCTGCGATGGCGGCACCAGTTGCCAAATCATCGTATCCTTTGGGCTGTGGTCTTTCCGCGGACGTGAGACCCGCATATTTGTCTTCTTTGGGCTTCTGGGATCGTTGATATTCTGGACTGTCGTGATCTGATGGTAGAGATCTGTCTGATCGCTGTGATCCTGGAGTCTCGAATGCTGGTCTGTGAGGTGGAGGCAAGTCTGGAGTTTCTGGACCTAGCTTTTGAATTCTCTGAGAGTCGGGTGTTTCGAAGCCTTGAACTCGTTGCTTCACGATGTTGCCAGCTCTGAGAGATGTCGATCGGACTGCGTCTGGCGACTCGAACTTCTGCAGACGTTGCTGCACAAGGCTTCCTCCACTTGGTCTGCGAGATGCATGGATCGTAGGAGTTCTGTGCAGCTCCGTATGCGCCTCTTCTTTGACCTTCTGCGATGGTAGAGTATCTCGGCTCGAGGGGCCATCGTCATGGTGTGGAATAGGCTTCTCTTCAGTGAGTCGTTGTGAGCGATAGAAATCTGTTGCCTTCTCGCCTTTCGGCTGTGGGGAATCGTGAACTTCAACAGATCGCTTTCCATCCTCGTAATGCTTCTTCGATGATATTTTCGACCGTTGTGATTTGTGTAGGTCGACAGTCTCGGCCTCTTCATCGACTGAAGGCCATGAAAGTCTGGCGATGGCATCATCCGTAGAAGACACAGGTGCTCGTACCTTCTCTGCGGGCGAGAAGTCACGGAGATGAACCCCGCTGTCACGAACATGCTCATGAAGATCAGAGAATCCTTTCTGTGGGGGAATTGGGGACTCGTATGCGCTATCCCTGTGTGATACGGCTGCATCGTGGTGATGGCCACTAGGATGTTGTTCTGGCTCCAGGGTTTCTTCGTGGACAACTGGCATAGAGAGGCGTGCATATTTTCGGCTACTCAAAGGTGTGGATTGGCGATACTCAACAGGTGAGTCGTGGAAGGAGCTGTCGACGTCGTGGGGTTCAGTAAAGTCCCCGTGGGGAGTCGAGATGTGTTCTTGGCTGATTGGTGGTGCGCTCTCGAAGGAAATATTCCTTTCATCAGGCGGAGTTGTCACAATGCTTCTGGGTTGTTCAGCATGATATGGCAGCCCAGCGGATCGTGTAATATTATCTTGATGCGGAACGTCCTGGAATGAATCTGATTCGAGAGTACTGTCTATGTCTGCCTTACTTTCTCCTGATCGTGGAGCAATAAACTCGTGGAACGAGTCCTTCGGTTGCGACTTTGCTCCTAAATTGTCTTCACTTGCATGAGTAAAAGAAATTGGCGTTGGGTCGATTTCAGGCTTGTGTTCTGCCTCTTCCTCCTCCAGTTTGCTGAAAGCATCTGGTGCGAATGAAGGGAAATATGATGCTGGACCCGAACGTAGAGCCACATCGACTTTACTTTCTCTGGCGGTCACTTCTGACTGCACCTCTTCCACTGCGGCATGTCTGGTGTCGTGAATTAGTTTTTCCTCACGAGGAGGTGACCAAAATCCATCGTCTTCGTCGTCCCGACCCTCATACGCTCTCGGCTTCTCACCTTCCCACAAGGACGGATCATCAAAGACATCGTTGGTTGGCGTTCTTTTATCAATGCTCTGCTTCCTCTTCTCCTTCTTTGACAATTTTCTTACTGGCGTTGTAGCTTCCGATTCCGATGATTCCTTTGCTTTACCGAACAATGCTGCGCTGGCCAAAGTTGCACCGGCTACAGCTGCAAGGGCAGGAATGCTGCTAGACTTATCTGATGTTTCTTCTTTGGGAAGATCTGCTCCGATGGGCGGGTGTGGAATATCTGCGGGCTCAACCTGTCCAGAGTTCCGCTTCTTTCCCTTCTTCCCTTTCTTCGTCGGTCGGAGGAAGTCATCAACAGGCGCCGACTCGGTTGTGCTTGGAATGTGAGATAAAGCCTCGTCCTTTGCAAGGTCGTCAATGATTGGATGATCTCTCACTACTTCGGCCTCCTCGACTTCATCCGCCCAGGACGTCAAAGGCGCCTTTGCGGTGCTTTGACCATCGTCGGCGCCTACAATGAAAGTAGCCTGGCGCTTTCGTTTGTCTTTCTTCGACGACTTTCTAGACAAGTCGGCTGGAGGGACATCCCTAGCCTCTTCATGATGCATGTCGATGTTGGTGTCTGGAATGGCTTCGACAAGGGGTGCTTCCCTGGCAATGTCGGCCTTCTCGAAAGATACTGGGCTCGAGGTGAGACGCCCAGGCGCCTCGGGAATATAGTCCTGGGCTTCATGCCTTGGGAATAGGTCAATTGGACCAGGGCCACCGGACTGGACGAAGGAGCCTGGTTCACTTTCTGAATCGCCTCGAGAAGCTTTCTTGCCCTTCCTATCTTTCTTTGATCTCTTGCCGACGAAGGCGAATTCATCCACCGGCTCTTGTTCTTCCACATTTTGAGTAGCTGCTGGTGGAAGATCGTTTTCGTGGGACTCAGCAATGTTCTCAAGTTGTTCAGGGATTGAGTCTTGAGAAGCGGGCTCGGCAGTCAGGATGTCAGCTAGTTCGCGCTCTGCGGGCTTTCCAAAATCATCCGCAGTAGACATTGGAGGAGGCTTGGCAACCATGGGCTCCTCGATTGGCGTTGAAAGACCCGATTTGCGCTTCTTCTTGTCTTTCTTTGAAATCTTCCTGGTCGGACCACTCCGTTCTCCTTCAGGCTCGGTAGTACTTGGCTCTGGGAAGACTGGTGAATCTTGGTCTTGAATCATGCGCTCCGTGCTTGTTGCCACGATTTCTGGGTTGATATTCGGAAGTGCAGAGGCTGGGCCAGGTCCAGCCAGAACTTCCTCCTTCAAGTTTGACGGTATATCTTCTTCGATTGGCGTTGAGAGTCCAGATTTGCGTTTCTTCTTGTCCTTCTTTGACTTTTTGGACGAGAAACCCCATTTCTCTTCGGGTTCAGCAGTGCTTGGCTCAGGAGTCATTGTGAAATCTTGGTCATCGATAGAGCGCTGTGAGATAACTTCCTTAGCATCCGGGATGACCTCTAAAGCTATGGTAGGCTGGCTAGGCTCTGTTACCACCCCTTCTTTCCTATCTGCAGAAATAGGTTCCTCAATAGGTGTTGAAAGTCCAGATTTGCGCTTCTTATCCTTCTTTGACTTCTTAGGTGAAAAGCCCCATTCCTCTTCGGGCTCTGCAGTGCTTGGCTGATCAGTTGTTATGGAATCTTCCTCATTGACAGCACGCTGTGAGCTAGCTTCTGGGATGGCTGTTGGAGAAATGAAAGGTTGGCTAGGTTCAGCTAAAACTTCTTCCTTCGTGTCTTGTGTAGGCAAAGGCTCCTCAGTTGATGTTGAAAACTTGGATTTGCGCTTCTTTTTGTCTTTCTTTGACTGCTTGGATGGTAAGCCCCACTCATCTTCTGGCTCTGGCAAAATATCTTTGGTTTCGAGTGGTGCGGAGATACCAAGTTCTCGTGTGAGTGGCTCCTCAATTGGTAGTGTCTGCTCCTGAACAGGTTCTCTAGAGACAGGAGCCTGCTCGGCGGCTACGTGGAAAGGCTGTTCTAGCTCTAGAATGGTTTCCCCAATTGGCGTGGACAGACTAGATTTCCGCTTCATTTTGTCTTTCTTCGATTTCTTGGTCGGCGTATATCCCCATTCATCATCGGGTTCTTGCAGTTCCTTTGAAGTTGTTGGCAGATCTTCAGTCGTCTCCTCCATAAACTTGTCAGCGGGAATAGGCTCTTGGATATCCTGTGGTGGCAGTTCACTCTTCAAATCTTCAACAGGCTCTAAGATGGGTTCGAGCGATGTGGATGTTCCAGAACTAGCCTTCGAAGTCCCCTTTTTCTTATCCTTCTTTGACTTCTTGGATGGAAGACTCCACTCGTCGACTGACTCCTCGACAATTTCCCGAGTGGTGTTTGGCTGACTCTCGATGGCAGGCTCTGTTTGCTCTGGAATGGCCTTCTCATGGATGCTTTCCAATGGCAGAGATGGCTCATCAGCCACCTTCAGATCAGTGCCAGCGTCAATGGGTGTCGAGATTCCAGACCTCTCCTCGGAGTCTTGTTTCCCTGCATCTTTGCGTTTCTTCTTGTCTTTCTTGGATTTCTTAATGAATGCGAGATGTTCAAACATGTCTATGGGAGGTTCTTCAGTAGCCGTTTTTGTTGGTTGGCTGAATTCAATATCGCGTGCTTCTGTTGATTCAAGATCGGCTGGCTGGGCGGCAGGTTCTTCAACTGAAGGAGCCTCAATTGACTTCTCGAGATTTTGATCATGAACATGCTCTGGCTGTCTGGAAGGTTCTGCCTCTTCCATGGGAGTATCATCGACCCAAGAAGCTGACTGTAAGCTCTTCTGCTTCTTGTTTTTCTTTGACTTCTTCGATGAGAACTCAAATCCATCATCCTGTGGCTCTTCTACAGGAGCTGGTGCGGACGGCTCAGCAAAATCGCGACTTTCTGGGTCGGGTTGCACATCTCTTGTTTCTATTGGCTGTTCGGGAGAGTCATCAGAAGTAGAGCTCTGGAGCAGGCTTTGTCGCTTCTTCTTTTCCTTCTTCGAGAGCTTGCGTCCAAGACCAAATGCGGCAGGCTCTGCTACATTGTCTGTGCCGGAGCTGACGGCAGTGACATCCGCAGTAGGAGGCTCATCGGCGGCGAGGAATTGCGAAGTAGAAGCCTCGGGTTTTGGCTGAGCGAATGAGTCTTCAATGCCAGCTGTGCTCGTTCGATTTTTCTGGTCTTTCTTAGACTTCTTTGTAGGAAAGCCAAAGTCATCGTCAGCTGGTAGTGTTGATGTGTCTTGTGGAACTTCGAAATCGGCCGCCTTTTCACTCGTCACTAGAAGGTCTGGTTCCTCTTTACTAACACTCTCGGCAAGCGCAGCAGGAATGGCTGCTTCCTCGATTGTGTCGGGTATAATGCTATCACGCTTCTTTCCTTTTTTATCTTTCTTGCTCTTCTTTGTGACAGGTGCAAACTCATCCTCGGGTTCGGCGGGCGTAGGCTGGTCGATGTTTTTCTCGATGATTTCTGGTTGAGGTATTTCGTCTTGAGGTTGAATGAAATCTTGTGATGATGTTTCAGGCGGGACATCCTCCGCTGGAATGGAAGTTTCGCGCTTCTTGCGCTTCTTATCTTTCTTAGACTTCTTTGTCGCCGAGGCAAATTCATCTTCAGGCTCGGTAGCGGTAGGTTCATTGAGGCCTCGCTCGGGAGCAGCGAATTCCAACGGCTTGTTATTGGGTTCGGTAACGATCTCCGGCATTGGTTCAGAAGTGAAATCTTCACCGACAGTGTCACTAAGGAGAGTCGTCTCTCGTTTCTTCCCTTTCTTATCTTTCTTGGGTCTCTTCGAGATAGTAGCGAATACATCCCCAGGTTCAGCAGATGCCTCACGAACGCTTTCGTCCAATGGAGTAGCGACACCACTTTGCTGTTCAGACTCGCCTACGAATGCATCGGATGAGAAATCATCTTCGGTGGTACCTCGAAGCAGGCTCTGGCGTTTCTTGTCCTTCTTCAACTTTCTCTTGGAGCCAGAACCAAATTCTTCCTTCAATTGTCGTGCGAGCTCGAGTTGATCTTCGCTGTAGCCGACTGCTAGTCCATCGCGTGTAGGCTCTTGGGTTGGAATTTCAGGCTCGGGAGCATTTTCGGTGCCTTCAAGTGGTAATGACTCTGAATAGTGAGGCTGAGATCTCTCGCCGAGGTAGTCATCAGCTGTGGGCTCTTCGTCTCGAGGTGTCTGAGATGTGAAAAGTCGCTTCTTGTCGTTTTTGGATTTCTTCGAGGAGCCAGATCCAAACTCTGTTTGCAGTTGACGAGCAAGGGACAATTGTTCTTCTTGGTAGCCAGCGGCAAAGCCATCGCCACGAGGGGTTTCAGGCGCCTCGAGCTGTTTGGAGTTTTCACTAACTTCAGCACTCATAGTATGTGGCTCTTCAACGACCTCTCGTGCGAAATCATCGCCTTGTGCTAGAGGCTTAGAAAGATCACGCTTCTTCTTATCTTTCTTGGACTTCTTGGAACCAAATTCTTCCTTGAGTTGGCGAGCTAACTCGAGTTGCTCCTCACTGTAGAGACTTGGACGGCCACCAGTGTCTGGGCTCGCGCTAGATCTCGCAGCAGAAGGTTCAATTGACAGACTTCGTGCACGATGGTGGTCCTCGGTAAGATCATCGATGGCTCTTGACCTTGAAGTTGAAGCTTGACGGACAGGTGTGGCAGGCAAGCTTTTGCGCTTACTCTTGTCTTTCTTTGACTTCTTGCTACCTGAGCTGAATTCTTCTTGAAGTTGTCTGGCAAGGCTAAGTTGATCATTATCATATCCAGCCTTGAAGCCGTCGGGAGCAGGTTTCGACTCTACTTCTGTTTCTGGCAGGTGAGGCTCGTCAGAAGAGATGGCTTTAGTCTCAGTTTGTGGCGCCTCGCTCTGCAAGTCTAAAGACTTTGAGATGGTAGCCTCAGCAGGTATGTCTTTCTCATGCGCTGATCGATCATTTACAGACTCCGCACTGAGAAGTGCAGCTCCCACTGCAGCAACAGGTAGCAGTGCAGCAGAAGGGAAATAGTCCTTGCTCTTGTCATCGGGTACCTGACCGCTAGTCATTGGCGTGGCAGGTGTGATTGGCCAATCATCAGGCCCACCCATAGAAGTTGGCTTTGCGGAAGAGGTTTCTGGCACGGATAATGCAGTCTCTTGCTCCACAGCCTTTGAAGTTTCTGGTGCTATAACATCTGCAGGCATCTCCTCTTCCATATTAGAGGCTTGCGATTTCTTGGACTTCTTCTTGCCCTTCTTAGATGACGGCGTTGTGAATTCCTCGAATGCCTCAGTTGGCTTCTCGTCCGAGATGGTTTCTCCTGCTGGTGTCGCGGTCTCTGGTTCAGGCTCCCATGTGCTCGAAAACTTGTCCTTCTTTTTGCCTTTCTTGGTCTCAGTGAAGCCAAAGTCGTCTTGAATGAGAGTCTCTTGTGCTTGCTCCGTAACAGTCTCTGGAGCATCGATAATTGCCTCGGGTTCCTCAATGAAAGAGGTTACTTGTTCAGGTTCCCGAGCAGTCGATTTGCCCTTCTTATCTTTCTTGCTGCTCTTGGTGACGAATTCTTCCGGGGCTGGCTCGTCATGAGTGATGTCCTTGATATCGGTCTCAATATCGCGAGAAGATGGCTCTGGTTGAGTTGCTTCCTCGTCTGGTTCCCAAGCCATGGATTTGCTCTTCTTCTTCTTTTTCCTGCCCTTCTTGGTCTCGAGGGTAACAAATTCATCGGGCATGGAAGTTTCTGGCTCGATAGATTGCATATCGGGCTGGATCTCAAGGGATGAGGCTTCTGGCAAAGGTGCATCTTCCTGGTGTACAATAAATTCGGTAGGAAGATCGCGAGCAATGGCGTCCTGGGCTGCTGGCAAGGTAGGATCAAGTGTCTCTGGCTTTGGATGAATGTTCTCAGATGGTTCTTGAATTTGATGTGGGTCACTGGCTCCGAGTTCTTGAGTTGGGACATCTGGGCATGGTTCATGGATATTCATTGAATCTTGGTGTTCCACGCTAGCACTATCCTTTGGTAGAAGTTCAGATGATTTCTGAACAAGATGGGGGAATTCAACTTCGTTTTCATCCTTCAAGGAGATATCGTCCTGGGGAACAATGGCACCAAATGAAATTGAGGAAGGCTCCTCGACAATGCTCCGACCGGATTCAGGAAGAATTTCTTTAAATGCCTCGAGCTCGGGTTCCTCAGTGTCTGGTTCCCGTGCCGGCATCGATTTGCCCTTTTTCTTGTCTTTCTTCTTGTCCTTCTTAGATTTTGATATTGAGAAGGTGTCTGTCGAGTGATCGATGGGTGCAGTTGAAGTTTCAGAAGCATCACGAGTGGATTCCAAAGGGGACTCCAGGGTTTCGAAGACAGGTATTTCTACATCTGGTTCGGATGGAGTCGCGGACTTTGACTTCTTGTTCTTCTTCTTGACCTTTTTCGATACAAAAGCAGGAAACTCGTCCTCTATTTCCTGAGCAGGCGTAATTGGCTCTTGGAGGGTATCTTCAACTGGCTGTGAAGGAGGTTCTGCAATGATTGGCTCATCGAGTTGTGGTTCGGGTTCAGGCTCCCAAGGCGAAGATTTGCCTTTCTTGCCTTTCTTCTTATCCTTCTTCGACACGAAAGCGGCGAACTCGTCTTCAGGCTCTGCAGCAGGCGTAGATGTCTCGGTCACACCTCTGGACTCCTCAACAGGTGCTTCTTGTGTAATTGGCTTTTCAAGCTGAGGCTCCGGATCCCATGATGACGAAGATTTGCCCTTCTTTTTGCCTTTTTTCTTGTCCTTCTTTGATACAGGAGCAGCAAACTCGTCTTCAAGCTCTGCAGCAGGCGTAGATGTCTCTTCTTTCAGATCTCTGCTCGCTTCGATCGGTGCTTCTGGTGCGATTGGCTCATCAAATTGCGGCTCCGGTTCGGGATCCCATGTGGAAGAAGATTTGCCCTTCTTCTTCTTATCTTTCTTCTTATCATTCTTCGACGTAAAGGCAGGGAATCCATCTTCGGCTTCTGCGACAGGGGTGGGCACGTCCTCGGTAACGGTCTCGGGTGGTTGTTCGTCTAAGGCACCTGACTTTTCTGGCTCGGCTTCTTCCGGCTCCCACAATGAGGTAGACTTTCCATTTTTGCCTTTCTTCTTGTCCTTTTTCGATGTGAAGGCGGCTGGGAACTCATCTTCGACTTCCACGACAGGCGCAGGTGTCAAGACTTCCTCGGCGATGTCGCGATTGACGTCGTGAGTCTCTTCTATAATTGTTTCTGGCTGAGCAGGTTCCTGAGTTTCGGGTTCATCCCAAGACGCGGCGGACTTTCCCTTTTTCTTGTCTTTCTTCTTGTTCTTCTTGGACTTGAAAGCAGGGAATTCTTCCTCTTCCTCAGCAACGGGCGCAGGTGTTGGCGCTTCCCCAATCACATCACGACTCTCTTCGATAAGCGGTTCTGACTGAGTAGGCTCTTGACATTCTGGCTCATCCCAAGAGACGACTGATTTCCCTTTCTTCTTATCCTTCTTCTTGTCTTTCTTAGATTTCGAAGTAGAAAAATCATCGAACTGCTGGCTGTCCTTGACAGCAGACTGTTGTTCAGAGACCTCTCGGCTAGCTTCCAGTGATACTGGAGGAGTTTGAGAATCAATTTGCTCATCTTCGGCGTCCCAAGCTAAGGCAGACTTCCCTTTCTTGTCCTTTTTCTTGTCTTTCTTGGACTTTGGAGTGGCGAAGTCTTCTGTTTGTTCAATGGCAGCAGGGGTGGGAGGCTCCTCGATGATTGGTTCGCGGACGTCATCCAGATTTCGGGAAGTGGGCTCTTCGTCAGCATTCGCGATGCTGGGTCCAGCGTCAAGATTTTGAACTTTCGGGATATCTTCATCATGGATCTTGGATTCAGGAGCAGGGACGACTTGGACAACGTCTTGGCCGTATTCGATCGGGATCCTGTCTTTGTCAAGAGGTCCACTTTCAAGCACATCGCGAGTCAGCTCAGCGACATGTTCTCCAGCTGGCTTGATCTCCTCGTCATCTTCAGGCCATGTCAGGATAGACTTGTCCTTCTTATCCTTTTTCTTGTCTTTCTTGGACTTCGGCGCTGATGATGACTCGGCTTCTTCGGGAGGTGGCAGAGGCGTTTCGCTGATGAATTCTGGGCCGCTAGACGGAAGTAGCAATTCTGAGGTATCTTCGATATCTCTGGAGAGTGGAAGATCTACGGGAGCTGGGCTTGGCTCTGGAAAAGGCTCTTGTTCGTGAGCTGTCGGCACGGCTTCAGGTAACACAGGTGTGTCGTGTGTTGAGATCTCTTGGCGTTCAATGAGGTTCTTTGGGACTGGAAGTTCTGTCATAGGTTCCGGGACTTGTTCTGATGCATCCTCGGAGGATTTAGGTTCCCATGCGATCGACTTCTTCTTTTTATCCTTCTTTTTGTCTTTCTTAGACTTTGGCGTAGAAAAGTCATCAGCTGGTGCCGCCTCTGGTTCTTCAACAGGCCGTTCGATCTCCTTGGACCGTACATCTGCGCTGGTCGAGGGTTCTGGAACATCTCGACTGATTTCTTGCACTGGATTTTCAGTCTGATCTGGGACATCTTCAGAAATCTCGGCTCCCCAGCTCGAGAGTGACTTCCGCTTCTTTTTGTCTTTCTTGTCCTTCTTGGACTCTAGAGAGGAGAGTTCTTCGCTTGGCTCGGTAGCTGGTTCCGCAGTAGCAGGCTTTTGCGCAATGACGGGTTGATCAAAGTAAGCTTCTTGAAAATCACGAGTGATGGGGGTTTCTTCGAGGGCAGGCGTGCTCGCTTCGGGTAAAGGTTCAGCAGGCACACTTTCGTTGGTCTCGGGCTCCCAACTGAATGCCGACTTCTTCTTCTTCTTGTCCTTCTTCTTATCCTTTTTGGACTTGGAAGTAGAGAAGTCATCGATTGGCTCATTGGTTTGATCTTGGGCAGAAAGTGGCTCAGTGATTGGCTCGGTGATTGGCTCTTCAATAACAGGCGCAGTAGGTTCCTGGATATCACGAGAGACTGGGGTCTCATCTGGTGTAACATTGTCCTTTTCAAGAATTGACTTGTCACGTGCATCTTCGAAGAACTCAGGTTCCCAAGCTGATGCCGATTTGCCTTTCTTCTTATCCTTTTTCTTATCTTTCTTGGATCGAGGAGTAGAGAAGTCTTCGAATGTTTCAGTATCAGGCTCCGCGACGAGCGTTGGTTCAGTAGATAGTGACGGGATGGACTTTGGCTCGGCGATTATTTGCTCAAGTTCGGATTCCTTGATATCATGGGAAGCCGGGACATCTCTGGACACGACTTCAGTCGTCCCCAATGCCGGCGTTGCTGTCGCACTTTCACTCTCTTCTGGTTGCCAGGCAGATGCTGACTTGTTCTTTTTCTTATCCTTTTTCTTGTCTTTCTTGGATTTAGTTGTGAAGAACTCCTCAGCTGGATCAGCCTCAACAGGAACGGATGCGAGCGTTGCGGGTTCCGGAAGCACATCTTCGCTTGGGCGTATTGAAGTGAGATCGTCTTGTGTAGAAGAGCGGGAAAGGACCTTGCCTTTCTTCTTCTCCTTTTTAGACTTTGTCGTAAAGGATTCCTCAACAGGCTCTTGCTCGACCGCTGCAGGTGCCTCAGTCTCGGGAAGAACGTCCTGACTTGTGCCGAAAGAATTCAGGTCATCTTGAGTCGAAGATCTTGACAGACCTTTGCCCTTCTTCTTGTCCTTCTTCGACTTGGGAGTGAAGAACTCCTCAGCACCTTCCTGTTCAACCGGCGCAGGAGCAGGGATGTCGACCTCAGGCTCAGGTACAATCTCTCGACTGCTCTCGGGTAAAGTAAGGTTATCCTGAGTAGAAGAACGCGAGAGACCTTCGCTCTTCTTCCTGACCTTCTTCTTGTCTTTCTTGGACTTGAGGACGAACTCATCTGCATCTCCTGCATCCTCATATGCTGGGGTCTTGTCTTGTGCTGCTGAAGATTTGAAGGGATCCTCGAGAACTTCCCGAGGAGTTGAAAGTATTTCAAGGGCTCGTTGTCTCTCTTGCTCAGCGTCACGAGATTCAGAAGTTGGGGCGAAGACATCGCCGCTGTCCCATTCTTGAATGCTGTCCAACGCATCTCTCTCATCGTCGGTCTTGCGGGACATAGGCGATGATCTAAGCAAGTACGAACTGCGGTCCTTTGTCATTGGATCGATGGGAGACGGTTGGGGAGGAATTGAAGGGAGCTCATCTTCGCGGAGTTGGTGTTCGTTGGAGCGTAACTTATCCGGAGGTGAAACTTCCCGCTTGGCAGAAGGAAGGTCGTCCATCCAATTAGATTTGACTGGACTTCGACTGGGTGTAGAAGCAAAGTATCCGATCGTTGATACGATGCCTGCAGCCGCAGTGACTGCGGCTACATCCCTTCCGATCGAGTGGGATTCTTTCTCATGTTGCGGTGTCGAAGGCCGCTCAACATCTTTCGACTGAGAGTCACGAGAACTTGCATCTCTTGGGGCTTCAATAGGGCTCTCTAGGCCGCTAATATCTCGTGGAAAGCTTGGAGCTTTGGGAGTCGTCTGAGTTGAGTCTAAAAGCTCATGTGGCGCTGCTGACGCAAAGTCGATATCAAGAGACAGAGATTGTGCTCGACTTCTCGTCTCCGAATGTGGGTCTTCGGGAGCATCGTGGAAGTCGACGAGTGAAGAACTTCTCGAAGAGGTGGCTACACTAGGAGGTAATTCTGGATAAGGATCGCCTGATTCCTGGGATTGGACCGTTGAGCCTCTTCGGGCTACAGTCTCAGGTAGAAACAGAGGTTTGTACTCAGTGGACTTATCCCAAGAGGTTGGTCTGGATGGTCTGGTTCTGGGAAAGGCAAGGGATTCTGCGTTTGGAGTTGCGGGTGAATAGTCCGGAGAAGACCTGACGACGACTGGTGATGAAGGTGTTGACCTATTGCCCATTTTGAAGACTAACGGCACAGCACTGTGGCTTGGAGACTTCATCGGCGTCTCCTGTAGACTCCTTCGAATGGCTTTAATGCCTTTCTGTCGCGAGACGCGCTCGTCTTCTGGTGTATCAGGACGACTCTCAGGCAATCCCGGGAGTTCCTCGGCTGGCTCGACGTTTGGCGTGGTCGGATCACTTGGTGGTAATGGAAGTAGATCACCATACTGAGGATCTATCGAAGGTCGGAACTGTCGCTCTGCAATCTCAGGGTCGAGTATCTCGTCTCTCGCCGTAGGCCTCTCTGCACTCATGGATCGAACATGCTCTGCTGTTTCATTATTAGTATTAGCGGCATTTGATTGCCGATGCTGCTGAGCAGCAATCGCAACAGCAGCAGCACCCGCAAGGCCGGCACCCGCGCCAAGGGTGCCGGCATTACCTAAAAAAGAATCCTTCTTCGTCGAAGTTGTGCTTCCAGACCTGGAGCGACTTTTTCTTCTCTTCTCCCCATCACTTCGTACACCATCGTCGAGATCATCGTCATAATGGTGTTTGCCATTGCTTCCGTTGGATACAGATCTTGACATATCACTAACAGACGAGGCACTGATGCCACCGTAGATGCTTGAGGAATCAGGGACGGAATGTCGCTTCGACTTCTTGCTCTTCTTCACATCGTCGTCATCCTTGGCACCTTTTGGGCTATCGTCTCGAGTGCTAGGCTTTGACGTGGACCCAAATAGACTAGAAAAGATGCCACTCTTCTTGTCTTTCTCCTTACGAATGCTCCCCTTGCTCGTTCTAGACTCAGTATTGTCACCAGCAGGAGCAGAAGCCACTGATCTCGTGTCATCAAAATCATCTCTGCCACTTCTGGATTTCTTCTTTCTTCGTGGCTCTGAATCGTCATATCGCGAAGCATCAGCTGATACTACTGATTGAGACATATCGCGGTCAGTACTGCTAAAGATCCCGCTATCCCTGTTCGAAGATTTTCTTGACTTTCGGTCCTCATAGTCTCCATCTCGGCTGACTTCAGAAGGAGTGCTAGGTGGAAGAGAGACTTCTTCAGGCTCACGCTCGTATTTCTCACTTCGACGTTTCGACTTGTCTTTGGTGCTTGATGACCGGCCGATACCAATTTCGGAAGCGACGTCTCTTGAGCGTGGTGGTGACTCGTATCGTTCGCCGTCACGTTTCGACTTGTCTTTCGTACTCGGTGACCGACCGATGTCGGAAATAGCGTCTCTTGATCGCGGCGGAGACTGATAACGATCACTGTCACGTTTCAAAAATCCTCCAATATCAGAAGCCGCGCCGTAAGTAGGCACCGATCGAGGTGGTGATTCGTAACGTTCACTATCACGCTTCGATTTTCTGCTTGAAGAAACCTCTGAGGCAATTTCGGCAGGAAGAGCTGATCGAACAGGTGAGTCGTATATGTCACTGTCCCGCTTCTTCTTCTTCTTCTTGGACTTGGTGTCGGTCCACTCATCGTCGCCGTTCTTCAGGTCATCGAATGCGTCGACTGGAACAGACACTGTTTGCGCCTCACGGGAAGTCTCAACTATCTCATTAGGTGATGTTGATGACCTCTCGGACTTCTTGGAAGACTTTTTCGAGAATTCAGAGTAGCTCTCTGGTTCTTCAACAGTTTGTTCTGTGACAGGAATGATAACTTCCTCTTCCGCAAGGGCAGCCTTTCGAGCCGCCTCCTTGTCTCTCTTCTTTTGCTCTTTCTTGCTGAGCTTGGGCTCGACGAAGTAGTCGTTGGGCTCTTCGACTACTTCTCTTGTAGGGGTAGGTTCTTCGAGAGGTGTGACATCGCCACTCTGTCTTCTTTGCTTGTTGCGCTTCTTCTGCTCTTTCTTGCTCAGCTTGGTGGGAGTTTCAAACTCCTCGGCGGGAGGCGAGACGCTCTGCCAGTCTTTGGGAGTGCTAGCTACTTCACCAAGGATGAAACCAGATCCTTCACTTTCGATCACTGATGGAGGTATAGCACCCAAATCAGTGACTGTCTCGGCGAACGGCGCATGATAAATGCCAGGGCCATTGGATCCAGGTGGAGAATCGCGTCTGCAGAACAACGGATCGTTGATCACAATGTTTGGATCAAAGCCGGTATCTTCAAGTCCAGCCGCCACGGTTGCGGTGAAGTCAATGTCATCATCGAATCCACCAGGCATGTGCGATGAGCGAGGACTGGCGGGCTTGGGACCTGGCGATGGCGGACGTTGATCTCTTTCTCTTCGAGGCGGGCTCTTTCTTCGTGGAGGACTTTCTGGTTCGACGACAGCATCACGATATTCATACGGGCCATCGCATTTCTTGTCGTCATCCTTCTTAGATGATTTGGAAGTGTCACTTGAACTTGCAACAGCAGCTCCAATGCCCGCTCCTGCAACACCAGCAAGAATGGCGCCCCATCCTTTCGATTTGCTGCCAGAGGGCTTGACCTCCTTTGGCGCTTCCCGAGATGGAATGTCAGCATCCGAGACGAATTCGTCTCTATGCTCAGATGGACTCTCAACTTCGTAGTGCTTGAACTCGTTTTCACCCCAAGTGACGGCTTTAGAAACGGTAGAGGCAGTTGGTGATGCGATTACCTCGCCTCGAGGTCCAATCACAATATCAGATGCACTGACTTTTGGAAGGTCACGGTTGTCCTTGCGATCCTTGGATTTTGGTGAACGACCAGTCTCCGAACGAGATGGTTCTGATCGAGAAGGTTCTGAACGAGACGGTGGAGAGCGTTCCTTTTGCTTTTCAGGCACCGGAGATGGAGTAGGAGTTGGATAAACAAGGTTGAGAAGTGGACGAGGTCTTTCAGCATCGGGATCTCTCGTCAAGAAATCGGGTTCGGAATTAGCACGATTGCGGCCATTGGTTGGGGCCTTGAAGATGTGCATCTCTCTCGGCTCAATAACATGGTCAAGCTGGAAGTCGGCATTGGGAGCATCGTAAGGTCCTTTCTTTTGGTGGACTTCCATGCCAGGAGGAGTGACGATGCGGACGGGTTCTTCCACTTCCTTGCTGCTATACTTTTCGACCACTGAGCGATCAGGCGAAGGGCTTCGTGAGCGGATGACTTGGGATGCGATCTTTCGAGCCATGACAATCTCACGGTAAGCTCGGTCTGCCTCCTCTTGAATGCGTTCGGCTTCTCTGTCTCGATTCCTGTCTTCATCCCTATCACGAGACTTGTAATCGTAGTCAGAATCGCCTCGTCGTCTCTCATCTCTGCGCTTGTCAGACCGTGACTCGCGGTAATGCTCGGCAGCTATAGCAGCACCAACGGCAGCGACAGCAATAGGAGCAGTGAAATGCTTCGTCTCCTCATAGATGTCTTCAGCTTCGTGCAATGGAGCATCGCGAGAATCTCTGACCCGGGACCGCCTATCGTTCTCTTCTGAATACTCGACTTTGATTCGAGCATCGGACGCTAAGCTAGGGTCCTTAATCGAGTAGCCTCGCTTGCGAGTGAAGTCTGGTTCTCGCTCAACAGTAACCACAGTTGGTATGCGGTGACCTGCTGGCGATTCCGTTGTAGGAGTAGAGAAGGCGGTCTCTCTGGCTTGGTACTGGAAGGGGTCAACATTTGTCGAAGACACAACAACTTCACTCTTGGTGCGACGATCAACAAGTTCCGGACGTTCGGCACGTCGTTCTTCAACCGGACGGGTATCGATTCGGGACTCGACCTCAGAGCCACGTTCACTGCGTCTCTCTTCGCGTCGCTTTTCACGTCTCTTGTCTCGCTCATCTCGAGTTTCGTCACGACGCTTGGAACTCTTCCTGTCACGGTCGGTGTCGTCCTGCTTATCCATTTCCCGGTCTCGATGTTTGTCCTTGTCCTTACGGTCTGGACTGTCTCGTTTGGTTCGTCGACGCTCGCTCTCTTTTCTCTCAAGTTCTCGTCTTTCGAGTTCGCGTCTCTCTCGATCCTGTCGCTCAAGTTCACGTCTTTCGGTCTCTTGCCTCTCGGCCTCACGTCTGTCACTCTCACGAGCAGCCTCTGCTCTCTCGCTATCTCGACGCATTTGACGTTCTCGGTCCCGGAGCTCATCTTCACGTTGCCTATCCCTATCCTTGCGCTCATCTCTGTTCGACGTGATAGCTGCACCTACAGCAGCACCAGCAACACCAACCAATGCTGCTTGAGCCAAGGATGGGGTACGGGAAGATGAAGAGGTCTTCTTCAAGATGCCGCCAGATTCGGAACGAGTTGGATAGACAGGTTCATAGACGCTTTGAGAAACTGGAGTAATGGGCTGTGGTTGTTGTATTGGGATAGGACCTGGTCTGTTGGACACATAAGATGGCGGATCTGAAATTGCTGATCCTCTAGAAGCTCTTCCGGTAGCAAAGATATCTGGGTCTGAGGTGGGAACAGGATAGACTTGTTGAAGTGACTGTTGAGAATTGCGAACACTATCGTCCCTTCCTGGTGTCATCGGATAAGGATATCGTTGGCCAAAAGCGCTGACGTCGCTAACAGAGGACCATGAAGAGACCTCACCAAACCCAACTGGTTGCGTGACAATGCCGTGCAAGGAATTTGCTGGACCAAAAAGTCGAGGGTCGACAATAGTGTTTTTCCGACTCATCGGCTTCTGCTTCTTCTTGCCCCATAATCTCCATTTGCTCTTCGTGTTGTTGTCATAAGCCAATCTCAGATCAACACTAGCATCAGACTCATCATCAGAAGCAGATTCCCATCCATCTTCATCAAGTGTATCTGATCCATGTGATATCTTCGAAGGAGCGAGACCGCGACTCGCAGTCAGACCATGGCCGGTTTCCCTCGCACCAAGTATTCCGGGACTCTTTCCAGACCTCGCTGCCATCAAGTCCATCTTATTCTGCTCCCTGGCAAGCTTCGCAAGTCCCGCTCCAACAGCCAGAATCTCAGCTTCCGTAGCCGCCTTACTAAGTCCGCTCCTTCCATCTCTGCCATCCCTCCCCTCATTTCGTATCGTCATAGTCGTGTTCGTTCTTTCCCTCTCGCGATCGCTATACCTCGCATCATATCGCTCGCCATTTCCATGTCTCTCACTATATCTCTCACGATCGATTTCCTTGCCCTTCCTCGATCTCACTCGGCTCTTAGGTCTCTTTATGTATCCCGTCCCATACGCCAAATCACTATTTACCGAGCTGCTCGACGAGTTCCCAATCTTGAACAATCGGCTACTTCTGCGTCTGCGCAGTTTGCGCCTGTGTTCGGATGGCGCAGTGAAGAATGTACGGATGCCCGATCGGTTCGGTGGGAATGTACGCGAGATGTCGATGAGGCTCGAGCTGCTGGAAGAGGAGTAGGATGAGGCGTAAGCAGCTCTTTCTCGTTTTTGTTGATGATGTTCGGCGCCTTTCATGGAGCGCATTTCGGGTTCGTAGGAACGCTGTGGTTGTCGGAGTGGTTCAGGCACTATTTCTTCGTAGTGAGTGCTGCGTCGGGAATCATGTTTTTTCCTGCTAGAGTGAGATCGAGCAGGACTGCTCTTGCGACGCCGGTCGGCCATCTTGATGGCTGTTTAGGTGAGTGTAAACATCAGTTGTTGAGAGTTGTGTCCTAGAGCGTCGGGACGAATGGAGCTCCCGCGATCATAACAGTGCTAGGGCTGGCGTGTGGCTAGGGTACTTGAAGATTGACCAGCGTGTATCTTGGCAAGCTGACGCCACTCGTTCAGCTCATATCAAATTTGAGGCTTGAAGCTAAGAGTCCTCAACGTTTTGTTTGCCACTCAGAAATGGGAGTCGTACAACAACTTTCTAATTTTTTGTTGTTTACTGTACTGAAGTGGGTCATGGTCCGTGATGTGACGGCGCAGGGTTGGCTTCGTTTTGCGGTGAGAGGGAGAGCTATCACGTGCAAGACCATGATCCATGCTACTCGGTGATGGGATACACAGACCAGGGATACATACATCTCATCATTATCTACATCAATATGACTCGTCTATTCTTTTGGACAGCATAGGATGAGTTGGGCGTCACTTTCAAAGATGAATGTCCATCATCAAGGCACAACTTTTGAGATTTCTAGAGCACGAAGACAAGTTAGATATTGGGCGTTGTGATTGATAGCCAATGGTTGGTCGGCATTCTAGGATATCAAGGATACCTTTGGGCGCTGAAAAGAATTCAAACATTCGCTCGCTGATTTTGGAAGGAACATGCTAGTTGAAGATGTAGGAGGAGGATATGGAAATATATTATGATCAGAAAGATGAATAGAAGCTCGAACACTGTGAAAAGGAAAGAGACTGAGATTTAGTTGCACTTGCGAACCACCTTCTTCCTCCTCATAAGTTAGTACCCGCACTTAATGGCCTAAAGCAATCTGCAAAGAAAACAGTCTAAAGTAGGTGTAAAAGTCACCAAGTAGATTCCGATAATATCGCTATCCAAAAATCCATTTTTCGGCGCACTGCCATCGTAAACTAAAAATATAAAAGGTAAAAATCCGCCCTCCATCCAGAAATACATCTCTCCCTATCCACACACACAGCTCCCCAAATTCGTGTGCAACCACCCAGGTATGTTCACATCATCTTAGCTTCTATACATATATGCCCAAAATTATCACCGCTAATGCAAAAATAACCAAGGAGATCCGTTATATATAGTTGGTCCAGCCTTGTCTATTTTCCTGTCTGTTCTCCCTTCCTCTTCCCCCTCCTACTGGTTTGGAAATTGAAATCAGTAAGCCACACCTCTGTATCCCCCACCAGCACTATACTGAGGCGGTATCCTAGGAATCGTCGGCTGCCTCGGCGGAGTTCCTCCCTCACCACCCAAAGGCGCAGCACCCTGCACCAAATTCTCATGACTATCCATACTACTCAACGTTCTATGACCGTTACTTGTAAATGATCTCGCAGGGAACGAGTTCTCTGGCGTATACGGTCTTTCATTTCCAGATTGAGGTGTGTATGGTCGCATTGGTGTAGCGCCTGAGTATGGATTCGCGGGATCGTTTAGGAAAGAGTCGTTTTCGGAAACGGTTTTTACGAGGGGTGTTTTGGGGTCATGGTCATAGGCGGTCGTGCTGCTGTTGAGTTTCGTGGGGTCCATGAGCAGGGAGTTGCGGGCGTCGAGAGGGGTGAGGTTGTCGAGATCGCGGTTGAGTTTTTCTACATTCTTGTTAGCACGATTTTTGGAACGGGAGATGTGTGGGAAAGGGACGTACCAGCTTCCTTGCGACGCTTTCGGTGAGGATTCTCTTTGCAGCACATTATAATGGCGTTGACGGCGATTAGAATTGCAAGGACGCCGGTCAAGACAGATTGTACGGCGATGAGGACGACGCCGGTGACGGTTTGGGTTGTTTGGGCGATGCCGAGTTCTTCGACGAAAACGAGGATGCATACTACGGAGAGGGCGCGGACGAGTTGAATGAAAATGTTGATTACGTTTCCAGAGCGTCTTTCGTAGGGGCGGTTCCAGATCAGGAGCCCAAGCACTGCAGAGTGATGAGTAAAAAGACATGAGAAAGATTGAGCTCCATGACTTACTAAGGCATTCAATGATCAATTGAGCGACAGTTTGAGTAAGTCCGTGTCCATCAGCAGCAGCCAAAACACAGCCCTTGGCGAACATGTAGACAATAGCTGGGACGAACAGCCACCAGAAGTCCTTCTTGTAAGAATCATAAAAGAGACTGTACTTGAGCCAAAAGTCCTTGTTCTCGTAAAGTGCAGAGACATCTCCCTCCATCGCCTTGAGTTTCTTAGCTGTTTGCCAGATCTTGAAAGTAAAGAATGCAAGGACGCCAGTAAAGAGCGCGAGAGTGATGCCAGCAAGGAGTTTTGCTGCCCAAGAATCTCCGTTGGTAAATTGAAATATGCAGTATAGCACCCAGACGCCGTAAAGTACCAAAATTAATTGGACAATCGCCCGAGCCATGCTTCCCCAGTAATGCTTTCTGAAACCGACCAGGCCCTTTGGAAAGGATCCGAAAAGTGCCCAGGTTTCCAAGACGACCTTGAAGAACAGAATTCCAACTGCAATGGCAGCGATGACACAGGCGACAATCAAGAGGACAGTCATGAAAGTGTTTGCTTGCGGAACCGAGAGCTCCTCAACATATGCTTTGATACCGTTGACAGTGGTCTCGATGGTTGACGTCGAGTTCGAGGAATCCGACGTGGTGGCATTGCTTGTGCTCGTAGAGATAGAGTCTCGAATCATCAACATTCCATTGTACGCTCTCCTGGATACAGTAGAGGATTCACTGCCAAAAACTAGGGTTGCATTCTGAAGATACTGAACGCTGTCTTCGGTCAAGTTGCCTCCAGTGACTTTTCGGAAGTTATCGATGGAGGTTTGCATGGCCGTCCAAGGAATGATGCCAGTGGAGAATCCAAAATTCTTTGTGAAAGATCGGTATACTGTCGGGTAATTGACGGACATCATGCCGTTCATGGCAATGCCTTGGAACCAGGTGAAGACCTCTGTGAAAGATGGGCTCATGGTGCCTGAGCCTGCTGTACTTCCACCTCCAGCCGCTGCGCCAACTGCAGAAATTCCACCGACAAGGAGAGCCGCACCTGCCACACCTGCTGCCACATATGAGACGGCAGCAACGCTGACAGTCTTCCCATTGCTAACACTTGACGTTATACAAGCCACATCCTCTCCCGTATCCAGAGCCTTGAGCTCCAAAGTTGCTTGAGCAGCAATATCCGGGACGCTGAAGGCGATTGATGGGATCATTGACGCGTATGATGAAGGAATCGTTTGGGTACCGGATGCGGAAAATGTCCCTGATGGCACAGGACATAGTTGTTCAACGTATGTGCTGTCTGCGCAGGGGTTGAAACTGTTTTGATAAACCGATATCCCATATGCTGTCACATTCAAAGTTGCCGTACTACATATCATTAGCACCATTGTGTATATTCAAGCACGGTTGTCCTTACACATTCATCGTCGTAGCACTCGTCCCTGCTACATTGAAAGTAACGGTTTTGGCATTATTGTTGTATTGAATATCGAGATTCTGGACCGTGATGTTGGAGTCGCCTAGACATGTGCTGAATCCTGACGTCTGGAGGATCTGATCTGCGAGACCTCTTCCCGAGAGGGTTGCGAGTAACAATAAGGAAATAGTCGAAATTTGTCGTAACATGTTGTCGATAGCAACGAAACGTTGCAGAAACCTAATGTGCCTCCTCCAATATATATGCTGATGTAGACGCCTCTATATGCTTCGATTGCTCAGATATTCCCACCCGTATGCAGCTGTTGATGTAGCAGTTTGTCAGATATCGGCAGGTCCGATTCCAAGTTTTTTCAAGGTTGCAAGTATTGTTAAAGTGCTGTAAGTGTTGAAGATGGCCAAGGTTCTACCTGGAAAGAATGGAAAAGTTCAGAGGGAGAAAATGGTTGATGTCGAAGCAGGATCCGGGATTGAGCTTCTTTGAATTTGGGGGGGACGGCGAGAGATGGAACGATGGGATGCCACGAGGAGGGAAAGCGACGGTGTTGATTGCACAGACAAAACGATGGTGTTCGAAACTTCAAAGAAAGGAGCCACACTGGCAGAAGGCGCTTGGATAGAGACACGAAAGCAGGAGAACGAAAGTGAGGAGACTCGGGGTCGACGACTCCAAGATGTGCAAGACCAAAGACTGATTCTAGATGGTGCATGCCGGGGTCCAAGATACCAGTGCCCCACTGAAACAAGCCATTTCGAGCGCCAATGAAGGGATGCTAAGCCACGCTGGTGGATACGCCGGGAACGGGACGATGAACCATTGGATGGCGACAACGGCTGGAGCAAGAGGCGCGGTGCACTTGACCACAAAGAGAATAGATCCACGGCATCCCCTGACCTAAGAGACATCGCTCTCGATGCCTTTTCATTCGCTGTGAAGGACCGCAGAACACGAGAACTTGAAACACTGCAAAGAAACGCCCAAGACGAAACGAAAACTTAGTTGTGTGTCCATCGACGTCAACGATGAGTTGATGATGTCCCGGAACAGATAAACTCTGTCGAACCATCGGAGACGATGACACTTTACGTGTCTGATATGCTAACTAAGCTAAGCCTTCCCCTTGCTCCAATAACCGAGCATACGCGTAAAGATTCTCACCGACTATGGAGACGATGAGCTCGAGATTTGTCCAAGATTAATACGAACACTCGGCGGCGCATGACGCTTCGTATCAAATGTAACCCCATTTTGACATTTTCTTGGGGAAAGCTGCCGATCACTGCCTAGAAGGAGGGTTGTTTGGGTTCATCGCATCTTCCATTTTCCAAGCCCAAATGTGGAGGGATTGGGAGCTCGCTGAAAGCTGGACGTGACGAGCGTAACGACTGTCATCATCACATCCATTTGGTCAATATCAGAATCTCTCATCATATCAACTGCGCTTTCAAAGGTCTCAGTGGTACTTTGAGAGATAAAAAAAAAAAAAAAAAGCACAGACTGGATGATGCGAATCAAAGCCGCCCCACTGAAACCAAGGAGAGTTTCTTAATGCTCCAGTGGACTCCTAAAAATAGCATATTGAAAGCGAGAGACAGCTACCAACCAGATGAGATCGGTCTTCACTTTTCAATAAAAGTCAAAAGAGGGAATTGTACTTTAAATGGTAATTTGAGCTCATCTTGATTCTTGAATTATATTTATATCTTGACTTCTCACAGAGGTTTTCAAGTATCAAATTCGTCGTTCGCGTGATTTCACGTTCCTTCTAGATCACGTGAACAAGTTCCATCTTGCACCTCCATCGTCTTGAGCGTAGCCCCAAGAGGATCTGATAGTGGTTGCTGTCTGAATCCGAGAAGCCCGTTAATAAAATAATGACGGAATCTAAATCAACAACAGACGTTACTTCGAAGTCCAGACGCGTGGAAATCTCGACTTCTAGCTCGATGTTTGCAAGCCACTCTAACCTCGCATCATGACTTACTGAAGCAACTTCTTGTTGGAAGGCTCATGTGAGCTACGTAATGCATAAGATTGTCGGATCCGAGTCCGGACAATCCCTGAGGGCCACCGACTGTTCCTGAAACATACTTCGACGTAGGAAGATAAGTGTATTCTTATTCGTGATACCTAACGGGTGGAGGACTCATTACCATCGGAATCAAACGCTTTTCACCAGTCTTGCATCTTGAAGATGAGCTACTCTCGTAAAGGGACCTCTCTGGTTGGTGACGTTGTACGCACAGCCCTCCATTACGATAAACGAACGGCGCATCAGACCTAATCGACGACAACTTTAAAATGCGAGGTGCATTGAATTTTGGACGAGAAGAATCTCACAAGGCCACATATTAGCCTTGCCAATCATTCCTTCTTGCCGTAGCTATTTTCGAATTAAAACGGCTCTGGGATTTTTCCATTGCTGCCTTCATTTCACTTAGCACGGCTGATTGATACGCCGTCTGATCGTGGAAATTCAGGTGCTTGATTCGTCGAATCGACTTGAGGCTTGATATCCCGGCCCCAACTCGTGACGACATTAGGTTCACAACACGTCGACCTCTTCTTCAGCTCTTCAGCATAGATCTTCCGATTTCGTTCTCTGTATTAATACTAGGCATCTTCTTTCCTTCTTTGTAACTTTCGCGAACCGGTATTTGTTCTTCGGGTCATCAACAACCTTCCTCATGACTGAGACATAAATCTCCTGTCAATATGGAAAAAAAATCTACAGACGTGTCCATCAAGGCAAATCATGATACATCGTCAAAATCCTCCAAGATGGATGATGCGAACGAGAAATCAAGACCTGGACTGGTGGTCACCGCCAAGGGCAAAGAAGAAGACTCAGGACCAGATTATTCGAGCAAGGCGGCGAACAAGACATCCTTCAAGGACTACCTAGTACGACATTGTCGTAGATCACCATCTCCATGTATGCTAACTACCTTATTAGCGAATCTTCACCTATTCTACCTTCTGGGATAAGGTATTACTGGCAACTGCAAGCATTGGCGAAATCGCCACCGGAGTGGTATGTTGCTATTCGGAATGTCTGAGATTGTAGGCTAACGAAAAAAGACCTTACCCCTGATGAACATCATCTTCGGTAAGTACCCTTCTTCTACAGGGACAATGAAGGCATGCTTGACTGACGAAAAAAAAAGGGAAGCTGGTTGGAAGCTTTGGTGACTACTTCGCACCGAATTCGACGACCTCCAAGGCCGAATTCAGTCGTAGTCTCAACAAACAAACGTAAGTTTTGTGATCAATGCTCTACTCCTGTTCGGCGATTGTGACTGAGGTGGCTGATATCTCTTCAGACTTTACATAGTGTACATTTTCATTGCAAGATGGGTCCTGAGCTATGTTTCTATCTTTGCCTTTCGAATGGTGGGACTTCGCTGTTCTGCGAGACTGAGGCTCGACTTCCTCAAGGTGAGACATGACCGACTGCGTCGAGTTTCTCATTTCGACTGCATGACTGATAACCACCAGGCATTATTCGCTCTCCCCGTATCTACCCTCGATACTCTTCCAAGTGGGCAGGCCTCAAACACACTCACAAACACCGCCAACATTCTGCAAATCGGTATATCCGAAAAGTTGGGAACGTTTCTGCAATTCACCACCTTAATGATCGCTTCCATTGCCATCGCTTTCAAATACTCTTGGTCATTGACACTCGTCACAAGCTCCGTTCTAGTATTTGTTGGCACTGTGTACGGTATTGTCATACCCATCGTCGTCAAAATGACAAAAGAGGTAGATCATGCCGATGCAAAGGCTGCTTCGATCGCTGGCGAGGTGCTCGGCTCAATTCGAATGGTGGTTGCCTGTGGTGCCGAGGGGAGAATCGCGAAGAAATACGCTGGCTGGATTCAAGAGTCGAACAGGAGAGGGCTGAGGAAGTCTCCTGCGCTTGGAGCTCAGTTTGCGCCTTGTAAGTATTGACGTTTACCATATCCACAATAGGCTTCCGTGCTAATAAAATCGTAGTATTCTTCGCCGTCTACGCGCAAGTATTCTGCAATAGTCCCATTTTGCCAATTCGCTGACACAGTATTAGAACAATGGCACTATCGTTCTGGTTTGGCTTCAAGCTCTACCTCCAAGGCCACATCGACAATATAGGATCCATTGTGATCGTACTCATGTCCGTGATGATGATTGCTATGGGTCTCTCGCAGACAGCAGCACCCATCATTGCTATTTCTGCAGCTGCAGGTGCAGCAACAGATTTTTTTGCCGTCATTGACGCTCCAAAGCCAGATCAAACTGGTTTGAAGGACCCTGATGTCTCGGCAGCCTCAGAGATTGAGTTCCGGGATGTGAATTTCGCCTATCCAAGTCGCCCTCATGTTAAGGTTCTGGATGATCTCAGTGTATGGTTTGCTTACTGATGCTATTGTTATTCGGAGGCTGATATCATCTGTAGCTCAAATTCGAACCAGGCAAGATCACAGCCATTGTTGGCGCATCAGGATCAGGCAAAAGTACCATCGTTGGCCTGCTGGAGCGCTGGTATGAACTCGACGCCGAGAAACGCTACGTCCTTCCGGAAAGTGCCGTGAAAGACAAGAAGAAGACAGACGCAGAACTTGAACAAGAGAAAGCCGAAAAAGAGCAGAAGAAGCTCGAAGAAGAACTCGAAGGACAGAAAATACCAGTGGAACTCAGCGGCTCCATCCTCATCGGTGGCCAAAATCTCGATGGCATAGATTTGAAGTGGTGGAGAACACAAATCGGACTTGTTCAGCAAGAGCCTTTCGTGTTCAACGACACTATTTTCAGGAATGTGGAGTTTGGGCTTATTGGATCGCAGTGGGAGCATGCGGATGTGGAGACGAAGAAGAAGCTTGTGGGGGAGGCTTGTAAAGAGGCTTATGCCGATGAGTATATCTCTAGGCTGCCTATGGGCTACGATACTCAAGTGGGGGATGCCGGCATAAAATTGTCTGGTGGTCAGCGACAACGTCTTGCTATTGCTCGTTCGATCGTTAAGCGGCCTAAGATTCTCATTCTCGACGAAGCAACGAGTGCGATTGATGTACGCGGAGAACGATTGGTTCAAGCAGCATTGGACAAAGTGAGCGAAGGCCGGACTACGATTACCATTGCCCATAGGCTCTCGACTATCAAGAAGGCTGACAAGATCATCGTTCTTAAAAAGGGAAAGTTGGTAAGTGGCCTTCTGGAGTCTCTTACAACACACTCTTCATGATTACCACAATGTCTCTTGTCTGATCAGAAATTTACTAACCTTTAATATTGCAGATCGAAGAAGGAACCCACAGCAGTCTGCTCGCAGACGAAAAGGGAGCATATTGGGCACTCGTGAACGCACAAAAGCTCTCCATAGGAGAAGACTTCGCTGGAGAGTCGAATCTTGACGAGGATTCGGCGGACGCCATACAGCGTGTTCTGAGTACCAAAAGCGAAAAGGATAAAGACGTTGAAGCAGAAGTCAAATACAAGCCGAGAGGATTCTTCGGTAGTTTTGGACTACTGTTGAGGGAGCAGACTAAGCTGTGGCCGTGGTATTTGATTCTGTAAGTGTTTGCTCTCTGTAACTAGATGAACGATGTAATAAGATTATAGGGCGATTGGTTGTGCTGGAGGTGGTCAAGCTTATCCACTGCAAGCTTACATCTTCAGCAAACTCATTAACGTCATAACCTTTATCGGCCCTGCTCTCCAAGCCGCAAGCAGTCACTGGTCGCTGATGTTCTTCATTCTTGCAATTGGAACCGGACTTGCATATTTCATCCTTGGCTTTTCATCCAATACCATCTCCTCAGTAAGTCCTTCCTGGTTCAATAACAAACATGCCACTAACAATTCCCAGAACATCGCTTGCACATACCGCCAACAATACTTCGAATCCATCCTCCACAAACCCATCAAATTCTTCGACGAAGAAGAAAATTCCTCCGGCACCCTCACCGCCCGCGTAGCCAATGATCCCACCCAACTCCAACAAATGCTCGGCATCAACATGGCCATGGTCGTTGTCGCTGGTCTCGGTCTATCGGGTTGCATTATCATTGCGTTTGTATTTGGGTGGAAATTGACGATGGTGACGGTGTTTGTGGCCATGCCGATTATGTTGATGGCGGGATTTTTTAGGGTAAGATATGAGATTCAGTTTGAGGCTATGAATCAGGCAGTTTTTGCGGAGAGTTCGAAATTTGCCGCTGAGAGTATTGGTGAGTTACCTTTTTAGATTTTCGAACACCCAGTCGCCCTAGGACATTCCGATCCGCCGTTGGATGTTTGGTGGAGATTGCTAACCTAATATTCCGATATCCAGGTGCTTTCAGAACTGTCATCTCCCTGACTATGGAGGACATGATCTGTGAGCGGTACAATGTGTTGCTGAGAGGGCATGTCACCAAAGCTTTCAACAAAGCGAAATGGACAACGACAGTCTTCGCCTTCAGTGACAGCATTCAGCTGCTCTGTATGGCGTTGGCTTTCTGGTATGGAGGACAGTTGCTGGCTAATCGTAAAGAATTCTCTTTTCGAGAAATTGAACCGAGACTAACTTCTCCCTAGGAGAATACAATGCCGTGCAGTTCTTCGTCATCTACATGGCCGTCGTACAAGGCGCAGAGAGTGCAGGAACTTTGCTCAGTTTTGGACCTAGTAAGCATCATCCAAATTCCGTCAAAAAGTCATTACTGATATGCGTTACAGACATGGCTCAGGCTGCCGCGGCTGCAAATCGTATCCTGAGCTTCAGGATCATGCCCGACGAAGCGTCGAAGAACGCTCTCCAGCTCCAAGATACTGAAGGAGGAGTCAAAATCGAACTTCGAGACCTATGGTTCAAATACCCCACTCGAGACATCCCCATCTTCACTGGTCTCAACCTGACCGTAAGTCCACCCCCTCATCCTCAATACCAATCTAACATGTCTACCCCAGATCGAAAAAGGCCAATTCGCCGCCCTAGTCGGCTCCTCCGGCTGTGGAAAAACCTCCATCGTCTCCCTCCTCGAGCGTTTCTACACCCCCCAACGCGGCATCATCCTCGTCAACGGCATCGACATCTCCACCCTCTCTTTACCCACCTACCGCCAAAACCTGTCCCTCGTAGCCCAAGAACCCACCTTATTCCAAGGCACGATCAAAGAAAACATCCTCTTAGGAGTCGACGAACATACTCCTAATGAAGTAATGTACGCTGCTTGCAAAGACGCCGAGATCCATGATTTCATCATGGGATTACCGGACGGATACGGGAGCAACGTTGGGAATCGTGGGGTGAATTTGAGCGGGGGACAGAAACAGAGAATTGCGATTGCGAGAGCGTTGATTAGGAATCCGAAGATTTTGTTGTTGGATGAGGCGACTAGTTCTCTGGATAGTGAGAGTGAGAAGTTGGTACAGGCTGCGTTTGAGAGGGCGGCGAGTGGGAGGACGATGGTGGTTGTTGCACATAGGCTGGCGACGGTGCAGAATGCGGATGTTATTTTTGTGTTGGGGGAGGGAAAGGTGCTTGAAGTGGGAAATCATAATCAGCTTTTGAAGAAGAGAGGGGTGTATTATCAGATGGTAAGTTTCACATCCTTCGTCGTGGATGAATGTGCGAGAATGCTAACGATATGCAGTGCCAATCACAGGCACTCGATAAGTAGCGAGATTTGTTTAAGTTGCATTCGCTTTGTTCTTTCATGTACAGGAGACTGGAGCACACGCTCATTTTCAACTCCGTTTCTTAATATACTTAGACGAATCACCATCACATTGTAGATCGGATGAAAAAGACCTAAAGTATGGGTTTCTGCTCTCTTATTTAGCTCCTGACGAATGTCTGAAATCTGGGTGAAAAGTAGGGTGCCAGCATCTGGGAGGCATTGCGGTGAAATGAAATTTAGAGAGAAATGTCTATCCCTATACTATCCAGCTCCACGCTTTGCAAAGTCCCTATCCCACCTAAGCAACTACTGTACATCGCCTCGGCTTCACATAATCTTACAAAGAAAGGCTACTTGAGTAACCTTTCGTTCACTGAAGCTCATCCGCTCTTCACGTGAACTAGGAAGCCGAACGTGTGTATATCTCCCCAAACCTTCCTTTATTTAGTTGGGCACACTCTCTCCAACTTCCAAGTCACAATCTATGACGAAGACGAAGACCAACAGAATAGGACTGACTGAAGTCGATCCGTGTGTTTCCAGCCAGGTTGTTTGTCTTGGGCCAATCGCGATTTGTCTTTGCAAGTGTCAATATGCTCGTCCAACGAAGTTTGCTGTCAAATGTCTTTCGTTGTTAAATACTTATGTGTTATCGTGGAAAAGGGAGCACCTTTTATCGGCAGGTTATAGGTTGACTTTTTTGGGAAATGAGAAGTATATGGTGTCTGGATATCTATCTGTCTTGGCTCCAGTCCCTCATGCTCCCGACTGCTTGCGAGTCTCGAGGATCAACCCTTCATCGAATCTGAACATCTTAAGTGATCGAGATAAAAAGCTCACCGTCCCGAACCCCCACACTCCTGGGAAAGAAAGCGAAGCGAAAGCACGACATCGAAATGCAAATCACCAGCCCTAACCATACCTTGACCTCCGAGACGAGAGCCGAGACAGTCAACCTGCCCTCCTTTGGATCTCACTCCAAGTCTTCAATCAACAAGCATCTTGCGAATCCCTCCCTACTTTAACCTTATCTTCACAACTTCACATCTTCTCCTCCCCTTGCTGTCTCCCCGCCCGCTTTCCCGTTGTCCGAAAAAGCCTCCTCTGTACTGCAAGTCCGAAAGACTGTAACCCTACGGGTAAGTTGGAGCTTAACGTATGTCACTCCCTCCCGCACCAACCAGTTCGACGTTTCATTTCATCACACCGGTGCCTTCATCACGATTCACGTGCGCCAACCCTTCCCACCTCCGACAACCAGCTCATCTGCATCCCCATCCAGTCGCAAAGCGTCCTATCCGAAGCACCCCACCATCCACTCAGCAAGAGATACCCCGCCAACACCTCCGTACCCAGTATCCGAGTATACTGTACGAGAAGTCTGAAACTCGCCCCCACAGCACACCCAAACTCACGGTCTTGCCAAGACAAGGGTTCCTCTGACTCTGCTCTCGCCTTGAACCTTACCTTACCTGTAGAAGAGAGGCAGTTTCAGATGCTGTGAGGGCGAGCGAGGGAGCTAACACAGACACTGTTCTAGCGGTTCGATGGACGAACCCCCTGGTTTCAGTGCCAAGACTCTGTCACTGTTCGGTAAGAGCTCGGTTGGATTGGGGAGTTGTCTGTGCGTTGGGCGAAGACCAACGTTGATGGTCAAGCGCCGAATGTACCTTGCTCGGTTGTTCTGTTAAGGTTATACGAGAGGGGTGGAGGAGCACGGATGATGATGGTGAAGATCGTATTGGGCCCGGAAAATTTGTGAATCACCTCAGATCTTGACTCAAGCTCAAGACTTGAGAGAGTCAAGAATAGGATACAGCTTTCATATTCAGAAAGATAGTAGATAGTCTTGAAAGGTCATCGCATCTTCATTGGTCTTGGTATCATATCTCGCAGCGCGAGCGCAAGTAAAAGCCTCGCAAGTCAACGTCTAGAATTACATCCACTATCAAGTCTCTCTCCAATCTCCCAAGTTCTCCGCTCGTCCCATTACTTTATCGTATCATTCCCAAGCTCTTCCCAAAAACCATTATCATTAAACGCCTCAATAATACAAGCAACCTTCGCTCGAGTTCATGCTTAAAGCAAGAACGCAACTCCCATCGCACTCAAAAGCACGAACAACGACATCGCATTCGAGCTACCCGCACCAATACCAGTGTATTTTAGTGGCGCACTAGTTTGAGTTACTGGAGCTGTAGATGTCGCGCTGGCACCCGCATTCGCCCCTGATCCTCCACCAACCGTCACATTGCCCTCGCTTAACGTGAAATTCGCACAAGTGATTCGAGTCGTATTGGCGAAATGAACAGTAATCGATCTGTTTCCGAAGAAAGCTCCAAGACCGCTCACAGTTGAGGCGAAATCGTCATGGTAAGTAGCGATGAATGGATCGGCTTCGATCTTGCCGTGTTTACCGGAGAGGTCACCGACTTGACATGTTTGGGGGAGTGTAGAGTTGCAGGCTGGGGTCTCGCCGCGGATGAAAGGGTCGAGGTGGCCGAGGGTGGTGGTGCAATTTCCGTCGGCGGAGACGGGGGCTGCGTGGATGTGGTAGACTGAGTAATTTTTGTTAGTGAATGTAGTGAAGAAAGTCATAGGCAAAGTGAGGAGGAGGCAATGGCATAGAGGAGACTTACGGAATGGCCCACCGCTTGTAGGCAGATTCTCGAAGCTGACCTTGAAGTCGACGCCGATACCGTTTGGGGCTGCTACAGCGGAGACAGAGCCTTTGATATTGCCACGAGGATCGGAGGGGTTGAAGAACTCGGTGGTGGGAAGGTTAGCAATGTAGACCACTCCTGGCGGGTTGTTCTCGACGATAGACGCGTTGCCTCGAAGACCGGTGACGGGCTCGGTGGTAGTTTGTGCGGCGACGATAGAGGTGAAGACAGTCAAGAAGACGGTGAGGATACTGAAGAGATACATCTTGAAGTTGGTATTCGTGGAGTTCGTCTTATGATATGGCTGAACGAATATTAGCTACGTGTGCCAAGATATGTGGAAAGCATGAAGGTAGTTACCTGTTCAGGACGACGAGAAAGTATGAGCGAGATGCGGAACTCAAAGAGGAAGGATGGGGTCCCTTTTAAAGAAGTGTTCTACTAAACGAATATTGGAGCGATTTGTTCTAGATTAAGAGGAAGAAGAGGATGGGAGTTAGTAAGCTTGGCTAGGCGAGTTGATGGTGACTGTACTAGAATTCAGATAAATAAAATTCACTTTACCATCTGCGCAAGGGCGTCATTATGTTTTAATATATGAGCTATGGATAGACAAACAACTACCTGTGCAACCCTCCAAATCTGCACCCAACGGTACGATGCAGGAACCCATGCAACACTTACTGCGCCTCCTTTCGAGGAGGTCTCTCCCTCAATGAAAGGAAAGGGCGTCATCCAACCGTGTTGCTCTGAATGCAAGGGCGACCAGCCCAAGGCGATGGATGCAGCCACGGATCTGACAACGTTCGGAAAGAAGGCTCTCCCGCTGTGGCAAGTATATCGATGGATGTTTCGACTGATGCGAGGCCAGGGTTCGGTCCTGTTACCGGGGACCCTGCACGCGATCTTAATCTTTGTTTGATGTTTCATCGACCACAACACGAGCGAATTCAAACGGTACGGGACTTTTCCGCCGTGTCGCTGACCGCGCAAGCGCTGTCTCTGTTGGCTCGCGTCTTCCCATCTGGCAGCTGAACATCTGTCCTCTTGGCATGAGCTTCCTTTCTCGATACAATGCGATTCGGAATAAAATTCAAGGCGTAAAGCTTAAGGTAGAGTGTATGGTAATGTCTTCACGGTTGAATGCGAAGGGTTGACGTTGCCTGGTCTGTGAACCCTAGTAATACTAAGCTTTTTTAGAGTAGCTGGCGCCCTCGTTACTCGCCCAACCTCGTCCATTCACATCATAGCAAACTGCCGAACGCCCAAGCGTACCTTGGTGAGAATCACAGATTTATTCAACCGAGGATGCAAGTTACAAATAGACGCTCGGATCACGAAGTACTTTCCTCCATCAACGAAATTCCCCATCCTTCCAAGATTTGCCGCCAGGATGGCCATTTCGAGGTATTTGTTTGCCGGATCCGATTAAGATGTTTCACGCTGCTCCCTCTTTGGATCTGTTTGCTTGCCGCCAGCAGACCGATAAGCGAGGTCACATTTCTGGCCAGTTGGGTATTTAAAGGTTGTGATATAAATATATTGCCGCAATTGAATTGCCTAGCAATGTTAGGTCCCAATCACAAGCAAACAGATGTCGTACGCCCAGAAAGTCCCTCCTCTTCAAGATCATTAATAATGATGAATGAGTGAGTTCCGGATTCTCACCAGCCGAAATGTTGAAGAGTGTCCCTCGGTTCGCAAGCAATCCGTACCCTAGTTTCACAACCCAACATCGTTCATGACCAGTCATGCTTGAGCCTCTTGCCCTCCCCGGTGCAGATTTCGGAACAAATTGACAACTTCTGTCTGATCGCCGTCGATCCCCCATTGAGCGTCAGACAAGCTTTCTGTCAAACCTTACTCTGTACGCGCAATCCAGTCACGCATGAAGATTGCAAAGCTTGTTTAATCTGATATGAGCCCTTTGGAGTAGGAACTTGATCCACCAGATATAGGAAATGAGCGGAGTAGGACATGTCTAGCCGGATGTGAGGTTGTGATGCCAGATGGGACCCTGAAGCGCCGAGATCGAGGGATCGTAGGGCTGGTGAGAAGGAAGGAAGAAGATGTAGTTGCCTCAGTTGAAATTGGTTGGAGATCACATATGAAGCTAGGAAAAGTCTGAAAGTCAGGTGCGATCAAGTCGGCTTCCCACCAGACGTTGATTTAATACTGACGAAGAATCAATTTAAAGAGGCAGGCTTACATCTTGCATTTTGCGGGGAACCTTGAATGAAAAACATATTATCCATACGCTCTTCTTGATTGACACTGGATCATGTGAATCAAATATGAACATCTCAAAGGTACTTTGAATGCGTATTGATTCAAGATTTCCCAAGATGAAGATCTACTCTAACATGGGTATCCATACGAGACAAGGACGAAAGAAGGATCCAAACAAAAGCTGGCATCAGAGTAGGCCACTTTTATGAAACAGAAAAAACAATCTTCAAGAATCAAATCCCCGTCGCGAAGTATGATGGGCGATCTAACGCAAATGCAACAGGTCAGATGTCGCCTAGCGAAAGAATAAGGCCGAAGTCTTGTACAAAAAAGCTCCCGGATTGCTTGCTCATCGAAGCTGATGAAAACGAGAAATTACGAGATGATGTTTCGGATGAAGAACCAACTCGTGTGAGGGCTCAAAATCTCAGCACCTAACAAATATTATGAACCGTTATCATAATCGGAAATCGCTTCGTCTTCACGATATGATATGAAATGTCGAAAATGAAAATGATGTTCGAGAGAGAACTCGACACCTTAAATCTTAGGTAATGTTCATTAAAGCGCCAAGACTAAGGTTGCAGCCTCATCTATGCCTGAACTACAAGTCCACCACATCTCTCGAACATCAACTCGTCACTAGGGCAGGCATCCCAGCACCACAACCTTACCACATCAGCCTCCTCAGCACAGCTCACCACCAAAGCTCAACGACCCATCGATTCTCTGCAGATTCATCTCCCACCACCATTTGTTCACTCTCACTAAGACGCAATCATGAAGCCCGTCGTAGGAGTAATGCAGGCGTGGTCCTGGTATGTCTGCTCACCTATCACCACCTTCGAATCTTTGCAACGGCAAGAGAAAGACAGAGGCAGGAACAGAAGCTAATGGATGGATGAACAGCATCGTCGTCAGCGTCTTCGCCATAGTAATCCTTTCCGTAATCGGTGCTCTGTTCCAGAGCAATCACCATTCGATGACGGGCTCGATGGATGATCCGGAACACCCATTGGCCGTGGCTGCTACTGTCTTCTCTGCGGTTGTTGTATATGCTGTATGCTCCCTCTTTCATAGCCTCGATGTAGCACTCTCCCCATATCGAGGCTGGCATTCTTGCTTTGGATGCAAAGCTGCTTCTGCAAATCTACATAGCTGCCTTCTTTGCCTCGTCCGTGACCATAATCGAGACGAAGACATCGAAGCAGAAGAACATGAAGCAATTGTTATTTCAGGAAAGCTAGGGACCTTCTCTCCTCGTCTTCATTTCAATAAATATGAGAAACATCTACTAACAGCATTGCTCGATAGGTATTCCTAGTCGGCTGCGGATTCCAAGCCTACCTCCACTATCGCGAGAACCGCCGAGGTGCCATCAGAATCTCATAACGGACTCCCCAGTTGCGCTGGAAGGAATGGATTGCACTGCTACATCTACATAAAACCGGATTGGACGGAAGATGGGCTGGCGTACGGTGTTCTAAATGTTGTTATCATATCGAGGATCGAGCTTTCGAGGAATGCTTATATTCAGCTTTCGGACCCAATTGCATTGGATCAGGAGAGGGGGTTGGGGCAGAGGATGAGAGTGCATGCTTTATGTCGATATAGACATGGAACAGCAGACAATGATACGATGCCAGAGTATAAAACTTTCGTAATATTGCCACTCATTGTCTGTGCGAATTTTCTAGTCCGTCATTTGAAGCATATGGCTTTCTGGCGTAGAATTCTTTAAAGGCTGCTATTCTAGCCGTTCCTTTGCGTACTTGTCTTTTCGTACTTGTCTTTTCGTATTGATAGTGCCTACTCTCTTTGTGTTTTTAGCAGCTCTCGGAGCCTGATCATGATCTAGATTTCATAACGTTCACATGCCTTATATTATCATGAAATCTCACAAGCTATTAGTAATCTAGATGCCCGCTTCAGAAGAAGCCACGGAAGCGAGAGAGAAAGGGGCAGGGTGTAATTGGCCGCCGCTACACAAGACATGTTCAGAAAATAAGCCCATCCTCGCCCTATCGCCGCCCATCTCGTCCTCCGTCCAAAGGTCACGTCCACGCCAGGACTCTTCTCCACCAGCAAGACCTTCTTCCAGCTCTACCTGCCGTCACCTACACATCCGCTAGAACTCCCTCTCGAAGCCCAGGTTTCACAATCACCCTAAACCCCTTCAAAGACTCCGCCAGACCCTGCTCATACTTTAAAATACCTCCAATATCCATTCCCATCGACCTCTTCCTTTTTATGAGTCCAGATTCCATCTGTCCACCATCATTTACGAATAACAAGCTCTCTCACCTAACAACTATTTCCAGTCCTCCTTTCTTCTTTGATAAGTGCTTGGTCCTCTTCTCTTTCCCGTTCCCAACTTTGTATAGTCCAGAGAGAAATCTAATAGTCATCTTTAACAAGACTGCCGCTTTGGTCTCTACCCATTGCGACTAGCTCCAGGCACGACTTTGGCTTCCTCTTAATTGAGGGAAGCTACTGCCCTTCTCAATTTTAAGGGCATACCCCTCTTGATCCAGGAAATCGCAT
The DNA here is from genome assembly GCA_014904845.1 of Acephala macrosclerotiorum. Lineage (NCBI taxonomy): Eukaryota > Fungi > Ascomycota > Leotiomycetes > Helotiales > Mollisiaceae > Acephala > Acephala macrosclerotiorum. The sequence continues at coordinate 288,272 of MU119204.1, read as the reverse complement.
AACACGAAACGAGAAGGAAAGCGGAGGACTTTGCCTAGAGTCAAACATCTTTAAAGTAGTCACCTACTCACCACCCTGCCCCACGACACGCGCCTTTCTCTCAGGACAGTTATGTCTCTCGATCAGTTCAAGCACCTCGCCGTCTCAATCGCATACTTTTTTCGGATCCGTCGTCCTCCTGTTCTAGCTGACTCAGTGGTTGCTCAGAAGAGGATCATGTAAAGTGAAGCGAGATAGAAAGGGGAAGGGGCTCTACCGAGCGTCAACGACCATCGAAATCCTGATCCGCTTTCAATCCGACCGACCAACATGTCTATCTGAAGACAATCACGTACCAAGAAGCAAGACGGAAAAGAACAAGGTGCTTGCAAGGGCCTCTGGCATTTGCAAGGATGTCTGGGGTCGATGCCTCGAGGCACCGACGGATGAAGCTAAAAGAACGACGACATATCTTGCGCCAGCAAACCACCCTTCACGCACCATCTCAAGCAAGCAGACGCAGCAACGAACGTTTGCTATTAATATCTGTACCTATCTACCGGATGCAAGCTCACAAAGCAAGAATCTATACTCGCAAGGTGAGAGCCCAGTCAGAAGCCCATTTATCAAGTACCATTTATACTTTAATCACGTCCGGTGCCAATACGCAGTATCAGCACCGCAAACACCCACGAAATAACAACCCGGGAACAATTCCCACAACTTTTAAAAGACCATGACCTATCAAAAGCAATCGAAAACGACTCTCACCAGCTTCCAAAACATCAAAGGAACGTAACCCATCATCAGCAAATGCAAATGCAAAACCATAAACGCCAACCCAAAATATCCACCATACCCCTCCACTATTTCAACATTCCAAACACCCCAGCAACGAAAGCCACAAACGCAAACCCAGATCAACTATCTCAATGCGCTTAAACGCCATTTCCAACTGCAAATCCCATCATATTATCTATCCCCAATACTGCGACCACCCAATACACGTGTTTTTTTCCTACCCCAATTCCATCGCAAAAGCTCAAACACACACAAAGATGAGTACTCCATACACCAAGCAAATGCTACCACTAACAAAGAAAGAGCGGCAAGATAGATATCTTAGCAAACAAACAGCAGGTGCCAAAAACGGAGCTGAAGACACGTCGATAATCATTGCTCTTCAGGACGTATCAATGCTCCTTAAGTTGGGAAAACTTGCGACCTCTGAGAAACTTCATGAAACTGCCGTTCTTCTTTATTTTTCTAGAAGTAGGACTTGGCCCCACGACAAAGACTTGCGTCGTTGGCAAAATGCCCATGTTGCCGTCAAAGTTGTTGTAATGACGCATACTGTCCAGCGGAACCAAGCAGCGAGCAGTGTCAGGGCGTCTCTGTGACGTGGTCGAAGCTCTAGGGAGGTCGACCGTGCTAGTGGCAGTGCCTGGTCGCTGTTCATAGAAAGTTTTTGCTGGCATCATTGCAGGCACAGCTCTCATCGTACTGATGTTTGGTGAGCTGGTCATAGGACGTAGTTGAGGGTTCGGGGCCACGTTCCGACGACGAGACACGTCAGTGTTGGAGCCGATGCCATTGTCATGGTTGATTGTATCCTCAAGGCCCCAATGGCCGTTGAGATCGTCGAATCTTGCCAGTTGCAAGACTCGCTTTGTTTCAATATATTCGGTCTCCAAGAATGAGAGGAATGTGTCAACATCTTTCATTGTGGTCATGGCGCCAAGGCTTACTCGAACAACTCCTGTTGGCTTGCCATTGATGTTGTCTAAGCCGGCCTCGCCGCATCGGTGACCTTGGGACCAGGCTCGCATGAATTGCCAAGATTCAATCTTGAGGTAGTTTGTAATTCCGCCTGAGTTGCACAGGCCTCCAGATCTCAAGAAGATACCTCGATCGTTGGCTTGCTTCTCAACGAAAGAATGACCGATAAACTTTCCATTTGAACGCACCAAGTTGAACGCCAAGGTACCTCCTTGTGTGATAGGGTCGCCATAGGTGCATCTGTGAGGGACGTCGTTATAAATCGCACAGAGGGGTTGGCCATTGTAGTGAACAAGGCTTGCCATTCCATGATATAGTCTATATGCAAGATACGAAGTGTGTTGTGAGATCTTCTTCATTGATCCGTACAGTCGCTTGTGTACATCAATCGCGCAACCCAGAGCAATAATGTTCTATGGAGAAAAAGTGTTAGCAAGGCCTAGGAGAGGATGCGATGCATGCTGGGCATTTTGTTGAGAGAAAGGACTTACGTGGAACGGCAGGGTACCATCTTCCAAATTGTCATGTAGAGAACCATCTTTCTTCTGCTTAGTGGCTTCACCAATGACTGTAAGAGCGTTTACAGTTCCACCCCCAAAATATTTTCTCCAGGATAGAATGTGGCCCGACTCTTTGCGGATGATCAACGCACCAAGGTCAGGAAAGCCGAAGATCTTGTAGAAGGATAGAGCAACGAAGTCGGGTGCTGACTCTGGGTCGCTAAGATCAATCTCTGTGGTGGTCGCGAGTGCCGCGGCGTCAAGGAGGGTATACGCATTCTGGTGTAAAGGTGCTGTTGATTGTCGAAGCTTCTTGGCCCAGTGCAGAGGCAGACGGCGACCTGTCATATTTGACTGGCCAGGGTATGCAAAGAGACATGGGAGTGCCTCGGCCTTAATGACTTCTCTGGCAACCTTGGAGTCGTTAAGCCAATCTTCAACTTCGTCGTCATTCGCAAAGCAATGGTGTGTGCCTTTGGTCAATTCTCGAACGCCGACAATGCTAGTGTGCGCATCCTTGTGGTAGCCATACCAGAAGGAGCCGGCAGAGCTTGACTCACTGAGGTCACGGAAAGCTTCTCCGACCAGCTTAATTGCGGCAGTGGCGTTTTGTACGAAGACCAGGTCGAAGTGTTCAGGGTCGGCGTTGAAGAAAGCCAATGCTTGTAATCGAATTTCGTCGCACATATGTCCTGAGAGCATGGCAGGCGCTGAGGCGGAGTGAGGGTTGCCGAAGAGGTTGTTGACCATCTTCGCGGAGAATTCTTCAATGAGGCTTTTCGCGTATATGGTAGTACCTCCGTGGTCGAGGTATACCTTGCCTGGGTGGTATTAGCTTCACTTCGAGCTCTTAGGTAGACCGTCATGCTGACCCATCATCATGGGATACTCGACGTCACGGAAGACGTCCACCTGATGGTTGTATGTAGCCTGGGTTGCCATCGAGTGCCGACGTCTGGGAGAGGAGGAACGTGTTGTGCGGGAGGTGTGTGAGTTACGCGCGCTACTTGCAGTTGAATTACTGATCCTCAGTCGAATGGATTCGACTTTGGACAAAAAGGGTTTATCGAAGAAAGAGATTACGGGAGAAGAGGACGGAGAATTGGGAGGAGTGTATTGATATTTGAGAAGTCTGAGGTGATTTTGAAAGGCAAGCTCGCGTGACTCCCTTTCGCGTTCGTGCTCGCAATGGAAGCTACAGGTTCGATGGATACCCGATGAGGGATGAGCGAATGTCGTAGCCCTGAAAGAAAGTCAGGCTTAACGATCATAAGTCTGTGTTTTACAAGGCTCTTCGGGCCTTCTCGCTAATAAATGAGCGCTGAAACTAACTCAAATTTGCTTTATAAACTCACTATAGCTTTTATAAATATCGTAATATAAGTTCAAATAATTCTGATTTGTGCGTATTTTATACTTTTAAAGTAAAGTCGTCGAGTTTAGTTTTCGTCGCTTAAAAATGCCCCGAAAAATGCCTGGAAAACACAGACTTATGATCCCAGGCTCGTAAAGTTTTTCAGTGCAGTAGGGGTCATTGACATTGCAGGGTTATCTACTGTCTGATATGATTATGATTTCAATGTTCGATTTGTCCTTGAGAACCCTCATCAGGGATGATGAACCGGCCCTCGAGGTTCTCCTCCTTTTTAAAACTTCTTTCCTGTATCGAAGCACGGGTATAGATGCTGTTGGATTGTAGGGTCGGGCTCTGCTAGGCTGATGACGCCTAAAAGGTGAATTGGACGCAACGCATTCCCGTGATTACTGGCGTATAGAATCGAGAGAGTTGAAGATTTTGCAAGAGGTTTAGAAGCCTGTCACCACGGGGCAGATCAACAGCTCTATAAGTATTACTTCCGTATTCATGTAATGTCATTAGACTAGCCGGGCAGCTGGAGCAAAGAATGGATCATCATACTTCTCTGCCCCCAGTTCATGCAAGTGATGTTGTCGGATGAATCGGTGGTGCACTGCTAATAAGACATCCCCGGGTTTGGAGATCTGGCGATTCGTAGGTTCATGATTTCATAACAAGGGTGCCATCCCTGGTGCGGCTTAGAAGAAGATCCAAGTCGTAAGATCCCAATCTGGGGTAATGTTCCTTTGAAGAATGGTATATGTCTTGAATGGGTTGCATTTAATTCCAAATCCTCGTTTGTTAGTACCATGTCCGGCAAAGATTCTCGGCGGTGGTTCATGCAGGATTCGTGTCACTCTAAGACACGAGGACTTCCAGAAGACGTGCAGGTGTTCGTCTAGAGAGGGGTGATCTCCGAACCCTTGGGACAATCGCGGGACACAGACTTCCGTCGCAGAATCGATATGGCACAGACATCTGTCAATGCAGAGTTATGCCGACAAGCTCGTTGTAAGAGTTGGCGGCATTACTCAGACCTATTTTTTAAGCGAACCCCACCAAAAATCAATATAACTTACCAATTTTAAAACTTTATAAAACAACAATATAAGGAGCTATTAAAAAAATAAAAACATATTTTTATAGTATTTAATTTGTAAAATAATTTATATATTAAAAATAAAATTATAATATTTAATTTAATAAAATATTAATCGCTTAAAAAAAATTAAAATATAATTCGATAAATTAAACGATAATAAATAATTATAAAAAAACAATTATAAAAATAAATCTTTTTAAAAATATTTAAATATAATAAAAATCGAATATAATAATAATTAATCGAAAAAAATAAAAATATTTAAAAATATTTCGTTTTAAAAATAGATTTTTATAAATTATAATTTACGAACGAAATAATTATAATATTATTATCGATAAAACTTATTAAATTTAACTAATTATAATATTATTAATAAATTTATTTTTTATTTTTTTGGTTTTTAATTTTAGAATCTTAGTGCAAAATAATTTTTGGTTTATTATATTACTTTTGGTTTATTTATGCATTTAAAGTAGTTAATACTATAGTAAAATTTAAGGGTTGGTAGTGTTTTTGGTGGAATTCGCTTAAAAAATAGGTCCATAAGTAATGCCGCCAACTCTTACAAGTACAGCTGAACGAACATTCTTTTCTTCGTCAACAACGTCAAAAGTCATCTCTTGCAAAATCTGGTAACTTCTGATCATCTAAGAACCTTAAAATGCCTCGGCAAAAATTAGACTGAGGAACGGCCCGACGGCAAAGCTTTCCTCCTCCATCACATGAATGACTATGATAATACGCTTATGGAAACCTTCACCGCATACCCGCCATCGACGATGCGGGGTCCAGCATTCCCTTACAATCTTCAAAACAACAACAGTCGGCGGGTGATCTGAACAATTGATACGTTTGCATGCATGAATAACGCGCGGAATAATTCATCTCGAGATCCTATTGGTAGAAATTACATGCAGCACTCACCGGGAGCTGCTGCGTTTAGCCTACACAGCCCCATCCCAACCCATCCATTCGTTAATCCTAAGCAACCCTTTCCTTCTTCAAGATTCTGCATCTACGGCAGTTCGTCTGGTTCATGATTCCACCCCTTACTGGACAATTCCTCATCAAGTTCTCAAGACCAGATATTCCTAGCTTTTAACGTGGAATTGAAAGCAGCATTCGCACCCTTCAAACTTCCAGCCTTTCCTGTAGATTTGGCCGCCGCGGCGCTTGAAACAGCCACGCTGCTAGCGCCACCACTCGCAGAAGCAGCGCCCTTTGCCTTCGCTGCTTTTGATGTGGCTTGACCTGTTGCTGCCGAGGATACAGCACTAGCAGCAGAAGCTACGCTTGTTGCGCTGGCATTCGCGGCGTTGCCACCTTTCGCTTTCGCTGCGGAAGTACCTTGGGCAGCTTTGCTTGTCGCTGCCGTTGCTCCACCTTTAGCTTTGGTCGTGGCTGTGGCCTTCGCCGTGCTGCTGGAAACGGCGGACGAAGCTCCGGCTTTGATCTGCCCATCGAGGATTTGTTGAAGTGTTGCTGTATCGATTGTGGCAGCGGTAACAACACCAGCACCATTAAGAGTTTGCTTAACGATGTTGGCGACATCGACGCCAAAGATCGTTGAGCATCCAAGAGATGGAACTTGGCGAGTTAGTATGTGCTTGAGATATTGGTAGAGAGTGAGGCTTACCTGGGCCAAAAGAAGTGGCAAATCTGTTTGCCAAAAAGGTGAAGAGGTTGTTGGCGACGGCAGGTGCGGGAGATGTGGACCCGGTGAAAAGTGCCTGATTCAAGGCAATGAAGATTCCGGACGCAGCCTATATGAGTTAGTGACCACTTTGGTACTCCACAATGAGGACATTCGCTTGAGTAATGAGAAATCTATTTGAGTTGGAGCAATTCAAGACCGCAGACCCACGACACGAAGAAAGAGCGAAGGGCAGACTTACATATTGTTGGCAGTAAGTAGTACCTGAAGCATTCGCAGTATCTGCAGCCTGTGGCTGACCGACGCCCGCGCGATACAGATTGGTCTTCGTAAGTGATTGAGTGATAGCTCCATTGTTGTTGATAACGGCGAAGTCGTCGTTCAGTGGCACCAAAGCGGGAGCCGCTCCTGGGAACGCCTGGCCTCGCAACTCATTTAGAGCGAGAGCACCAGACACACCACCAGGAGCCGTAATAGAAGGAGCTGTAAACCCGCTGCAGCCCATGGTAGGAGCGATGAAGTCGTTGATTAGGGCATTATCAGACCCATTCGACAGCACGGTCGAGTTCTTATTGGCAGCAGCATTCGCATCAGTGTTCTGGGCAAGCTTCTTCCCGTCGATGAGAAGATATGTACTGTCCACATTATCGCTCTGATCCATATCAACAACTCGGAAGTCCCGAGTTGTAGGACAAGTCTGAGTAGTGGCGGCTTTCGTCGAACTTCCTGGAGGTGGAATCGTGAGCAGCCCCGCGCTGACAGCTGTTTGCGCAGCGGTGAAGAATTCTGGGCCATTGCAGTATGCGAACTGTCCGAAGATGGAGTTTGAAAGACCATTGACACATCCAGTTGTGGCACCCGTGAGCGTGAGAGTCACCGCATTTGTGCCAAACCATATTCCCACGACCGCATTGGCTGGAAGAGTAGGAACCACAGGAGTAATGAAGTCGGTCCCCGCCACGGCAGCGTTAGCGTTGATGACGAGGGGATTGTATACTTGAAGTGCGCCAGTAGCTGGATCTAGAATAGTTGCTTCGACAAAAGACCTTTAAACTATTAGCCAACGTCTTCCGAACCAAGCTGTACGCTGATCTGTCAAGCAATTCTCTTTTTCTGAAAGTCAAAAACTTGCTTACCCTTGAGCAGCGAACTGAGTTTGGTCACAACCAGTCATTTTATAAGGCGTAGCCAGTCCCGTGGCCGTCAACGGATTAGGGGGGACTGTAAGAACGCAGTTGAAGACTGCGGCGGCCTCGGCACACGCGAAAAGCAAAGCCGCAAGACCGACGGATGACGAGAACATGTTGAAAGCAAGTGAGTCTGGATCTTAATGAAAGTATCGAATTGAAATAAAAGAACGTAAGCGCCTAGCACTACCCAAAGAATGTATAAGTTGTGGGTGATTAAGTGAACAAGAGAGCCGAATCAACAGCGTAGTGAACATCGGATCATATGAGAAAGGTGCTGAGAGATATACTACTTCCCACTCCTCATTTCTGTGTATCAAAGCTCATCGGACGTTTCGAAGGGAAAGCCAAAGACCAGGCCCCATCAAAAATGAGGTAGATTCCCGAAGGATCTCAATGCGCTTGATGGGAGCTATGGAGCAATTTCAGAGCATCTGATTGCTGGAGTGGAGTTTCTGGGACGAATACAGCGAACATGAGACGATACGGGCCATCTCTAGCTCCCTTCAGGTAAGAAGAAGAAATGAACCAATGTCTGTGAACTTTTCACAGATCCGATGAATGTCATCGGGATGTATCCATTGGAATCGGAGGATCGGCTCAATGCGCCGAAAACAAGCCTTGCCAAGTCGAGAGAAGCTGCCACATGGGATGACAGACCAAAAAAAAAGATCCAAACGCATGTGGCGCTGTTCAGAACTTTTCTCGTGTCGACATGCCCTAAGATGGAGAAGTTGGGATGCAAACGACGCTTGTTTGAGACGGAAAGAGTTTGGAGGTGTAGCGAAGAGGCTCATCTATGACATTTACGATGGTGGTGATTGGCTGATATGAAGTTCAAGGGTTCAGGGCTATTTTGAAACACTGCCACTTTGTTTAGGTCAGTTCTGACTGCCTGGAAGCTTTTTAAATTGCAAGGAACGTTGATTTCATCATTGATGTTTAGAAGAATGTCGTCGTGTTGAGGAGTCTGGGGATGAAATGGCGATCGAACATGAACATAAGTAAGCTTCTGTGGACGGTCCGAAGAATCGTGCGAGAAGGCTGGGGATCTTGGAGCCCCAACACCCAACATGGTTCGGAGTAACAATTCTACGAAGACTCGTCCTTCGGGGAGTACCGACTGGCACGTGACCCGCGAGTACGTGCACGCACGTGTTTGAATATCATTTCAATGCCACGACTCTCTATTCACCCAACTATAAACCTCTACTCTTTAAGGTAGAGCGGACATCATGATGAGCCAGTAGCGGAAAGATATATTAAAACAAATGACTGTAAGGTTTGCAAACAGAATCGACCTTCTCCTGATCAGTAGGTATGTCCACTTCCACTGAAATTCAATCCCATACACAGTAAGAAGCTTTGAACGGCATCAATTCAGGAACGACTCATTCAGTTGTAGATACATGATCAGCAATTAATATCGGCCAGAAGCTGAAATTAAAACGCAAATAGCCAAGTACGGAAATCATCAGGAGAGCAATTCAACGTAATGTCAGTCCTCTTCATCAGCATCACGACTGTTTGATGAAGTGCAGTGGAAAAGAGTTTCAACTTCAAGATTTCTTTTCAAGATGCCAAAAACGAATCAGCCTTGAGGTTGGCTCTGTGGCGTCCCAACCCCGCGAACTACAAAAAGAGGCGTTCGACCCTGACGCTTCGTTCGGAAAAAGTGCCAGGACTTGAAAGGAGAAGCAATGTACAGAAGCGAAGCCATGTTGAGCTAATTGCGCCGAGGCTCCGATATTATTCGTGATCTTGGTAGGGACCAACTACTTTGTTGAAATGTTTGGGGAGGTTTCACTTTTTCGGCAGCCAACTTCCTTCCTCTTTTGCAATGCTTTGCTTCCTCTCGTTCGTCCGCATCTTCCTCGTCGGCTTCACGGTCACCACCTATTTTGTACCGAATTCACGGAATAGATATTGCGCGTCGTTCGCCGTCAATAGTTTTCGCATCTGAATCTTCCCAACTACCATACCTTCTAGAACCGGTCAGCAATAATCCGCCAATGATGGACCGCTAATCGTCCTAGCAAGATCTGGTCTGCGAGAACACTAAATCTAATGTACTCAGCACTGAAATTTCTCGATGCCCCACAATCTAAAATCTATATCGTCTTCAGGATCGCTTTGAAAATAGCTAATGTATGTGTGCATTGTTATTTCCTGTAGGAATTATTAATTATGTGTTGCGACTATTGCGAATGTTGCAAAATTTATTGTGTTTCCTCACCTCCTCAAAATCGGCCACTTCTTTCTCCTGTGGAGAGCTGGTTCATCGGCATCCTCGATCATTTCGCGACTGGATCCACTAAAGGGAGGTCGTCGAGCAAATGCTATCGTTTACTGCTTACATCTGCTTACTGTCCTCGCCAAAGAAGGCAAAAAGGCACATGTGAAGACTCGAAATCCGTGTGTCAAGCGAAACACTACTCAACATAGCCTCAAGTGTCTAGTTGGCACTAGATGAGAAGATTATGCCTTCAGCCCTTCTAGTGCGGTGGACGAACCTCTCAGAACTCGTTTTCGAAGATGCTAAAACCTAGCTTCCGATGGCTTGCTCAAGTTGTCCAACCATCAGCTTCTATTGCTCCTCCGTTCCTGCATGTCATGTAAAACGGGTTCTTTGCCGAGAAACCGCTGCGGGATCGAGGCATGATGGAAGAGCAATTCCTCGGCCGTCTCCCTTTTTATGAACGCCCTTATAGAATGTTCTTCTTCCCCAGGTTCACACATTACCATCAAGGTTCTGCTGCAGTCAAGTTCAACCGGTAGGGAATGAATACCGAATGTGAAAATCCCAAGAAATCGGGTACACCATGGTGATAGACAGAGGACCGGAATTGGGTATGCTCATCCGAGGTTCATGTTCTTCTGGGACTGTGCTGATCCTTGGTAGCCAGTGTCTTGGGCCTCTTCCTCGGTCTTGCTACTGTATTCGTCTGTTTGAGATTATATGTTAAGACTTTCTTAAGTAAAAGCTGGGGAACTGACGATGTTCTTCTCATCATCGCTCTGGTCAGTTGCCACTATTATTTTGCAAGATTTTGAACCCTGATTCCCAGCAGACATTTTTCACAACATACTCTGCTTGTTCAGCAACTGGCGTGCATTATGGAACAGGTCGACACATTACCGACATACCTCTCCAAGACATCCCTAAGGCATTGTATTACTGGTGGCTCTGTGAACTATTTTATACCGTGACTACGGTCTTCATCCGACTCTCGATCGCCGTCTTCCTCCTGCGAATATGTGTCAAGCCAATTCACAAGAACATCGTCTACGGGGCCTTGACAATGGTCATCCTATTCTCAGTCTTCTACTTCTTTTTGGTACTCTTCCAATGCACTCCGTACAGCTATTTCTGGGGACAATATGAGGGCAAGAAAGGGTCATGCATCAATCCAGCAGTTGTACCTGATGCAAGTATCGCACATAGTGTGGTCTCCTTTACGGCGGATTGGATACTCGGCCTGCTGCCCATTGCTTTGATCTACGATCTCAAGATGAATGCTCGAACTAAGGTTTCAGTTGCTGTGCTACTGGGTCTTGGACTTCTGCAAGTGCTCTCCACTTATCATACCGAGAACGTCTCGCTGATTCCTTACCCCACAGAGCTGGTGTAGCAACAATGATCCGCATCCCATTCATCAAAACCCTCGCCCTAACAGATGACTTCCTCTTCGCCACAACGTAAGCATCTCCATAAGTTCTTCCAACTCTAGAGTCTCAAACCCACCTCTTTTCATCCTTCATCCCTTCTCACTCTTAACTTAAAACTAACACCCCCCAGCGACGTAGCAATCTGGTCAACAGTTGAGCCCGGTCTAGGAATAATGGCTATTGGGGGCGCCACCCTCCGCCCCCTCTTCCGCTCCTTCTACAACCTCTCCACCCGCTCTGCTTCCGAACGTCGAGTCTCCACCCACCCCTCAAACTGGCGTAACGGTCGCTTAGGTTATATCAAAAACGTCGACCATCCCTCATCATCCACACCGTATAGCTCCTCCAAGCCTTATAATTCCTCGCATCCCTCTCGTCAAGGTCAAGGGGAGATTCAATTGAGAAGCGATGTTGGAAGGAAAGGGACGGTTACTAGTATTAGGAGTCCATTTGGGGATTCGAGTGAGGAGGTTGGTGGTGGGAGGGATGGTGGGAAGGGGGGAATAAATGTCCATAAAACGGTGGAGGTTAGTTCGACGGGGGATAGTGATGGGGAGTCGGTTAGTTGGAGCGGGAGCGGAAGTGGAAGTGGGGATGCGACGCCTGGGGGTCGCCGAGGACGGTGAGGGGACATGATGATTTGGTTTGAGATTCTTTTTAGCTGTACATTCCCCGGAGGAAAGAGAGGTTCACAGGGCTGTGGACCTTGCTTTGGCGTATTGGTGGGAAAGGTTTCAGGGCAAGGGATGCATTGGGAGTGGGAAGGGAAAGAAAATTAGGTACCGGTACCATGGCCCTGGGAATTGGAATAAGGATAGGGAAGGCAAGGGAAAGTGAATGGGGGACACCGAGGGGATTTGTACATTGAGATGATTGTTACGATTAGTTGAATACCCAATAATTACTATGCCCAGCTTTTCCGATCGACCCTCAATGTTTGCAGATATATACCAATACTCGCGAGCCCAACATGTTCTACATCTCCAACATTTCAGTCATCCTTCGGTCTCTGGGTCTCTGTTCGAGCTTCTGAAGTCACGGCTCCCTCACACCTCGTACTTACAACACACACCTAACATGCCAGATCCTGGTCATTGGTCGATCTCAACCTTCCGCCGCATAACGATCACGTTATACCCTTCAGCCCTACTATGTCGATATAATTCAAACAGGTGCGATGCATAAGGATCTCGCTATACCAATATATCTTGCTTCAAGGTTGATTACAAAACCGTTACAAGTGATGATAGGTAAAGTGGTACTCCATTGGATATCATATCGAAACTCAGGAGCAGCAGTAGTGAATCTAAACTCAATGTCCGTGAGACGAGTAAATAGTCAAAAAGACTAGATGAAACTTCCTCCCAAGCACAGTGTCCGTGCAAAATCAAACATCCTCTCCGTGCGACGAGGACCGATAACTCCACCCAGTAATCTATATATCCTAGCCAAAGACCCCAAGAAGCCATCCACCCTAGGTATAAATAAACGAATCTTAAGTAAGAAAAGTCTTAAGATGGTTCTCCACCCTGAAAGAAAATGAATAACTACCGCCAACTCCCATAAATCCTCCCCCTCTTCATCCTCTTCCCACCCATTCCCCCCTGATTCACCGCCTTAGGTCGTCCCTTCAACCCCACATCCCCAACAGCCATCAAACTCTCCCATCTCCTCCCCACACTCCCCCTATCCCTTCCCAAACTCCTCGCACAATCTTGCCATTCACTCTTACTCAGCTTCAACTTCTCTAATACCAATTCGACCAGGAGACGGTCGTCCTCTGTGCTCCATTCTTCTTGCTCCTCATTTTCTCTTTCTATTTCTTGTTGCTGTGTATTGTTGTTGTCGGAGAATGGGTCTGCGTTTGAGTTTGAAGGTCGTAGTGATGAGGAGGAGGGGAAGAATAATGGTTGTGACGAGAGTTGGTGTTGGAGGTGTAAGGCGTGGAAATCGCTGCGATCAAGACCGAGTGGGAGGATTTCGGGTGCAAGACGGATACGTTTTGGTGTCCTTGGCCCTTCCTTGTCTCTCTCATGTTGTTCCTGTTCCCTCTGTTCTTGTCCAACAATATTCTCTTTCTCATCTTGATCTCTATCCTCGTTCTCGGAATCTGAGTCCTCAGCCATCTCTCTCGAACTCTCGTCGTCAATTGCTCGTCGACGTTTGTTAACTCCTCTAGGAGGTGCCCTCTTCCCAATCTTCTTCCTCGGCGTCATCGCAGATGACTCCTCATTCTTGATCCCTCTATTCCTCAACCTCAACTTAAACGGTGAGCTGATTATAGGTATCGAAGAAGCGAGCTGTTGATGTTGTGTAGGAGGAGAAGGTAATTGCGACGGGGTCGTAAGCATAGATTGTAGCGCGCGACATGTCGAGTATATATTGCCAATCTTGGAATTCGAGCTTGAGGCTGGAGTTTGGTAAGAGAGGGAGGTTGTGGTTGTGGGAGGTGAGATTGGTGGTGAAGCGAAGAGAGTCGTTGGTGGGAAGTATGAGGAGGGTTTTGGTGATGAAAGTGAGGAAGTCGATTCGCAGGTCAGGGCTGAGGGGAGGAGCATCGTTGCTATTATCGTGTTGTGTTGTTATGTGGTTGTGGTGAAGAGAAGAGTGAAGCTCTCGAGGCGGTCGAGGACTCGATGCGACGAGCGAGCGACACGAATGCGCCGGGGGCTCTCGGAGTCGCACAACGTCGCGATTGCGTATCAATAAAACCTCGATCGTATTCTCCTAACTGCAAAGAATCGTTGTCTCCGAAAATAATTGTATGCGATGTTGTATGTTGCAGAGTGTTGATTTTGGTGGTGAATATGCAGGTTGGCGGCGGCTGTGGATGTGAGAGGAAGAGAGGGCTGTTGGCAACGGTGGGCGGACCTGTTAATAATGCAGCAACATTAATGCCCGCTGCGACCAGCAGCTGCCCCCTGCACAACCGCATTAAGTGGCCTCGTGATGGCAGCGCACAAGGTGAGCAAGGGTGTGGAAGAGAAGGTGTGGCACTATTTCCCTTCCAGAGACTTGAGGTCTTGACTAGTGTGTGCAATAAATCTACGATGTGATGTTGATTCTCGAGGTGTGAGGGGGAGCTTTTGTTCCTGGTGCTTGATATGATCTGAACGGAGGGAACTCCTCGATATTTCGCTCAACAACTTGTCAATTCTGCGCTCCCGTCTCCATGATCCCTTCAAATACACTATTCAGCACGCCGGTACGCGGCTAAGGCTTATAACTGTGTCATCTGAAGTTATATCCTAGCTATGTCAGGAAACTCTCCCAAATTTTCCAATCTAGTAGAAGGTTTATGGATAGCTACGGCAGAAGCCACCGGTCTGTTGCTTGCAACCTAAGATAGACCTAAACTACATCTTAGCCGCTGCTAGAGCACTCGATCATGAGGTGATTTTTCGATTCTCAATCGAGTTTCTTTCGTTGTGGCAACACCTTTCTCACCTTCTCCTGGTGCAAATGCTGTCGAAATCGAGATCAATATTATCCAAGAAAGCACTTTACGCGCTCCGACGCGTCTCCCAGGCACCAACCCAGAGGATTTCCTTGCTGCCTCCCTTGGATCTTTTCATTGCCATGTTCACCCTGATCTCGAGTATGTCCGAGGGGTTCTAATCGATAGTATGCACAAGATGTCTGAAACGTTGTGTTCCTGTCCTCGTGCTTCCTCCCAGGAGCATATTCCGCATCCCCCAGATGATAGAGCTGCAGGGCAGTGGCTTTCCTCTGTCTGATTCTCTGAGGCGCAAGGAAAACGTGAAGTGACTCCAAGGTCTTGCCTGCGAGTCATTGAGGGAGCGTGTGCGAGATTTGGGTGCTGTGAGTGGTGGATGGGAGTTTGAGGGAGATTACATGGGAGACGCGACGCGATTTTTCGCGTTTAGTTCTTGCATGCGCGAATTGACGAATCAGAGAGCGGACTTTGGAGGGGTGCTTCGTGGGGGAACATCGTGATGGATTGAAAAGACAAATGGGGAGAACACTGTTTCACTTGAAGGTTTGATGAGTCTAGATTGAATGAACTGACTTGGAAATTACCGTTCGTCCTAAGCTTATTGATCTTGATACTTATCATGTGATGGTGATGAGATTTGACCGCGCGCTTCAAGATGTGCTCTGAGCGCGCTTCCCGCCCCACCGATACGGATTACGGAGGTATCACCAGGCTCAAGCCACAGAAGTTGGATTCCGAAATCCACCGAGCACATCGTTTGAGACCCTTGGAATGGTTGCATTGGACCATTGGGCCCCTTGATCTGTGCACGTCGCTTTCGTCGGCAAGAGAGGTCGAAATGCAACTCAGACCCCACGGGTTGCTTGAAAATTGAACGTGCGCGTTAATCTTCTGCATGCGAGGAGATAGGCAAAAGTCTAACATCTTAGAAGGGATAGTAACGTTGATTGCAAACATCTGTTATAGGCTATATCGGAATATGATATCTTCAGGGTCTGAGGGATAGTGGAGACAGTTTTTGATCTGGCTCAGATGTCCTGCATACGGCCGGAGATCTAGACCAATGACCACGCCGAACCGAAGAGGTCGGTGATTTTATATATGACTTGGATAATGAAGGTGAATGGGAAGATCGCACTCTCGACGCCATCGGGGAGGATCAAGACTTCTTGAACAGCATGATGGTCGTCCCACTGCCTTCGACCACCCAGTCCTGTCCTCCCAATGCCTCTCTCAGTTCCTTGGCAAAGACTTTCACCACATCTTTGTCTGTGCCAACCAATTCAGGGTTGGCGGCTCTCCATCGAGTCACCATGCTTACTGTTCCCATACCGTTTTCAATCTGGACAAGTGTTCGTGTCTCTCCCCCGCCGAAGAAGTCGACTCCGTTGCTTAGCTGTCCCTCTCAGTCCCAGTCATGCTTGACGTACTTCGATTCCGGAAATTCTGTGATAGGTGGTGAGACATCCCATGGGCGTGGAAGATCATCGTACATATTCATAGACAGAATGTTGCCAGGTTGTGCATATGGACCAAGTGTCTCTCTTTCGAGCCGAAGGAACACTTCCTTGACTTTTTTGTAGTTTGGAGTCCAAGGATCCAGATATTGTCAGATTGACAATGCATGTTCCTGGCTAAGGACTTTGACGTACGAGGGAACAGAGATGCTAAATCACAGTCAGCGCTGTCAACCAATTTGAGCTGAAACTTACAACAAGTCCAAAGAGCAACCGTCCCACCAGGCTTGACGACTTTCGCAGCATCAGCCCAGAATTTGGGCATATCAAACCAATGTGCCTAGACTGTAAGCTGAAATTCTCACGTCTTTCGAGCAACTTACAGCCATGGCACTCGTCAAAAGGTCCACTGACTCCTCCTCCAACCCCTCAATCCTCGAAATCTCCTCCGCAGCACAAACCTCATACCTAATCTCCTTCCCCGACTTCGTCTTACCACCAATATCTCTCGCGGCTCCAATCATAGCATCTCCAGGGTCAGCACCAAGTGCCTGATCAAACGACAACGCAACATCACGTGTAGCGTTCCCAGGTCCGCAACCAACGTCGAACAGAAGACCGAATTGACCTCCAGTGGAGGCATGGTGTTCGAGGACTTTGTTGTAGAGAGCCTCGGGGTAGGAGAGTCGGTGAGTTGCGTATATTCTAGCTTCTTCTGCTGAGTAGGAGCGGAAGGTGGGGTCTTTGGGGGTGTTGGTTGCCATATTGTGATGCGATTGAGGATTTGGGCCTGAATGAAGATTTTATTTGCCTGAATAGATGAAACAGAGTTATTTTATAAAAGATATTGAAAGAGTGGACTTGCACTTGAAGCCTGACTCACAGATGTGCTCGGAATGGCGACGTACGGGGGAAAATGGAGGAGAAAAATTATGTACAGAAATTTATCCCATCGCAAGCCATTGAGCGTGAAGAGGGATTACGGCAAACTACAGCCGTTCAAAGATAAGAAGTTGTAAGAAAGAATGAGTCAACATAAGTGTTTTCGAAGAAAATATGGATGGGTGGTAGTCTAGTTTGGAAAGCAGGCCAAAAAAGGCAGGTGCGAATGCCAAGACTGAGGTTCTCGCTTCACTGCGGACGACGCTTCTTCTGCAGCAAACAACTGCTGCTGCTCCTCTTCACCACCTTCCATCCGTCCATTGACCTCTAGATCTGCGACTCCGCCTGTCGACATGACTCAATGACAGCCCTCTTAGAGAAGTCTACCGCTTGGCAGGCAGTGCTGAACTAGATAGCAGGATGTGGTGAGTCGTAAGGTTACAAGCTTTGGAGCATCCGCCAACAGATGTCTAACTTTGCCCATAGGAACAGCCACACCTCTAGAGACAAGACAGCGCTGGGAAGAGAAATACTTACCTCCTGGTTCTGAAAACCTGCGGACTAGAAACAACGCCCTGATAACCCTGGAAAAGGAGATTGCACAAATACTACAAGATGTCCACGGTTCGCTATCTCGGAGATACGACATTTTGCTCTAAAGAGTCGAGAGCTAAAATCGATATTCTAACAAAAGAAAAAAGTTCATGGGAATTGAAGTATGTCAAGGCACATATTTAGTTATATTGGCAGATGCTAGTCTTCACATTTCACAGAGTCAAGTGGCGCCAATGTTTGCAGGAGTGATCTTTTCTACCTATGTCTGCTATGCAAATGCCGCAAACCAAGTACTAACTAACGCCAGTCCAAAGATCCATTCCCAATTTTCTGAAATCCAATGCAATGTTGAATGCAAAGTTGAATGTAAAAATCACGCAGAACTTTTTTCACTAGCTCAAAATCTAGTGCTCTTCTCTACTGCAAAACCGCCAAACGCAAAAAGACAACGCAAAAAGTCTGCTAAATGCAGTACCACCGTGTGCAAAAGGGGAAGTATAAAGAGGGTGTGTTTGGTGTTAGCGAGATGCTACCACGACCTTATTGCTCTTGCGGCATCTTCTGCAAGCCCACACAAGCAAGGATGCATTTCTCTGTGAGCTCCAGATCGCCTTCATCCAGCATCTCCATGATCTCAGGGAAATCGCCCCAGTCGCGTCGGATCTCAGCGATTCTGGCATCACGAGTAGGCGGCTCAGCCTGTTGCTCATGGTCATCAACAGGAGAGTGGTTCTCGACACGGGCTGGTAGAGGGCGTCCCATATCTGGAGAGCGACTATCATCAGCAAGACGACCATCGACAGAAGAGCGATTATCGTTGGTAAGGCGACCCTCGACAGAAGAGTGATCATCGTTTGCAGAACGTCCATCGACAGGCGAGCGAATATTGTTGGTAGAACGATTATTAATAGAAGAGCGATTATCATTGGTAGGACGACCCTCGAGAGAAGAACGATTGGCTGGAGGGTGGTAAACTCTATCACTGCCAAAGTAACCTCTTTGGATCCAGACTTCAGGTACGCTTTGACGACCCGCCTGGCCTGTCCGACTTTGCTGGCGTGAGCGATCATTGACGGTAGAAGCAATGGTCTGACGAGGATTTCCTTGTCTACCAGAACGAGCATCTCGACGTGGGTACGCCTCATCAGCATAACGACCCTCCTCGCGATAGATATTACCCTCACGAGGGCGACCTTGCAAATAACGACTGTCCCCACGAGGGCGGTTCTGACTAGCTTGGCGACTTTCCTCAGCAAGACGGCTCTCCTCAGTATGACGATTCTCCTCAACGTAGCGACCCTCGCGATAATTCTGCTCACGAGGGTGGCTCTCCATAGTATGACCAACTTCCTCAGCGTAACGACCCTGCTCATTAGGGCCGTTGACCATAGCAAGGACCTCATCCTCATATCGTCGATCATCTTCCTCCTCATAATGGAAGCCAGGAGGTGGACCAACGAGTCTTCTGCCTGATGTACCCGTAGCAGCAGTGCGAGGTCGAGACTGCGGTCCTTGAGAGCGAGCCGGAGAATCTGTGAATGGGTCCTCAGGCGTATAGCCTCCGGGTCGGTTCAATCGAGGACCATTCTGATAGTAGCTGCTCATGTCTTGCTGATCCTCAGGATGTTGGCCGTATGTAGGATGAGCATATGCCTCACGCTGAGTCTCATTGCGCTGGCGTTGGATGCTTCGACGTGAACGACCTGAATGAGCGATTTCATCTTCAAAGTCGCCATCTTCGAAGTCCTCGTCACGGTAGTAAGCGACATTCTGGGAAGCAATTCGACCTGGCTGGCGCTTGCTAACTCGAGATGGGGTGGCGTTGGAGGAGAGAACACGATCCGATGAACTCTTTGGGCTCTTCTGAGGTGTCTCCTTCTTGGGTGTGCGGTTTTGTCGACGAGCACTAGGTGCCGCAGGAGAAGGACCGGGTGTCCAGTCGAGTTCACCGATCACCTCATGCTTGCCATCTTGGTGGACATGGTCGATACATTTTTTGCAGATCTGCTGGTTGCACATTCTGCAACGCTGCATGACGCTGGTATTGTGCAGGTGGCACAGATCGCACTTGGCAGTATGAACAGATATCTTTTCCCATCTGTTGTGCTTAATAGGAGGAAATGTTGGCAAACCGTCTGCTGGACTCGACATTACTTCGGCTATTATTGCTTCAATGTTTTCCTTCGGTGATCGAGGGTATGCTTCGAAGCTCGAGGGGTCGACTGGTGTTTATGTACGTGACCTGCTGGACGCCGATGTTAGCAAATGTTCAAAGTTATGCATGCAGTGCTTCTCGTCCATGTCTTTAGAACTGCTACAAAGGTCTTTCAACGCAAATGTCTGAATCCACTTCCGCGACTTATCCTCACCCGAAAGTCGTAGAACAGGATGGCGACATTCGTGTTTGACCCCGCCTGTGGCGGACATAGGGGGGAGCACCGCTTGGTGGAAAACCGCCGAAGTTCAGCTCGAACCACACCGGCTCGAAGCATCTGCTTCGTTCCCATATATCAAGAACTCTATCACTGTCGACTATCTGGGGTATGTGCTACTTACTACTTGGGAGCGAAGCGGTCAACTTTAGGGCGAAAGCGAAATGCTTTGGTCGACTACGTCAGGAGACGTAGCGACGTAGCGAATGCCCCTGAGTGGCTCGCCTTCAGTCGATGGGATAAAGGGGTGCGTCTCGCTTTTGGTTGGTTATTAAGGGGAGCGAATCGTTTTCAGTCGTTTGGTAAAAGGGGTACGACTCGTTTTCAGTCGATTGTTCAGGAAAGGAGCGGAGGTAGACAAGCAAAGACCGTATTGAAAGCTCGAGATTCGAAGTCTGATGCAAGGTCAAGTTAGTATGAAATCAAAGGTCGGGTGCGCGCGTGTGGTCGTTCGAACTGCGCAAGGCTGGTATGGGGTTGGAGCGTACCTTTTGACTTGCCTGTGGTCTTGAGGCGAGTGCGCAAATATACAGCGCGCAAGGCAATCCCTAGACGTTGTAGTATTTTGAAGATACTTCAACCCAAGAAGATCGGGCTATGCTGTAGGAGTCTGTCGTCGTATTGAGTCGTTGTGTTGAGATGTGGAGGAGGATGGAAGAGGAAGAAAAGTTGAGATGCGATCTATTTAAGCCCACCGCACGTTAGCTAGCGGACGAGAGGTGAATCGAATGGTTTAGCTCGCAGCCTCGGCCCAGATGAGTCAAATTCAAGATAGAAGAAAGTTAAGTGTGACGGAATGGAGTATAACGAACGATATGTGTAAGGTCTGAAAGTTCAAGGGGATGGGATTGTGCCTAGGTTATAGTTGTCGTTTGAATTTCCCGCATGGTTCTGATCATGCTTGAGAATTTAAACACCAAGGCTTAAGGGAAGCCAGTGATTCGCCATTCCGAGGCACCAGGCGTCTGTGAAGCTGCTCGTATGATGCTGTTCTCTGCTTGTGGTGCGCTAGGGAGAAGGTGAAGTTAGAGGCTTACCTTAGAAGAGCGCTGAGCTATTACCTGAGAATATCGAACTATGCAGAGCTCTGGATAGTTGTTTGAGGTCAGCGGGCGCTGAACTAAGCTTTAAGAGCCTTTTAGAAAGTGCTGTATGGATGTGTAGAGGAGGTTTTCCAGCGCCTATCCCGACAGACCTGCAGTTGAAGGGGAACAAGCAAGGGAAAGGGGGATGGGGAAGTTGCGTAATGCTTTTAGAACCGTCTCTACCTTGCTCAGGGCAATGATGAGAGGTAATAAAAGGCTGTGAGAGGGTTGAAAAAGTTGTGATGGGATGTGGAGGCATATGTGTTGAAGTGTTCTTTCGTAGAGGGAGGAGGGATAAGCGAGGGAAAGTTGTGCGGAGGTACTAAAGAAAGGTAGGTCAAAGTCCCAACGTACCAGAGGGGTCTCGATCTCTTCTTGAAGTAGAAAAATCTATCTTGTTCTCTTCATGTTCTTCTCCCCAACGTTATTGTCTAATCGTTGTCGGGCTCTGGTTGTTATCCGTGTTCAGAGGAGGGAAGGAGAAGCGACTTGGAATAGGCTGGCTGGTCCACAACAAAAGCTTCGATGCCTTCGAAAGTCCTTGCGTGGGACCTCAGAGATGATGGAATAGTCTCTAGTGACTATCTTCTCGTTAGGTATTGTGGATATATCGTTGTGTTGAAGTGTTGTGGGGGTATGGATCGAGAGGGACGAGAATTTATACCCCGGTGTTTCGATGAATCATTTACGCAGCGTGGATTATTCGCACACAACTAATAATCTCTGCCTTTGTTCCATCTAAAACAAGATAGCTGCCAGAATCGCATCCACAACAGCCTAAAACGGTCAAGATGAGTACGGCACTGCGTTCTCTACACGTAAGCCCAATTTCTCGGAGCAATATTCCCATTTGCCCTTGTTTCCAGAGCTCCGGATATCCCAACACTCCAGGGATATTCTACTATCTTCTTTGTGGCGATACTGACGCCGATATTTTGAATTCAGGACCTTACGCGTCGGAAGAAAATCCTCTATCTCGGCTTAGCGGCCTACGGCGTGTACACAATCACTGGCGGCTACGTCTTGCACGTCGGTTCTGACCCTTGGTCCTACCACTCTCTACGATTGTGCGTGGAAGAAATTGTGTCCTTGGGAGAGACACGAATGATCGGCCTACAATCGCCTTGTCCACGGCAGGAATGACTTGGTTGATAGAAGACACCTTCCTGCAAGTTTATCTCCTTCCCTTTCTCCTGCTTGGCTAATTGATTGATCAGTCATGGGTCGACACTCTTTCCATCTATCTTAGCGGCAATACTTTGAGGTTCAAACGATGGTGGATCAAATACTGGTATGGGAAAACGGAGTGGGAGCTATTTATCGAGATGCTGGAGCAGAATCGTCGTCAGGTTCTCGAAGGATCTGAGCTTGGTCATCCAGATATTGAGAATTGCGATCCTAGGGATCCTGAGTACTACAATTTGATTTACGGGTTTGAGGACGCTGATATTGACTGAGGTCTCCATAACTGGTTTTGGGAAGGGACGTCTCGGATTGTGGAGGTTCAGAGCGCTGGAGGGGTTTTGCAGGAAGATTACGTCCATTGAAGGACAGTCAAGTCATAAGAAGTTGCTATAACTAAGCTTCTGGATTAGGAAGATGTGCCCTGGTCACTATAGCGGTAAGTATGGAGAGAGTCGTGGTTGTACTCCTTGTGAGATTCTACATTCTAGTGGATTGTATTGGAGTATTACAGAAATAGAGCTGAATATAACTCGTTACTTCGACATAAGTGCTGTTCCCCACCTTCTTCAAAGTGAAATAACTTGTTTGATCAAGATGCTTGACCCTGATTGTCATCCCTGGGTGCACGCGGAAAGGGAGACGCAAAATCTTCAAGTCTTCCTTCTCCATAACCGTTCGCCCCAATCCAATCCATTGCCCGTTGAGTACCAGTACGACAAGCCCTTCGAACCCCACGTCGTTGCCTTCTTGGATTAAAATTGTCGTTCATAGGGCGGAGGAGAATTTCGGGATCTGTTACGTAGCTATTTGGCGGTGGATAGAGGCTCCACCAACTGACACCATCGGGCTTGTGGTTTATTTCGATGTTAAACAGCGGATGGGTCCAGCGCTGAAGCTTCCACTCGCAGCAACTGAGGACAACCACGAGTAGGAATAAATACATAGAGAGGTGATATTGAATGTATGTCATAGATACCCAGTCGGCAAGTGGCAATCGTTGCAAGTTGGTGAGCATGTACGAAGCAGAGATCGTTAGGGAAGCGAAAAGTGCCTGTGCAGATGATAACTTAGCAATAGTGGCTGTAAAACAAGAATCGAATGATACTTACAAGACTTAGCATTACGACTATGCCATTGATCCGTCGGGTACTCCAGATGGTAAGGTATTGGGACACGATTACTAACGGCCAAATTGCTGCTCCAACATACCACCAACAGAGTTGCCATGTCGCGACATTGAGTACCGCGACGTTACGGTACGGATGGGCAAGGTCTTTCACACCTTCTGGAAAGGCGTTAACGAGAATTCTGTGAAGGTCGAAGCGATACGATTGAACTCCGCCATACGTGGTGCAATTCCCGTTTGCCTCCACATCATAAACACCATCCAAGAAACGCACAGGCCAGTCGTACGTGTAGTAGTATCCTGAGCAGTACCCACGAAGGTATATAGCATACCAGTTCGGAATCTACCCCGGAAATTAGCATCCCTCCCCTAACTTCAAAGTCCCTGCCAATATGGGACGTTATCTTGGCCCCTTCGCTCTCTGGCTAAGGAGTCAAGCCGGGGACTCAGGCTCTTGAAATGTCCGGATCTTGCACCAAGAAAAAGTAATAGATTTTGACTTACCCTTAAGTATTTGGTGATAGACGCGTGATCGGAAGCAGAACTGTTTCCCGGAAGAAGGGCACTGATGTTCGCATGTGAGGGGACTTGACATCGATGGACTCAGCCATGCCCAGGGATGAAATGTTCAGCTGGTGAGAGGGTAAATCGTCAATTGCGCGTCTTTATATCTAGGGCATGGGATTTTACCGTTACTACTGGTCCTGGCAGAAGAATAGATCCCAAATGAAGTTCTGTCATGAACCATAGTGATACGCCTAAGAGCATCAAAAAGATCCCAAATGCTGGATAGATTCGTCCTTGCATTTTGGCAGAGGTTGTGCGAAGTTATATCGAGGTCTTTTCGGGTGTGGACGCGTAGTTTCGTAGTGTTGCGCCAGGATTGAAGAAGTGGTTGCGGTTACGTGTAGAATTGAAAGATCGCGCCTTGGTGTTTTGACAATTTACTACTATCGTCACTTGCATCGATTTGAAAGTCCAGTCTTCACTAGGACTCTGTAATATGATTACTGAAAACAAAAAGGTAAGGAGCCAAAAGCAACGAGCTATGGTGCAAAGACAAGTTCGTTGGTCTTTACTACATTTCTTTGGACTTTCTAAAGATTTGCCTTTACCCACAGTCCAAGCTTCTCTAGTCCTGCGTGCCCATCATAAATATCCCGCTCAACAGCCCGTGAGTTTATCTAGTGAACTGGTTAGAGCAAATCAGCCAACGACATTATTTGACAACTTACGTGCTTGGGACCTAGCTCGCTGACTTTGTCAACTCCAAGAAGTCTCATACACGTCTCTGTTTCGGCCTTGAGTACTACGAATGATTAGCATTAACAAGAAAAGAAAAAGATTGGGAAGTCTACTCTCAAATGTTCTGTGAACACCTTCGGTACCGCCAGCACCAAGTCCGAATAACGCTGGTCGCCCAACACCAACGGCTTTTGCACCCAAGCAGAGCGCCTTGACAACATCTGTGCCTCTCTTGATACCTCCATCAACCCAAACTTCGATCCTGTTGAAGACCTCTGGGCAATACTTCCGGATCTCAAGAAGTGTGTGGACGGCAGGTGGAGCTGTGTCAAGCGCTCTGCCACCATGATTGGAGAGTATAATGGCCTTGACTTGGGGAGCATACTGTGCAGCTAAGTAAGCGTCCTCATGCGTTTGGAGACCCTTCAATACGATGGGAAGTTTAGTGTGCTTCGCCAACCAAGGCAAGGTATTTTTCCAGGTCAAATCACCAGCAGTTCCCCAGAAAAGCTGCTGCCCGACCCCCCCACCCCCCGGCTTTCCACCTGCCTCTTTGATTGAAGATGATATCGGAAGAGAGGCACCAACAGTCTGCTGCTTCTCGTCATGTTCTCTCTTTCCGGGAACGGGGGCATCCAGAGTCAAACAGATAAACTTGTATTTATCCGACATCTTATTAATCCGTGCCAGCATGTCCTCGCTCTTCTTCCTCTCATTCTGCACATAGAGTTGCCATCCAAATACTTGTCCTGGTAACGATCCCTCCACTATTTGTTCCGGTGTCATAGATGCATTGTTTGATACAATCTGCAGAGCCCCGAACGTGCTGATCCCCTGTGCAATACCGTGTTCGCCATCAGGATGTGCTAACCTTGCCATTGCTGCTGGAGAAACATATAGTGGTATCCCAACCTTGTGCCCCAGAAGTGTGGTAGAAGTGTCGCATCTTGTACAATCGACGAAGACCCTCGGCCGCAGCAGAATCTGCTTGTACACAAGATTGTTGAAATTCTTCGATATAAGGTCGTCTCCAGCGGAGTAGTAATATGCCCAGCACTTTTTCGAGATCTGCTTCGTAGCTACCTCCTCAATCTCGTCCAGATTCAACAGACTCTGCATATCCGGCGGACCTTCCTCCTGCTGTTGCTTCTCAGCATCATCTGCCTTTGGCTTGAGTAAAGTCGCGGGATCAATCTTCCCCAGCTTTGCTTCTGGCTTCAGATTCTCTTCTAGTGTCCCCGGTGGGTGTATAGGGTCGTACTCTTCCGTGGCATCTCGACCGGCCAATTGCAGTATTATCTTCGAGCCTCCCGGATGGCTGGGCAAAAACTCAGTGACATCCCATACGTCCCCGTACAAACATACCCAGCAGTCATCTGGCGTATTGTGCTTCGCAACTGGTGGCCTTGAGTTAGCACACTCCACACTGGAGAAATTGGCTGCGTACCTTCTGCTGCATCAAATGTCTTCGCCATGTTGACGGTCACAACAACACAAGTGAACGAGAAGGATGGAGGTGCGATCTCGGTCTGAATTATACCGTTACCAAGTGTTTGGTCTACAGGGGTTTCCCCCAATTGCGGAGCGGAAGTCTTCCCCACTTTGGGACAGCCGGCAAATGAACTCCATCGAATCAGCAGCTCCAATTGGTAATATTCGGCGAACCACGGTTAATGATTCAGAGGAAAGAATCCCACTTTTGGACAACCTCCACGATTTCCGTTTGGAGTGAACATTTTGTTGGGCAAGAACGTTCGGAGAAATCTGGGGCCTGGAATGGAAGGTAGTTCTATGCCGAGAGTGGAAGGCATTCCACGCATCACTTGCACAGTAAGCCAGCTTACTGCTTCAACAAGATCAGACATTAGGTTAACTTAGGATTGACGGAGAAATATGTCTTGACAAGCACTTCAGGTCCCTTGCACTAATGTCGACCGCTTACTGCGAACGTCTTACTAAGAAAGGCCACTTCTTGCTTCTAGACACGCGTTTCAATGTATGGTATCATTCCACTTTCAGACTTCCTTCCGGTCAACGTAGTCAAGAAAGCTCACCTCCGAAAGAATGGCCACTCAAAAAAATAGACTAATAAACTATATTTGCTTGCCATACCTGCAATGTAATGACTGATCCAAGATATTCAAGGAAACAAAATTAGAGATCTTCCAACCAAGAAGGTCCACGAATGATAAACGAGTACTTCCTCTTTACTACCTCCCTCTTCCTGTCATCTCCCCCCTCCCTATATATCCAAATCACCCAATAGGTCCCATCTCGAAGCCGGGGCTTTAGAAGGTACCACTATCAACATTGGCATTAGGAATTTCACTAATCGTGCCATCAACGAAACCATAGCAGTTGTTACTAGCCACTGTGAGCTGGAACGAGAATACAGAGCAGCTCGGATCATTAGCACACATATCCGCACAACTCTGGTACGATGCTTCCGTAGTGACAAATTCAGGAGTACCATTTCCGATGAATGATGTGGCGCAAGCAGCGTGGAGGA
Source organism: Acephala macrosclerotiorum (assembly GCA_014904845.1). Taxonomy (NCBI): domain Eukaryota; kingdom Fungi; phylum Ascomycota; class Leotiomycetes; order Helotiales; family Mollisiaceae; genus Acephala; species Acephala macrosclerotiorum. The sequence continues at coordinate 261,109 of MU119204.1, read as the reverse complement.
GAGTTCCGCTGCCTGCTGAGAGGGATCCATAGGCCGCGGAGCAGTATGCGGCGGGGCCGGCGGGGACGATAGGACTGCTTTGAATGGTGACTACGGTAGTTGGAGGACCGGCCACATCCTGTAGGATCTTGTTAGAATGTACTCTTCGAAATGGGGAAATGGGGTGCGTACTTCAACGGTCGTGCTTGTCTGCGTTGTGGTAGCTTGTTTGGTGACGTGAAGTGTTGACTACATCGAAGTTAGTACCTATTAGCAGGGAGATATGACAAGATACTTACAGCAACAGTGACAGTTGAAACAGAAGCTGTTGTCGTGATGCTGATGATGAGCGCAGGAGTAACCATGCACGAACAGGCGCTGCTGATGCGGTTGGGAGGATATGTGCCGGCTTTTCCTGGACAGCCGGGCAACACTTGACGCTTTGCGGGATTGGGACTAATAGTGATTGTGGCATCGGGAGCTGGAGTTGTCGATATCTTCGTGGCCATGCTGTTATCTTGTTGGTACTGCTACACAAGGATAGGAAGATGAATGAGCTTACACAACAATAGTTGAGAACGCGGTTGCATCAGTCGTCCTGGCAGTCACCGTGTGGGTCATTAGAGGAATGATTGTCGAGACACTTGTTGAAGTGATGTATGTGCTGCAGAATGCACTGGCGCTTGAACTGTAGCGAGTGTCGAGGAAGATACGGAATAAGTCGTCATGACTGCACTGCATCATTCTTCAGCAACTTCGAAATATCGACAAAGAGTTTGGTAGCTCACAGTAGGAAGTGATCGGTCAAACAATTTGTCTGCTAGTGAAGGGTCATGCTTGAAAGGTGACCAGGAGTCGGCATGAGGATGAGGAATTGCCGAGGCAAGACCAACGCCCAAGAACAAAACCGAAACGAGCTTCATAATGAATGACTGGGGTAAGTGGTACAGACTGGATATAGAAGCTTGTGCAAGAATGAGGTTGAGGTTGAGGATGAATGGATTGGGAGCACTGTTAACAACTTATATATACTAAGGATGGTCCAACTCTTTCAGGAGAATCTAGATGCATGCTGTGCACTTCATTCGCCCGGAATTAGATGCATCCACTTCAAGCCCCCAAAGAGCTCGGAAAAGCCGGCGACATCTTGGGCTTTGCTTATTATAATGAACGGGGCGAGGTCCAAGGCGCCAGCGCTCAGGTGCCGTCCCATACTTCAGAATAAGACAGCGTTTCTGCGAGGTTGGGCCTTGAGGATCCTTAGGTCCTGAACCACGATATGACAGTTCACGAACTTCAAAGCCACGACCTCACCTCGTTATCGTTATGGAAGGGAGCATACCAAAAAAGGTGTTCAGACTTTCTCAGGAACTGAATGTGCCGAGACTAAACGGGAGTGACGACGGGAGCATGCAGCTTCGCAATCTTGCCCCTCGTCTGCACCGAGACTCGGGATGAAATCTATAAAACCCGAGGAAATGACAGAGGTAGCTGAAGTTCGAGGTCGCGATGGGCGGCTGAAATCGAATGATGGGATGAAATGAAAGAGTGATACTGGGAAGCCGACCGATCTGCAGACAGAGACATCTCTCCTCAGATCTGTTGATGGGAGTTTGATGTCCCAGATGTTCTGGATATCGTTAGACTGTGTGCTACGCTCAGATCTTCATGTGGCCTTGACATTCAGAACCCCCAGAGATATCAAATGCCAACTTGACAACTCGAGAAGTGGCTTCAGAGTGAATGGGGAGCGGCTGGGAAAGTTTCTGCCACCCGTGATGAAGATTGGAGATTGAAAATCGAGATCTCTGCTTTTCGAGTGGGGCTGCATCCAAAGCCAATGCTTTCCAAACTGATCGGATTGAATACAGACTTTAAGGTTCCAAAAATGACTTCTCAGATCAACCCGAGTGACACTGACGTCGACTCAGGAGGTGATGTAGTGGGAACCAGCTCTGCCAGTTCCAACATACTGTCTCTGAAGCAGTGTTTTCAACCTCCTAGTCTTGTTCAGAGTGTCCTTGGCCAAAAGGATCACACTAACCTGGCTAAATTATCTCAGTCTAGCCTGCTCGACCACGGGGGTGGACTAGGTTTGGAAATTCAAAACGCCGAGGTGCTCAGATGACAAATCTTTCATGATGCAGAGAAATCACCCTTCAGCTGAGTGACAGTGCCCATGATGCCCTTCCGCTCTGTACTGTTCAACCGGATGCCGAAGTACTTGTCGAGTACATCAACTCGCTCTTCCTCATTAGCACATTCCGCCAGTGTCTCTGATTCAGCATGTATCCGTCTTTTCAGTCTGCCACCCTCTAGAGCCACTATACCTGTGATATCATTGGCTTCTTCATCCCGAATCATCTTCATGCAAATGATGCTGTAAGTCCAGAAGCTGGTCTTTCGAGTGCTGACAGCATAATTCATAACCTCAAAGTCTTTGGAATTGAACTCCGTCAGGGCGAATGTGTAGCACGGCGTCCACTCATCCGAAGGCGATTTCTGATGTTCCAAGGCCCATAAACCTTGAACAATGCGATTTGAAGGAGATTGAAAAGTCAACCTGGTTTTAGCGGCCGTGATGCCCCATCTCGAGACATGGTCATGAACCAGAGGCATTGGACGGGTGGGACATGAGCCCCCAAAAGCGACATCCACAAGATAGATCATGCCAGCAATAGATACAAGATTGACGTGGTGGTCCCTGTGGAGTAAAACTTAGCGACATATGTTGAAAGTCAAAGTATGAGATTAGATCAACTAACCAACCAGCAACAGGATTTACAAGCGTCACTCTGGCACCAACAGACACGACCTCAAAGCCTAGACTCCGCAGCATCAATCCAAAGAAGCCATTGCTCTCGAAGCAATATCCGCCCTTTCTACGAGTCACTATCTTTTCGTATAGGTCATCCTTGTTCAGCGAATTCGTATGCTCCTTCGAATAATGCAAGCTTAAGTTCTCAAATGGGACTGCAACAAGATGATGCTTTTGAAGAGCAGATAGATACTCGAGACTGCCCTTAGAGCGTGCAATTTCTGGGAGTGATACCCGGGATAGGTAAGCTTCAACTTGTGCTTGGGTGTATGGTAGCTGGTCCTGACTGGAAGACATCTTATCAGACGTCTAGCTTGCTTGGCCGAGAATCGCGCTCTGCACCTTAGAGTTAATGCTTTCTGTTTGCAATGTATGCACTTGGGACGTACATTATCGTTTCAAAAGGCTGAAATGAACTCAGAGTATCATTCTAAACAAAACTGTTGAAGATGAAGTGCCTTCTCTTCCTAGCAGGAGCGAAGACTAACAAATGAACATCCGCTGGCTGTGCCCTCCGTCATGAGATTATAACGAGGAGAAATTATTGTGCTAACCAATATTCCTGAACATAAACTGTAGATTCAAAGTGACGCAGACTTGCGTGGCGAAGAGGTATGTACATGATATATAGACGAGGTTCATGGTGAGAATCGGCCGCGATGAACCGCCTGAAGAATCAGGGTAGCATCCTGAATCTCAACACCAAAAAAGCTAGAACGTTCACTAGAACTCATGGCGGCATTCAAGATGCAAGCGTCAGCCTGCGAGTCTGAAAGCTCGCTATGATCAGTATCTAGGGGAGCGGCAAAGATTGCTTCAACTCTAGAAATTCTGCATCGAGAACGGCAACAGCCCGCCGGCATCCCACCCTTCAACAACCGTGTCAACAGCATGGCCCAATGTCTTTATTTTTACTGGGACATGTTCCTCGACGCTGTCTATGATATTCCTCCAGATTAAGACGCGATGATACCCCGAATCAATGGCAAACGGCTCAACGAGACTCTGCAGTCAACCTGCACGACATGGGGAGCGTTGTCGAATTCAACGGGCATGCGCAGGCTAGCACTTAGCCAGGAAGACAAGCATGTTCGAGACTGGCTGGTGGCAGAGTGCAAGGCATTGGGGTGCGAGGTGAAGATAGATCAGATGGTAAACATTCCTCCGGCCATGAAGAAGAAAGTACTAACTTGTCACAGGGAAACATATTCGCGACTCGAGCAGGGACTTCGAAAACCCGGAAACCAATAGCAATGGGCAGTCATTTGGACACACAACCAGCTGGCGGACGATATGATGGTATCCTCGGAGTTCAAGCCGCCCTAGAAGTCCTTCGGACGCTCAACGACCATAATATCCAAACCGAATGTCCGATTACCCTCATTGATTGGACAAATGAAGAAGGAGCACGCTTTCCCGGAGCGATGATGTGCTCTGGAGTCTGGAGTACGAAATCCACGACGAGCCTTCAAGTCTGTTGGGACATTAATGATTTGGAAGGCATATCGATGAAAAACGCACTCGAGACCACTGGCTACCTTGGGGACACGCCTTGCGATTACAGGGAGAATGGTCTCGAAGCCTACTTTGAACTTCACATCGAGCAAGGGCCTATTCTAGAAGCAGCTAATATGAAAGTCGGTGTTGTGACTTCTGTGCAAGGAATGAAGTGGTTCCGAGTGAGAGTCTTAGGAGTGGAGGGACATTCGGGAACAACTCCAATGCAGGGCAGATCTGATGCTTTGGTGACTGCCTCGAGGTTGATCACGGCTGTCAATGATACTGCGAGGTCTACAGGCTTGGGCGTCGCTACCGTGGGAGTTATTTCCAACGATACGCAGAGTCAGGCTACAATTCCCAGTGGAGTCGAGTTCATTATTGATGTTCGTTGTTCCACTGACAGCATGGTTGAGGAACTTTCCACAGCAATCTTCAAGAAGTTCGAGGACATTGTATCTACAGAGGCAAACAAGACAAGTTTCGAAGTCATTCGGACATGGGGCCTGCCTGAGAGTATCTTTCACAGCGACTGTATCGAGGCTGTTCGTGCTTCAGCCATCTCTGAGGTGGGGACATCCAAGATCACGGAGATGAAGAGTGGAGCAGGGCATGATGCAGCTTGGACGAGCAAAGTTGTCAAGTCATCCATGATATTCGTCCCCTCGAAAGATGGAATCAGCCATAATCCTGCAGAGTACACAATCCCAGAGGATTGTTCTTTGGGTGCTCAGGTGTTACTAGGAGCGATTCTGCGGTACGACGCGGGTGTCAATGATGGATCTATTCTGTAGACAACTATCAAATTGGAATACCTCATACGTCCTTTCTTTCTTCACTTGCCCACCCAGTAAGCTTTTGGATGTTTGTGGTATACTTGTCGGAAAGACGTCGGGTATCGAAAGGATTTGAAGAAGCAAGTTGCCTCAACCAATAAAGAGTCTATCATTACTTCAACAAAGTCCAGATAAATGCGGAACTATACCACGGCGAAATCTACCTCTACGTATTGCACGAGACGAGCCACCTGCACTGCAGGCGTTGAGTGGTATGCTCGGAGAGTATATCGGAAGATTGGACAATGGCGAGCGGAATTTCCCCGCTATGCACCCCAAGCTTACAGTACCCCGCGACCCTACATTTACCAGACTTGGGCGAGAGTTCCGCATTCCAGGGCTCGAGATCATCAACTATGATTCTTGCATGCCCCTTCTCTCCATTCGATAACTTCATTCCATCCTCGTTTTTGTTTCTCTTTGCTCCTTCGCATCTTCCCCCTTTACAATGGCCATTATCGACATCTTCCATCTCACTCAGACTTATGCTCTTGAGCATTCAGTACAGTTCCTTGCTTGGGCAGCTATAGCTATACCGATTTTATGCGTCCTTGCGAACGAATTTGCCCGTAACCAAGCACGAGTGCGGGGATTGAAGGGCCCGAGTGGACTTCCGTTGATAGGCAATCTCTACGACATCAGGACGAATGCTGCAGAGAAGTACAGACAATGGGCACGCACGCATGGCGAGGTGTATCAGATACAGTTAGGCAACATTCCTGTGGTGGTTGTCAATTCAGCAGCATCTGCAAAAGTGCTGTTCGGACAGCATGCTCAGGCGTTGAGCTCGAGGCCAGAATTCTATACTTTTCACAAGGTATCTCTCTAGTTCCAAGTCTCACAAAAAGATTCGAGCTGACGGAGTCCTAGGTACTTTCAAATACCGCAGGAACGACAATAGGCACTTCGCCTTACAGTGACTCACTCAAAAGGAGAAGAAAGGGCGCAGCTTCAGCACTCAATCGACCTTCCATCCAAACTTACATTCCTCATCTCGACCTTGAGAGTAAGGACTTCATCTCCGAATTGTTAAGATATGGCAAAGGAGGGGCAGAACCAGTCGATCCTATGCCGTGCATACAACGATTATCGCTTTCACTTGCTCTGACGCTCAATTGGGGTATACGAATGGATAACCAAGAAAATGCTCTCTTCGAAGAGATCACAAACGTGGAAGAAGAAATTAGCAGGTTCCGAAGCACCACGGGCAATCTGCAAGACTATGTGCCCCTGTTACGACTCAACCCTTTCAGTTTTGGATCGAAGAAGGCTGGCGAAATGCGAGATCGACGTGATGTTTATTTGAAGGCTCTCAATAAGGGGTTGGAGGACCGAATGGAGAAAGGAACGCATTCTCCTTGCATTCAAGCAAATGTCATACTAGACGAAGAAGCGAAGTTGAACAGCGAAGAGCTTACTTCGATTAGCTTGACTATGCTCTCTGGAGGCTTGGATACCATCACAACTCTGTTACAATGGAGTATTGCCTATCTTGCACAACGAAAAGACATACAGGAGAAAGCGTGGAAGGCAATTTCAGAGTTCTACTCGGCTGAGCGGCCACTCTGCGATGCCTTAGATGATCAGAAATGTCAGTACATTGTTGCGCTTGTACGTGAATGTCTAAGGTAAGCATCCCATCTTATGCTCTTGAGATAGATCACTGCTAACAGGTCAGATACTTCACTGTTCTCCGTCTGGCTTTGCCCCGCGTCTCAATCAAGGATGTCACTTACAACGGTGTTGTGATACCCAAAGGTACTGTGTACTTCTTGAATGCATGGGCTTGCAATATGGGTATGCATTTCTCCTTTTACGAACAATCTCCTCGCAAAGGACTGACATCAAGCAGATTCCGCCGTATGGGAGGACCCCGAAGTTTTCCGACCCGAGCGATGGATCGAGCAACCAGATTCTCCCATGTTCACATATGGCATGGGTTACAGAATGTGCGCGGGCTCTCTACTCGCAAATCGAGAGCTATACGTCGTGTTCATTCGCATGCTTAATGCCTTCGAGATCCAGAAATACGACGATATCGACTGTCATCCAGTCTCTGGTAATTCGGATCCTACCAGTCTGGTTGCCATGCCACAAAGATATAAGGCGAGGTTTATTCCTCGAAATGTGCAGGCACTGGAGAAGGCTCTGAAGGGGTTCAAAGCTGTCGAAACGCAATGAGGGCTTATCAATAGCCAAACTACAGCTGCAGTGCACGACGATATCGCCTTGAGTAACCTGACCTGTGTATCACCCGAGTTATTATACCAATAGCGACATGCGGCCCGTTCCGGTGCAGATTCTTCTCGACTCCTACAGGTCGAGACGTGGCGGATGTGCATCCCCCCCTGCCGCCACGACGTGACCCCGCATGAATGCTGCAAGGCAGTTCCGAATTGTTCATAATACCGAGAACCTCCAGCATATCTTGAGACTATTTATTGGTGCAAAGGTACCTGTGACCACGAAGATAAGAATTGACGACGTTCCTATCCATATATCTTCCCACGTTTTGTCCATTTCCATCCCTTTTTATATTTTACGAACGCCAGAATGACGCTCTTCGGTGCTGCCATTGATTTTGCCTTGCACAACAAATACTACCTTCTCGCAGCAAGTGCTGTGCTGTACCTAGCAAAGTTATACTCTGACGCTCGCCGTCTGGAAGCTTTCAAAGGACCATGGGCCGCAAAATTTACCGATCTGTGGTTCGCGAAAGCAGCTTTTGGTGATCATTAGCACGCCATTCTAGCAGACGTCTATGACAAATATGATGGTCTCCTTCTCTCACCATACTCCATCGCATGCTTTGCTAATTGAAGTCAGGATCAATTTCCCGCATCGGTCCAAATTCTCTGGCCACTACTTCCTCCAAGCTCTGGATGCGAGCGAGCGCCGCCAGATCTCCATACACGAAAGGGAACTGGTACAGTGGCGCACGCTTCCCTCCTGGACAAGACAACATCATCAGCCAACAGAATGAAGAAAAACACACCAAGAGACGAGCACAAATGGCAGATGGCTACGCCGGAAAAACAAACCTAACACTCGAACCCACGATCTCCATGCATGTCCAGAACTTCGTAGACCAAATCACAACGCCTACATGGTCGCGAATGCTCGAGCTATTGTTCAAGTTGGTATACAAGCTGGCGACAGTGCCACAGCCGCAGCCTTCACCAAGACAGCAGATGATTTAGAACGGGTTATCTATGATCACCTTTGGGATCCAACTCAGAAATTCTTCGTGGACGTCATCATGCCGAACAACCCAAATTTGACGAAAGTAATGGGAAGAGAGGAAGTCGGCCTCTTCCCTTATCGTTTTGGCATTGGCCTTACTTCCCAATATGCCAACAACTCTGTCCAAGAGCTGTTCGATCCGCAAGGATTCTTGACCACCTATGGACCCACAACCCTCGAAGTTCGTAATCAGTACTTTACAGCAACCAAGCCCTCAGATTACTGTTGCTATTGGCAGGGACAGTCTTGGCCATTTTCAACAGCACACACATTGAAATCTCTAGCAGCAATCTACCGCTCTGGGAATGTCTCTGTCACTGCGGATCAATATGTACAGTATCTCGATATGTACGCTACCACCAGCACAAAAATGGAACGCCATATGTCGCCGAATCTCACTACCCTGATATGGACGCCTGGAGTGCTGATACTCCTAATCATTCAGAGCATTACGATGTGAGTCCCCCACATTGACATTTGTCAAACAAATTCTGACGTTTCAGCACTCGACGAATAATGACGACGTAATTACTGGGTTGTTGGGTATAGTTCCTCGTTCAGACGACATCCTTGAGGTCGACCCCATCATCCCTCAAAACTGGACATATTTTGCCATTGAGAATGTAGCCTATCATAGACACCTCGTTACTGTGCTCTATGACCAGGACGGCACTAGATACAACAACGGGACTGGCCTGTCAGTATTCCTTGATGGATCTAAGATTTACAACGGAAATGGCACCAAAGCTCAAGTGACACTTCCAGCCGCAAATTCCGCATCCTCACCTGTCGCAGTTAACATTGCAGCAAATCCCAATGGAAACGGCTCATATCCACAAGCTAATGCAACCTACACATACACAACGGATGACCCATACAGAGCGATTGATGGCTATCTTTTCTACGATAGTATTCCCGATAATCGCTGGACAAACTATCAATCTCCGTCGTCCAATGATACTCTACAAATCAGCTTCGCGCGACCGCGAAACATCTCATCTGTCACTTTAGCCCTTTTCTCCGACGTAGCCCGTGGGGGATCAGTCGACGTCCCAGCATCTCTCGAGATGTATGGATCCTGCGGCCTCCTCGCAAACATCACTGCCTTCGTCGCCAATGATCGTAATACATTCTTCTTTGATGAAATTGAGACGACTTTCGTGTCCGTGAATATGTACAAGAAGTCCAACCTCTGGGTCGGAATCTGCGAACTCGAGATTTGGACGCAACCTCAGATCATTGGACCTTATTATGCCGTCGATGCTTTCTTGACAGGTGCCGTTGTCTCCCAAGATACGTCAGCTAACGCTACTGCAAATGGCGCTGTCGTTTCTGGTCTTGGTGGTGAATCTGTGGTTGCGTTCTCTGGCGTCCGGAGTGCCGGGGGTAATGGTACGTTGATCTTGACCTACGCAAATGGAGGAAGCTATGCCAGTGTGGAAGTCACTGTTAATCAGGTTTCTCGAGGAAACTTGAGTTTACCGGGTACGGGCGGAATTTATACAGCTGTGACGACGAGTATTACTTTGGCGGCGGGGAAGAACTTTGTGAGCTTGATTGGAGGGACAAGTGAGCTGAGCTATGAGTTGCTTGACTTCACAATTTGAGAGGTCAACTCTAGTTTTGCAACCCTTCGAAAAGTATTCTGGCTTGTACATAGTAGTATGATGGTGTATGTCGTCCTCAAAAATTCTCTTTTCAAGTTGTCGGTTACACAGGGATACCTATTAATAGGCCAGACGCAAAGTATAGGGATCTCTGGCCTATGCTTTGCAAGTTGTTGTAATCGTTGCTCATTCTCTAAAAAGTGCGCAAGAGTTGAGGGATATAACCTCAACTCTAGCGCAGTTTGGACTAGTCCCAATGCAGCCTAGTGCTGAACGTGACTAGTGTTCCAACACAAGTACTTGTCAGCCTCTCTAAACCTCTCCTATGATTATATACAGTTAGATTAAGCTTTCCCATTTTCCTCAAACTTCAGGTTTCCTAGAAAGTGAGATTTCTCTTCAAAATCTGTTCTCAACTTGTATTCTGAAAGCAGCTAAACTCATACTGACAGTGAAAGATGAATAGACTTCTTGAAGCCAAGTTCGAGAAGGCCTCTTTCAAATTCATCAAAAATATAGAAGCCTGGACCTCCCTCGCTTGCCTCAGGGGCTTCCAGGCGCTCGGCCGTGAGCTGACTTGCCCGAAAGCTCCACTCCCCACACACCGGCGTGCACCCATCGAAAGATAAGGGATTCTTTGGGTGGGAGAAGGCCGACGACAATGCAAAGGTGGGGCGATATATGATGGCTTCTTTTCTTTCTTCAAGCGATTCTATATAGTTCCTGCTTCATTTTAAATTTGTGAAGGGAATTGGTTGAGAGCTGTCCAGATCTAATCTCCCCTTGATCTGCAATTTGGCCACCCAACCATAGAGACAGAATGGCTGAATATGACTTGCTGGTCCTGAGTGGACTCGTGGTAACCGTGGAGGAAATGGGAGAGTTTGATATTGCGGTCAAAGATGGAAAGATTGCCAAGGTGGTACCGAAAGGAGGGTTGGCTGGGGTACAGGCGAAGAAGACAATCGATGCTCAGGGAGGGATGGTTATGCCTGGAGGTGTGGATGCTCATGTGTGAGTGAAACGTCTATATTCGACTATTCAAGAACGTCTCTGACGAGAATGCAGACATCTACAGGAGCCAGCCTTGTTTGGAAAAGGGGAGAGCGCTGACAGTTACGAGACTGGTAAGTTCTACACCAGAAGTCAGCTCTCGCTCACCCAAAATCAGGAACGAGATCCGCCATCTGTGGAGGAACCACAACACTCATCACCTTCGCTCCCCAACGGAAAAGCGAGCCTTCACTCCTTTCCGCCTTAGAAGCAACCCATGCTTTAGCAAAAGACAACTGTTATACCGACTACAGTTTCCACCTAATATGTTCCAACGCCGGCCCTCAAGCAATCTCAGAATTCGCCTCCCTTCGCGAAGCCGGCATCTCCTCCCTAAAAATCTACATGACCTACGAAGCTCTCCAACTCAAAGACTCCGAAATCCTCGACGTCTTATTCGAAGCTCGGAAACAAAAAATCGTAACCATGATACATGCCGAAAACGGCGCAATAATCGACTGGACGATCAAGAAACTTGAAGAGAAGAAGTTGTTTGCCCCGAAGTATCATGTTACGAGTCATCCTCCAGTTGCGGAGATTGAGGCTACGTATAGGGCGATTAGTCTGAGTGGGTTTATTGATGTGCCGATTTTGATTGTGCATGTTTCGAGTCCGGCAGCGGCAGCACATATTTCGGAGGGGCAGAAGAAGGGGTTGCCAGTTTATGCGGAGACTTGTCCTCAGTATTTGTTTCTTACGAGGAAGGATCTTGATAAGCCTGGCTTTGAAGGTGCAAAGTGTGTTTGCTCACCTCCACCGAGAGATGGAGAGCAAGATCACGAGGGCATTTGGAGAGGGTTGGAAGATGGGACTTTCACGGTTCTCTCGTCTGATCACTGTCCGTTCTTGTACGAGGATACGAGCATTGGGAAGAAGTCGGTGATCAGTGATGAGTATCCCAACGGCCACTTCAAATACATTCCCAACGGTTGTCCCGGTGTGGAGACTCGTCTCTCCTTAGCATTGTCAGCCAACCGCCTCAAGCTTCAAAAATTCGTGGAAGTCACTTCTACGAACGCAGCGAAGCTCTATGGCCTCTATCCACGGAAAGGAGCTCTGATTCCAGGAGAAAGCGATGCGGACTTGACGATCTGGTACCCGGACTCGATGAAAGAGTACCAATTGACCAACTCGATGTTACACCACAATGTGGACTATACGCCGTATGAAGGAAAGACTATCAAGAACTGGCCGAGATACACCGTTCTAAGAGGTGAGGTTGTATGGGCGAAGGATGAAGGAGGCTTGCTGGGGAAGAAGGGAGCTGGTCAATTTTTGAAGCGGGATATTAGCTCTTTGGCGGGGAGCAGGAGTCAGGAGGAATGGAGTGTCGAGCGCTTCTGATTTACCATATTCAATCGGTTGTAAGTTGTGTTATTAGAACTTTTGAGAGCGCCACATCTACTGTAGATTCTATGGCTTGTCTTCTAGAAGCTCATTTCATGTTCGAACATCGAAAAGGAAGGTGCTGTACATCGATTCGTGCATTCCCTTCTAGTCCTTGCTCTCAGACTTGGAACTTCAAAATACATTCAAATTAAGAGCAATTTTCCACCAGAATGCCGGCATCATCTTGTCCATAGCTTATCCAGACATCGTGAACCCTCAAAATAGGGGTAAAGGAGGCGAAAGCTTAATCTGGTTAGCTCCAAAATTCATCAATCTCAGGACAACCAAAGTCTGCTTTCACCAATTCAAAGAAGACGGAATTACTCTCAAATGCTACAGCGAGCCAGCGCCGACGACAATGTCCACTTCTCGACCTATTGGTCCAAATATTCAAGAGTGGGGTGGCCGTATATTCAAGCGGCCAGACTTGCCGCCAAAGGACTTGCCGCGGGGCACTGATAAGAGCTGTGTTATCGTGATCAGATAAAAGAAACGATTTCGGGAGGACAACACCAATTATGTCTCTTCTATCTCGTGGGTTGTTTCCTCGAGTAGTCAGAAAATTAAGCTTAAGTGAGCCTAGATGTATGAGCTCACAGTAAGTGGCAGGGAACACGCTATTCGCGTCTCAACCTCCCACTCTTGTGGGAGCATTTGGTCTACCGTTTCTCCTCTGTTGTGAGAGCCTCATTTTCTTCCAGTTTCCCTATGTTTTCTTTCCAGTCTCGATTCATGAGAAACCGCCAAAATGGGAAGCGTTGAGAACACAATTCGTCGCCTCGACGCCCTCGTCGTCGGTGGTGGTCCAGTTGGTACATACTCCCCTCCCCTCTACACCACTCCCACTAACACACTTCCCAGGCCTCATAACCGCCTTCCAACTCGCAAAATTCGGCCACGCCTCCTCCATAGCAATAATAGAGAAACATCCCAAATCATCCCAAGACCAATACGGCCGCGCCATAACCCTATACCCTCGTTCCTCAGAAATGCTAGACCAACTAGGTCTCGCGGACGAACTCGCGCAAGAATGTTTCGCTTGTAGAGCTACAGTTTCTTATGATAAAGATGGGAAGGAGGTTCAGGGGAGAGGATGGTATTTCATGGAGAATATGAAGGATACCCAGTGGGATTTTGCGTTGGTGTTGAGGCAGAAGTATCAGGAAGAGATTTTTAGGAGGAGGTTAAGGGAGTTGGGGGTCGGGTTGGAAGCGCCAGTTGAGTTGGTTAGCGTTAGTGTTGACGAGGGTGTGCAGGTTGGTGGATATAAGGTCACTGCTGTGACGAGGGATGGGGAGACGGGGGTGGAGGAGACGATTTTGTGCAAGTATTTGGTTGGTGCCGATGGTGGGAGGTCATTTGTGAGAAGGGCGTTGGATGTCCCGTTTGATGGGAGTATGACGGAGGATAAGTGGGTTAGGGTCGATGGCATGATTGAGACGGACATGCCCAAGCATAGGACATATGGAGCGATCGAATCGCCGACCCACGGAAATGTTTTATGGGCAGCATTAGACCACGGAGCAACGAGAATCGGATTTGCCTTCACAGCAGAGCGCCAGAAGGCATACGCGGAATTCAACGAAGAGGCAGCTGTAGCTGAAGCAATCGCATCAGTAAAGCCATTCAAACTCGAGTTCAAGCAGGTAGATTGGTACACGGTCTACTCAGTTGGACAAAGGGTAGCGAGGAGCTTCTTCACGAAGGATTGTATCTTCCTAGCCGGTGATGCTTGTCATACACATTCCTCAGGAGCTGCTCAAGGAATGAATACTGGACTTCACGATGCCTGCAATCTCGGATGGAAACTCTCCCTGGTCCTCCGTGGTTTAGCCCCAGCCACACTTCTCTCAACCTATGAGGGAGAGCGCCTACCAAATGTGCAGAAATTGATCAACTACGACAAGGATATCTCGAGGTTGATGACGATGCAGTTACCAATGGGGTGGAAGGGGGATCCAAACGCGGATCCGAATGAGATCCTGGGGATGGTGATGGAAGAAGCTTCGACGTTCACTTCTGGACTCAGCATCGCGTTTGATATCAACACTATCAATAAGAAGGGATCATTCGAGTCCAGCTCAAACCTGGCACCCGTGTCTCCTGGTCAGAGAGGTCCAGATGTGCAATTGTACAAGCCGGGCACGAACGAAGTCACAAGACTGCATAGCGAAACTCCAAATAACGCGAGGTTCTATGTGGTGATCTTTGCCGGAGAACCAGGGTCCACTTCTGCATTCAAAGAATTTGCAGAAGGAGTTGACAAGTCGAAGGTCTTTTCAGACATCAAGCTACCAATTTCGTGGCTTACGATTCCTGCAAAGAGCGGTCCTTCTGCTTTCGAGTTACTTGGAACCATGCCTCTCGGCAAGGTATTCTATGACTCGAAACAGGCTGCTCATACCAGGTACGGAGTAGACTTGAAGAAGGGTGGCGTCTTTATCCTACGGCCTGATGGGTGGGTTGGGACTGCTACGGCGTTGAAAGCTGAAACTGTTGAGGAGTTGGAAATGTACTTCAAAGCATTATTCTCGATAGCATAAAGAGGTCTTCTGGTTACCAAATGCACCAAAACTCGTAGGGCATTACAATTCTCGACCCAGATGCTTTGGATGAGAGAGATGTCCTCTTCATAATTGAATTTGCCTCTTCATCACAGCCTTTGCTTTGCCCTTGCTAGCGCTCTCCTCAGATTTGTACTCGAAGGGCAGCCAGATCAGCACACGATATACATGGTGTCCTTGAGAACCGATACACCTAAATATCAGAAAGACGGAGACATCTATCAGGACTTGAACTTGAGACCACGACTACATGGCAACTAGGCTTGCATCGAATGCTGCTCAGAGTCCAGGTGAAAGCTATACACAGGACAATCGCATCTAGTTCTCTTCATATGCTCAGCATTTGGAGCTGAGCTGCTGAGTCGGCCATGAGCGTCCAGACACGTGAACTGCTCGACGCTAGACTAAGACATTTAGGGGATAGCACAAAAGCAAGCTAACATGAGAACGCGAAGACAATTCAACGCGACTTCGTGACAAATTCGCAGAGTTCACACTTTGTGCAGAGTTGTTCACACGCTTCACAACTTTGCTATCGCAGACCTCTCATCTCGCATCTCGTATTAATCCGAATACGATTAACCGCCATACCCTTTTCACTTTAGCTTTGACGCCAGCGGCCGCATCATCCCGTTCGGCGCACAACACAGAAAATGGAGCCAGCCGACGATGAAAACCGCAGAGCAGCACGTCGCGCCCCTCACGTCTTCGACAAAACTGAATTTAGGCTTTGGTGCGTAACTGCCGATCTCGCAAAGATGGCGACCTCTATTCAACAAGTTTTCATCGACGGCTCCTTCGCAGACCTTGCGCAAGAGCTGGCTGAGTACCTCAATATCGCAAACGAAATCAAGCCCCTCCTCGATGAGAACAAGAAGGATGACGCCCTCAAGAGACTCGTTACCGCCTCGACCGCCCTCAATTCCACCCCCGAGAAGGAGTTCACTGCTGCATACAATCTGCTTGTCTATCTCGTCATTCAGTCCCCCAGCGTCAACATGTTCCTGCCCCGCATTTGCGACAACCTCTCCAAGCCCATTACTTCCTCCCCTGTCAACGGTCCCGGTCTTGCTCTGAGCGTTCTAACAACCATCTTCAACCTTCTGGCCCCCGACAACGAAGTCCGCTTCAATGTCTTCCAAGCCATCTTGCGCCTTGTCAAGTTGAGCGGACTGTTCGAGCAGCTAAAGCCACAACTCAAGAAGTTGGACACCTGGCTTACTGAGTGGGATGTAGACGAGGAGGATCAACGAAAGCTGTTCGGTCAGATCTCTGATACCGCAGATGATGCTGGTGAAGAGGGGTAAGTGAGTTCGAAAAGGTGGGAGGCCCAACTAACTCAAATGCCATTAGACAAGCCTATTTCTACGTTCTCAAGGCCCTCCGCACTTTCGAAGGAGACGAAGTCACTTCTGCAGAAGCCCAAGCTCTATCTCTCCGCGCCCTCAAGGTTGCCCTTCTCTCAAGCACCCACTACGACTTCCAAGACCTTACCTCTCTCCCTGCTATTCAAGCCCTTAGCGATTCCCAACCAGTCTACTTTGAATTACTTGAGATCTTCTCCGAGAAGGAGCTTGAGGATTATAATGACTTCCGAGACGAGCATGAGGGTTGGATTGAGGAGGCAGGATTAGATAATAGCAAGCTTCACCGCAAGATGCGACTCCTGACTCTTGCCAGTGTCGCAGCCAGCACGAACAGCCGAGAGCTCGAGTACAAGCTTATTGCTAAGGCTCTGCAAATCCCGGCTGATGATGTTGAGATGTGGGTCATCGATGTCATTCGGGCTGGTCTGGTCGAAGGAAAGCTGTCGCAACAGAGACAGGTTTTCCTGGTTCACCGAACTACCTATCGCGTCTTCGGTGAGAAGCAATGGCGTGAGGTTGCTACCAGACTTGACCAATGGAAGGCCAGTTTGCGAGCCGTCAAGGAGGTTATCAGCCGTGAGAGACAACAAGCTGAGGCCCAGAAGGAACGCGAGATGCAAGAGGCTGAGCGTAAGGCTGCTGGTGCTACCGGAATGAGTGGCGGACGTCGAACTGGTGGCACTAGAGGTGATATGGTTGAGATGGGCACTGATTAAGCGCGTCCTGGGAAATGAGGTTTCGGTGATTTCTATTCATGACCAAAAAGAACTGGGCGATGGCGTTATAGACGTTTGTTTGTACATTTTCGGCATAGTATCTGGCAGGGTGCGGGATGATATCAGGCTTTGCATCTGAAATGCGATGGATTTTTAAGATACAGAAATGAAAGGCTTTGAACAGTGCCTGCTAGGTCTACATTTGTGAAAGTGTTACAGAGTATAGTACAGCTTAGCTCTCCCATCCATATATCCCACCCGTCTATAACCTTCCCATCTAATAGTCCACATCCCAAACACCAGCCTAGAAGTTCTTGCCCAATCTCTGCTCAAGCTTCTCTCTAGTCTCTTTATACACCTCATCTGGTGTCTTCGTGGCGACAATTTGGACTACTTCGTTTTTCTTCCGGAAGTAATCCACAACCGGCATACTCGTCTCCACAAAAGTCTTAAACCTCTTTTTAATACTCTCCGCATTGTCATCCGACCTCCCACTCGTCTTCCCCCTCTCTAACAACCTCCTCTGCATCTCCTCCTCCGGACAATCAAAAAACAACACAAACTTGCTCGGACAAACCATTTCCTCAAACTTCAACGCTTGATCCATCTTCCTCGGAAACCCGTCGATCAAAAACTTCCCCTTGCCGTCTTTATCCTTGGTAACAACATCGTTCATGGCGTTTTCCAGTAGTTGGACTGTGACTTCCATGGGCACGATTTTGCCGTCTTTGATGTAGCTTTTGATCAGATCGCCGAATTCAGAACCAGGACGCTCTTGTTCGGCGCGGAGGAGGTCGCCGGCGGAGAGGTGGGTGAAGTGGTAGTCGCGGACGAGGTTGGCGCATTGGGTGCCTTTTCCTGCACCCGGGCCACCGAGGACGAAGAGGACGGTTACTTTGGAGGGGGAGAAGGTTGGGGTGTTTTTCTTAGGGGCAGCGATCTGCTCGGTGGTTGGTGCCATGTCTGCAGAAGATATATTAATCAGTATATGCAAGTAGAAATTGTTGTTGAGCTTGAGAGATCATCGTGGTGAATATGCCCTTTGAGCTCTCGTCCAAGCGCGAGAGGGATGGGTAATTGGGTGGAGAATTGAGGCGTACCAGCTCGACTCTTGACCATCAAAACATAAGCTCCTGATCCAGCAAGTGTAATGGCAACGAAAGGCCAGATCTTGAAAGGGCTTCTCCCAGGAGTATCCTTAAAACCACTCGAGTAGCTTCGTCGCGCAGAAGAATGGAAAGATGAAGGAGGATTTCGAGGGCTTGACTTTGAAATTTGAGGCAAAGGAGAGGAATGGCGGAGTCGCCGTGAAAGGAATCGAGGGAGTGTGGTTGCCATTGCAGCTGACTGGGTCATGGAGGTCTGCAGCGTGACGTGCATGAGGAAAGCTTGAATAAATAGTGGCAGAATCGGGGCCTGAATTCTGGGGTTGCAAGTCTACCCCTTTCTACACCGCCCGCAACCATCATACTACGCTCCAAAATCTACGAGGTATGAAATACTATAAGTCTATTCTACAAGAGCCTTCAAAACTCTATCAAGCACAGTTTGCACCCCTGGCGATCTTTCGTTCTTCCTGCCCTCCTGAACCGATTCCTTCATCTGAGCCTTGCATTCATCCCTGCCTTCTCTGAACATTCCGAAGACCCCGCCGACAAGAGCCTGAACCATCATCTCGGCGGCTTCGGCTCTCTTCAGTCTCATGGCTTCGCTACCAGAGCCACTCTGGACCTCCAAGATCTTGAAGTAGTCAAGTACCAGCTCATACCGATTAGACCCTTGGGTATGTGTTTGCTTTCGAAGACCATCAAAGAGTGCCTTTGCACGTTCGTAGAGCGTCAGGCTTGTTGCAACGGTGATCTTGGTGGAAGTAACAACTTTCTTCACAACCTCGAGAAGAGCTAGCAGGTGCGTAAGCGGAGACGGGTCGATGTGTTTGATATTGATGGCTCGGAAAAGAGCACCCACGCCAGCAGTGATTGTTGCAGACTCATGCGACTTGCCGCCGACTTTAGTATCGTCTTCGGTGTCCATTTTATCTTCGCTGCTGAAATCCTCAAGGCAAGGTCCTACAACCCTCAGCACATCCTCGAACATGTCTATGTCTATACGAGCCTCGGCGTACTCTCCCAGGTTTGTAAAAGCAAAAGGTCGATAAGCATCGTTGTTGCGTTTGGCCTCTCGGATGGCGATTTTCTTCATCTGAGCTGCAATGCTGGACTCCTTGCCCCAGAGCGAAATCCCTGACTTAGTGAAGCTGACAAAAGCTGCAAGCACTTTCTCCTTGCCGTCAAACGTCTTCAATGCGAGTGCCTTCTCTAAGGCGGGCCACATGACTGCTGCATCTGGGCCGCTGATCTCCGTTCTTGATGAATTCACGACGTCCGCAATTGTCAGAGCAGCCGTATGCTTGACCGTCCATTTCGGAGAGTCGAGGTAGCCGACAGACAAGCCGTTTATCTCTCTAGAGTAGAGGAGAACAGCGCGAGAACCTCCTACATTCTCGTCCCAAGTTTTCTCGAATTGCTCTTTGACATGCTGATCGAAGTCATGCTTGGCGAAGAATACAAATGGTAAAAAGTCAGATGCTAGGGCGTTGAATCGATCCGTGGCAAATTTAGATACAGCGTACACAATCTCGCCGGCAACCTGACGTCGTGTCTCGTTTTCGGCATTGAAATAAAGGTCGTTGGAATATGCCGCAAGACGTAGAACAGCCTTATCAGACCCGAGTCTCGAGAGGTAGCCAGTAGATCTAGCGTATGCAGCACTAACTGCGTTGTTTCGATCTAATACGGCTTTTTCTGAGATCTTCAAGAAGATATCAGCATGCGGCTTAAAAATGAACGAATGTCTTGTTGCAAGACTAGCCAGCACGCCAGCACAACCCATCTTACTAGGCATTCCAATCGTCGTTTTGATCGCATTCTCAAGACGGGGTACTAGACTTGACATCGTAGGTTCATCCAGGATATCCAGGCATCGCTCTATGGCTTCCATCAAGGGGGACTGGGACACAGCCCTTGATCTGAGGTTGTCGATTTTCTCTTCTGTTAAGTTGTATTGTTCGGCTCTTAAATAGAGGTAGTCCACGCCTTCTTGTTCTCCTAGGGTGCTGAGAAGGCCAAGAAGCTGCTCAACCAAATCGGGAACGAAAGGGAGCAGCGCCTTCCCACCACTCTTGACTAGTCTCAGTACAGTTAGAGCCGCAAATACTCTGACATCCTTAGCGGAGCTTTCCAATCCTTGCTCTGAGAGCAGAAATGGTAGTACTTCTTTCAGCATTGCCTGAGCGTGTTTCGATGAACTTCCAGCTTCGACCTGTCGAACTAGAATACCAGTCAATGCCATGCTCAATTTCAGTGCTTCCTCTCGGACAGAGGCCTTGATGTCATCCATGACTTTGAATGCAACCTGCCATATGTCATGAAGGCGGCTCTCGTACTTGTCAAAATCGCGACCCTGAACAAGATCGGCGATCGCTGCGCAGCTTGCTTGTCTTGTACGCCACTCCTTGGCTAAAATACTCTTCAGTAACTCGTCTAGAATGTCGTCGAAGTATAAATTGATAGTTGTGCTCTCATCTTTGACGAGAGCAGACCAGATGTCCTTCATCGAACGCTGGACATTTGTATTGGGATCGAATTTGTACCGGTAGAGCTTAGGATACAATTTAGGGTCGATTTCCGAATCTGAAAGTATGCTACTCAATCCGAATCTGCCGAAGGCCGCTCTAGTTGACCAGGTTGCAGCATTAGAGGCAAGGGACATGAACTTGTAGATCAGGCTTTGGTCACCAACTTCGTTCGCTAACGATATGATATCTTTGTATGATGTAACGGATTCTCCTTCTCCGGTTGGGAGAGCGCCGGGCTCAAACAGCTCAGTCTCATCGTCCACCTTAAGTTGAGTGCTTGCTCCAGTGAAAGATGCAACAAGATCCTTCACAAGCCGCTCTCTAAGCTCGCGATCGCCCTGCTCATATACAAGACTTAAGCCGCGAGATGCTGTCTCTTGAACGAGTTCGTCTCTGGCTGATAGAAGGCCCATAAAAGCAGCTTGACACTCCCTCAGACAGGCCTGGATTTCTGGTAAATGTCCACAGTACTGGATCAATGAAAAGAGCCAGATTCCAGAAGCCTTTTTCAGAGACGGCTTGGGCGTTTTGCAGTCTTGTAACAATTTCTGTAACAAGTGTTCTAATGTTGTTTGCCGCTTCGATCGTCCGTTGTAAGTGCTATCTACGTCGAGGCTGAGAAGAAGGACATCGGAGTCCCAGCAAACGGCAAGACAGCTGAGCGCTTCTCCAATAGAGAAGTGGGTCTCGGCATGCTTGATCTCAAAGAGGCTGTAAAGACTTGATAGTATACTTGCAAGTGGCTCCTCTGTCGCTGCCTCGTTGTCCGAACTGTCGTCGAAGATCAATGCGAGCCGACCAAGAGCAGCAATTGATTTCTCGTTACTCTTTTTCGCTTCCGTCTTCAGAATCTCAATTATCCCAGCCGCTTTCAGAGATGATTCGTTGACTTGTGCAACGGTCAGGACACCAGAAATGCTGACCTGTGCAACCGCGTTGAACACAGCCTCTTTTGTTGAAGCATCCCTGGCACCTGGTAGGATTTCCAGAATCACTGAAATAGCCTCTGCGATGATACTTTGCTGGACAGACTCAAGACGGCCATAGTACGAGCTTCGGCTAAGAATGGATCCAAGCGCAAGCACCGAACCATGGACACGATTGGCTTCTGCACCAACAGCTGACACCCATGGCCTAATATCCCCCAAAAGTGCGCGTATTGCATCCTCGACCGATTTTTCGGTATTGACATGGTGGGGAGCAAGGATTCCAAATGCTTGCGCCGCAAGAGAGCGAGTCGCAATGTCGTTCGATCTGATAGATGGCAAAAGCTCCAAAGCCCTTCTAGCAACCTTGCCAATCACCTCAGCAGGTGCAATTGCCGCGATCTCAACAAAGCATTTCCCACAATCCCCGAGACCGTTTCCATCATTTCGAAGCATTCCTTCGAATGCGGCGGTAAGATAGATACTCAGGGCCTCGCGATCTACTGAGCGAACATGGATTTTCATCGTCTTTCGAGATTTCTTGTCGGAACGGTATAGCACGTCCAGCTGTCGTTCCCAATCAGCGTCAATTGCAAGAGGTGTTTCTGACCTTTCTAAGGCAGTCAACAGAAGTATTTGGCGACAGTAGTTGATGGCAGATGAGAAAGCATTGATCTTCGAGCCAGCGAAATTCCCAAATACAGAAACTTCATCCACGTCCATGCCACTCTTCATGCTATTTGCAATGCTGGAATTCTCCAATATGCTCTGTGACGTAAAGAAAACCTTGACCATGCCAGCCCAACTAGGTAGAGGGCAGCTCGATGATGTTGGGGTCGAATTAAGGAGTCGATACCAGAAAGGATCCTATGTATCGTGTCAGGTCAGTAGATTGTGCTCGAAGATGGCCGCTTGACTTACAAGACCCTTTTTACCCTCTTCTACAACATCGCTGCGCTCATCAGTACGACCTGCTAGAGCAAGTACATCGATCCATCTCGCTACAACATCATTATATTCAAGACAACGGTTGGCCCAACGTACAGTCGCGAAGCGAGCGCTCCTAACAACTTTGTCCCCTTCTTGAAGCGCCATATACTGCAGGAGCAGAAGTTGCAATTCTTTGGTAAGAGCCGGATCGAGGGGTGGGGGGAATGCGCTCAGTAGGCTTGCTAGAGCCCCTTCGATACTGACAAAGATGCTGTCTGAGGAACCTTCTTCTGTCAGCGACCTAAATAGCCACCGCACAATTGATAAGTCTTTTTCAACCACGATTGAAGGTGTAGTCTTCGCTAATGATCCCAGAGTTTCGTATGCCAAAGCTCGTAACGATGCAGCATCTGCCGTCTTCTCATGTGGAATTGGCCAACCTTGATCTTCAATGTATCCTCGTAGGAAGCCAACCAACTGAGGTGCAACAAGCGCCAAGTCTGACTTGGATGCTATCCGAGAAACCCAATTCATGTAATTGAACAAGGCATTGCGGAACTTGACAGTCTCTAGACCAGGCGCAGGAAGATTGATATTATCATGGGGCGATAATGCTTCTTGTACAATACGAACAATCTTGGTCGGGAAGGTCGTAGACGCTGCAGACTTGGTCAATAGTACTAATAACTTTGTCTGTAAAGGTGCCTTTAGCGTGAAGTACAGCTGTAATAGGCTGCGAATGGTGTCTGGCTCCTCGAGTGACACTGTGGATCGCTTTAGCAAGTCATCTCCGACGCCTGAAATCCTGCTATTAGCATCTCCAGATGCGAACAAAGACGGCAAGAATCGTTCCTCGTCTGTGAAAGCGCCACTTGTTAAGAAAGCCAGCACCAAGATCTTTGTTTGTGTTAAATTCAAGCCTTCGTCGGACGACGGATCCCAAGTCGTTTGCTTGCCATTGAGAGTCAGAAATTCGTATTCTTGGACTGTCAGGCCGGGACAAGTCGCCCCGCTGGCGGAGGACCGTACGACAACCAGAAGCATGAGCTTTGCAAACCAGGACGCTGCGAACTTTGCATCTTCAGCATGTTCATCAAGGCCGAGTTGGTGGCGTAGTTCGGTATCTTCTTTGCTTCCCCGTAACGGCAGTCGAAGTTGCGGCAGGAGACGAAGAAACAGATTGAATATAGTAGCACAGGTGGGCTTTCCTGCATCTTTCTCCAATCCATGCAGTATTGTTGGGATAAGGTTCATTTGTTCCTTTCAAGGTGTGAGCAATGGAGTCTCATATGACAGATTTACATACCGTCGAGCTCAATTTTCCGATGCTTTGCTGTATGAACATAAGATCAAAATGTCGAATCATCGAAGATTGGGGATTCTCCTTGTACTGCTTAAGGAGGGCAGCCACAGGAAGGACGATGTCCCTGCAACATTGTTAGCAAAAGGCACTCTCAGTGATTCTTTCAACAAACTTGTTTCCTGCAAGTCGAATCTTAACATGTTGACATATCTCCACAACCTGTAGCCAGAGTCAACAAAATGTATATGTTACGTGACAGCGATAGACACTGACCTTATTGCGCACTGCTGGGTACTCGCTAGCCAATTTGAGAAGCAAGGGCGATAGATAGGTTTTCAGTAGTGCCTCAAGTTTGTCGTCTTTCGCAAGCGCAATGCGCATCTCGACTTTGCCACAAAGCTCTAGCTCCCGGGCTTCTGTAGACATTTTGACGATGGAGGTGGAAGACGTTGACAGGACAAAACATCACGCTCGCAAGTGTGTGCAAGAAGCTATCGGATTTATAGGAGGTAAATAGGTAGCAGCATCAAGCATAAGCAGCAAAAAGCGAATTGCGAATGCCTCGTGCCTTCGATGGCTTCGTGTCGTTGCTTGCCTCGCGAGCGCTCAGGCGAAGTCGAGCTTTGTGGCCTTAGGCTTCAAGGATGTAAGGCTGTAAGGCTATAACATTCTCCTCGCCTGAAAACAACAAACTCGAAAGCCAGTTGACATTGTTGGACTTTTCGAACATAGTGTTATCCAATATGAGGGCAAAAGTTACTTCATTTTTCACTTTCAGTCATGATTCGCGCCCTTATATCCTACTCGGTCAAGAACGATTCCAGACCCTGATCGATGTGCGTCAACGTCGCAAGGATCAACGGAGAACACCAGGCACAATTCCACACCTTTCCCGGATAGCGATATGCTCCAGCACAGATGTCCAACATGCGTGTGACATTTGATGAGGCTGCTTTAGCAATTTACAATAGAGTTTAGTATTGCAGCTGGAGATATTCCGAGAGAACGGGAAACCGATATGCCATCTCTCCTCTTATCAAAGATTCAGAGAACACTGGTTCAGCTAACTTAATTCCGCCATAGTTCTATGTAAGTTCCCGTTCACTTTCCAAGCGCTGAACCAAAGGTCCAAAGCCATGAATTGCATAGATGTGCAAGCGCTCCGAATCTCTCGGGACAGTAGTACCTAGGGAAACATTCGAAGCTTGGAGCGCAGCCCACTGCGTCCAACAATTCGCGGGAATGAACCAATTGCAAATAGGAAGACTTAGCCAAACGCTCAATTTTTGGCGCGATTATTGGGCACATGGAGCTCATTCCAAATCTCCAGATCTCCGAGGCTCCCAAGCTATCCTCCCGCCACTTACCGAAGACCCCTAATATTACTTGCATGTCTGGGTATAGTCCTGGAAAATAGAACGGAGGTGCACCCGTGGTGCAGCGCAGCGTCATATTCCAGACTGCTCTGTTGATGAACCCACGTGGGTACTGGTGGGAATGGCCTCGACATTCTAGACTGCATCTAGCTGGAGGCCTAGAACACAATGTTCAGCAACATCCGAGAGCCTCTTTTTGCTTCTTCTTTTTTTGTGTACGCAACTCTTTTGTACTTGTCGACGCTTTTGTGGTCATCGGCGTTCGAATCTCTCATGAATCCAATGCTTCGAGCTCTACATCCATCATGAGACCAGGAGCAGAGGGGTAGAAGATGGTCCTTACGTAGCCACAGCAGACTTGCAGCGTCTAAGAAACAGCACTTCCTCGTCAATATGGCTAGTCGCCCGTTGCTAGACGCTCTCGAAGCGTCAAAGCACTTGACTAGACTTTTCGCTTCCAGCAATTCGAAAAAATCATAGCAATGAGAAGACCATCGTATTGGTGGGAGTTCAAATACGAATCTTGGTAATTTGCAATAATGAAAAAGGGGCTCACCTTTCAGAGGCAAACTCGCTTCTTTTCGTTCGTCCTCCATCCATCTTCCTGGTTCTTAATTGGACATCCCCATGGATAATGATCGCCATCACTTGGAACGCAACGTTTACTCGGGGCACTCAAGAATTCCCCCTAGCTTGCAGCTGCAATGGTTCGTCTCGATAGATCCGGTACAAACATTAGCTTACCGACTAGTTATTAGGGTACCATCGAATCCAGAGACTGCATTTGGTCCTAGAAAACACCAACTCCGGCGCTAGCACCCCCTCAAGAGACCGAAAAGCGCTTCACGAATGAGGTCCTCTTATTATATCATCACGGTCATCCAACAGCGCATTACATGCACATGGGTTTCGAGAGCTGCTTACAGAATCAGGAATGTACCCTCATAAAAGACGAAAATCCTTGACAACGACAGCACTGTAGTGAGATACTTTGCGACTATGCTGCATAACCTGCACCAGTATGTTCTGGCCGATAATTTCATATAGTCCTGCCAAAGCAGTCCCCGATATTGTCCAAAATGAGCGTAGCACATTATCACTTTCTTTGACAGATTTCATGTGATTGGCCTTCGGGAGTACGAACGCCATGTCCACAAAGCAGCAGACGAGACTCAGTCCGTTGCTACCCTTGACAGAGCTATTCCAGTGATGGACATCTTACCCGTAGTCCGCTCGTGCTGCGCGAGAAGCTCTGTTGATTGTTGGGATCATGGGTGAGTTCTGCACGCCAGCATCTGATAGAGATGTCCAACCAAATCTCACCAACGCCATATGCGCTCAGTCTCACAGAAGTAAAGTTAGTGAATCTAGTCGGGAATTTGAGCATCGTATTTTAACTATCTAGCACAGCAGTCAATCCTAGGCTAACGTGCTCCTAGTCCGTACTATCGTCACGTCCAGCGGAGCACCCCAAAAGTTCTACATGCTCTGAGGCTCGCATAATCTACAGTTTTCGAACTGTGAAAATTTGTCGGGCCTGCTTATGGCATATGAAGAAGTGTTTCTCAGTCTAGAACCGCCCAAACCTGTTCCAGAAGCTCAATCACGTTTTAATACTTGCATCCAAAGCCAATACATATCTCTATACTCCCATATCCAACTACACAGATTCAATCATGGAAATCTGCTGAAGCATGTCGAAACCTTCCCTGCATGCAACTCTCCTTCGAATGTCCTCGTCGCCAATAGCCAACTTCTCAGATGCAGAGTCGACGTCCTTCGGTGTTAGGAGGACAGCAAACTCGGCTACCTGCCATTGCACCAAGACATGATGCTGGGCCATCGTTAGGAACTCAAGCTGTATTAGGGGACGTACCATCTGAGTCTCGAAAGACCAGACTGCCCCCGAGATCGAGGAGTGGATGCTGGTATGAGTTTCCGATCAATGTTGATATTGGCTGACAAACGTGCCATAGGACATGCAGAACTCGAAGTCTATGCCCTATGTTTCTGCTTGTAGGGAGATAGTTGCTAAAACCAATACAGAAGTTAAATGTGACGAGCAACGGCCGGCTTGCAGGGTAGGTTTAAAATTTTGCAAAGAAAATGTGTCAGGGTGCTAATAGTAAACACAGCAATGCGTCCGCCTGGGTCATGAATGGTATTGCGATATCCGATATTCCGCCTTCTCAAGTGCCTTGCTGAAATCCTTTCGTCTTTAGTGATTACAATCCTCGGCTATCGTTCAGGAACGACACAGCCAGGATTGTGGAGCGAGTGCAAGTAGTCTCCATCGTTGGAAGGTCTGTTTGGAATAGTATGTATATTTTTCTAGATCGCTAGCAAGTCACTGATTCGTTAATCCGTAGACAATACCAGTAATGCAGAAAGAAGATGCTCACACGGAGGAGAAGATTTATTGCCGCCATTTCAGACGTTGACGACCGATGAAGAACGAGAAAGGAAAGCCGAATTGCACCAGCCTGGAACTTACCATGTCATTGCCATTCCTAGAAGTTTTGAGTCATTGCTGGAATATAGAGATGGACAGAGCATGGTGCATTTTGGACAAGATGGAAGCGATGAGACACCTGGAACGTCCCGAAACCATTTAGGGGATAACGAAGATTCCAATACCGTCATACTGCAGTCATTTGAAGACACGAGTCGCAGGGGATCTATATTCTCACGAGGCTACCACGAGTCGTCGTTCCAGCACATCCCAGCAGAGTACATCCAATCCTGACGCTTCACGTCATGGAGGAAGAGATGCCGGCCTGTTAGAACACTATAAAAGGATGGTCACGCTAAGAATCATCAAAAAGGAGTGTTTAAATGCAGACGAAGAGGACATATTTGAAACGGAGGCCAGAACATACCCACCTGTTCGTTACCATCAATAGTATGGACTCTGTACCACAGCTAACTTTAACAGCTTTTTCATGCCATCATGGCCCTCTCACAGTTGACATTAGCACACCGGAAGGAGTTCACACTGCAGATGCCCTAGAGCATTATCAACAGGTGATTCCGGCACTCCAGATCAAGGTGCAATCTTCCGAGGACTGTATTCAGACGGCGCATTCTTTACACACTTCATACTACTGCTGTACGAGATTGCAGCCGCTCTTCATGGCGATACGACAACATATTCCATGTGGGAACATCATAGCAATCAACTACTGAGAATTATTAGACTTCGACGACAGGCAAACAGAGTGGAGCCTTTCGAGTTCATTGTATGGACCGTTACATTCATCGATATCTACACACTCCTGAGCATGAGCGGTACGGGAATCTTCACTGAAACTTTGATCAAAGAGAATTTGGTCCCTTCTCCCGAAAGGTGTCTGCCGCCTGCCACCACTACTTCCTCACGGCATTTGCCCTCGATGTCGGCAATTTCCCAAGCTCCCTCGGCCTTTCTGCCTGAGGAGTAGCCCTACTTTCCGTCATTAGTCAAATTGCACCAAGAAGTTCTTCTACTAGCATTCCAGATCGGCCAACAAGCACGTGAAATGAGAGCGGAGGGAATGCAGAGACGCTTTCAACCACCAAATACGGCTGTCTCGGAGCCTGTGTTCCTGAACGCTCGTCGGAGCCGCATACAAAACCTGCATATTTCGATCTACCAATATAATTCAACTTGGAGCGCCCAGTTCTCGTAGATCTGGCCCTCCTACAAAGGTTCCGAGTCTCTAACACCTAGAGTACTTTTCTGCATTCAAGTGGTACGTGATTATTGATCCCCCATTTTTCTTTTGCTGATATCCTAAACTCTAGTCGTACATGCTATATCGTGCATGTGTAGTCTACGCCCATACTAGCATGTACCATGGGCAATTGAATGACGGCATGCAGGACGAACAACAGATCAATACTCGTTCAAGGGAAATCATTGAAGCGGCTCGAGTGATGAGGTTCCCACCATTCACAAGCGAGATCCGAAATAGGGGGTAATGTATTCCTACTCCTTTGCTTGACCATAGAAGTCCTGACGGACACACGATCTTGTTTTGAAACATCGCTATGCCTTTTCTATAAAATGAAATTATCCCCAGCTTGTAACATCTGCCTCTGCATCCTCATAGTTCTAGCACTCGAAATATAACAACCTTTACACAAAAACACATTTTCTAAAAGGACTCGATATTGAGTCGAGGCCGGGAATGGAACTTAACAAGTCTTTTTAGTGTTATTTATTATTCTGTCCGAGTTGAAATGGATTTGAACGAAGACAAAACCAGGTAGGTATTTGCCCCACTGATATTCACGTGATTCTTATCGCTACCGCGATTGTGCCATCTGAGGTTCCGCGAACGGGCTCTGCATTTCTATTTCGTTCTCTGTCAAAAATGAAACATATTCACCAAGGCACGCGATGACTACACAGCCTGTGGGAACTGTGTTCAACTTCTGACTCCTTTTCCATGATCCCACTATCCGCGTGAACCCTTCTATCTCTTGCGCTGATCATCTGCACTTCTTGCAGCCCCCCACGATCCTCAAGTCTACGTCAGTTAGACCCCTCTATTCGATCTCGACTTCGACTTGCCACCACCACATTCTCAGAACAACGGAGACTACGCCTCCTCTATTCTCGAACTGTCTAAGATGGACGAATCTATCAACCATTTCATGGCCTTCACGGGCGAAAGCGCCGATGTTGCTAGAAGATACCTGGGCTTGACCGACAACATCGCCGAACAAGCCATCCAGCTATACTTTGACTCTCCTGACCTCGCGACGGCCACCGAAACATCTGCTCCTCCAATACATACATCTACTCGACCAGAGGTTCCGCAGAGTAGTAGACCAGCACCCCAACCACGCGCCGAGGAGGACGACTCAGACGGTGATATGGACATGGATCACGATGAAGAAAACGAGGATACATCGCACGCAGCAGCTGTAGCAAGAGCGGCAGACTATGAGGATGATGAAGCTATGGCGCGGAGAATGCAGGAAGAACTGTATGCTGGTGGAGATGCCAGTGGTGGTTACGACGCGGATGGAGTTAGGGCACCTATCGGCCGTGTGACCGAGACTCTCGTTGATGCAGGTGGTGACTGGGGCCCAGATGATATGCACGCTGCAGTATTGCAACAGATGAGAGCCAGACGAGCTGGTGGAGCTTCGAGCTCAGGTATGAGGCGTGTTGCGCATCTTGGTACAAACGCTAATGAATCATAGGTCGCCCAGGAGTATTCAACCAGAGACCAGTGCCTTCAATCTGGGACGAGTCTGCTGACCCCGCTGCACGCCGTGAAGCCTTAGCCCAAGCCACGGGAGGAGCTTCCGAATTATCGTCAAAAGCTCAACGGCTTGCTGAGCTGTTCAGGCCGCCTTTCGAGCTGATGCGCCAAGTTTCGTGGGACACTGCCAGAGACCAGGGGAAAGAGGAAATGAAGTGGATTCTTGTCAACGTTCAAGATGCGTCGATATTCCACTGCCAGCAACTGAATCGAGATATCTGGAAGCACGACGGCATCAAAGAGCTTGTGAAGGAAAACTTCATTTTCATACAATATTCAAAGGACGATCCCCGTGGTCAATCATACATCAACTACTATTTCCCCCTCAAGGACAGCGGTGATGCGTACCCTCACATTGCTATTGTTGATCCTAGGACCGGAGAACAAGTTAAGGTATGGTCTGGCCCACCGATCCCTGAGGCGGGAGACTTCCTGATGCAGCTGGTTGAATTCCTTGACCGATATAGCTTGGACGTTACGAAGAAGAACCCAGTTGCCAGACGCAAGCCGGAGAAGGCAAAATCACTTGATGTCGGCCGTCTCACCGAGGAGGAAATGCTTGATCTGGCACTTCAAAACAGTCTTGCTACCAACGGAGGTGGTGGTCCAAAGGAAGAGGACCCAGATGAGCTTACGAAGAGCTTTGGGGACGTCAGTAAGGGCAAGGGCAAGGGCAAGGAGATCGAGGAGGACGAGGAAATGGAAAGCACGAATGGAGATGGCGGCGCTTCTTTGGTTTCACCATTCTCGCAAATCTTGTCCAACAATCCTCATACGGAGCCCGCTGCTGGCGCTGGTGTTGTCCGCATTCAATTCAGACATCCTACTGGTCGCTTAATTAGAAGATTTCGTACCGACGACACAGTACGCCGCATCTTCGAATGGCTTAAGGCAGAACCTTTTGAGGGAAAGGAAGGCGTTGCATTCGATCTCAAGGAGGGAATGGGGAACGAGTCGAGAGACCTCATTGAGCATCTAGATGAAACAATTCAGGACGCTCGGCTCGCTAATGGCACGGTTATGGTGGAGTTTCTCGAGAACTAGGTCTACTTGATTGGTAGCTCTTGACATCATTCACGGCGTTATGATATGAGCAGCTTCTTCATCTTGGTTTCCCATCAGGGTCTATTTGCAGAAGATGTATTTGGGTTTGAGGGACTGTATATGGTCTGGTGGAGGGCGTTGCTACCCCTTTCCTTTGAAGCCCTCTTTATGGCATTTAGACGGACGCATGCAATACCGACCATAGAATGAACTACGCAAATATTTGTGTCCAATGATTTTGTGTTACGCGTACCCAGCAGCCCTACCGAGTTCCAGCGTGATTTGCAGCAGATCTCCGACCTTGAGCCCCCGTTTGCAGCCACCGGCGTGACCGTGACCGCGATTGTGTCGTGCCTAGATGTGTGCAGGCCCTTGCAATCAACAGATCAGTGCTTTTGCTAGTGATTGGCTGGGAAGCCACCTTGCGAAAGATCACAACAAAACATTCCGTGATTATTCTCCCGCATAAAAGCACAACTAGAAGACGCCTCTTGGGCTAATGGATATGGGTCACCCGATCGAACAATCAGATCTTCCCAAATGTACCTAAATATCCCCTGACTTTGTTTTGTGCCCTATCGTACCTGCCTTCCCCGCGATTCTTAAAACACGGACCTGATTTCCACAACATTCCCACGGCCACCCAGCAACCGCTGCATAGCCATTTCTTTCAGCTATGAAATTGTAGCTCAAGGAAATTCACAAGCTCTTGAGAGTATTCTCCATTTTACAGTTTTGGTCATTGTTCTGATTGTGGTGCGTCCTTTCCTCGGATCCTAAGGTTGGCCTTGACTGGACCCCACCATCACCACGTTAACGACCGCTTCGACAAGGGAACGAGCTCAGCTACGCTGCTTGCATAATATTCACGGACTCGGTTGATTGTCGCTCTTTCTTCATGCATTTGAGTCTCGATCTCATTTCTCCATTGTGGCCATTACCAGCAAATTCTGCGACGACATCCTTGCCAATAAACATTGGGGTAATCCCAGCAGACACAACTACACACGCCCACAACACAACCCACCCTTCTTCCTTGCTGCGCTTGGGAATCTTCTGAAGATTAATATTACACACAATGGCAAGCGGTGGGGGAATGGCGAGCGGCCATGTCGATCCAGAGACACTGTACACCAAGCAGAACTGTATAGGTACTGTATCGCCCTCCCCCAATCTGTACAGCAAAGCTCACTGTCTCTAGGTGGTGGCAGCTTTGGAAAGGTCTATAAAGGGCATGAATCTCAAGAGTCCCGGGACAACTTTGACGCAGGTCAGCTAACAAAGTATAGGGTGGACAAGCGTACTGGCCAAGCTGTTGCGATCAAGGTTATCGATGTCGAAAATGCAGAAGACGAAGTCGAGGATATTGTCCAAGAGATCTCCATCCTGTCCGAACTACACTCGCCCTACGTCACGCAATACTATGGATCATATCTAAAGGGTTCGGATTTATGGATCGTCATGGAGTTCTGTTCTGGTGGAAGCTGCGGAGACCTGATGAAGCCAGGACTTATTGGGGAAGAGTACATATCGATCATCATACGAGAGCTTCTTTTCGGCCTGGAATACCTACATTCTGACAAGAAGTTACATCGAGACATCAAAGGTAGGGAATTTATTCAAGTCTTGGGGTTACTCGGTGCTAACTGCTATTCCAGCTGCCAACATCTTACTGGGTTCCAATGGTCAAGTCAAGCTGGCAGATTTCGGTGTCTCTGGGCAACTCTCAGCAACAATGACCAAGAAGAACACTTTTGTGGGTACACCGTTCTGGATGGCTCCTGAGGTCATCAAGCAGTCTGGATATGATCACAAGGCAGATATATGGTCACTTGGAATTACAGCTCTTGAGTTAGCTAATGGCGAGCCTCCTTACTCGGATATACACCCCATGAAAGTTTTGTTTCTAATACCCAAGAATCCGCCTCCGGAGTTAGAGGGCAACTTCTCGAAGGCCTTCAAGGAATTCGTTGAACTATGCCTCCAAAAGGATCCCAGGAAACGACCCAGTGCAAGAGAGCTTTTAAAGCACCCCTTCGTGAGGCGGGCAAAGAAGACTTCGTATCTGACAGAACTAATTGAGCGATACGAAAGATGGGCTGTCCATCATAAGAGCGGCGACGAGGACTCGGACGACGAACGTGAGGAGCCTGCGCGATCTATGCCTGTGAACGAGGATCTATGGGACTTTGGTACCATCAGACCTGTGGGAGGAAGAAACGCTGGCAGAGCAGGTTTGAATGCCATGGGAGAGTCTGCAACCAACGCCAGATCCTCAAGATCCTCGGAAAGCGGTGACGATTATGCTGAGCGACCACGAAGTTTATCTCCTACGAAATTGAAGGACTCGGGATATGTCTCCAACGCCGATACCGTCAAAGCCATGCATTCTCCAATCACAGCTACTCCACGCCAAGTATCACCACAAAGACGACCTGTTCCCCAAATGCCACCTACTTCTCCTTCGAAAGTTCCACTTCCACCATCACCCGAGAAGCAGAGAACTACTGCACATGATACTCCAAGAATGAGGCAGCAGCCGCTTCTATACCACCAGCTGACCGATTCGCCCGATTATGACCGTTCTTTGCAAGAACAGCTCCAGAGAGACATGGGCTTCCTGAATATCGCATCAACACCTTCCCCACAACCACCAAAATCAGCACTAGCTCCATCCCCGTTATTACCACCAACTGCTCAAGACATGGAGCCTGCTCGTCCACCAACTCAGCAGCCTCTACCAAAGCTGGGCCCCATCAAACTTCCCGAAATACCTCCTTTTCGTGGACAACCTCTACAAAAAGTAACAAATCAGCTATCTGCTGGCCCATCCAAACAACAGACTCCACCACCTCCCCTACCTCAGCATCTATCCTCCCAGAACATCAACCCAAGACAGCTCGGCCAACAGCCATTACCAGCTCTGCCCTCAAAATTACGAGATAATACCCCTTCCCGTGAAAGTCTCTCATCCGAGTCTTCTCGAGCACCTACCTCCATGCCATCTCCAGCACCAGCGAGCCCTACCGGTGAGCTTGACGCACTCAACGATGTGATCTTCCCTGCTCTAGAAGAAGCTTTGAAGAGAAGGCAATATCGCCTTCAGCAGGCTTTCCGTGGTACAGGCACCACTCCCAAACAACAGCGAGCACAAGCGGCTCATGAGAAATTACGGAAGCTAGTGTACAAATTAGCTCATGTCTGCAAAGAGATCGATCACTGGGACAAGCAGGAACCAGTCGGTATGGGCAAAGACGTCGATGTCTTCCTTGAGGGACTCTTGGAGGAGATTCTAGTGAGAGTTGAGCCTGCTGATGATGAGGAGGTGGAAGAAAGATGATACACGGAGTGATGGTTGATGAGCGATGATGGGTTATGCATGTTATGAGGGTAGTTCTCGGGTAGCGTCAGGTCATTGAATCGCCAGTACCGGGGACAGTATGAATGGGGTATTGGTAGAGGCTTTTAGATGGATGGTTTTGGGTGTGATAAGTATTGAAGGATCGCGCGTGTAAATACCCTAGAAACAGAAGGCATATTTTATTCCTCCGAAGTGAGACTGTCGGCTGGGTTTCTGTTTCAAAATGTCCTGCGGTGGTGCTGACTACTGCTATGTATATTTCGTGCCATAAAAGTCTCGAGAGAGTGATCCTCAGTGCGAACTCTTGTACTAAATTGTTTCATAAAACATGCACTCACTCATAGAAATTTCTATTCCAGATGAGTTTTGTCTTGTTGAATCTTGATCTACCTTCAAATCTGGCGGTTTCAGCAAATGGAAATCTCGTGCGCTACACGAGACTCATCGAGGATTATGTTCCAAATGAAATTGGTCTTGCAGAATGCCCAATGGCTTCCAGACTCGACTATTCGGACGAATGTTTCCTATCTCTCATTTTAAGTATTGTTGTGGCACATAAAACGCACGGCGGAAACGATGGCTAGCCGACAGAGAAGTTTCGGTCTAAGCTTAGCAGCGTGGGAATCTCAAGAGAAAGCGTTGAGAAATAAATTTGACGGACGCAAAACTTGCGTACCTCAATTGTGACTCCAATCTCACGATAGATTTCTACCCCATAAGTTGAACGAAACATAACTCTTGCAAGACGAAAATAGGTGTACAAAGTGGGGGTTGCTCGTCTCATCTCTATTCCAAGAGTTGAAAACAGGCCGATCAGACGAGGAATGAGACGATGCAGCAGAATTGTTTCAGAAGCATCCGAAGCACGGGAGAAGTCCAAATGCTGGTGGATGACTTGCATGAGAGCTGCATGATGGGACTCGGACGAGGATTTCTCTTTTGGTTCCAGGCCACATCTCTGGTGAGCTCGAGGTCATGTTGGATCCTGGGATTTGGACGAGATAGATGCAAGAAGTGAGATTGTTCCTGCATGGCCCGTCAACCCGAGATGCTGATGCTTGTGAGCTTCCTGCTTGTTTACTTCTTTGATAGGAAGCAAAGGAGGTGGTCTGGCACTAGAGCGCCGACTTGCCAGTGTGAGTTTTTGCTGCAGATAACAAAACAGACTCGTGCCGAGTTGTGTGGATGAGAGAAGAGGTTTGCAAACGCGACTCTTGCCGGTGTTACATACACCCCTTTTCTTCTCGACGGAGATTAATCCGCCGAAAATTTATTGTTCGCATGGCACAAAGAGGGTGGAGCGCTATGGTGAAGAGCAGCGAGCAAGGAAGGCATCGCGGCAACTAAGAAGCCCCCACCCAGGGCAAAAGCTTCTAGAAGGCTGTTCTGCTCGGCATACCTTGGCCCCTGGATATCGAGAAAATGACTCGTAACACGTAGATGAGAGGAATCGACTGCGAAGGCTCCAGTTGCTGCTGAGATTGCCAGGACAATCTGGGCCATTCTTCAGCGACCTCCATCTGCGGCTCCACTGGCTTCTGCTGCCCTCTTTCCCTGCCCTCTGCCCTCTGCCCTCTGCAGCAGAAGCAGAGGTTCCCGGCGTCCGGGGCGGGCGTTTGCAGAGGCGGCTGCACGTCGTTCTTTCAAGCTTTCTGGAATAGGAAAGAGATGGCCATCAGCTTCTCGAGAGTCGAAGAAAGTAAGTCCTGCAGCTCTTTGGAGAGAATCTCGACTGCCGTGGAGAGACATGGGGCGTCGAGATGTCTGAGATGTAAGTTGGTGGTAGGTGGGTGTTTAGGTTTACAGCGATGTGTACTGGCCCGGCTGACGGTCCGCGGCGGGCAGATTAGAACACTACAAGGGACGGTGTCTAAGCATGGGTGACCCCTTTTCCACAAGCAATTGGTGGTCATAGAGTGGGCAGAGCAGCGTGGTAGTTGCGCGTGTGCTTGTGCTGTTGCGGTTGAGAAACTTGGGACGTCAAAAACCCTCCCTCCATCTGACCCCTACCTCCCAAATTGCGAGGAGGCCCGAGCATATAAATCAATTGCACACTTAATCAACCTTCCACGCCTCACAGCTGCATTGACTCAGAAACTCCGCAATTCTTCATACATGTCCCTTGTTTTTACTTTCTGATCCCAGGACTGATCCTCCATCCTGATATCTCGAGAGAGTCCCCCGCCGCTGGTCAACGCGACCTACCGAACAGCAAATCCCCACACAGAGCAGCTTCGACACTTTGTGTCTTCCACTCCTTTATCATCATAGCGCGCGATGGCCGAGAAGCCCGCAGTCCTCATCGTTGGCGGTTTGGGTTACATTGGACGGAATCTTGCGCTGTACATTCACAAGAACAACTTGACATCTGAGGTTCGGATTGTGGACAAAGTGTTACCACAATTGGCATGGCTGGCACCGGAGTTCGAGGAAGCATGCTCGAAAGAAAAATTTATGCAAGCAGATGCGAGTAAAGAGCGTATGTGGTCCCTATTCCCTTCTGCAGCTTGCGCCTATTGAGTTCACTTTTCTGACAATCACTTCTTGCACAGAATCTCTGCCTCGCATCTTCGACCGCTCGAATGGCAAGCAATGGGACTATGTCTTCAACTGTGGCGGAGAAACGAGATATTCACAAGAGGACGAGGTCTATAAGGTGCGCTCGCTGGCATTAAGTGTTGCTGTGGGGAAGGAAGCAGCCAAGCGGGGTGTGAAGGCGTTCGTGGAGCTCAGTACGGGCATGGTGTATAAGCCGGACTCACAGCCCAGCAAGGAGGGAGATAAGCTGAAGCCATGGAGCAAGATTGCTGTGTTCAAACTGCAGGCAGAGGAACAACTGGCAAAGATTGAGGGGTACGTATTCCCGCCCATCCCGTCCAAACCTCATCTGTGTTACTTCTTCGTAGATGAGATGAACGCGGAACGTCTACTTTCGTCTCATCTTCACAACGAGCTTGCTGACCATGGGATACAGGCTGAATCTCATTATTGTCCGACTCGCCCATGTCTACGGCGACTATGCGTCTCAATTTGTCTCAACCGGTCTTTGTCTTGCTCGGGTCTACCAGCATCTGCAAGAGGAGTTAAAGTGGCTTTGGACGAAGGATCTACGAGTCAATACCGTTCACATCACCGATGTGGCTCGAGGACTCTGGGCTATTGCTGATTGGTACACAGTGCAGAAGCAGCCCAATTGGGATGCCAAAACCATGGGCAAGATACCTATCTTCAACATGGTCGACAAAGGTCAAACATCTCAGGGCACCATGGCAGAAATCATTGGTCAAATATTCGGGATTCAGACCGGCTTTCAAGGACAATTGATCAGTACTTTTGCCAGGCTGAATATGGACAGCGTGGTGGATGATGTGAATGATGAGGTTCTCGGACCATGGGCAGAATTGCTCGAGGAGGCGGGAATCACGCGACCAGGACCCTTGACACCATTCATGGAGAAGGAACTACTCAAGGATACCGATCTGAGTATGGACGGCAGCCGACTTGAGAAGGTGTTGGGCTTCAAGTATGAGAAGCCCGCAATTACCAAAGAGCTTGTGCAGGGGATGATCGACAGCTACACCCGAATAGGGTGGTGGCCAGTCGCAAAGTAAATCTCAGTTTACGCTTCTGCTTGTTTGGAAGGATGATATACGAGAGACGATGACGGTCATGCAAGCACAAAGGAAAGCATTTGAAGGCGCAACCAAAAAAAAACCCCCCCAAAAACGCACAAGATACGATTAACGATGACGAGGGCTACGAACGAGGGCAGATTGATACCTTTTCGAGTCGATTTCTACCGGCTCACGCATGTTTTCAACTTCCATTGCGGATATCCACGTTGCTTTTATCCTACTTTTCCTTTGTTCTGCATTGCGAGGACGGCCGTCACTGCTGGAGGGATGTATACATGATCATTTCTTTTTCGCTGTATTAATATAGATATCACGGCCGATTTGGGGAAGGGTCAAGGACGTATGGAGGTAGACTTTTTAATATACTATCTACCTACTTAATTATCATATATCAATATCTCATGCCGAGAAGACGTCGACTCATCTCGAAATTTCGTCCAATGGTAAACCGGCGGGTTTGACTCCCGGTACAGATTTTGAGGTCCAGATGCTTACCTCGTATGACAACTTCGGCCTCGCTATACCTTGTTGAGGTAATCTTATTTTTACTACTATGTCGTGCTTCTTGATTAAGGTACATGTACTTTTATTAAGCGAGGAGCAGAAGGAAGCTCTCCGACGGGCAGGAATTTAGTCAGGAATAAGTTCTTATGCCGGGGGATATATGTATTCGTGAGAACAGGACGTCAGGAACCGCGTTGTAACAGAGGGAGTATGTTAGATAACGGGGATGGCGCTAGCTTCTGCAACGAGATCGAAACACCTTCTCCTCGATGCTGGTTGGACAGACTTCTGGTGCCCGTGACTGTAAAAAGTACAGGGTCTTTTAATTGTTACGCGAGAGCAGATACGTCCAAATTCTATCTAAAATCCGAGTGGTCTGCCCAATCACCTGTCCAGAATATCTCTTTTGGGTCTACAATTGGGTAATTTAGGTGGCGATGTTTAGCAATGAAAGGGCCCCTGTACTTCGTATGCGAAATTCCATTGCCTGTCTGCAGGTCCTCACGTGTTGATGAAGACAGGATTACCTAGAGGAAGAATTTTCGAAAGCAAAAACATCAGGTTGCGGCTAGCCTACTTAGGAAATATGCCACTCTCTCGCTCACAGAGTCACAACACAAAACGGCGCAGTCCTTGACTCATATTCCGTAGGCACTAGCTCCTCTGACCCACCTCTAGTCCCACTAAAAGGCTATACAAGGCCCTCTATCTCTCTTCAAAATCCCTCTTTCTTTCTCTTCATCTTAGCGCAAGGGTTTTACACATAGCAGTGAGAGCCCGCTCGAGCTTGTGTTTTTGCTAGTTGAAAACTACATACCTGACCACTCCTACCAATCTTCAATTGTTCAGTAGGGAATTTTTGGAACACAATCTTCTCTTGAGAGGAAGGGAGGATCTTTTTGTTGCGAATTATCCGAATGAATGATCGTGAGGAAGAGGGCTTGTTTGGTTCTGCTTCGGAACACTTGTTCGGAATTCGAATATTGATGTTCATTTTGGCTTCTCCATTCTTCAGACATCAAGCCGGACGGCGGACAATACCGAACAAATAACGTGGGGGTGGGGCCTGAATGGGATTATGAAATTATGGAAACTTCCGCAATGGCAGTGATTGGGGATTCATGCTTGAGATAAATGTAGAGATGTACGACAACTATCGTTTCTAGGAACCCTTGGATCTCTGGTTTGTTTGATACCGACCCGCGGCAGTACTTATGGAAACAAACCATTTCCTCCAAAATTCGTAGTTCAAATATAAAGTGGAAGTGAAGTGGATACTTGATTTTGAGTTGTTGCGTCCGATGTGGATTCTACTAATTTGGTTCGACTAGGGGGGCTCGCAAGCCTTTTACTACCGCTTCATCGAGTTAATCATCTCCTGATGTGTCGCCTTGTCTCTGTTTGCCTCTGTCAACGGTGCAATACTCCTCAAATCACCAACGACGTCCTTCGCTTTTCCAAAATACACCTCTTGAAGCAAGTTCCTCATCTTAAGCTCCATGTCCTCAACGAGCTTGCCAATATTGGCAATATGCGAGGTATCGTCTTCGACTGGGAGGTCGCTTTCGATTTGTCGAGTCATGTTTCCACTCAGGTCCATCTCGCCTAGAGCATCATTGCCGGTGGATAGATACAGGATGACGGTGCTGGTCAGCTTGTAGTGTGCGGTGCGAGCCCGGTCTACCGCCTCAAAGACGTGAATCGAATCCCATGTTCCTTGGCTCTTCCCTGCGGGTGTAGCGACTACCCAGTATTAGCCTCTAGCTTCTTCTATATCGACTATTGATACTCACCTTTTTTCAAAAGTACAACTCCCGCGAACCCATCATCCAAGTTCCAGAAATACACACTACTAACACCACCCTCGTAATACAACTCCCTATAAACATCGAAAGCCTCATTCGCTCTGACTTCCATCTTTCTGACTCGTTCACTTGGCACCGCACCCTCTCCAGCACCCTCATTATTCCCTTGGTCGTCTACACCTCCGACCCCACTGCCTCCAAGCGGGGTCTCGAACTCGCCAGACCATGGGGAGCGATAGCTGTCTCCATCACGGTTATAGTCGCAAAGGAGATAATCGCGACCGGTCTTTCGGCATCGCGCGATAGTAAGAGGTTGATCGACGGAGGATAAGAGGTCTTCTGTAAGGGAGGGGACGAGGGAGATGAGCGAGTTCAGGTGTTCGGAGGTATGTTTGGGGTCCAGGCGGCGGAGAAGATCGCTGCATTGATTTGTTAGAGAAGAGCTTGGAAAGCATAGTAGCAGGGCTTACAGTGCGCTATCAAATTGGTCGACTTCTGCCATTTTGAATGTTGAAGGGGGAAATAAGGTGAAGGACGGAGCTTGACTTGGATGGAGGGGTTGCGGTTTGAGGTGTCAAGCGACTGTCCCACAATTCCCAAGGCTCCCAGCCTTGTCAATGTTCGAGGTCGAGTCTAACAATGCTCCGGTATTCTTTGTAGAAGCACATCTTTATGTGTGACGGACATTTGCGACAAACTCTGAGGAATCTTCTGTCAACCTTAAATCATTCGTCTGTTCCATGTAGAGCCATAAAACTATGCGTATCCATTCTAAATCACCAGGCTGGCGCTGGAGACCACCAGGCTCCTTGCTCAATTTTATGGTCCCCTACGTTATGAACTAGAAAACCGGAAGCGCATCTAACAAGTCTGTTATTTATTGCATTATTTTCACTTCTTAGAGGATATTTCGAGTTAGAGTCTCAACGCCTTCCCAATGCAACTTACGCCTCGGTCGCCTTGCATGTCGAAGATCCTACGATTCAAATTAGAGTGTAGGCGTCAAAAGCCTTATACTTTCACCCAAAGCTTCCACCCTTTACTTGAGATCCTCGCTCCCACCATGAAGATAGACCCCAAAGTCATTGCTGCTCCCGAATACATCTGCGTATAAAGATAGTCTCCTCCATCGGCAGTCACCAGCACTCCACCCAACGGCTGTCCAATGAGCAACGCCAGCCCGCATATCGAAAACACCATCCCCATTCTCACTCCCATCCTCGAGAGATCCGAGGTCAAGCTACCTAGCGATGGAGGAAGCATTCCTTGACCAGCAGCCATAATGAAGCCATAGATGACATCAAAGACAAGAATGCCCTGGTAGTCTTTTACTGCAGCCCAGCAGAAGAGGATCACTCCTGATATGAGAGTAAGAGGGATCATGAGGTTTAGTGGTCCGAATCTGTGGGCGGCAAGTGCTGGAAGCACACGTCCGGCAATACCCACACCATTGATCAGAAGGAGCAGAGAAGACGCGTTCTTGCTACTCAAGCCAATGATATCTCGTCCAAAGGAACCAAGCTACCAAAGTTAGGACCAATCTCGGTGTCTCACGGAAGGAGTGATACTTACATAAAATACTGGCACCCACATGCCCAGGAAAGTGAAGAACATCCCCAACGCAAACAGACAATAGGTCAGCTCCGTAAACGCTTTCCACTCCACCAGCGGTGCATCCTGACTTTTCAAGACTCTCGGTTTCAAGATCAAGTTCGCCGGCACCATGCTCGCCATCACAATGAACCCACACGTCCTCATCGCCCAAGGGAACCCCACCGAAGGAATCATATTCCGCAAAACAGCAGCGAAAGCGAGACCACCAACCGAGTTGCCAATAGCACAAATAGCCAGAGCCAAACTCCGATGTTTCGAGAAATAAGTCCCAACAATGCTCATGCAAGGACAAAACACCAGTCCGCCTCCCAACCCAATACAAAGTCCATGACTGAGCAACAACTGCCAATAAGTCTTTGCCACAGCCGTAGTAAAATACCCAAGCAGCTGCAGAAACGTCCCCACAGCCAGCGTCTGGTGGAAATACCCCGCATCTGTCAAACGTCCTGAAAACGTGGCCATAACCATCATAAGACAAGCCGACAACGATCCAATCCAAGCCGCCGTTGAAGCAGGAAGATCCAATGCTGAGACATAATGCGTCTGTAGCACACCATAAGATTGTACGAACCCAAACGTCGTGAAGAGCGCCATATGGCAAAGCACAACCGTAACCCAAGCTCTCACACCCCCATCTGGTGGCGGACAAGTATCAATCGGTCTCCCCTCATTAAATCTGTTCAACAGCCTTCTCAACACCCCGTTCCTCTCCTTCTCGGCTTCAAGCGAAGCAAGTTCATGCGATTCACCTTCGCGATCTGATCTCGATGTCGAGGCCCCCGACTCGTTGATAATTTTCGAGTTCTCGGTAAGGTTGAGCCCCTTTTCAGCATCAACCGAGCGAAG
This sequence comes from Acephala macrosclerotiorum, assembly GCA_014904845.1. Lineage (NCBI taxonomy): Eukaryota > Fungi > Ascomycota > Leotiomycetes > Helotiales > Mollisiaceae > Acephala > Acephala macrosclerotiorum. The sequence goes on along the minus strand of MU119204.1, from coordinate 217,804 downwards.
TTGCTGCTCTCGCTTTGAGTAGACTATCGAGTTGTCATGCATTGTCTTTCCATCACGCAATTCTCAAATGAAAGCGAGGATTTGAACAGAAATGGAGGAAGGGAGATTTCTGTAGATTCGGATTTCCGAAATGGGAAGGGCTTTTGCAGGAAGATAGCTTGGATCCCACCTTTGGGAGCTCAAGCACTTTTTCTGGTGGGGTAATTATGGAACTTCTTTTGCATCTTCAAGACAGAAAAAATGTTGAGCCGCAAATAGCCCATGGTGAGGGGTAAGTAGGAAGGTGATATAAATTTACTCGTCGGAGCTTGGTCGACGGTGTAGGGCCTCTATCAGAGGTGTGCTGCAGAACAGTGGAGTTGGATGTATAAATTGCATTGGTTCCAAGCCTCTAAACTTGGGTGTAGGACCGGATAAGTGTGCCGAACCTTAAGCTAGAGAAGCAGATTCAGCCACGAAGATGTAGGAAAGTTTATGCTTGGGCTGTCAATTGCAGGATGGTCTCTTCTTGGAGGGTTGTACGACTTGACCTCGAGACGAGGTTTGGCAAGTTTATTTCAGAGATGCGAGGGAAATAGAGTATATCTTCATGCCATTTGACTCATGATCATCACCTCCTCTCTCTATCTCGTGTTTGCCTGCCGCTCTGTCAGGTTATGTTACATATTCACCTCCGCTTCCTTCCTCCACTTCGAAGCAGGGTATAGAGTAAGTAGAGTAAAGCTCCTCCAGCGCCTCGCAAATAACAAAAATTGACTACTTCCATACCTCCTCTCTCCCATATTGCAGTTCATTCGTCTCCTCGCAAGGAAAAGAATCTTGACACCGTGTTTTCCTCCGGCTCTCGCTCTGAACTAGAAGCAATTAAATCAAAGTACCAACCGAAATCAAGTATGTGCAAGAAACTAATAACAGAGCGGATCCGAAATGTAAGAAGCGTTGCCGCCAAGTGAACGCGTCCGTGAATGCCAGTGGCAAAATTGCAAGAATCTTCCGCAAAGACCAGTAGCCAAATCAACCACTTTCTCCCAATTTCTTATCCTGTCGAGACTGTCGTCGTCATCCAACCGATTTCTTGCAACTACAAATCACTACGAGTGAGTCGTCGCTGTCGAAGAGGTTGGACGATTCGGTACAGAGAACGTATATTGTCGAAGAGAGAACCTCCAAACGGCGGTTCGACAACCTCATGATAACAATCATGGTTTTCTTGTCCACAATCATTGAAGGAGTTCGTCGCACTTGGGGCAAGCGATTCGTTCCTCCCAGGTCTTCGGATCCGCATTTGCTCTCAGATCTGTAATAAGCGCCACTGGAGGCTTGTCGTTCTCTTCTCGGATAGTCGCCTTGAAGATGCCCTTATACGGAGGAGTCTTCATCTTCTTTCCATTCACCTTTGCGACCCCATTCGTCCCGTCGTTACTGTTCTGCTTCTTATACGTCTTCATCAGGATATCGTCGATTAAATGGTCGTCATGGAGCCAGATTTTACAGGATGAATTATCACAAATGTACATCGTGACCTCAGGGTTAAAATAGCCTTTGCAGATGCAATGTTGCCGTAATTTCTATTTCTCTCTTAGTACACTTCCCCCTTTCTGAAGAGATATATAGGCGAGATGTAACTTACTGAGAGAGCTTGGGTTTCTCGGCAGAAGGTCTGTCGCCAGTACAACTTATGCTGTAGATTGTCGTCTTCCTCTAGCCAATGGTGTACTTCTGCCTTTCCAGCAAACGATAGCACATCAAGGACATCCATATAATTCGAGGCAATCAGCTCGTGGCTCCCATGATATCTTCTCTTGCCCGACTCCTTGGTCAATTGATCTGGTGCCTTGACCGCCGGTGCTGGTAATTCTTCTGCCCAATACATCCATGCCACCTAAATAGTCAATAATCAAGAACTCTATAAGTAAGAGTCCTCCACTTACCAGCGCGTACACATGTTGCGCGTTCTTTGCCCTTACTTGCAGAATCCTAGCAACCCAGAAGTCCTTTGGTCTGCCCTCTGTATCCTTATCTTTCGGTGTGTCCTCGCCTCGTACAAACACGAATTGGTTGTTCTTATAGACTTCGCCTTGGACTGTAATACTTGTTAGATCTTCTCCATCTCATACCAGACCTCAAAACTCACTAATGAAGTTATTGTACTTCTTCATATCCTCCCACTCAGTAGTTGGTGTAACCGTATAGTATTGATCAAGCTCTCCCTCCTTGCTCGCACCCTTCGCAGTGAACGGGCTCACTTGGAAGTCGGCCGCGTCTATCAATTGCTTCTGCTTATGCGTCGGCGACGAAGTATTCATGTTCGGGTATTCCACCTTGAAGGGGACCTTAGCACTTGTGTCTGCGGGAGTAGCAGAGCGCGAAGCTGGAGTGGCTGAACTCTTTGCGCGTTTCGCTGCCTGTTCCTCAGACTGCAAGCCCGCGAGACCATGTTTAGGTGCCATGGCCGCTGGTAGGGGTAGGAGTATCTCGTAGCTGGCGTAGATGTGACCGGACGATCTGGATCGAGGCAGCGCGCTGCAGATTGAAGGTGTTCTTAATGCAAAAGCAATGTGCTGCTGTGTACGAAAGCTCGACAGCTGTCAGCGGATGAGGGGCTTGATCTACTTTGATTGTCGCAAACTTGAGTACGAGGATCGGCGCCAGCAAGTGCTCATGGACTCGAGTAAGTATGTTCCAGAGTAAGTGTTGCGCTTGACTTCTACTCGAGATCAAAGATGTATTAGGGAGGGAGTGTTGCGCTACTGGATGGAAAGATTGCTTGATGGTTGCGGAAGAAAAGAGGTTGGTCGCTCTTCGCGACGTGCAAGGTTCAGTTCTTCGGGCGCGTTCAACAATGTCACGCTACTTTTATTAATACCCCCTGTCCAAGGGACTCGCTGGAATGAGCAGAGACCAGCGATTTCATCTCATATCTCTGCTTTTCTCTCATGGATGTATTGTCATCAGGAAGGTACAAAAACACTGCACACTCAGTCGCACCTGCTGTTGTTTTGATGAAATCATAGCCTAGACTGGCGTACAATATGCTGAGGAATGTCCTGTGGCGCTACTCGGGGATAAAAGTTGCATGAGGCACCGTTGGCACTGACATGCGGGGTACAGTATCTGTCTGTGTGTTTGTCTAAAAGCATCGCATTTCTCTCTCAATTCTGCAGAAAAGTTTCGTGTAAGAAACAGTGGTATCTAGAATCCTCCAAACTCCCCAGATCATTCCTTCCATGGCTTCAGTCAACCTGAACTCGGTATCCTAATCCATTACCGCCGCCGTACCATCATGAACTAACGCTCGAGAATCGGCCATCATCAATTATGCCTTCTCCTCCTTGGCCACCTTCTTCTTGAACAGCTTGTTTTTCAACTTGTCGGCCAGACCTTCGGGGTGCTTGCTTGTTGGCTCTGCAATGTGAACATTGCCTTCACCTCCACGTCCAACGTGGTAATTCTCGTTGTCTGTGCTTAGTCGGAGAGCTACCTCTGGGATCGCAACCTCATCCTTGCGTTGAGTGGCCTTGATTCCAGGAGATCCGATGTTTGCTGCTCCTCCGCGACCAGTGCTAAAAGCACCATCGCCATGGTCACCGACGACTCCCTCGCGGACGATTTCACCATCACCATAGCTGCAGATATGTTAGTCTTCAAGGCGGGGGCGTGAAGTAGTGGGCAGAAGGGCATACGGAGTAGCATCCTCGCCGATGTTACCGGCGCCTGTTACATATAAGTCAGTTTCCATTTTTGCAAATGCTTCTGGAATGGAAAGGCTACGTACCTCCACGGCCGTGGCTGACTTCAGTGCTTCCTCTGGCGCTCATGATTGCTTTGACTTTTGATATCTAAACGGTTCTTGGTCGGATTTGTAGGTGATCCGGAGATCTATGTATGAAGATGAAGAGTCAGAGAGATTGAATGTAAAAACTCTGCAAGGCGGAATGATGTGAAACTGGGAGGGGAGGTTGCAGCCGGAGATGATCATGAGAGCACAGGAAGAAAACTTGGCTTTAATTGTCTCTTGCTTTCTCTAGCCTCCTCTCGGTGCGCCCGTAATCGGGGCAGGTTGACTGCGGGACAGGCCATTGTTCGAAGCCATCTCGGTCATAATGGGTGGTGGGGAGGTCCTTACAGTCCGTTTTGATAGATTGGGGGTTTTTATTTGTCATGGCTTCTGGGGGAAAGCAAGTTGAGCAGCTGAGGTGATGATGGCAAGTTGTAATGCACGTGCAGAATTAGATCTTGGCAAGATACTTGGTGAACGATGCGAGAATTGAGGGACATTTGAGAGTGATTAATTGCTATGACGCCATTCCCAAACAACTTCGGGAGTCAGGTACGAGGAACAAATAAAGATACATCACTGCGAAAGGATTGGTACCAGATCGCTCTTGACGCACGATGATTAGCTGGCCGGACGCCATGAAATGATAATGGTAGATAACAGGTCGAGCAGGGCAGGCCCCCTTATCTCTCGCTCGCCTATCACTAACCTCCCATTACTTATTTCCGAACAAGTTCTCAAGGTGAACCTCGCGTGCCGAAGTAATATAAATTAAGGATTCAACCAGATCAGATCTGGATAAGCAAGGCTGCTTCGAGATTTGTTGCAAGTCGCAAAATCCGTCCACGTTTTCGTAGCGTAATTATTTTACCAATCTTCAAAACTAGTCGCCAAGTTTTAAACCATAACTACACCTCATGATCTCATTCAACGAGACCGGGAATGCTATTCTTCATTCTCACAGTCAAACACACCCTTGACAGCCCTTCGTATGCACAAACCTCCTAAGATTGAGCTCGAAAGAAGATGTCGTGTTAGACCCTGAAGCAGACGGCCGCTTAAAATAGGGGGCGGTTCGTATCACGTGAGCTCATAAACCGAGCCCTCATCACGGACTTCGTAGAGTTTGTTGCATGGTGGCCTTGGGAGGGAGGACTCTTTCATTGCTAATCATTGAAATGTATGAGATATTACAGAAAGAAGGAGAAATTTGAGGTAAGCACTGCCTGTTATGGTCTCGTAATCATCTCATCTCATCAGTCTAACTCTTCTGTGGCGTTGCTCCTGGTGCGGCTCCACCAGTCGTCGGGAATCCCATAAAGATCTTGAAGTAATCCTGTGGCATTATCAGCAAGGTATTGTACTTAGGCTGGTCAAAGAAACTTACGTAGATCATCCATTGAAGACCTGTCAGCGTTCCAATCATGACAATTCTGACAGGAAGACCATTCCAAAGACCAGAAAAGCCGATATCCTTGTAGATTCGTCCCATGGCAGCACCGAATGCTTCACCTTGTTGACGATTGGCGTTGAGTTTGGAGACCTAATCCCATCACCATCGAAATCAAAACCAAGTAAGAGAACTCACCATAACATCAGCAGGATGAGAAACAATCGCACAAAGAATACCAGCGAGATATCCACCAGTGAAAGAAACTGCAGTCTGGGCGCCTTTACCGTAGTCTGATTTCTGGCCTGGCAAGCGTTCGTAGATCATCTCGACAATAGTCTCGAAAGACGCGAATTTCATCATAGTGTAAGGAATTTGGCGACCCCAGAGTGGGTACAATCCCTTGTAGAGTCCACCGAAACCCTCCTTGCTAGTGATCGTGCTGATTCCATCAAAGGTACCTTTGGCAAATGGCGGGATTGTCGTCTGCATCCTGACTTTGACGGCTTCGAAAGGACAGAGCGCAACATCGGCAATGAACTCAGCAGAGGCACTTGCGGACAAGTAAAGCCAAGTCTTGTACTTAGCAGCATTCTCAGCTCCTGCGAGAGCGGCATAAAACTTCTTGAAGTATTCATAACCACCATACTTGAAGGCACCTTGTGCGGAATAACCAAAGAATGTCGGTCCCCATCCAGTATAGATACCACGGAATCCCTCAGCACGGCCAATCTTTCCCCAAGCCTGAAAGTTTCCAGTATACATCTTCGGGTCAACTTGTCGTCGGCATTTCACGAGATCGAGAGGAGTGACGGCTGTGTGTGTAAGACCCTGTGTCGAGTCAGAATGCTGGGAGGTTTCCAAGCGGGTTTTCAAAGTCCTAGACTTACACATGCAAGCAGACCGCCAACTGTACATGCCGCATAGTACTTGGCACTATACAACTCGATGTGACCAGTCTTAGCTTGTGCTTTAGCAGTCGCTTTCTCGAATTCCACCTGAGCTTCCTTGCTCAAGGCATTGGCTTTGTTCTTCGCATCGTCCACAACACTCCAAGCAGTATAGAGCTCGCTACGCGCTTGAAGAGGAGTTCGTTTAGAAGGGAAGGGTGCTGCTTGTTGCTCAACTACAGGTCGACGACCAAAGGGAATAGCAGAATAGAAGACATCGTGAAGAGTGTCTCGGGATGGGAAGACGAGATCCATGTTGTGAACCTGGTGTTGCGACTATTAGTGACGCACACAGGAGAGGCTCGACGCATGAAAGTGAAAGAGAGAAAACACTGAGAAGAAACTTGAAGGTCACAAAGTCATTTTGCGGGTCCAATGCCTCGACCAAGCTGACACAAGGAAAGGCGAGGGGCTCGTACGGCACAGCTTCAGATTCCAAGCACTTTATCCCCGGACACACCCGAGTGGTACCCAGCACTGATTTGTAGAGGAGACTCTGAAACGAACCACAATAAGGCTTGAGAAAGATCACAGAAAACGAAGGCGAAACAAGGTCGATTGAGCACGACCAGCGCGGAGCACTTCTGGATGGGAAGTTAGTGTTGATGGAGATAAGAGCAGAAGGGGGGGAAAGAAGCCTAAGTTCGCGAAGGAGCTTGGACTGGAGTGGTCGCTAAAGTGACGTAGCTTTCTAACCCTTGAGAAGGCTACAAAGCTGGGAAAAGGGAGTAAATATTTTGAATGGAATTGATCTTTGTGGGTAAATACGTGGGAGTGAGAAAGACTGCCGTTCTAAGAATGAAATAAAACAGATTTAAGATCGTGTGTTAAATCATCGATGGTGAGAAATAATTTCCAAAGTAGAATTCGCCAAAGAAAGGCTTCTTTAATCCAGGCTGCTTCAAACCCCTCAACTTCCTTTTCTCTGCAAGTCAATAAAACAACCCATCCGTCCAACGTTGTCCCACACCCATGTCTACAACCATGGCAAATGCAATTCCGGTAGGAAGCAGCGACGTAGCATCAAGAATAGCAGACATTGCCTCATCGGCCAAGCCAGGCCTCTCAAAATGGGCGAATCGATACAGAGGAGTACAAGCTCAACGGACTCAAAACAAACGACACAATACTGACCTTGACACAGGCCACAGTCGAAGACCTTGACCCCCCTTCCGCTCTCTCCTGCAGTCCCAACGATCCCATCTCTCACGCACTCCTCTCCGCCTTCGAACGAGACTACACGCATCTCACCGTGGTGTCAGAATCGAATCGGGCTCTGCTAGGCTATCTCTCCATTCCACACCTCCGTATCCTGCTCGACACTGGCAAAGTAAAGGAAACAGACGAAGTCTCGAAGGCTATGGTCAAGTTCCGCAGAAAGGGAAGGATCTACAAGGTTATCACCATGGACACGCCATTAGAGGAACTAGAACAGTTCTTTAATGGCGGTGAAAATGGCGAGAACGGCAAGCAGGAATTTGCAGTGGTTACAGACGAACGAAGACGATTCGTACTTGGTGTTGCTACGAGGACGGATTTGGAGGAGTTTGCTAGGAGACGACCTGCTTGAGCGTGGGGAAGTGAGAATGGGAATCAATTATAGGCTGAGCATTGGACGGTGTGCATATGGATTGGAGTTATGGGCATAAGAGGGGAGCTTTTAGCAAGCAAAAGGGCACTGCGTTATTTAGAGGGACTACGAGTCCACTTCAACATGCACCGATTGCCCCTGCGGGAGCCGATATCAAGCCTGGATTTCTGGAACTGTCACAGCTTCCAAGATGCTCATATGCAACCACACTATACCGAACAGCGAACCAAGTTGGGCCGGAATATCTATACACGTATCCAACATCCTCTCATTACTTCGCATGTACTGTACGTCTCCATCACTCCAACTTAAACCTAACCATCTTCTCCTCAACAACCAAACCCAAGAACCCCTCACTTTTTTCCTTCCCCCAACCCCACCAACTCTTCTTATTCTCTCTCATTTTCACATCACCGAACCACCAAACCTCCACATCCTCCCTTCCCCAAAAGTCCTTACCAAGCACAACCTTGCCATCCAACCCCCCATTTCCGCTGACCTCTTTCGCTTGAGAAACCCTGACTTCGACCTCGATTTTCAACTCTTGGCCCGTCGTGTCCTCAAACACAAGAGGGAGTTTCACACACTCATACGGCTTGATCAGTGTCCCGTTTTCGAAGATTGAGCGGCTCGGCTTCTCCTTGGGATACGTCTTCTTCAAGAAGGAGGGAAAGTGATACTCCAGAGTCGAGACGATGGTGAACGAGCGGGAGCACAGGGGATCAAGGACGATCTCTGGGAGTGGAAGTTCGGAACGTTGTGAGCTTATGGGGGTATAGGTGAGTGATTTGAAGCGCATGAGGAGAGGATGGAGGATATACGATGATAGCTCGGAAGCCATCGCTGCGGTGATGTCACGCTGTTTCTGCGAGCTTTTCTGTGTAGACTGGCTGGATGATTCTGTTTTATTGGCTAGGAATTATTTTCTGGTTTGTTCTTTGCACTTCTTTCCTGCATGTTTCGGTTTGAGCTCTTTGTGAATAGGAAGTCGGTCACATTCAGAAACATCAAGCTCGTCTGACTCCTTCTAGTGTCTTAATCTACTCTGATGCACTTCCTATTTGCACACATAACATCAACACATTAATGCAGTCCATTTATTCGGTTTATTTTATTCTCTTGGTACAGCACTGTCGTTCCCTCGAGTCTACCATCCTCGACTATTATCCTGAACACTACCTCAACCTGATAAGTCTACCATTCTCTATATTCTATTTCCTGATAACCCTGTCCACAGCCAAACTCTCTTCCCACAAGCCAGCATACCCTTACGTCCCAAGCATAGTTTTCAATCCATATAACACAGGCAACGGCACTTTCGCACGCTCTTTCTTAGTATTCGATTTCTCAAACTTCTTTGACATCCATTCTCCTGGCACAGCATAGTTTGTCCCGGGGATGAGCACATAGCCCTCTGGTGGAGGCGGTACAGCTAGTTCAAGTGGTATTGCTGGTACTGCTTGGGGAGTAGCTGGATAGAAGACTGGTCGTTGTTGATATGGAACCTGAGGCTGTCGGTAGAAGGATACAGGGGTTTGGTATGGTTGCATGTTACCAGGAACTAGAGGATAGGGGTATTTGTATGGATACGGAGTTGGCATGAAGGGTTGTTGATACTGGATGAGTTGGGAGTAGGCCTGAGGGTATGGCACGGGCTGCTGCGAGAATGTAGGCTGAGATACTGGTATAGGTTGAGCTTGGACTACAGGACTTGCTGTAGGTTGTGGAGAAGGTTGTGCCACTTGCCATACCTGGTTGTTGTTGACCAAGTGTCTTTGAGGATTATGATCAGCTGCTTGAGAATAGCAAGGCGGTGGCATGGAGTATGGTGGTGGAACCGCGGTCGCCATTTTTGGAGGGGTTAATGAACTTGATGCTTTTGTTTAGTTCTATTTGTTGATTGTTTTGGTCCTGAGACGTGGAGAATTTCAAGAGGATTGGAAGACAATTTGCTGGAATATCACAATCAGATATGTTGTTAAGATTAATGTCTTATGTCACTGAATAGCATCTGAGATGACAAGCCTTCATGACCATTGATCGATTCAGGCTATCTTCCTAAACATTCAAGATTTACATACGCCACGCCGCCCCTTCTTTGCCTCACTCTGACCACCACAAACCCCCTCCCCCTCTCGACACAATGTCCCAGATCACCAGGGTAACGGCACCATATACTCCACTCCATGTTTATTCAGCAGACTCTGAGCAACTTTCATTCCCCCAGGAAGGGTAACATTCCCATCCAACCCAGGAAGTAGCGGTCGATAGCCAGGCATCATTTGATTGCCATAATGTTGTTGTTGTATTGATTTACGTCTAGAGAGCATAGCAAAGCTATGCTACAGAGCCTCCCAGGGGGCATGGAGACGTGCTAAGTAAAGGACTTATGTATAAGATATTGTAGATGTTAAAAACTCCAAGGGGGAAAACCCTACGATCAAGTAACTTTTAATGAAAGCATTTTGAGCATACGCGGGCTGAAAAGCAGCGATTGTGACCCTTCCCCGCCAGTTGGGATGGGCACCATTAGAAAATGTGTGCCAATTGTAGAGAGGCTTTTAGAACCTTTAGAGCTAAATCCCAAGGGGCCCGACAGAGTTGCCTCGCGTTAAAGGTCTTTTTAGACAAACCTAGTAATAGTATTTTAAGTCTTTTCTATAGCAGCGACGGCGTGTAGAAAGACTTAGTGCCAATCCCTCTCGAGCTCTCTCCTCTCTCCCTCCTAAGCCCTCTCCTCTCTCCCCCTCCCTCTTCTCCCTCTCCAAACTATAATATCCCCCTCTCTTGTGAACTTAAATATATAGTCACCCCTCTACTCGCAATGCCTCCCCTTCCCTCCTCTAAAAACTTGTGTCCTCGCCCTTAATCCTTCATCGTAGTGTCTGCCAATCCGAGTATAAATATCTTCGCAAGTGTAAGTAAATAAAGGCCCAGCTAAAGGAAAAGTGTAGCACCGTAAAAAAGCAATATGCCGATACAGTTGATCAGGTCGTAATTCGAGCGCAATCGAGCTTGCGATAAGCAGAAGAGGCCACGGTGGCAAAAACTCGAGACCGCGAGAAGATATCAATAAAGAAGCTTCTTCGCCCATTATCGTGATTCAGTCTCAGCTCTAAGATCTTATCGCAGCCCGCAGGCTGCTCAATCCAATCTGCAAAGCAGATTAAGCTTTTTAGGAGCTATAGGTTCGTAGGGGACACCCGCAGAGTAAAACTCTGCTCCCGACAGGTGCTGAATCGAAGTCCTCCATTTGATTGCCACAAGGCGCTATAGGATACGAAACAGTTTGTTAGAGGTAAGCTAGCGTTAAGTAAAATGGTTACTAGGCTAGTATCGGTTGTGGGAGAGTTGGAATGTATGAACCATACATTTGCACAGGTTGCGGAAATGGATAGTAGTAAGGTTGGTAGAGCTGGTTGGTTGGAGCTGAGGTTGATTTTGTATTGGAGGGTAGAATGGCTGAACTTGAGGATATACGGGTTGAGGGTGTAATTGAGCCTGGTAAGATGGGGGCGGGATCATGGGTAAGAATGATTGTTGGAGTTGAATTTGGGGATACACTGGTTGACTACTAACTGCTTGAGGTACCTGAATTGGTTGAGTTACTGGTACTTGTGTTGCCTGCGCATTAGTGACATTGTCTCTCAACAGATTTGAGAAAGACGATGAAGCAGATTGTGGGGTTGGAGCGGCAAACTTGTGTTGCTATTTGAAGCAGATGGGTATATGCTTGGTATTGTATGCGGCCTGGGTGTATGTACACTTAGAGTAATAGATGCAGACTGAGAGGATGTCCCGACTGTGGTGTAGCTAGCGCTTGATGACAAGGGAGGGGGTGGTTCTTGGCTTGGCCGAGCGTAAAGGCTAGGATGATATGAGGAGCTGCTGGAAATGCTTCCTGGCATCTCGAATATTGATCGAGGAAATAGGTGTACTGCTGTGCAGGATCTTGTATAAACAGAGATGCTTTTGGGGTGATAATCTGAGAGAAAGTATCCGAGTTTAGGCTGGACAACATAATAAAGCAGACCGGAACAAGACAATAAATGTGCCCAGGCTGTTGTAACTTGCAGCGTAAGTATGACTGAAGATGACGGGATTGAGCAGAGCTTGCAAACAACGATATTGCATCATATTCAGAAGACTGTCATCATGACTCATGGCAGTACCTATAACGGTATGTAAGCAAACATTGAAAGATGGCACCGATAATTAATCGAGAAGACGTTAAGCTGCTGCGTCTGTAGTCTCCAAACCTATACGCTTGAAATATTGAAATACTTGAAATACAGTCCTTTTCCACCCTCAAATTATCTTGGTGGTCCTCGCAAGTTAGGTGGTCCAGGAAGGCCGCGATGAGAATCGGGTTTGAAGATAACGCAAGTGAGGAGTAGCACTCTTGTATGTGAGAATGGTAGTTAGGACTATTATTGACTGTTATGGGACGAAGTCTTGAGTAAGAGGGTGACTGAACGAGCCATGTGTGGTGGATCAATGAACTGTTGAACCGAGTGAATGAAAGGCTGGCATGACTGAAGCCGAAAGAGGCACAAAAGAGGCTACAAAATCATTGCAGCAAAATAAGACAAAACGCCTATCAATAAATCATCGTTTTGGATTCTATTGCTATGCCATCGTCATTAGACCAATACTATCCCTGTTCCTTCCGGCAAACCCGTTTTCGTGACGCCCGCAGCGACAAACAAGCAACGAGAAAGGAAAACTTGGCCTCGACAAGGCCCATGTACTTGAACCGCATAGTTGGTAGAGTTAGAGTGGTGATTTCAACCGTGCTGAGGAATGTGTTCGTGTTGGCGACTGGATCAGCTAACGGAGAAATGTCTTAACATGCATTCTTTCTATCTATCCTGGCCTCGGTCTATTCCTAGATGCAGTCGTACTTACAACTTGTTTGGTTGCGTTTGTGTGGTCGGCCACTGGTAGCCGGCTGCGTCGCTAAACTTGTATCCGTATGATGAAGTGAAGTCGTCCAAGACGGCGGGACCGCGCGAGCCTACAGACTGTATCAGTGAAATTCAAACGTGACAATTTCCACTCAACATACCGTATGGGTATTCCATGGGGATGATTTCTTTGTTGTCGTCGAGGTAGTGAAGCAGAGGAGTGAAAATTCTCCAACTGGCATCTAACTCATCGTCACGAACAAAGTTGGAGTGATCGCCCTTCAAAGCGTCGAGAATGAGGGATTCGTAGGCTTCCGGAATCTTGAGATCGGAGAATCGGCGTCTGTAAGTCAAGTCTAGTTCAGTGACAACAGTCTGCATGCTCAAACCAGGCAGCTTCGAGTTCATCTTGATATAGACACTCTCGTTGGGCTGAATTCGCATGACAAGTTCGTTGCGGGGAATATCCTTGAAGATACCAGAGGTCACGTCCTTGAATTGGATTCTGATCTCGGTCTTCTGTTCATTGAGGGCCTTTCCAGCCTTCAGAATGAATGGAACACCGTCCCACCTCTCGTTCTTGATGAATGCCACCATGGCACAGAATGTAGGGCATCTAGAGTCTTTGGGAACAGTGTCATCCTCCTTGTAAGATGGTTTATTGCCGTCCAGCGACTTCCCGTATTGACCAATGATGACATTCTTCGGCTCGATCGCTGGGATTCCCCGAAGCACTCGGACCTTCTCATCACGAACATCTTCCGCAGAGAAAGAAATTGGCCTTTCCATGGCAAGAAGTGTCAGGACCTGGAGGAGATGGTTTTGCATGACGTCTCGGATGATACCAAATTCATCGAAGTAACCACCTCGTCCTTCTGTTCCAAATGGCTCCTTGAAAGAGATCTGGACGTTGTCGATGTGGTTGCGGTTCCATGTAGCACCAAAGAATTCGTTTCCAAATCTCAGAATCAAGATGTTCTTTACCATTTCCTTTCCAAGGTAATGATCAATACGGAAGATCTCATCTTCCTTCCAGTTGGGCTCCAGAGCCTTCTGCAATTCCCGAGAACTAGCAAGATCCTTTCCAAATGGCTTCTCGACCTGTTTCGAATCATATTAGCTCCATAGTGAGGCCTCTCGCCGTGGCAGAACATACGATAATTCTGGCAATCCCATTCTTAGGATAGCAGTTCTTCTTCAGGTGCTGAGACACCGTCGTGAAAACACTAGGTGGCAATGCCATGTAGAAGACACGGTTGGACTCCTTTCGACCCTTCTCGAGCTCTTGAAGATGTTTTTCCAGTTCAATGAATGACTCGTCTTTGTCGTATTGACCCGATACGTATGTGCAGACATCACAGAACTCTTGTAGCTGTTGCTCCATGTCCTTAGTAGGTGTCTTGATATAGGACTTAACCCTCTTGAGGTATTCCTCGTGGTCCATCTTCGTTCGAGCATATCCGACGATCTTGATATCCTTTGGTAGGAATTGGTTGCGGTACTATAGTCGCGCAGGTCAGCAGATTGAAGGATGGGAGGTAGTGCAGGGATTACTTACGAGGCCAAAGAGTGCTGGGAACTGACAGGAAAATTGTCAGCAATGCTCCAGATAGACCCCAACTCATCTTGAGTTACCGTCTTCTTCTTTGCAAGATCTCCGGAAGCACCCAGGACAACGATCACGGTGTTATCCTTCAACTCGATGTTCCTGGTGGGGCAGAAAAGAGATTAGCAAAATGAGTTTCAGCACAGCAACATAATTGGTATCTAAAAAGATCTTGAGTAAATGGCCGCATGATTCCACAGCTTCACCCATCGTCCTCAAAGCGTTCGACTGTTGATGTTTTGATGCGACAGCTCTTTGTCAACGGGAGCTCACTGTTGGAAGTGACGTAGATCAACCGGCAAAACAGAGACTCACCCAGCATTGTGGGCCTCCTCGGGCTTGATCATTGTGTCGGCCATCTTGAACAAGTATCGAGACTCTCTGAGGGCTAGTCCGGACAGGCGAGAGAGCAAATGAAAGGAAGGGAAGCAGTCGATACGAAGAGGGTCTGAGGTGTTGACAAGAGCTTCGAAAAATGTTGGGTTGGGCAGGAGGGATGCAAAGACGAGCTAGGCGGGGTCGTTCAGTAATTCCGTCGCAAAGGCCGCGCCGACGCTTCGACCTTCTCTTCTTGATGCACGTTTCTGGTCTCGCTCGTTTCTCGCAAAAACAATGAGCGCGGCGTTTTGGGTTTCTCCGAAAGATGGAGAGCTGTTTGAGCTTTGCGACTTTGCCAACGACCTTTTAAGAGGGAATTGTGTGTTGTACGAGTCCGGATGGATGCTATGTGGTCAGCCTTTTTATCCAGTGCCCCATTCTTCTAGGACAGTACGGCGAAACTATGGACCTTCAAAGCTACGAGATCACTGGCTTGCTTATGAAGCCAGCTGCGTTGGTGTCTGTTTTCTAAGCAAAAACCATGTCCGACTCTCAGCCTCGCCCAAGGGATCTCCGGAATTGTACATTATGTGCCGTGACGTTACCTCTAAAGGAGCGGAGCGGAAAGCGGACGGAGCGGAGGATAGTCTCTGATATTCTCACAAAGCTCAGGGTGTCTGACTCAGGACTATGTTTCCTTCGCGATCTATCTTCGTGAACAGCTCAAACCGGAGGTGAATGATACCTGGCTATCAAGGCTTTTATCAATATTGAACTCGTGAACTGCAGACCAAGAGTGCGTGGAGGTTAAGAGCACCAATCAAGGGCTAACCCCTCGGAAACATTATGAATCGATCAAAATAGAAATTTGAAGACTATCACGAGACCGAGGTGACAATTCGTTACTAGAATTTGAAACGGTATTTTTGCAAATGATTGCGAAGCTGCCAGTGTTCGACAAAGAGAAGTTTTGGTAGAGAGGAGAGGTTTAAATTTGCGGATGTCACGTGGAAGTGTCGCTAAATCGGCACTAAGGTGTCCACGAACATGAATTCTCGAAATATTCATCCGCGAACGACAACGCCAAATTCGACACGACAGTAAATCAACGAAGTCTTCTCACCAGGACGTGTCGTTGACCACACTCTCTTCTCAAACCTACGACGAGTACGAGAGACCACAGCCAAGATGCCTTCAGAAGCTGGTCACCGCCGTAAGTCAACCCCAATTTCGAGTCGCACTTTGGTACAAGCGGTTATCTCTCTCGCAACAATTGTCTGCTTTGCAGATAAGAAGCATCTTGCTACTCGAATTGACTGTGCTTACCATTTGCTGACTTTTTCGCTGCAGTGTATGTCAAGTAAGTAACACCATTCTCGAGCCCCAAAAGAGTCACCGCAACGAAAGGACGGTGGACAATGATTGGAACTTGGCGTGCCGGGAATATTCAGACGTGAAATTGAAGGACAGGACTGATTATGGTTACAATAGGGGTCGCCATCTGAGCTACCAACGTGGCAAGCGCAACACCACCCCCGGTACCAGCTTGATCCAGATCGAGGGTGTCTCTGATACCAAGGCCGCAAAGTACGTTGGAATGATGGTCCAGAGGAAGGAGAGACACTGACAGGCATGCTAGCTTCTACCTCGGAAAGAAGGTTGCTTTCGTCTACCGTGCGCAGAAGGAAGTTAGAGGATCCAAGATCAGAGTTATCTGGGGAAAGGTTACTAGGCCACATGGTACGACATTTATCTCCTTTCTGTATGTCATGACGGCAAAGCTGATATATTTTTGCAGGCAACTCTGGTGTAGTACGAGCACAGTTCCGACGCAACCTCCCTCCTAAGTCCTTCGGCGCATCCGTCAGAATTATGTTGTACCCATCCTCAATATAGGAGGGTTCATCTGGAGTTGGTTTGCGGTGGACGGTTGATATGAGGCTCTGCTTTCGGTTACTGGAATGAGGCTGCAAAATGAGCGCATAGCCTTGCTGGTAGCAAACGAAATGAAGTAAATACCAACCAGGTGGATTGCAAGATTGTGATTTGCGAGATGGCTCTGTGATATAGAGGACTGCGGCTTCATTACAGAACCTGGCAAGGTCTGTGGGTATTCGAAAATGCAGGATATGGGTTTCGGCGCTCTTCAAATACTCTTGTGCCTTGAAAGTGGGTTTCTGAAGAATGTTTGGTTATTCAAACACTCAAGTGAAGTGGCAAGAGTGCTGTAAGCACCTCGTTCTTTTGCGCGAAGCGGGACGAGTTCAAATATGATTTCTTTTTGATTATTACCCCATCATTTGCCTCTCCGAATACTTTACTGTCATGGAACAAGTGACATGAAGAAGGCGGCCCCTACAAAACCTGAAAGTCAGATATAAGTCTTGAGATGATACCTACTGGTTTAATGACCATGACAGCTGTGCCAAGATCTATAGCAAACTACAATGGCTTGGTAAGACCATACAATTCGGCTTCACGGCACCTGGTCAACCCCGAGGCAAATTATGACCTTCGAAGCATATCATTCTCAAGTCTGGGAATTTGTCGATTTCAGCAATGCACTCTTCGATGACAAGCTGGGTCGAGCCACCTCGGAAGGCAGCTTGAGTAAAATCAAGTACTGAATGCTAACCAAAATACGTGAGGTGTATAGTTAAGAGTACAAGCCTCGCACCTCAACTGTGGGTCAGGCTCTTTCCCTGTCATGTTGGTGGGACATCATCCATAGGTTCCATCAGCCTTATCCAGCAAAAGTCCCTTGTCTGCCGTACGAAGTACAGGCCCTTTTAATTGTTAAACGTCGCCACCCAGATTACCCAATTACAAACCAAAAAAAGAAGATCTGGACAGGTGATTGGGCAGACCACTCGGAATTTCGACAGAATTTGGACGTATTTTCTCTCGCCTAACAATTAAAAGGGCCTGTACTTCGTATGCCGTACGATTTTCGAGGGAAAATGTGATCGAGTTACCTATGTTTTGATTAAGGATTTCCGGGAACATACTGCATCCGTAGAGCGAGAAGCGACGAAGTACAAATTTGAGAACCCGAACGGAAACGACCTTATCTCCCAACCGCTATTAAGTTATCAAGATCCTGGGGTCTATCAAATTGGTTCCCCTTTTCGGCTGCTGGCGTCATTCTTGTGCAATACGGTAGGGCACAGCATCAACATGGGGATTGTAATCATCATGTCAGCGCCTCTCGACTGCGGATAGGTCCAGGATGTTCGAATTCTTCTAAAGTTGTGATTCCAGATTCAAAGAAAAGCTATCGAGTCCGAACAATTTGGAAGATTTAAAACGGTGATCGAAAACGGAGTTTCTCGCTTCCCCACGAGGGTCGCGGCAAACCCCTTTCAGGGCAGCGAATCACACTTCTTCATCCTGTAAATCATGATGGCATTTGTATGGAGTCCGAGCCTTCCGATCTGAGACTTTTGCCTCCTACACTGCCGGCTACAAGTGGCAAGGTACAGTTATCAAGGGATCAAGCCACCCACGTCTACAGAATCCTGGTATGAAAAAGAAGCAGCAGGTTTTTCTATCGCATATTGGACTCGTTACCAGGTCTGGTGAAAGAGAGGAAGTTTCAGATGGCCAGGAGCTGGACGTGTCAAGCAGCAGATATTCTGATACACGATCACCGCTGATGAACGACTTGGCTTGCTCCAACGAGTAGGAGTCTCCACATTCGGGATGGAAATACAAAGATTTTAGTTCGAAATGTGGTGTGAAAGTCCGGATACGCATGGTGGATTGGCCCCGGCCAAAAATACTTCAGAAAATCGGAGGACAGCCTCAGACCGGCCTCTTGTACAGGTCGATGCCACCGCACGATGCACCGCACACCAGATTCAAGGCCGAGCCACCTGCCCGCGGTTACGATAGGCTCCAGCTCCCACATCTTTGACTGAATCCATGGTTCTTGCATTAGCCCCAACGTGTGCATAGTGCGCTGCTGGAGATCAGCTTGCGTGTTGACCGGAGTGTGTGTGCCTCTCCAGAAATTTGAGCTTCTCCTCCAAACAGAGCCCAGCATTTCGCCGTGGACCATTGAGCTACCCTGGACTGCCGTATCATCGTAAGGGGTGTCGCAAAGTCATGCCCGTATTCAGACCCAAGCGTGCATTTAGCATCTTCGACGTGCGTGTTCTGAACCAGTGGCATCGACTGATGGGCAGGACCGATGTTGACGAGTGATATCCTGATATATACGAAGTCCCCTTGCCCGCACACTCGTCAGCTAGAAACTCTCCAAGTCCTCCCTTCTCCTACTTCTTCTCCCATCCAAAATAAGGAACCTCCAAACCATCAGTCGTTCATCCATATTTCATACCAGGAGCGCATTGAAACTGAGCGCGGCACTCGTTATCGGTCTTGGGAAATAAATCATTGACCACTCGACTTTGAAATTCGTCACTCGTTCACCTCGACAATTTTTCGCCTTCCAGTCACACCACAACGAGTTCAATTCCAAGGACCGCATCGCGAGCTCTGATTCAAGGACGAATTCTCATACGATCAGCGGCTATCAACTTTGATATAATTCCAGCCTCCGCTCCAGTCTTCCGACGTTCATCCTAGTCCGAGACACCAGCCATCTCCATCTCCACAGATTGTTCTAAAAGGCGATAAGCTGCGATCCGTTTAATTACAGACATCACAATCACAGAGCTATCAAAGACCCACAACTGATCCTACGATCGAACTGTATAACTTGATATAAGATGTCTGCGAAACACCCGTTACCTGCGGCTCCGGGCCAGCAACATTTCGAGCAACAGAGACCAGCACAGAGACAGCGAGCGAAATCAAGTTTCTCCTTCCATTCACACAAGAGCAGTGGCAGTGGGCAGAAGATTGATCTTCACGAGACACATGCAGAGAAGGAATTACGAAGATTAGGAAACTCAAAGGCTGATCCGTCCATGGCATTGACTGAGTCCGAACCCTGTGAGTACATCTATTTCGCTTCAGACGCCTCTATCAACGCCGGGTTCACTGAAACTGAGACTGATGAATTTGTGATAGCTGCGGTCGCTAGTGAAGTGAAGTCATCGTTGGCATCCATTCGTGCGATTCAACACCGTGACAATCAGGGAAACCCAATAGGTAAGGACTTCCGTCTCTCATCAAGAGCTCAAGACTGACTTTGTGCCCTTACAGCCGATCCTGATCGATCAAATCCTACACGAAGTCGATGGGAAAGACCTCTTGATACCATCCGAGCATTCGAAGCCGCCATCGATGGCAATTATAACCGCAAGTCGTATATGCGCACGGGTGAGATTTCATAGCGGGCTGGCGGCATCCAGCAATGAAGATATAATGCTGATCATCTTTGGCAGATCCAGGAGATGGTCAATCAAACTATAACCGTCGAAGTAGTTATTATGGAGGTATGCGGACATATTTCTTTGCCTCTTTTAGACGGCTCATCCTCTTCTTTACTTCGACAAAACATCGTCAAACTGTTCGACGTGGCCGAAGCTCTACTCGACACTGTCCCCCAACATCCTCAGGTAGTGTCCAAGTGGCACTATAACTGAGTTGGATCAGTGTTCAAATGGCCTAATCATGTTATATCTTCGGGCATCCTGCAATGGGAAAGTCGATTTACCATGAAATCAGGATTTCTCAGGCTAGTGCCGAGCCGGCTTCTTGGCAAGCAATCCTGGACCCTTTATCTTAGCTTAATTTTTATCTTATCAGAAGAAGAAAATCTGCTAATGCAATTCCTAGGAACTCAAGTTACAACAGATGAAAGACCCAGATTCCCTCAGAATAGCTATTATGGAGGAAGATCCCAGTCATACAGACCCGACAGTTATGCCCAGAGACCTGATAGCTACTACAATGGACCTGAGAATGCTGGAAATGGTTACCATCCCAACAGAGCTCGCTATCCCCGAACAGCATCTGAACCCCATCTCAACAACCCCACGGGGGTATATCCGCTCCCTGGAAATCAGCAATCATATGAGACGGTGAACACTGCATCTGGAAGCGGAAGTTCAGGAGATCCGGCTGGTTATTCGACAGATCCAAGTAGCGAGAACAGCTCGGTCGACCGAATCACTCCTCTTCCTGTCAAAGACTTAGGTGAAACTTATGGATTTAATGGATTTGGCACAACTCCCCAATACTCGCTGCCAGGTGCTGGATTGCAGGAGCAGTATGTCGCTAATCCCACAAATGGGGCGCAAAGGCAAGGAAATGGTTACCAGGAGGAAGGTGCTCCACCTGTTCTCCGGAAGGATAGCGCCCCGCGAGTTCCTGTCAAACTTAGTGCTACGAGCGGTAATGCTGGCCCACAGAATGACTCTCAGAGACCATCAGCTGGTGAGAAGCGGAAATCGTGGTTCAGCAAGCGATTCAGCAAGTCATAGATGAAAGTGAAAAATGGAGGATTAATAATGAATTGTGTGGATTACAGGATTGCCTTGCGTGGATTTTAACGACGTTCATGAGGCAGGCGGATGTCGTCCCTGGGTCTGGCTATAATGGGACAAATTGGCGGATTAGGTTGGATCTGCATTCATGGCGTTAGGCTTTGCTACACTGGTTCTACCATATTCCTGAGGGGTGTGGTTGGCACAGGACAACAGATACCACTTCCCCTATGATTGCTCACTTTTGTCCGCCAATGCAGTGGATATTTCGGCGAATGAGCTCTGAAACAAATTGAAAGCTTTCGCTTTCTCTCCAATATCCTAGACCTAATTCCTATACGCGAATTATCCCAGCTCCGGACTCCCGGAATCTGCTGCTTCAACGCTGGTCGTATCACATGACTATATTGCCTTCTTTCCCTCCCTCCTCTCTTTTTCCTTTGCCTCCATCTGGTCAGTCTGATCTTCCTGGAAAGCAACAATGACATATCCGATTAGGACGACATTGGC
Source organism: Acephala macrosclerotiorum (assembly GCA_014904845.1). Classification (NCBI taxonomy): domain Eukaryota; kingdom Fungi; phylum Ascomycota; class Leotiomycetes; order Helotiales; family Mollisiaceae; genus Acephala; species Acephala macrosclerotiorum. The sequence continues at coordinate 196,356 of MU119204.1, read as the reverse complement.
CATGATTGCAGCGAATGCACCAGCATATGTCGAGTTTCCTGTTTGTCGTTAGCTCTGTGTGGATAGCAATCAGAGAGAACAGAGTGTACCTCTAAATAACAGGTTCAACGTAAGGAAATAGGATCCTATGGGACCAACAACCATAGCCAACGTGAAGCCCAGGAGTTTATATATCACATGCCTTGATTCACTGTGTTAGTATTCATGTGACTAGATGCCGGAATCTGGGGTGAGGCTCACGCAGGGACTGCAGGGGCGATAATGCTCTTCTCGCCCGCAGGCTGTGAAAAGTCCTTGTCATCTTTCTCCAGAATAGTTTTCTCGCCTGAGATGATCCTTCGGGTCGCCATGACTTCGTCTGTTGACCTCGGGGAGTGAATAATGTACCGGGCGTTTGATGGACAAGCTGGTCACTCGGGAATGGATGGATGAGCAAGGCTGCTCATGACTTTCGTGTTTCTCGCGAAGCAAGCGCGTTGGAAATTTAGCGCGAACTTTTTGACGAAGAATAGCGTCACAAATCCTCCTTTTACGGCCTCTTGATCTTTCCCCTCAATACTGGAGGATTTGGATGACCGTAACCCTCGCTTTTGCAATTACAGTGTTTTCTACTTCTCTTTGTTGTGGATGGTGTGGTGGATTGTGGTAGCAGCATATTTCATTTGGACTAGACGCAATTGGAAAGTGGGCGAGGTTGACGTGAACAGACGTGGAAACTTCGAAAGTGAGCTCTTCACGACCTCATTCACTTTGAGCGACAAGCGACAAGCAGAATTTTTTCGCACAAATACCTCGATCTACGATTTCCCGAACTCGTCGAGCAACATCAACGAAACCTTCACCTTCTGCGCAACCACCGATCGTTTCGAAGCCTTTGCTTTGCTCTTCTCCACGATGGCTCTCAACGGCGGCGCAACGAAGCCAACGTTGTTAGTCGATAATTCTCCCCCTCCCAAGCGCCAAAAGACAGCCTCTGGCTACAACTCAACCTCGACCTCCGCAAACAACACTGGTGCTTACAATTCGGACAATGATAGTGGCGATGACCTGCTTGCAGACTTTATCCCAGATACGCCAGGCAACGGATACCAGACTCAACCAACCCAAATCCTCCCGCGCGCTGCAAACGCGACTTCTAGCCCTCCTTCCACCCCGAAGACGGTCGTACAAGTCCCGGCCTCGTCCCCGTTCAGCGGCAGAGATTCTGAGCCTCCACCCCCTCAAGATGCCTCCAAACCTGCTCAACAAAACGGTTCCATGCCCCCTCGACTCCCCCCTCGACCTCTAGCTATGAGCATGGCTCCTGCTGGGACCGCGTACAGACCTCCAGCTGGGATCGTCGCAAAGCCTCCTGTCAAGGTCTACACGATTTCTGACGATGACGACCCGAAGCCTCCATATCAGATCGATAGCTCGGATGATGAGTCTGGTCTTGCCAATATTGCCCCAACCAAATTCGTCTCGAGAAGTGCGCACTCGTCTTTCGGAGGTTCATCGAGCAAGGATACCCTGCACCCTGCAAATGGTCAGGCCAAATTCACCGCTATCATGAACAACTCGACATACAAGGGACCAAACCAGACGAGGCCAGAGAGAGCGCAAGCTATTGTGGACATCAGTCTGGCTGATGTTGACCCAAATATGGAGCAATCAATTGTCCGATTTAGAACTGTACTGCCCCATGTGCCAGTCTTGTTGGCCCGAAATATGATCACCGAGTGCAAAGGCAACGTTCAAGACGCCATCGAAAAGTACATGAACGCCCAAGAAAAGAAAGGCAAAGTCATCGTGATTGACGATGACGAGACTCCGCAGAAGAAGCCAGAGCTACAGATGAAGCGGGTTTTGGAAGGTCCTGTAGCCTCCATCCGCGACAGATACTCCTCAACGCAATCAGCACCAAAACAACAAACTGCCGTTGCAGAGGCCCCGAAGAAGAGCAAGCTCGTCCAGGGTCGCAAACATCCTTCATCGCCAGCAACCCCTCACATTTCATCGCCCCTCAAGCCCCAGCTCCCAGAAATCGAAGACGAGTACGATTCAGATTCTGGTTTAGCGTCTGGTGAGGAGGAAGCAGAGGAAGACAGCCCAGAGCTAGAAGATCGTGCTCTGAAGTTTCTGAACACATGCACACTGAAGGATGCTGTTGATCTTACGAGCCTTCCCACGCACGAGCTTGAGACCATGATCGCTGCTCGTCCTTTCAAGACGTTGAATGCGGCAAGAGTGGTCGAGAACCAGAAGCCTACTAAGAGTGGCAAGAAGAGTGCAAGAGCCCCGATTGGTGACAAGATCGTTCAGAAGTGCATTGACATGTTTGAAGCATTTCAAGCTATTACGACACTGGAGACAACGTGCGAGGATTTGGGCAAGCCCATCAGCGAGGAGATGAAGGAATGGGGATTTGATGTCTTTGGAGCCTCCAAATCCGGTGAACTTGAACTTACGTCTCTGGAGGATGAGTCGCAGCGTGACTCTGGCTTAGGATCTCCGAACAGCGGTTTCGCGTCTAACACTGGTGACGATGATGTTAAGGCACCGGTAGTCAAGCGAAAAAGAAATGTCGAGTTTTTGAAAAAGCCTGATATGATGGCAGAAGATTGCGTGCTCAAGGACTACCAAGTAGTTGGTTTGAATTGGCTTGCTCTGATGTACAGGCACAATCTGAGCTGCATTCTTGCTGATGATATGGGTCTCGGAAAGACTTGTCAGGTCATTTCTCTCTTAACCCACCTTGTCGAAACTGGTCATACGGGCCCTCACATCGTCATTTGTCCTGGCTCAACCTTGGAGAATTGGGGTCGTGAATTTCAAAAGTTCTCGCCCGATCTTGCCATTGACATTTACCATGGTATGTGGACTCTGAAATCTGAATTAATCAATGCTAACTTCATCCAGGTGGACAAGCAGCTCGAGCAGAGGCGGCCGAAGATATGCTTGAGAGGCGTGGGGACCTCAATGTTGTATTGACTACGTATGATATGGCATGGAAGAAAGAGGATAATAAATTTCTGAGGCGTTTGACAGCTGATGTGAGCTTCGTTGGTATCCATCCCCTGATATGATATACTAACCAAACATTAGGTCATTGTTTATGATGAAGGCCATATGTTGAAGAATACCAAAGCTCAACGTTATCAAGGGATGATCAAAATCCCTGCCAACTTCCGACTGCTACTCACAGGCACTCCGTTGCAAAACAATCTTCGAGAGCTGGTTGCAATCCTTGCATTTATCCTACCCGCTGTTTTTGCAACACTCGAGGAGCAATTGCAGTTCATCTTCAGCGTGAAGGCCACTACAAAAGATACGGACCATGCTGCGCTTCTTTCTAAGCAAAGAATCGACCGTGCTAGATCTATACTCACTCCGTTTGTCCTCCGACGCAAGAAGGAGCAAGTCCTCAAGCATCTGCCGGCTAAGATCCTTCGAGTCGAGTATGCAACTCTACATCCATCTCAGAAGGAGATATATGAAAGTCACGTGGAACAAGCTCGTGAGAGGGCTCGCATTCGTGTCGAGGGTGGCGTGGTACCGAAGTCTGATGAGAATAATCCCTTAATGCAGCTTCGAAAGGCTGCCATTCATCCCCTTTTGTTCCGGCGACACTTCACCGAGGACAAAATCAAACAAATGGCTGACATACTCCGCAAGCGGGTCCCGGAAGAATTCAAGCCTTCTGCTGCGCTTGAACATCTTCACGGAGAGATGCGCATGATGTCTGATTACTGGCTGCACACGTGGTGCCAAATCTACCCATGCATCCGTAAGTTCGACATTCCGGACCTTGCATGGATGGATTCTGGCAAAGTTCAATCGATGATCAAGCTCGTCAAATCCTACAAGGAGAACGGTGACCGTGTCTTGATCTTCTCGCAATTTTCTCTTGTCCTTGACATCTTAGAGCAAGTACTGAACTCATCTGGAATCATGTTCGTTCGTATCGATGGCAGTACTCAAATCAACACACGGCAATCACTAATCGATACATTCGCAAAGGACTCAAGCATCACCGCTTTCTTGCTCACCACGAAGGCCGGTGGTACTGGTATCAACTTGATGTATGCCAATAAAGTCATCATCTTCGACAGTAGCTTCAATCCCCAGGATGATCGACAAGCCGAGAACCGCGCACATCGCGTGGGTCAAAAGAGAGAGGTTGAAGTTGTCAGGCTTGTCACGAAGGGCACAATCGAGGAGCAAATCCATCAACTGGGTCAGAGCAAGCTGCTGCTTGATGGCAGAGTAGCTGGTGAGGACGACGATGCTGGCGAGGCTGCTATTGCCAAATCTTTCTTGAACGGCAATGATACAAGCACCGAGACCGAGGCAGCCGAGGCCGAGGCCAGCAAGGAGACAGAGTCTGAGTCAAAGCCTCCTCAGGGCAAGCTGCCATCACGCAAGAAGTCTTCCATCCTCTCCATGCTAACAAAGGAGAATGAGAAGCCATCTGGAAGCCGAAGTGCTGCGAAGGAGAAGCCTGTTATGATTAATGAGGATGAAGAGGAGATGCTTGTTTGAGTATGATACTCTTTTTTAGTACCTACCGCCTGTTCTTGACCTGGCAGTCTGGCCAATCTACGGTCGGGAAATCCCAATTGTCGGTCTCGATTTCCGTAACTTTTCTCCCCATCGAAACGGGCGCACGAACGAACTCGTTCGGCAGATCCGTTCCTCCGAATTCCCGGGCTCACATGCACGTGGAAGGGTTTGGTTCAGTGAGAGCCCGATATGTTCAGCATTGTTCAGTGTCAGCTTTCACTTCAGTGAAAAGTCGATGCGTCGGCTTTATTTCAGCGCTGGGCATTTACATTTGGTGCAGTATTTCATCTGCGCATGTGGAAATGATCATTGATGATAGAAGGTCTGCAATGGATAGCTACATAGAGGCTTACTAGATAGCATCACCCATTAATGTAGAGATGATAAACACAAATGTCAATCACAGGTCTTGGTGCATTGTGAAATGTCGTTTTTGATGTGTTGGATCGTGTCAAATGACAGCAAGAGAAGACTTTTCCTTCAGTTCTCCCTGAGATGTTCACCTAAGTTCTACACCCTCTCTTGGCTTCTTCAATTCCTGGTCTGCCAGCTCCTTTAACACCAGCCATGTTCAGCTCGCTGCGCTAGAATTTCCCTCTCAATCGAACCTAAGCCTGCCTTTGGGCTTCCGGGCAATGGTAATCCAGTGCAACTGCTCATGGAACGACAATGTGCTTTGTCCCTGCGTTCCTGTCTCCTGACTCGGTATGACATGCCTCATGTGTTACTACGAGTCTCCTCATCAAGAGCTCTTTCCCAGCACTTCAGCAATTGGCTCTTGCAGCGATCTTCGAGAACCGAAGAGCCAGACGAGGCATTAGGATTCCGGCACGGCCATAGTGCTATTGCTATTGGGCTCAAGGATACGTGGCGCTCCCAAACTGTCCCTGCATTTTCAGCACTCTGGGCCCATCTCAGCGCCGATGAGAGGGCACTTCTTCGGAGGCTCTTTCCCAGTAAGCGGGGTAATTTACTGCTCAAAGCCAATCTCTCCCTTCTTTGATCCGAAACTTCAACAATGAGAATCAGTGTTGGTTTGAGTTGGGTTGATCCATTGGCCTAGAAGAGATGATGTCTCAATCTCGCGAGAGAAGTGAGCCAAAAGAGGTCCATGCCTCGCGAAGCTTGAACTCGCGGTTCATGCCAAAATTTGTGAGAAAGGAGATGGCTATTGGAAGTTGGTCGGAAATGCAGGATTCAGGTTTCCCTCCAAGCAGGCATCGAAGCCATCGAGGTCGAATGCTGGATCAAACATACCAAACAAATCGATGTCTGGAATGGAGCCGAAGACTGAAAGGTCGACATCTTGCATCGATTGATTGGGAATATTTCCGGTTATGCTCGTGTAATTTTGATCTTCTATTTGCTCAGATTGTCAGCAAAAGCAAGTTTTCGAGAAGCAGCTAATCGTCGTACCATTTTGAGCAGCTAGACTCGAAGGACCTTGATCATCCCCGATGTCATGTGCCGAGGATTGCTCCGGTCTTCTTTCTGACGTAGAGATTGTTGAAAATACTCTGTCCATCTCCTTCAACAATTTCTTACCCATCTCCGAAGTCGCTGATGCTGACCAAAAAATGCCTTCAAGTTTCGAAAGAGCATCACAGAGGGTCTGGAACTGTCTTCGGGATCGAGTCCGGTGCAACGTCAACTTGCTGTGACGCATCTCCCGATAAGCAATGCTCATTGATAGAGACATTGCATACGGTACAAAGGGAAACAGTGTGGGTGAATACTCTTGTGTAACTTCACAGCCAACGGTGGAGCTTAGTGTCGCCGTCGAGAGACTTTGACGGAGGTATGAGGTGCTCGAGCGTTGTGGATCTGCCCAGCTTTTGGAACGGCAGGAGAGGGTTGTGACTGCATGATAGAGAATCTCAATCGTTGCTACGAGGAATCGGGGATGTCAGTCTCACAATCGACAATCCATTGATAGATGAGGGGAGGAAAATTCACCTAATGCTGATGTGCTAATTTGAGATACTCCACATCTCAGAGCCACATCTTCGAAGGAAGGGAAGTCCCATGTCAGTACGGGGTTCTCACTGCTGGCTGGTCGGTAGATATCGATTACTTTTTCTAGGAGGGCGATGACATGGAGAAACAACCGAAAACTTGGCTCTTGTGCATCGAAGTAGGAAGGGAGGTCTACGCTCAGGTCTCTTTCGTGCATCTGTACTGCACGTCCATAGAGAGCAGCATTCAACTTGTCGATTGCCCACACGCAACAAAAGAGCGTACTGCTACTTCTATCTTGGTCCTCTTTTAGATGCATTCCAATTGATTGAGCGTGGTGGACAGCCCGGGTACAGAACCTACCAAACGTCAGCAATCCGCTTCATGATTGATGCTGTGAGAAATAGAGGTGTTTTAGGATTTAGCAAACGGTGTCGGGTAGGAAGAATTGTGCAATGATTGTCACCATGCACGTGGTCTCGAGCACAACTTACTGCGATGTAAAATCTTCACCAATAGGGTTATCAGTGAACTGGTGCATCAACATTAGTGCCCGGATGATTACAATCTTGATTGTTACAAGTCCCATTTCAATGGACATCCTCATAGCTCCTGACAGCTTCTCTCCAAATTCTCTGCAGTTGAGGGGTGACGCTGATTCGTCCAAGACGAGATGCTGTCGCGCAGCAAAATTCTTTGAAGCAGCCAAGCAGATCCCTTGTTGGAGAAGAACTCGATGTGGATCTGTCGGAGGGAGGTCTCGATAATCGGCTTCGTCAACCACAGGAAGGATGGGATAGACTTTGTCAAAGTAAATCTCAGTCAAAGCACTGAGTCTAGGTGGAGGAGGCAGTGCCGAAAGACATTCCTGTTCGAGTATTGGCACGAGTACCTGTTGAATCAATGGACCCGTACCGTAGAACAGATTCGATGGCGATTGTAGGTTCGTGGTTTGTGAGGTGGTCTTGTTCGAATTGGTTGTAAGCCATACTCCGACACTACCACCTCGAGTTGCACCAGGACTTGTAGCTGATAGAAAGATCCCTTCCGGACTGAGGTCGCCTATGAACCTGGAGTTTTGGTCTTCTTGTCGGTGCAGGGTCTGGTGAGACTGCTCTGCTTGGAGAAGTGTTCGAGGGTTCTGAATCTCCTCGTTCGACGTGATCATGGAGTTCCCTCCACGATGACTTTCCGTCTCGGTTGGCGTGCACTCTTGTGTGACATCCTTGGCTTGAGGTCGATCTGCCAGCTGATCATTGATGTTCGCATATGAGGAATGGCTTGGCGAAGCCGAGCCTTGGGCAGTAGTGCGATTCTCGTCCTGGACCGTCTTGGACTTTGAGAGCGGTCCTTGCCCATGATGACAAGCCTTCTTTCGGCGCCGACACTACAACGGATTAGAGCCATATTTCCCGTGATGGAGCGGACCGAGAAATAGAACATGGGTCAAGACAACCTGTCAAGGGGATAGAAGAGGATTTTACGTTTTCACATGCCCGCCTTGCCTGATGCCTTTTATGAGAATTGCCAATGCCATCTGAGGCCACAAACTTGAACATAGTTCCTGTCGGACCCATTGTGGCGGAGTAGCAAATATGGCAAGGTCCGAATGTCCCAGAATTAGTTGGACATGCAACTCCTTCACTTTGGAGTGAAAGGCTGTGCATCTGCAGTGTTTGCAGTCAATCGAGCGCCGACATTGCATTGTCTTGCTCGTAGTTTGGCCTCGGATGATGGTTTGAGGGGAAGGAATGTCGGACTTCCAAATGGGTGTCGGGAGTGGTGTGAATGTATCAACGCTCCTCCGGCAAAACTGGGTTCGCCCCTGGTTCGCTCGACGACATCACAACTCCCTCGAGCTCTCGCAACATAAGTTGGTGTAGAAGAACGCATCTGGCGATCGATCGCGCTTGTGGCGATTTACTCATAGAAGAAGTTTACATCCGTACGACCTCCGCATAACTCTGATGCAAATCTGAAGTTGGTCTTACCTGATGAGACCTGCCCCACACGAGAACTTGGTTAGTTTGTTGTGTTCTACGACTTGATCGGTGGCCTTCACAAAGTATCTTAACTGTAATTCGCAGAAATGAAAAAGAGACGCGGGGAGACAAGATGAAAATCCGAAATGTGGTTCATGCTCGGCAAGTGAGGCCGGGTACCGAATGTCATAAACCGCCCGCATCTTGCTCATGGAAACCACGCTCAAAAGACGCACGTTATGAAGCTTCGGAATCGAGATTCTATCTGCACAAAGGCAATATTCACAATCTCAAGTCTGCCCTTGATCTCATTATTGCGACATTCACGTGTGAACTCCTTGGGAATTTCACCCTCGCTTAAAAAGGGGCTCATCTATACTTCCGAGTGAAAGAAGAATTCCAGCTTAAATAGGAGCAGTAGGGCTAAAATTGGGAGCCTCAGGGAAGAGACCAAAGTCTTCGTAATCTCGGAACGTTCGCTCAACCTTCATCCATGCAAGATTTTGATACCGCGAACGAGGGAGGGCTTACCAAAAGAGAAACTCCGCTTCCCCCGCGCATTCGAACGTCCGCCTCCATCATCTTCCCCGCAAGGAAGTTCAATGTCCCCTTCAAAGATGGAGATTAGTTCACTTGCTACACCTGGACCCTCGTAAATGATTTACTTCCTTCAAGTGGCGCTAGCTCTATGAAAGTATAAGAATACATCGAGGTCAGCCAGTCTAGAGCTCCGAACCACTCCAGCTGTACAGTACTTCTTTGTCTTTTTGTTTTGTTGCTTTTCTCATTATACAGTATTTTGGCGTTGAAAAAGATCACCTATCCCCTCCTCTCTCCCCCAACCCTCCTCTCAAAATCATCTACCCTCACTCGTCATATATTTAATAGTAATAGTAATAGTAATAGTAATAGAAATAGAAATAGAAATAGAAATAGAACCCACTTCTACCTCATTATCCCGCCGAAAAGGCGACATCTCATCCGTTTTCGTCTCCCTCTCCGGACTCAAGTCGCCTCCATTACCTGAACGATTCGCAATCATAAAATGAAATCTCCTCCGTAGTAACGAAGAGCGAGTGACGGAAAGCTGGGACCTGTTATTGAAGCAACTTACAACGGAAACTGAGCTTGTGGAGCAGAAAGGTTCGAGTATTATTCCACAGATCAAGTTTGTGGATTTGGGGAAGGCTCTAGAAGAGTTTGTGAAGGAGATAAGGTGGAGGGGAGTGGATGTCGTGAAGGGTGTTGTAATGGAGGAGGAGGCGAGGGGGTATAAGGCTGAGATGGAGGAGTATGTTAAGATGAATTTTTTAATTAAAGGTATCTTTTTCTGTCATCCCTTTTCTCGAACTTTGCTGATTTAGAGAAACAGGTTTTCCAGCAGACAGCCCCGCAATCCTTGAGCTCTATTGGTCGCCAGCCCAAGTCAAAGCACGAGCTCACCTCAACATTCTTGCAACTCAAACCTGGCTCATGAACAACTTCTGGCCCTCCACTAACCCAGACGCGCCAATCTCCTCTCTCAACCCCTAACCTACGCCAACCGCATGCGCATCTGGCAACCCGGCGACTCCGCCTTCGCACTTGGCCCACACATCAACGGCGGCAGCGTCGGACGTTGGGAACCAAACGGCTATGGTCTCGGCAACGCCTACTCCCAAATCTTCCAAGGAACATGGGAAGCGTATGATCCTTGGGAAGCAAGTTGTCGGATTCCGGCTGTGGGTGGTTTGTATCAGGGAAGTGGGAATTTTTTGATGTTTAGAATGTTTAAAGGGCGGTTGAGTCATTCTTATACTGGTCTAAGAGAAGGGATATTGATGGTGAATCTGTTGAATAAGTTGGGTACTGGGTATTTCTTGTCAAGGCTTTTTTCCGATCCTGTGGCAACGGGAAAGGGTTTAAAGGAGGGGAAGGAGTGGAGGCTGAAGAGTGTGACTGAGGTAAATGAACGTAGGGTGATCCAATCGCCAACTAGAGAGAGGATTTCGTGATCTCTCTTGACCCATTCTCTGAAAACTTTGAGGATAATTGCTGACGTCCCTGTCTTTCAGATGGATAGTGCACTCCAAGGTGCCAACCTGGGGAATGGACAGGAGTTGAATGACACGATGGCTCACATCCCAAAGATCGAGCCAGGGGATTTTGTTGTTTGGCATTGTGATTGTAAGCCCTTCTCATTTCTCCTTTCCTCCCCTCCTCAACCCCTCCATAGTCTTCAAGAACTAACACACGTTCAGCAATCCATGCAGTCGACACACGACACGCAGGCAAAGGAGACTCATCCGTGATTCACATCGGCGTCAATCCCACCACAGAATCAAACGTAAAATACCTTCTCAGTCAACGCGAAAATTTCCTGGCTGGCCATCTGGGACCTGACTTCCCAGGCGGAAAGCGCGAGTTTGAATATGTCAGAAGATCGACGACTGAGTTTGTAGCTGAGAAAGGAAGAGAAGAGAAGTTGAGATCGATGAGTCTTGCGAAGTTGAAGAAAATGGATTCTGAGAAGACGATGGGCGCAGACAAGATGATTGAGAGGGCTAATCAGATTTTGGGATTTGCGTAGGGTATTGAGGGCTGGGCGGCGCTATTGACTTTGAAGTCTTTCACTCGCACTCACTCGGCGAGCTAGGTGAGGTGATGGCACATCACTTTGTACAATCGGGATTGAACTTGAGCATGTTGATCGTACAAGTAATTCTAGGCGTTAGTCGAAGACATGCGACACCATTTGGCTTAAAGTAGATTGATAACGAGTAAAAGTGAGCATCTGCAAGCTTGCAGACTTGCGACGTGCACATTCAGAAAAGGGTATAATGGTATTGATTGAATGCATATTCTGCTAGCAATTACTAAAGCATATCTGTAACGAGTTGAAAGAGTTCGAAGCGAGAATGTCCGACTCTAGACGCTGGCATGGAAATACTACCAAGCTAGCAGCAGCAGCAACAGTGACCATGTGTTCATTGTATCTAGACAACCATAGCGCCTGAAGACTATATGCTATGATCGAGACCTCGAAGAGCAGATACCACTTGGCACCTCTTGCCCACACAACGCCAGAATAGCACAGCCGCCCCTCATGCATGATCTCCCTTGACACCAAAGCCTTCGCAACGGAAATATATGTTCCACCAACCTACCTACGTTCAGACCAAAAGATCTATCGCATAACTCACCTCTTATACCGTCTCTCGTTTTCAAACATCGTCTGGATGAAGATATCCGAAATTCGCAAGACACTCAATCCGAAGCACTCTGTCTCTATACCATCGTTTCGAATTAAAGATTTTCCCGCTTCACAAACAGCACCACCCCGACCGGTGTGTTCCCCAGATCCCAACATAGCTCGCGTCTCGTAAGTAGACCTGGGCCGTACCGTGTGTTCTGTTCTGATCATCGTCCCGCGTTCCAGAATAAGCATCAATTCGCATACGAATTCCTGGAAACCTAAATCCTATAAACCGTAAAGTCAGCCTCGCTCTCCGACAAACATCTCCCGCACACAAACAATCAAAGTAAAAAACTATCCTGCTTGCACAGTAAATTTTCAGAAACCCATATTCTAAGCACCGCTAACAACCCCGAAACGAGGCCGCTGTATATGACGATACCAACACGGCCCGTTTTGTTTTGGTTAAGGGATTGTCGGCCTTTTCCGGCTCTTCCTAAAGATTTAAAAAAGGGTGGGATCTCATCATTTCGTTTTCCTTTTTTTTTCTTTCGTTCTTTCTTTCGGCCCTTCTTACGATTTTGCCATTGGAAAGCAAAACGGACCGGGGAGAATAGAGATGAGAAACTTACGAGGGTGGTTAAATGTTGTCTGGGGGAGGAGGAAGTGTCATATTTGTTTGTGATGTCCTGGGAGAAGGAGGAGGAGAAGGTTGTTGTTTCGTATCGCAGGGTTCGAGGTTTTGAAGCTGGGCTGGAAAAATGTCATCGCGAGGTTTATCTTTTCCGCCCTGCTTGCCACTAAGCCCCATCCATTTAAGATCCCTTCGCTTACCGCCCTTCGTAACTCGCTTACATAAAATCCCGTGAATTTCCCTCCGGCCCATCAAACACCAACTGTCACGAATTCATCAACCAAATATCCGTGAGGTTCATCTTCTGCATCGGTGTTTTGTAGATCAGACAGACGAGCATGAAGATCAGGATCCCTTGCTTGCATGTGGGAAAATTAACGTTACTCATATTACGATTTCCGAAAGTTGTATGCATTCGATGCAACGAAGATCTTTTTGCACGGAAAAGAGCTCGCAAGATCTCCACATTGCAACCAGACATTGAAATTTAAGGAAGGGAGCTCTTCTCCGCATTCTTCTCATAAGAAACGGAAGCCTGGCGCTGGGATGTATCAAATAAATATCTTCAATTCCCTTTTAGGTGGATTTTGATTCATGAGTTTAGGTGAAAAGGTATGTGATGTAATTTTGATGAATTCCAGGTTTCGATTGAATTTGCTTCAACTTTAGGAAGTTTTTACAACTAATGTCTAGGTTATTCCGCTGCTAATGCAGAGCTGACTATCCGTTTCTGTCCAGCAAAGAGAAATACTCGTAGAGAGTGTAGATGATTGCGAAAAATGAGTGTGTAGGATATCTTCCATGGATCCCAAAGCTATACCACCGTTTCTTCCACCGGAAGAAAATTCCCAACCCCAACCGGAACTCCAATCCATCCCATTTTCCCGTAAAGCCAGAACGTAGAACGTTGTGCAAATGTGTCGTAAAGGAGCGTAAGAAGGTGGACAAATGTCCAAAATAAGGTATGTACAGTCGAAGAAGGGTCAAATGTATGGTGATGAATAGGAAGTGTGGAAGCCAGTTCCACACTATATCCACATCGAGGACATTGTCGGTTTCGTATCGCCAAAAGCGCTCATGAATAGGCCCTGGATCTCGCTCATGTAGTCCTCTGCTCGGAACTTAAACAGACCCCTCGAGACCAACTCTTGTTCCTCCTCGTCCACAACTGCCAGCTTCTCCTTGCTAATGCTATAATCCTCAGCCAGCTCCGACACTTGAGCAAGTTCGTTGCCGAATGGATGTTGTTGCTGCTGCTCGATCATATCGACGTTGGCGGTGAACATGTTGATCGAAGATCGTGCAGTGGATGTGCTGGGTTTCCTCGACGACATCCGTGAAGCAGACCTTTGCAAGCTCGCACTCTTGGTATGAGAGACAGCTCTCTTTGGTACAACAGGTGCCTCGCTATCCGAAGCACTTTGCCTCGATGGTACGCCGAAGTAGCATGATAGGTGGTTTGGCTTTGGCGAAATTGGAGAGGACGACTCAATAGACGAGGTATCTGGCGAAGTCAAAGGCGAAGAGAAAGTCGATGGTGACCGATCTGATTCGTCTCCAGAGTGGGAGGAAGCTGACGAAGAGTTGCTTGGGAAGATATCTGGGGCGTTGTAGGAGAGCATGTTTGTCGTTGAGATCAACTCAATCGGAGCGGAGATCTTATGCCTGATCGTACCAGAGATGGAGTGCTTGGTGGTGATCGATCTCTTGGGGATGTTGGGAATGGCATCAGCATTAGATTTGGCACTCCGCCTAGTCGTGAAAGCCCTTGAGAGAGACATTTTGCCGAACAAGACCGCAGCTGGAAGATAAGGGTATGCGGAGGTTCGTTATTCTTCCCACCAACGAGTACGTTGGTAGTCTGACAATATTGGTGGGGTTGCGATTTTGCCGAATGGAGCTCGCAGTGGATGATTTCGGCCAGTTGCAGGAAAGCGGTTGCTTCGATTGGCAGATGACTAAAAGTGTGCAGCAGGCTTCTTGTGGATGTATGTCTCGCTCTGAAAGTGCCTAGCTTGGAAGCTCGCAGAGTTGAGCGAACGCCTTGAACGTCTGGTGATAGTCGAGAGTGATCCTCCTTCGTGATGTTGCCAAAACGTCGAAGTGTTGATGAACAATGCGGGGAAGATCGGTTTGGTGTGGGGTGAAAGCGAATATATACGTGGAATGTAACGTTCTGTCGTCGTTGTTCAGCAATGCGGTGAAGCGAGTGAATTGTAGTGGTCGTGGACGCGGTCCTATGGAGCGAAGTTGAGTTTGAAGATGCTTTTTGTGATTCTGATGACGGAGCTTAAAGTGATCGTGGAGTGGTTTCTCGATAAGGAGTCTCGAACAAACCAGGTTCGGAAGGAACGAATATGAGGTGTATCGACCCAGCGATGCTCTGTTATTGCTAGCGATGCTGTCGAAGAGGAAGGGAGCGCGTTGAGGAGAGGAGATAAAAGAGAAGTCACGGAAGGGGGAAGAATCCTTCTTGGGGCGCTGGATCGGTGGGCTGGGCTGCAGCAGCAGGGGAGAATGCTGGCCTGAGCCATGTCGAGGTTTTCGACCTACATCCCTGTCAGCGTCCAGCGCCCAGCGGATCAATTGCCTCCACGCGATGAGCCCTTGTTGGATTCTTCGGCAGGTGCAAGGGCAGCAGATCAAGGTTGAGCCAGAGCACAACCCAATTATCCAGAAACTTTCACCTACGTAAGTTCAGCCAATGAATCAATCTGACGGGTCGCCGGTGGGGAGACCGCGCTGTAAGTGAGTTCTAGGTTTGCTCTAAATGATCCAAGTTTATCGTCCAGCGTGAGTTGGCGCGAGCATCTGGGAAGTCTAGCGAGAACCCACGCCATGGATGGTGCGCTCAATCCGCTGCTCAACCTTCCCCAAATTGATTCGTTTCTCAAATTATCGCAGGGATGCCATTCGACAAATGGAATGGGACGACACTTGCCCGCTTTGGTGGCGATTGGCGCTCGAGAATTGTCGAAATGGGGGCCGCCAGGCACAGATGGCTGCCATTCGCCAGATGTTTCTTCGACGCTGCCATCCTTGAGTTTCAGGTACAGACAGAGAAGGCTTGGACGAGAATCATCGCACCGATTGCCCAGATCCCAAAGGCGCGCGCATCCGCTGAGCTCAGGGGAAACATTCGAGAGAAATCCTTCGCCTCGATCCGTGAGCACAACACTCTGCACAGCATACGATGCCTTTCGCTTGCCAGAGTTGGCATCTGCATGTGTACTGTACTTCCTTTGCGCTGCGGTCATACTGCTTCTCCCCTATTTTCGTCAACCCCCAAAGCAAGTCGCTGAGCAAGCGGTAACCTCTGCAATCCTCAAGTCTGTCAGATGTCCCAAATATATTTGATCATTATTATCGATCGCCACTCGGTGTGGACGATTGCATGCGGTGGAAGCTTTACTGCATTGTGGTGAGCCTTCTGCATTGATTCTCTTGAGATGAACCGCGGATATCCTCAATGCACGAGTCTGTGCGGTACAAAATCAGACGACCTCCATACCATATGTACAATTCCTTTTTTTGTGTGGGGAAATCAATGCCACTGCCATGATCCTCCAAATTCTTCATGATCCTCAAATTCGGACAATTATTCCTTTCCGCCATACTTATAAGAGCGACAGCAAAGTACCATCAGTATTACGCAACCGATCGCTGAGCAGTCTCACCAGCAGATCTAAGCTTCGTTTCGAGTCCCGAGGCTGCATCGTGGCGTCGAATTCGGGTTCTCACATCAATGCCTCAAAGGTCGGTGAATGGCAGTCGAAAAAGGCGATTCAAATTCCGTTCAATGCTGTGGCCTTAATCCTCATCCATCGACTCCCATCCCTTTTCTTCCCCCTCTTCTGCACCTGGTTCTCCAGTTTCAGCCCCACCTTCTTCATCTTCCGATTCAGAGCTGTCGTCCTCCACGCCTACCAATCTTTCCTTAATCTCTCCTTCAACTGGAGCCACTCTATCCGCGAAAGCTCTTCGGACTGCTGGATTGGTGGAAGTATCCTTTAATATCACGTCAACAGAATGCTTCGAGTCAATTGCGAGGAGTAGTTACCCAAATTTGGACGATGCCTTTACTTCCAGCTACGGCAAGTCTGAAACCAACTTCTTCGTCGGGAGCAAAAGTTGTTGAGAACACCTTACCAACTTCCAAGTCCCTCGAGACTACCATCGTTGGGCCAGAAGATTGTATATTCCAGAGCTTCACCTGCCTGTCTGTGGACCCAGTCACCATAAATCCAGGAATAATTGGATTGATATCGAAAGAGGATACCGATTCATCGTGTGCTTGCAAGATCCAGACTGGTTTACTTGCTGCTGGACTTGATGGTGCCTTTCGGACATCGTGGTAGTGGATGATACCGTTCTCTGTCGAGATATAGAAGTAGTTTGGGTCATGAGGATCCCATTTGACGGTCTCCACATCACTTTCGACTCCCCAAGTTGGAGCTTTCGCATCTGGTGCTCTCATATCGGCAGCAACAACTGTCCGGTCATAGCTTCCACTCAACAGGATTGTTGATTCTTTCGGATGCCATGCCAACGAACAGACTTTGTCAGAGTGGTACGTGTAAGATTTCGCGCATTTCGTCGTATTGAGATCCCATAGCTTGACTGTCTTGTCTGCTGATGCTGATGCTAATAAGTTGCGATGATGCCTGTTGGCAGCCAGAGAGAGAACAGAGTCCACGTGGTAGTCATCATTGGCCTTCTTCGACTTCTTCTTCTTCTTCTTCTTTTTCTCGCCATTTTCCGCATTATTGCTCTCTCCACCTTGTCCGAGAATAGCATTGGGGTACATGCAGTCGATAGTATCCAGGTCCCATATCTCAATGTCCGGATCGAAAGTACCGACAGCCACGAAGTTCGCCCTTGAATCTTTGTCCACGTTCGACTTGCCGACAGGTAAATCTAACCATTCAACACACAATGGTATCGCCGGGAGCATGATGTCGTGATGTACGTATAAGTTGTCCGCTGAGTCCTCGTAGACGTAAATCTCAAGATGTGCTACTTCGTCCTCAATCTTGGCTGCTAATAGCATATTGTCCGTGGCTAGAATTTGAAGCTCCTCGCGGTCCTCGTCGTCTTCTTCGTTCTCTTGCATGGTAATGTAAGGATCGTCCGCATTCGACTCGTGGTACGCCAGTGACTTGACATTGCCGAACATGCCCATACCAACACCTTCGCCGCCATTGTCATTTGCGACATCACTGTCGTAATGCTCTAGATCATATTCCTTGAGGTCGTCGTCTTCATCCCTAGAAGATGTTAGCAGGCGTGTAAAACAGGTTTAACGCTACTAACTCTTCTGGCTTCTTCGCCTTGGATGGGTTGATGTCCGATCCTCCATCTTTATCCGCTTCATCTACGCCATTACCATCTGCAGCCTTGCGCGCACCGTCCAAGTCCTCATTCGCATCGTCAAGCTGAAGTTTTGCGAGTTCCGCGATGCGCTGAAATTCGTCCTCGTCGAACTCATACTTGGTCGGAAATGGGGCCGCGAATCCGCGAGGGACCCACGCTGTAGCAGTAATCATCGACATCCTACTCTGATATGCTGGTATCTCGAGAGAAATATCTTGGGAATTGGAACGAAACCCACATTGAAAATCATCCCAAAAGTTTTTAGAGGCGATAAGGACCCCGCTAAGCTTATCTTAGCGTCTTCCTGGTGCTGAGGCTCATCCCGAGCTGGCTTTAATTTTTCGGGGCTGGCTTTCAACATCCAATTTCAACAAGACAGCCAGCAAGATGGACAGGGACAACAGGGAGGCAAGCCCAAAGCGGCGGAAGCTGGACTTCAATCCATTACGATCAGACGACCGATTTGTAATTCCTGACCGTCCTTCTCTCCTACGAAATGGCCCAGGCCCAAGTTCTTTGAGATCCCAAAGTCGAATGGGAAATGGCTCGCGTGCATCAACGCCTCGAGCACAGTCACGATACCCTCCTACGCCTCGACAACAGGAATTCGATGGACCGGAGCCGTTTGTGGACGAAGAAGATTCGAATGTGCTGGATCGAGATTGGTATGCAGGAGACGAGTCTGGACATACCTTTGGCGATGATACCCATAACCCGTTTGGATCCTACGATAATTCGTGGGCAGATCAGCAGAGAGAGGCAGCGCTGGTAGAGAAGAAGGCTGGGAAGCGCATGAGTGCGCGAGCTACTCAGAAACAGAAAGATGTCGACGCCTGGGAAACGAATCGAATGCTCACCTCTGGTGTGGCGCAACGAAGAGATATGGGAGATGATTTTGAGGACGACGAAGAAGCAACTAGGGTACATTTACTCGTTCATGACCTCAAACCTCCCTTTCTAGACGGAAGAACTGTCTTCTCGAAACAGCTTGAGCCTGTGCCTGCAGTCCGAGACTACCAGAGTGACATGGCAGTCTTCAGTCGGAAAGGCAGCAAGGTCGTTAAAGAGAAGCGTCAGGCCAAGGAGAGAGCGAAGCAAGCTCAGGAAGCTACAAAGATGGCTGGAACCGCTCTTGGAAACTTGATAGGAGTGAAAGAGGACGAAGGAGATAGTGCAGCGCCTATCCCAGGCGAGGAAGACCAAGGCAACAGCAAATTCTCACAACATATGAAGAAGAATGAAGGAGCTAGTAACTTCAGTCAGAGCAAGTCTCTGAAGGAACAGAGAGAATACCTACCTGCCTTTGCTGTGCGAGAGGATCTCCTGAGAGTCATAAGGGACAATCAGGTAGTGATCGTTGTTGGTGAAACCGGATCCGGTAAAACGACACAACTTACCCAGTTCCTATATGAGGATGGGTATGGCAAAATTGGAATGATAGGATGCACGCAGCCTCGAAGAGTGGCAGCAATGAGTGTGGCTAAGCGTGTCAGTGAAGAGATGGAATGCAAGCTTGGGAGCACTGTCGGTTATGCTATTCGATTCGAAGACTGCACGAGCAAGGAGACAGTGATCAAGTACATGACCGATGGCGTCTTGTTGAGAGAGTCCCTTAATGAGCCTGATCTCGACCGCTACTCCTGCGTCATCATGGACGAAGCTCACGAGAGAGCTTTGAATACTGATGTGCTTATGGGTTTGTTCAAGAAAGTACTTGCACGACGACGAGATCTTAAGCTGATTGTGACATCTGCCACTATGAACTCGAAACGATTTTCCGACTTCTATGGCGGCGCCCCAGAGTTTTTCATTCCTGGTCGTACCTTTCCCGTTGATGTGATGTATCATCGGTCACCTGTGGAAGACTACGTCGACCAGGCAGTGCAGCAAGTTCTTGCGATTCACGTATCTCAAGGAGCTGGCGATATTCTGGTCTTCATGACTGGCCAAGAGGATATTGAAGTCACCTGTGAGCTGGTACAAGAACGACTCAATGCTCTCAATGATCCACCGAAGCTTAGTATATTGCCGATATACAGTCAAATGCCTGCGGATCTCCAAGCAAAGATTTTCGACAAAGCGGCCCCGGGTGTCAGAAAGGTTATTGTGGCCACGAACATTGCCGAGACCAGTTTGACGGTTGACGGTATCATGTATGTTGTGGATGCCGGCTATTCTAAATTGAAAGTATACAACTCTCGAATGGGAATGGATACACTTCAGATCACGCCAATTTCTCAAGCCAATGCTTCTCAGCGAGCTGGTAGAGCTGGTCGGACAGGGCCTGGAAAGGCGTATCATCTGTTTACAGAAGCCGCTTTTAAGGATGAAATGTACATCCAAACCATTCCGGAGATTCAACGTACCAATCTCAGTAACACAGTTCTGCTTCTCAAGTCTCTGGGAGTGAAGGACCTGTTAGACTTTGACTTCATGGATCCTCCGCCACAAGACACGATCACAACTTCTCTATTCGACCTCTGGGCCTTGGGCGCGCTCAACAACATCGGTGACTTGACAGACATTGGAAAGAAGATGACGGCTTTCCCTATGGATCCTTCACTAGCCAAATTGCTGATTACATCCGAAGATTATGGCTGTAGCGAAGAGATGTTGACCATCGTGTCTATGTTATCTGTTCCCAATGTCTTTTACAGACCCAAGGAACGCCAGGAAGAATCTGATGCAGCTCGGGAGAAGTTCTTCGTGCCAGAATCCGACCATCTCACGTATCTTCACGTTTACTCGCAATGGAAGATGAATGGTTACTCAGATGCATGGTGTACTCGACACTTTCTCCATCCGAAGTCTCTGCGCCGTGCCAAAGAGATCAGAGAACAGTTGCTGGATATCATGAAAATGCAAAGGATGAGCATGATAAGCTGTGGTACTGACTGGGATGTGATCCGAAAATGTATTTGCTCTGGGTACTATCATCAAGCTGCCAAGGTGAAGGGAATTGGAGAGTACGTAAACTTGAGGACTAGCGTTACAGTTCAATTGCACCCTACAAGTGCTCTTTACGGACTTGGATACCTGCCAGACTACGTTGTTTATCACGAACTAATCCTCACCTCGAAAGAGTACATGTCGACGGTCACCTCGGTAGATCCTCGCTGGCTTGCCGAGCTGGGAGGTGTCTTCTATTCAATCAAAGAAAAGGGATACTCATCACGGGAGAAGAGAGTGACAGAGGTCGAGTTCAATAGGAAGATGGAGATTGAGGCCAAGATGGCCGAGGACAAGTTACGCGAACAGCAGAGACTGGAGAATGAAAGCTTGAAAGTAGCTAAGAAGCCCGTCTCGTCTGCGGTGAAGAAAGTAGCATCTCACGGTGCAGTAAGGAAACCAGTGGTGAAAAGGGCAGGGCGTGGATTTTGATTATTCGGCGGCCACTGGTACATTAGATAGAATTAGATGTAAATGAAAGTTATGAGTGACAAGGTTAATTCTATAGCCAAAGGTCGCTCTTGCCCTCCACATCGCAAGCCAGCAGCAGCTTCCCCACTTCTCACTGTGCAAGCTTAAGAAACCGCTTTCATCTCAACTTTTGCCTGAGAACGACAATTTCCCCAATTAAGGTTACCTGAATTTATTGTTTTCGATATCGTGCACGTGAGAACGTATTTCCTTTTTGCCACTTTCTAACGCGTCTTGTGAAGCGCGTTCGCAGACGTCAACCCTCATAAAGTCGCGGGTTCCAGGACCTGCGACTCTGTCTCGAAGATGGACGAAGACGATTATGGCGAATTCGACGAGGATGATTTAATTGAGGCTCTGAGCCAAGCATCACAGACACTCCCTCGATTGCGATCATCACCACGCCCAGCGAAAAGAAGACGACTCAGCGATGATATTGAAAACGATGAAATCGAAGACAGGCGACCTCGCAGATCTCGCGAGTCTACAGGAAGCGAAGTACACAGCAGTGAAGAGGAAAGTGAAAAGTCAAAGAAGAAGAAATACAAGATACATATTGCAGACAGAGATGTCCCTGCTGCCAAAATCCTTGGAGCTACACAGGCTGAGGCATTGCCGGATTCGAGTCCGTATAGGATAAGAGGACCAATATACAAGAAACCCAGGCCAGAGCCACCGAAACCTCGTACTCCACCACGAGTTACAGCTTCAAGAGTCAACCGTCCAGCACCTCCTGCCAATCCGGCATTTCAAAGACGCACCAGCAATATTTCACAACGAAACGAGGTACATCACGAGTTGGAGGACTTGCCATCTGATGCCTTTTCTTCGCCGGAAATAGATGCAGATATTGCACCGACCATATTCATAGGCTCATCTCCTCTTCGAGTCACCCAAGACAACTCTCGTCCCCGACAACGTTTGGCTGCTCCTCAACAAGGACTTCGTCAGACGACGCTTTTTGGTGGACGTACAGAAGCTGTTCCGACGGCATCTCAGGCTAAGAAAATACACAATTTCATTGTCGACAAGCCTCCCGAGCCCCCTACGCATCATGTTTTGGATCAGGAAGCATTGAAAACCTGGGTCTATCCGACCAATCTTGGCGCTACTCGATCCTACCAATACACTATTGTCAAGCATGGACTTTTCAACAATCTTCTCGTAGCACTTCCTACCGGTCTTGGGAAAACGTTCATTGCTGCTACGATTATGTACAACTATTTTCGTTGGACTAAGGACGCCAAGATTGTTTTCGTCGCTCCCACCAAGCCTCTGGTCGCTCAGCAAGTTGGTGCGTGCTTCAATATCGTTGGTATACCTCGGTCTCAGACCACGATGCTTACTGGCGAACAACAACCAGCTTTGAGAGCTGAGGAATGGGAAACCAAACGTGTGTTCTTCATGACACCTCAAACCTTGGACAATGACTTAAGGACCGGCATTGCAGATCCCAAGAAGATTGTGCTCCTAGTCGTTGATGAGGCTCATCGAGCAACAGGCAATTATGCTTATTGCAAGGTCGTATCCTTGTTGCGCAAATTCAACAAAAGCTTCCGGATTCTGGCCTTGACTGCCACTCCTGGTGCTAGCGTTGAAGCAGTTCAGGAGGTAATTGATAATTTAGAGATTTCAAAGGTCGAGATCCGGACCGAGGAATCTCTTGATATTCAGCAGTACGTGCACCGACGAGACATCGACCAGATTGTCCTTGACCCATCAGATGAGATTATCAGGATCAAAGAGCTCTTTGCGAAAGCGTTGCAACCTTTGGTTAACCAGCTCTGTGGTCAGAATGCGTATTGGAACAGAGACCCAATGGCTCTCACTCCATTTGGCATGATGCAAGCAAGGAAGGCCTGGTTCGCCTCCGACGCAGGCAAGAGAGCAAATATGGGCCTCAAAGGCATGATGAACACACTCTTCTCCATCCTCGCGAGTGTTGCACACAGCATAAAATTGCTCAACTTTCACGGCATTTCACCATTCTATCACGCTGTCAAGGACTTCCGAGACAACGTTGCCGATACGAAGGGAAAACTGTCAAAGTGGAAGACCCAAATCGTTCAGTCTGATGATTTCAAGAAGATGATGGATACTATACACATGTGGTTGAGTAAGGACGATTTTGTGGGTCATCCGAAGCTCACTTATCTCTGTGATACCATTCTGAACCATTTCATGGACGCAGGTGAAGGAAGACTTGGTGAAAATGCCCCACCATCAGCCACGCGAGTTATTGTCTTTTCAGAGTTCAGAGACAGCGCTGAAGATATTGCTCGTGTACTGAATAAGCATGGGCCGATGGTACGAGCATCCGTATTCGTCGGTCAGCAGGACTCAAAACGCTCAGACGGCATGAATCAAAAGCAACAGCAGGAAACGATCACCAAGTTCAAGAAGGGCATCTTCAATGTCATTGTAGCTACATCGATTGGTGAGGAAGGTTTGGACATTGGCCAAGTCGATCTCATTGTCTGCTACGATGCTTCTGGATCACCCATTCGAATGTTGCAGCGTATGGGCAGAACAGGCAGGAAACGTGCTGGAAACATTGTGTTGCTCCTCATGAGAGGCAAGGAAGAAGAGTCGTTTGCAAAAGCCAAGGACAATTACGAACAAATGCAAAAGATGATCAGCGCAGGAACGCGATTCAATTTCCGACACGATCTCTCTGTTCGAATCGTGCCGAGGGAGATTACACCAGTTGTTGACAACAGATTGATAGAGATTCCAATCGAGAACACTCAAACCACAGATCTACCTGAACCGAGGCGTAGGGCCGCAAAAGGCAAGAAGAGGCCCGAGAAGAAGTTTCATATGCCAGACGGTGTTGAGACAGGATTCCAAACAGCTTCCAGGTGGACTGAAGATGGCGTTGCACTTCCGGATCTGGGCATCGCCGTGAAGCCCAAGAAGCCCACCAAGGCCCCCAAAGTTGCCAAAACTCAATTGCCCACCATTCCCGCAACAGAGTCTGTTCTTCTTACCCCGGCCGAAGAGGAAGAGCTTGAGCGAAGATTCCAGAACATAGCTGGGAACGACATGCAGGAGGTTACCATGCCTGACATGACCGCTCAAACAGATGCCCAAAGATCGCTTGGAGCTACTATCAAAGTGCCACATGGAGAATACACGAGGAGGTGTGTAACACTCTTCAGCAAACTTGCACGTTCTCAGGACGAGAGTGGACGCTATCTGAAGCCTTATGGCGACGACGAACCAACGCCGAACTGGGATGTGCCAGCATTAGTTGACGATGAAGACATGGTGCCCGCGAAGGCAGCATGCAAGCCGAAGCCTAAGCAACCTGCGCTCCCCAAACAACTCAAACAGACGAAACAGAAGAAGTCGGCAAAGCGTTCTTTGATCCTTTCGGACATCGAAGGCGAAGGAGAAGATATTGGAATGCCCGGAGGAGGCTACTCACAAGGTCGGGCCTTAGCTGCTGCCATGTCTGACGATGAGACCGAAGGCGAGGGCGATGATCTTCTTCACAGTGAACCTATATCACAAGATCCCGTATCGGATGACTGGGGCAGTCTCAAAGATTTCGTGAGTGATGATGAAGCTCAAAGCAGCAGAGTGGACAAACGTCCTTTAGCGAGATCTTCGACTACGCCGCCTAATGATTATGCTACGCCAAGGGCTAAAGGAGGCCATTCAGCACTCATGGCTACACAGGATACGAATGATGATGATGACCTGCCAGATCTTTCACAGTTGACAGGGAGGGCGCCAAGGATGACAACAAAGGCGACTGAGAATGTTCCAATCGAGATAGATTCGACTGAGGATGAAGAGAAAGATGAGGACGATGATAATCTGGACAGGAGACCGATTGCGAGAGGCAACAGGAAGAGGGTCGTGGAAGAGTCGGATAGTGACGAGTGATGTATCTGTTCGTGAATTTTGATTTTACAGCATAGCATTGGAGTTTTGGTCTGAAATCACGAGGAAAGAGGGTCGGGACTGGTATAGTGTGTATATTTTGTTGAAATGAAGGGTAGATAGTTTGGGACAATGCTCAGAACGAAATCTATCATGCCCCAGCATCCTATTTACTCAATTCCTCTTGTTTGGGTCAAGTCATGAGCCCTTGCAAAATCTTAAAAACGCAGGTCAGTTAGGCTCAATGTGCGCCCGCCAGCCATGGCATAGTTTCTGTGTGGGACAATGTGCTAGATTATATCAATGTCTCGAGTTCTACCAATGTCCTACGTCCCGTCAATGTCTCTGCAGCTGACAATATCCCAGCTCCTCCCAATGTCCCAACTTCTTTCAATATCTTGAATCTTGTCAATGTCCTAAGTCTTGTTGATGTCTCAGGTTCTGTCAGTATCCCAGTAGTGATGGAGAGCCGTCGAAGTTTCGAACCTTTTAATAGTTGCCGAACATTCAATTTGTGATCGACGTCGAATCTGAAGCCGAGAACAAGCACTGGGGATCCTTTATGAGTAAACATCGACTCAGCACTTGAAATCCTACTCTCAAGCACTGGCGCCCACTTCCTCCCAAAGCGCATGCCAATCTCACACCCAAATTTCCTATAGCTCAGGAATTGGTTTGAATTATGCCCGCCAAAGGACAAGACGTTTGTATATTGTGTTTTTTGTTGTCTAATCCTACGAAGAAGATGTGTATTTGTATGTACTTATGAGCCTCATCTCAGATGGACCTCCCTTATCAAAAATATATACTGTATGCAAGTGCATATTTGTTTTGCCCAAAACCCAATCCATCGATCCAAGAACGCCGGTCCGCCGTGCTCATACGAAAATCCAAAATGTTGACTATCCTGGCTCCTAGTCGGACGGACTGGACAAGGAGGGGGTGGTGAGAGGGAAGGAGAAAGAGTGGCGGAATCACCAACTTACCCCCCTCCACTCAAAATCCCCGTCAATATTAACCCACCGTCCCTCCACCACCGCATTTTCCCACCCCATCATAACAGCCAGTAATTTACACCCCATACTACTAACCGTACAAATAACCCTGTCGCTCGCTCTCCCCAACACCGCTAAATCCATAAGATAAGCTCTCCCAACCAATTCCCTCAATCTGAGCGCTTCTTCTGTAGGCGGGAGTTTGGTGTCTGGAGCTTCGACTGCTGTTGCTGGGACTGATGTAGGTTTACCTAAACTCCAGAACATGCCGGCGAAGAATCCGCCTTCCCAACCGACACTGTCTTCGACGAATTTGCGAATCGCGGCTGCTGGAGACGGTTTGCTCGATTCGAGGACTTTGTTGGATGCTAGACGGATTTGTTCCTGTGCTCTTGACGCATGGGAAAACTCTTCAGATTCATAGACTTCAGGATCATCTGAAGCGACGAGCATAAGACTATGTGCTTCCGCCATCGTGTTCCCTTCTCCATCTCCAGACTCATTGAAAGCGTTGTGCAGAAATTCTTGTGCCTTTTCTGCATAGCGGTCCAAGGGGACGTACGAATCTCGGTATTGGAATTCATAAGGATGCCTATCGCCGTGACGGACATGAATACCGACTATGATGCCGTTCTGGTCTTCAGGGGGAGGACGGAGGGTTTTGTCGAGGAAGGAGTGGGACCGTTCATCTACGTATTTTTGGTCGGCTTCGTTCAGGCGGAAGAGGGCTTGGTAACCTTGGCGGGCAAGGTCGAAGATTGGCTTTTGGCGGTAGACTTCCATTTTTCGGGGGTCTTCGAATTGTTCGTTGAAAGCGCCTCCGAAGATTTGGGCAGCGGTGACGGCTGCGACGATGAGATGACGGGCGTGGTGTGGACAGGGTAGCATTTCGTGTCTTGGTGGGGGTCTGCAAGCGGGAATGGGTGGTGCTTGGAAGAAGTTGGTGTACTTGCCATAGACCCTGATCACCACTTAGTACGGATTGCAACAGCAAGAGAAAATCCTTACCATCTCGAATCATCAATAAAGAAGTGCCTCCCCTCCTTCTGTGCCAATCCATAAGCAGTCCATAACATCATCAACATCTTGCCCAACCCCGCATCATGAGTCTCCAACAAGAAAGTCATAGTTTTTTCACACACACCAGACTCAATCAACCCATCTTTCTTCTCACCAATCAGCGAGCCATGCTCCTTCATACTGGTCTTCGCTTTCAGTCCAGGTAAAAGTCCATGAGCTTCCGCTTCAGCCACATCCATAAAGTTGGGGTCCACATGATAGTAATCGTAGTGTGCCGCATGCTGGTGATGAATATGGGCATGCAGATCCGCAACATGATTCGCAACCTCCATATTCTGCATACATATCTCGGCATACTGCTTCGGTTCCAGAGGGAATTCGTGTTCCGGAGGTATCGAGACAGTCCACTTCGCTCTTCCACGACCATCTGTGACTACAACCGGTGTTGGGAAATCCGGCAACTCTGACTCTCCTACCATCTCATACTGATCTCCTGAATGTGTAGCCCATCCTACAGGTTTCACCCCATGACCCAGCTGTAACCTCGAGAATCCATAGTATAATATCACCAAGACCCCCGCTAGCCACAATGCCGCCCTCAAACATCTCCTTGGCGTATGTGTCGGTACCGGCTTGCCATGCCTCGGTACTAGTGCTGGAAGACCTGGAGAAGGCGGAGGAGAAACAATTAAATGATTGAAGTTGAACCTCGAAGAAGTCGAAGAAAGAGGGGATTTATCTAAAGACGTGAACGGCGCAGGTTTCAAACTGAGCCTGGGTGATTTCCGCGACGAGAGAATCATATCCGCGTGTGTGTATGTTTTCGCAAGGTTGAGATGGGCTGGCATTGAAAAGAAGGATTGGCGCAGCCAGGAAAGAATCGAAAGTAGTTGAAGTTCAGGAAGAAGCGACCGTGGTGGTCAAGGAAAGTTGCAATAGCGTGCCTGCACTTGGTGAATAGAGGAGGTCGAGAAAGTGACATCAAGACATCGAATCCAGAATCCGACAAAAGCGACGACGGACTCGAAAGTTTTGTATTCCTGGCGCAACACGAGATACAAGCCTGATTCGGAGGGAAAGGCTTAAGAGAAAAGGTCCACGACACCAGAACGGAGGAGACGTCAGGCGTAAGATGGGTTTGCTTGGCGGGCCCAATTGGGACTGTGGAGAAGAGAACAAATCAAGGTGATATCGAAGCGAATAACTGTAATGAAGATCGGATCAGATAAAGTAGGTGGTCCTCGGCATGGATTTGAACGGATTTGCTGGCTCGGTGAAAAGCTTGAAGCAGCAGCAGAAGGTCAGCACGATCTACATGCAACGCAGGCAGGAAACACTCGACCAATTGCCTGGCTGCGAAGTGTTTGTCGTCTGAGGATTGGCGGATGGATGACGAGCCTTGAAGTTTGGAGGCAAAAAGAATGGGGTCACAGAGAGGAGATTATCAGATCATCGGGGAAAAGGTACGGAAGAGTCTGCGGGAGTGAAGCAGAAACAGAGATGATACACCTCTTCAGACTGTGCGCGGGTAAGCAGAGGAAGAGGAAGAGGCGGGGAGAAAGACGACTAGGGACGACCCCTGGACCCAGACTGAAGAGGAAAAAGAATTCGAACAAGACTGAAAAGGGCAGGAAAGGAACTACGCTCTGGGGTCGAGAAGGGAAGGAGTCCGTTTGGCGGGACTGATGCGGGACTTGGGAGCCATGTCGACTGGGTAGCGAGAGGATGAGTGGGAGACGAGGAGAGTGGTGGAGGGGTGTCGAAGGCAGATGGGTTGCAGAGGCAAATCTTGAAACTCCAAGTCTGGGTTCCCGGATGCCCATACGTGGTCACCACACCTCACCACACCCTCAGCCGCAACTGCAACTGCAACTCCATCTGCATCTGCACCTGTTATCTCTCGTGGTTCAATTCTCTAATCGCAACCATCTCTCTTTTCTCATCGTTATGTGCTATTCCGTTGATGCTCTCACCGATCTTCTCTTTTTGCTGGGCTGATGATCTCCGTCCATGCAACGTCAGAAACTTCATCCCTGGATGTACTGGGGTTGCTGGACGTTTCAGATTTACTCCGGCTGGTCGTTGGTTCCAACTAATCAGCTGGGACCATGAGAGACATTATGTAAACCCCGGATCGAGAATAGCTCCAAACAGACCTCGTCACAAAAAGTATCCTCACTTTACATTTTGGTTGGGATTAAAAGATTCGTCCCATACAAATCCTCGTCTGATGGGGAGCCGCTGCTGTCAGATTATTTGTGGTCCCGGATCATGAATTGTTTGGAGAGCTACTGATCTGTCAAGTCTCACGATTATAAGTTTATAGGAACGACAATTATATCCAGTTTCACGATTCTCACTCTTCTCTCTACCTAGAACAGACCCAAAAGATCGTAAGCTGTTTGCCAGATTCCGAGTAAAGTAGTACACAACTCGGCTCGACCTTACTCGACACACCGTCTGCTCAGATCCTTCAAAGGGCATGTGAGAAGCCGCTTCCATCTGAATCATTTCTGTACAACCATCTTACCACCCCTCCTCCACACAACTTCACAGATCCAGATCATCGGTTCCTTCCCGTCTGCATGATGTTGGCCTCAATTCCCACTCCTTCTCACCGTCACTATAGAACGTCCCAAATATAGGTCTTTGTACGACCTTGATTCCCACTTCTGACCTCAGCCTACAAAGTACTTCAAATTCGAGAATGCTCAAAATCCACAGGTAGTCAAAGCTCTGGGTATTTCGATAACCTTTTCATTCTCAAAATGCAGAGAGTTCATGCCCCTCAAAGTCCATAGTTCTACCTCAGCATCCACTCTCATAAATAAACCTCAACTACTGCAACTCAATCGCTTACTCTAAAGGCAATCTCTAAACCTAAAGCTGACCTGCATCTGCAAAGAAAATCTAGCAAAGTTCCGGATAGATGACGAATCCCCATCTCACAGCATCATGCACGAAATCCAGCCTTTTTACCTAATGCAACACAACATAAACGGTACGAGCAGACTTAACGATCAACTGACTGGAGCGCTTGCACCGTGCTCCTTCCTCATCACGAAAAACGTAGAATATTCTATCTTTCTATCTTTGAACGCTACCTGTTCTTGAATCCGCGACACGCTGCTTGTACGGCGCGTCTAATCGTTACACAGTTGTCCAGCCAAGACGCAAGTCGACAGCGCTCCTACTCGGGAAGTTGTCTTCAGCTTCGGGACCAAGAATTCCATCCCCGAAAAGCATGAACCCACAATAGCAAACCATGGAACAATAGTGATCACACACATCCCGCCTTCCCGTACTCATCCGTATCGCGTTTGCATGATCCCCTTTTTCTCTATTAGTGTCACAGCATAAAAGACTCGGTGACATCAGCACACCACCAAACAAAACATGATTCAGGACCGTCGGATCTCTATGCGCTCCAGTAAAAGGGAACGTCACTCTTTCACATTCATAAGGAACCTCGGAAGTGGAGTTCATCTTGTCTTCATTCCATCCATATAAAATATCCACTTGTCTATTCACACCCAATACCCAGGCGTCCATCCATCATTTCCCATCCTGAGTCCAACCATTCCAGCCAGCAAACGCCTGCGTCCCATCGATTCCATCGCAAACGTATGCCCTTCTCCCTATCCATCATATATTACACAAGGCAGCGAGCCAATTTTTTCTCTCTTCATTTCATCTCAAATATCTGCCGCAACCAGGCAAACGCAAATTAATAAACAGAAAAAAAGTTCCAACCTATGGCATGGTATGGTAACGACGGGCTGCAAAATGGGGTATAAGAGAAGATATCGAAGTAAGGTAAACAAGAAAAGAAAGCCGGGTCGACGGCACCACCCAAACGCCTTTTCCGGAAAAAATCAAATCAAAAACAATCGCTCAGCTCAGCCGCCCAAATCGTACAGATAGCCTCCTTCCGCTCTCTTCCCCGCTGCGAACGCTTCAACATCATTACACTTCTGCCACCATCGCTGGCGCTTCATTAGGTATTGCCATCGGGTTCTTCAAGGGCTCGAGACTCGTCAAGGCCTCGGCAAGGGTATCTCGTTTCCGCTCACTGGCGATCCGGACACTGCCTCTCACGCCTTTCACCAATTGACCGCTTTCGACTCGATCCTGGATCATCTCGTCGAGCATCTTACTCATCTCGTCCACGCTCTTGGTACGTTTCCGAATCTTGGGTGATAGGAGAGCCACTGGCCCTGCCAGGGTTGGTGAAAGTGGTCCATTGTCGAGGAGTTGTGATGCTCGTGCTGATGCTGGGGTTAAAGGTCCGTTGTCCAACAGCTGGATCTGGGATGTTCGTGGATCTCGGTCTGCTGTGTCTCTCGATCGAGCCGCACTCCTCAAAGCCGTCAGCATCCGGTCCTTGTCATCGAGCCGCGCTCGGAGATCAGCAATTTCGGCATCCTTCTCCTTGAGTAAAGCAGCCACACCATGGTCTTCACCGACCATGATGCCATTCTTGCTGTTTGAGAATCCGACGGATGTGCGTGAATGACTAGACCGCCGAGCTTGAAGAAGGCGCTTTTCCAAAGTCTGACAATATCTGTTCTTGTCTGCGAGGTCTGCTTGAAGCGCTCGATTCTGGGCTGCTAGAGAAGCAGTGCCATCGCCATATTCGCCCAGTGAATCTTCATCCTCTATAGATCCGCCGGATAACCGGTCTCCAGAAATCCTTTTCGATCCAGGAAGTTGACCAATCGTGGACACGGACTTCATCGAAGCCGTCCGCTCCAACGAATTGCGCCCAGCTGTGGAAGGAGCCATCGAAGATCGAGTCGACATAGAGGAAAGATGACCATTAGAGGTCATTGCAGAAAGTCTTGGATGGTTGCCTAAAGAGGAATATGAGCCACTGGCATTGACACCTGTTGACTTGGAGCTCAGAATCAGGCGATTGAGATGCTCAATCCTTTCCTTCAGAGCCGTCCGAGCTAACTGCATTTCGAGCATTTGCTCCTCGTGTCGCTGCTCAGCCTCCTTTTCTCTTTCTCGTTCATCGTCCTCACTTTTGGTCTTTTGTTGATTCTCGAGTTGACCTCGCAGCTCTAAGATCTCCATTCGGTATCGCTCGAGAAGGACTCTTGCGCCACCATCTCCTCCGGATCCGAGAGCTTCCTCCGCCTTCTTGGCGTGACTGACAATGTTGTTCTTTGCTCTCGATGCAAACTTCAATGTGTTCAGCGTCTCTCCGGTGTGAGTATTTGCTGCCGCCGTGCTCCCTGCAGACCCGATCTGGATTGTGCAGAGAATGCTAACGAGAGAGTCTCCAGAGAGTGCACCTTGAAGAAGTCTGGTAAGTTTGCTGTCTCTGTAAGGAAGATGCTTTCCATCTTTGTCCGTTGGTTTCCCATCCTTGTCTTTGTCTCCTGATAGCCTTGCAATGACGGTGCCAAGTGTCAGTAAACTCTTGTTGATATGGGAACCTTCTGTCCTTCGTTCTTTTGTTTCTGCGGCTCTCTCTGATCCAGCTAAATCGATCAAGCTCAGTGTTGAAACGCGGACACCGCCTGGAAGCAGACCCGAGCGTTTGTTCTCACTCATTGCTCCACTACCGGGAATTCGTTCTCTACTCTCTACCACGATCTGTACCACCGCGTGACTTCGCGAACTCCTAGAATTGAATTGCGTGCTTGATGTTCTTCTCGCATGATCACCTCGAGCAATGACTCTGAGCAATTGCGTGGGACTTTGCACGATCTCCTCCTTCAGTGGACTGGCGTATACACCTCTCTTGCTGTCTTCACGAAGCTTGATTTCTTCTTGTTGTGGCGCCCCAGGGCCCATGGTACCCGCAGGAGGAGCGCTCAGGAGATCATGGATCCTCTCGTTGTAGATTTCGAGATAACTGACTCGCAGAAGGAATTCTCGCGAAGGAGTCTCGCGAATGTACGAGAAAATGTCGGTTATAGCCAGCGGGATCACACCTGGTGAAGTTGCTGTTCCTTGCATCGAGAATGTCTTTCCGGTTCCAGTCATTCCGTATGCAAAAACAGTTCCATGATATCCTTCCATTACTCGCCGCACTAGGCGCTTCGCAGATGAATCGTAAACTTTCGCATTATTATCGTGGGTTGCAAAAACATTATCTGCAGAAGCGTCAGTCAGATATTCCTACAAAGGTTCCGCAAAAACAATACCATAATAGTAGTCCCCTCCTTCCTTTCCCCTATAAGCCACTAATGCTCTCCTCCCATCTACCATCCATTCACCATTCTCGGTTTTCTTGCCTTCTGCGGCATCTGGCCTAACTCGAACGCTCACAATGACGTTGCCCTTTCCTTCGGGAGTTTTGGACATGTGTTTGTCGTTCATCGATTCAGATGCGTCTCGCCCTCGAGGCCCATCTCCGTTCTCGTCAAATGTAGTTGCTGATGTTGAGTATGAATCTTGAGCAGAGGAGCTGCGGCTTTGTGGCGGAGAAGGGAGGCTTAAAAGTCCATCTGATCCTCGAGCTCCTGCTCCGCTTGATATCGATCTACTGTCCCCACTGCCATTGAGCAAACTAGGTGTAACACCACTAACGTAGCTCTGGGATTTGGGACTGCTGCCAGTCTTGCGTTTCCGCGGCGTTTTGCTACTCCCTGCAGGACTGATATCTGTAGATTCTCTCCGGCTGGGTAGTGCGGTGCCCGGTGTAGCCCCTCCAGATAACGGACTTGGTGGTAAGCTTGTGGTCCGTATGCCTCGCGGAGGCTGTGGGAATGCATTGATGCTGATCGTTTTTCTGATCGTCTTGCCTGCGCTATTCACCCCTGGAGTCGATTTTGACTTTGGCAGCGCGGAAGGGCCACCGGGCGTAGTTGGTAGCGCAAGGTGTGATCCTGAAGGAGCACGAAGGCCACTCTTTGGCAAGCTTGGAGCTGGGGCCAGAGATGAGCTAGAATCAGATGGATTAGGAATGTTGCCCGTACTTTTCCTCGTTTTTGTAGTTGGCAAAGCTGGTAGAGCGGTGTTTGGAGGTCCGTACGACGGCCTTGAGGGCCGTGGAATAGCAGCTGCCATTGTGAGTAGATTCAGACGTCACTGACTGGATCCGTCAAAATGACGACCGACAAGATATACAGAAGCTGTCCTTGAGTGGTCTGCAGAACGTGGAGACCTAGGCGTCCATGAAACTTGGGGCTTGGAGTTTCCGGATACTTAAAATCTTGGAGCCCGGAATATCACAGCCGTAAGGGTTCGAGTGCCGAGAGAACAGTCAAGTCGTCCAATTAGGCGCTTGAAAGACCCAGCGGGGAAGGCTGCAAAGAACAGTACCCGTTGTACCGGACAAGTCTGAAACGTTATAACATGCACACTGCTATGCCCGAGCAAAAGACCGAGGTTTGAACCTGCCCAAACGTCAGTGCGGGTGCATTCAAAATCATCATCGCGATCGGCGCATGAATCGGTTATCCAGGAGACGAGCCATCAACTGTCAAAGGCAAGAATGTTTGGATAAATATCGGCTCGAAACAAGAGAGGTGTGGCTAGTTGATAGAATCTTAACTTACACAAGTTCTTCTAAACGGCGAAATATGTTCGGAGTTCGGATTTGGTCTCTCGTGCCCAGTTGAATGTGTACCACATGTACTGTCTTCAGAATATGCAACCTCCCGATTGATGTAGTGATACTTGGGTTGCAACGTAGCACCTTTTTGTCCGAAAATCCTTGTACATCAGCCGTTGACAACGGCAGGGAAGCTAGATGTTCTAGATTCAATGCACACTTGCCGGCAGGTATTTGAGTTTGTGCTGAACTTTGTAGGCTTTGGGGTCGAGCTTTGGTCTGAGTCGCAGCAGAAGAAACCAATCTATAGATCGTGTGATACCTTCCTCGTTCCAATGTCTCGAGGTTTAACCCGGGAGTTCGGGGTTCGAGATTGTCGGTCGTTTCGATTTGCGTTTCGATTCGGAGGGGAGTTTTTCCTGGACCTTTGTTGATGGCGTCCTCCTAATCCAACGAAAACTCTGCGTGTGAATGCGATAATGGTTGTGATATAGCTTTTCGACGTGGAGAACGTATGCGGTGACGAGAATGAGGGCAGCTGCAGCTTCGAATCAACCAAGCCGATAGCGGCCAATTGGCGAATGGTCGAGACTGGAGTTCGAAGCCGTACAAAGGGATTGTGAGTTTAAGTGAGCGGCAATGTCGAATTCTGTCGGACGGCTAGCAACGCGAGAAGAGATTCTTCTAGAGAGTGTAATGATCGCGACTGAGGACGTGGTCGCGAGGAAGCAAAAAAGGAATGGATGTTCTGCAGAGCACGGCCCCTGAATCCGCACCCACGGCTAGATTAGGGAAGAGTGGTGACGGCGGGGATTGGCGAGCTCTAGCAAAAGTGAGTCCAGCAAATATGTGCGAATATGAAGATGCTCGTGCCTGCGTACTGTAGAAGTGCATCGACAGCACTATAGCGAGGGCAAATGCAATGCGATGCGGCGAGCACGATCGTACGGAGAGCTTTTCCACGAGATATTTGAGGGTACTGATAGGCACTCTACAGGCTGCATGGGGAATGAGGCAAGGGAGATAGCACTAAATTCGCGAAAAACAGTTAGCTCATCCCTTCTGGGAAAGAACCTCCTTTTCTTCTGCCCCCCATCTGCCACATCATGCACATGCCACACTACGAGGAAATTGCACGTCCGATTAGGATAGAGACGACAACCCTTCGGCACCTTCGCGTTGACTCGTGCCTTCTCTTCGAAGTCTTAACTTTGGAAGCTGAAATTGCTTCATCTACTACAGCATCACGGCTTGCTGGTCGGTCTGTAGGAGACTGACTCTGGCATAGAGCCGAGAGCTTCGAGAAAAAACACCACATGACGGCTGTTCCCACCAAACTGGTGTCTAATTTGAAAATGTTCCGAGGCTTGGGACGTTGAATGGCCCACAGACCTCAAACTAGAGACGGTTCGGTATGATGAAGCATGGATTGTGGTGTTCGAGGGCATCTACTACGGATCATTGGATGCACCATCAGGAGTCTCGATTCAAATGAAGCCTATTTGTTCACGTAGAGACCATTAGAGATGTAATCGTTAACCAGAAGCTGCTCCGAAGCCCATGATCGATGCGATCCAAAGAATTGTTCTTTGTGGCTCGTTCTCGAAATTTGATCCGTGATAGTGGCTTGTGCAAGGTGTGATGCAACATCGTTTTGCATTTGGTTCAAGCCACGAGAAGTAGGAAGTGAAGACGAGCCGGGGAAAACGGTCGGACCCCTCGTCCCAGATGGAGGTTGCGATGGCCAATTTCCGAGAATCCATTGGCACTGGGAACATACCACTTTTGACTCTTTGCTTCTCGAGATCGCGTGGTGTTGACAAGGTGCTTGCTTTTGATATTCGAACATTGCCTTCATGGTATGTATCGTGCATTCCAGTGCCTCATTTTGGGTGACCTCCTGCGTTCAAAGTATTTCCATTCCTACTTATCAGATATCATTGCCGTCTATCGTCTAAACTTCCGGATTGCTGTCTCATCCCCGCATCGAAACGCGTCTCCCAGCCACAGTGCTATTATTATAAAGCTCGGACGCCTCTCCCGATACTTGCAGTATCAAAAACCTCGAGCAGACCAGCTCCAACACATTCTTCCAAGATAAATTCGAAGGTTAAACCATAAAACTGTTTCCACTTCCTTGTTCGTCCGGGTAGCACTCCTGCAAACACCCCTCTGTTTCTCTTGGCTGTACTCGCTGCATCAACAGATTCGATGTTGCCGTCCCAATGTTGATGCAAGAGTTGTTCGGGTGCCTCTCGGTATTTGGATTTTGAGAGTAGGGAAACAAGATGTGCACGAGCATTTGTAAGAAGTTTGAGAAGTGGCCCGGTAGTAGGAATTGCAAGTGAGTATTCCCCTGTTCCAGGAAGTCTTGCCCCGCCTCCACTTCCCCCCACGGCATGCACGGCTCCCTCCCCTCCAACTGCTGCAAGAGAACCGGAAGCCGCCTTGGAAATACTATTTATGGATGTCAATGTTCCTCGAGAGCCATCCCCCACCTTAGAGAAGACATCCGTCGAGGTCCAATTTGGCGTAGAAGTAGTGAGAAATCCAGCGTGCATTATGTCTTTAACATCTTGATCCAGGAGTAGAGAACGAGGTATCTTAAGTGCCGCGGGGTTTTCATGTAGGACTGTAATGAACTTTTCCTTAAGAGGCTGTTCAAGGTTGCTACTGTTGACCATCTCATCCAGATCTTTGGCCAGTATCAGCGCCTCTCCCATGCCTCCTCTACCACCGACGACCACCTTTCTTATAACTCCCTTCCTGATCAGCTCTGCAATTTCGCGCTCAACTGTGGTGGGTGAGTTCAGTAATGCTTGAACATGGGAGACCGTAATGATAGGTGGCAGCGAAGAACGAAAGCTCAGAACCTCTGCTATTCGAGTTGAGTTCATCCCGGCCCTCTCTGGTATATTGCTCCACATCTTGCCCCGAATGTAAAGGATAGCCTGCGAAACATCGCGAAGGGTCAGGTCGGTCGCTAATATTTTGGCAAGGCCGATATCGTCCAGACGATCCCCGAAGAAGTCCTCATCTTCTTCACCAGGCGTGTCGGGTTTCGAGGCTGACCTCTGGATTGGTTTGCGCCGAGGGAGGGAAGCAAACGGCGAGCCAGTTGAGGAGTTTCGTTTGGGGTTCGGTGGCTTGTTCGATTTCTTTATACGACTGGAATGTGCAGCAGAGAATTTGAAGCTCATGCTGTATTGATGTTTGCGGTTGAAAGAAGATGGAAGGAGGTCGGTTGCCTGCATTTAAGTGATTCGACAGGATTGCGGTGGGGCAAGCTAGTGAACGATCTATTAGCGACTCTTCAGCCTTGCAAGCCTTCCCCAAACTTGTTCCTGAACAACAGGAAAGAGAAACTTGTTGCAAGGTCCAGCTTTCGGAGGAACGTCAATATGACACCAACTGTGATATTGATCCGCCATGCAGAAGCACTACACAGTAGGTTTTCAATATCAAAGTTCTGGCTTCAGGACAGCTGCTAACAAGGGACCTAGACGTATCAAATAAGTCTCCCAGTTCAGAGGTCGCCAGTATAGAGAGTTCAGATGTTCTAGTCTGCAACAGACTGCAAGTTAAGTTTTCAGGAATCTTGGCTGATGCTTTCTCTACAAGACTATGAACTCCATGACCCGGCTCTGACCGATCTCGGCTTCGGAAAACAATGCGAGGAACTTGCGAGACATCTGCAAAATGAACTTCCTCTTGCCCAGCAAATCGAACTCATCGTGGTCAGCCCAATGAGAAGGACTTTGCAAACCGCACAGCAGGCACTCGGTTGGCTGAGTAAGTCTTTTTCTTTGTGTTGATAGTAATCGGCATGTCTGTATTTCCTTGGAACTTCGACGAGGCCTATCTTGCCAGTGCTAGGTCATGCATAAAATTGTTTAGCGAGATACTTCACATCTGCCATCCAATACCTACATCATCCGAAAGAGCAGTGCTGACGTTCATCCTTCAAGTGGAACGTGGGGTCCCCGTTGTCCTTGGACCAGAATGGCAAGAGAATTCAGCCAAACCCTGTGATACCGGAACGCCTATCTCGTTGATGGAGAAGGAATGGCCTCAATTCGACTGGTCATCTGTTGACCCAGTTTATCCTTCCAAGACTGGAATCTATGGTACGCACTATAGTCCAAGATGCAATCCCGATTCATCAAGATTGTTACAAGGAAGTTTCAAACTCAACAGTGGGTAGCATCAAGGCTTTCGGTTACTGATTTCGTGTCACAGAATACACGAGACAAGGGTTGACGGAGAGAGGAACTCGTGCCAAGAAACTCATCAAAGAAAGACCAGAGAAAGTCATTGCAGTCGTCAGTCACTCTGGCTTCCTCAGGTGTGGTGTCAGCCAGAAGAAATATGAGAACGCGGATTTCAGAATCTTCAACTTTGGAGAGGGCGTCGACTTGGTAGAGTGGGAGTTAACAGAGCAAGCTGGTGGCGGTCTGGGGAAAAGCCCGAAGGGTATCTATCCTATGTCTGAAGGAGAGTGAGTACCCACACGCTTCTTCAATTTCTCCTTGCCCCTTGCTTTGTTCTTGAGATATACTTCTCTCTTCTTTTCATCGGCCATATCTGAGTCAACTTCCCTCGCTCCCTCCAGACGATTTTCATAGGGGACTACTGACTCATCGGTGTTCTAGCTATCCTGAAAGGCCAGAGACGGACATTGGAGAAGTTGTCGGTGAAAATCCAGGCTAGAAGTTAGGTATTCACTTTCCATTCATCCTTACAGATCCTGAAGATATCGAGAACGCATCGCAGGCAGACGATGGACTATGGGAAGACCAGATACCCAAACAGATTACTGAATATGAACCTGAGAACAATAGAAGCGAAGTTTCTCTCAAAAGGTCAAGTATACACGGACATGCCGTGACTGCACCACGGCTGTGAAACACTCCCTCGGAAGTGTCCGAAGGGTTTGTAACCTGTATCGACTCCTACTGTCCTACCTCAAAGAGTGAAGCTGTACACAAACTCGGTCCTCCTTACAGCCACATCTCGTTTCGTCTCCTTGTACAAGTCTGGAAGTGCGAAGTTGCTGTGGCGAAGGATGAGGCTTTCTCGACGGTAGTACCGTGTAGCCATCTCTAATATGTCAAGGGACAACGGATATAGTCTACGAAGCTGAAGGGGCTGAACATAGCGTGATGAGGCATGACTATGCTTCGATTGGACCGCATCGACTGCCACTCCCGGACGTCGTTGCCTGATGGGGAGGCTGAAGTCTTCGATATCACGTGCAGGATTTTTGCTGCGGCTGAACACCGAGGAAGTTTTTCTGGTCCTCGTCAGCATGCGTTCATTCGATTTCGAGGGCCCTAGATCCTTGACACAGAGATTTTCGATATAGTTTTCTAACGGACTCTTCTCCTCTCGGTATTTAAGATGCTTCAATTGGTCCAATGACGAATCAGGGGGAGCTAAGCGAGGCTTGATGAGGGAAGGCTGGGAAAGTGTGAGGTCATACCCGCTCGCCTGCATTTGTCCTGGGTTGTTTAGGCTCGTACGCACAGATTGGTCTGGAAGGCAAGGGCGGGTCAGGAAGAGGGGAGTTCTGTCTTGACGTTGAGTGGACGCTCAAGTTGCCGTGGCTTAGAGGGGACACAATGTGGCGTAGGTGGGCTAAACCTGAAAATGATATCAGCCATTTACCGTACAGTGTGGCACTGGCAACACTACCTGAAAATGGAGTGAGATTTGAAAAAGACCAGTCAGCTCCTCGAATGATAATGCCTCGTCATGTCAAATCCATCTTTCTGTTGGTGCCAAGGCAAAGCTTTAAGTGACCGGTATGGCGTACTACGACTCGTACGTCTGAAAGGAGCGTAGAATATAATATCGATCGGCTAATTCATCCTGACCTGCTGGTCAATATCTCTCCCGTTTATTCAGGGTCGGCAACTGAAGGCAGACTCTCGACGGTTGTTATGACCAGGGTTCTGCATGTTGTGCCTGTGGAGAAGGGAGAGCGATGGTCGTGTTGCCCGGGATGGAGACCTGAAAAGATCGATGTCCTGGACAAAGCACACACAAATATTGATATGCATGCACGTCAATTCTGGTTAGAGTTAGCCCTGACGAGGCGGAAGCCTTTCGAATCAGGACATCGGCAAACAATCCAGTCCCCTCGAGAAAAGCAGAAAATCTCACAGAAAGATGTGCGCCTTCTAGTCTGCCATTTCCCCGTAGTCTGGCAGAAGCGTGCCCATTTGTGATTGGAGATGTTGTGGCTGGAAAGCTGATCGTTAAGAGTGGCGTTCCTTGAGAGTCCCGTTGATTCTGCTACCCCATTCGGACTCTAACCACACCGGCCTAAGAGATGACATGGGCTGTGACTGCGCCTCGTTGCTCAACCACCGCTGCCCTCAGCTTCACTTTCCTCCGTACAACTCTCGATTCCATTCATTGTCGTGCGCAGTGATGGCCGACTGACTTGCGACCCTTCAGCCCATTGATTTCTCTCGACTATCTCTCGAATCACCGGCCTCAGCAGCCGTGCTACAGCACCGAGTTATGCCCAGTGAGGCCGCAGAACAAAAATTCGAAAACGACCAGCAGAAGCTCGGAGCTGCGCGCAATTCGTGCAGCCGGGAGGCTCTGAGGGCGCATCATTGTATGTACAAGAGTGACTACTTAATAGTGTTTCCCGGTGGTTCCTGACCTTTATAGAACCCTTGCGATCCGAATTGAACCTGTCACCCCTCACTTCAATACCACATCAGAACTCGAAATGAGCCTCTAGACCACCACGCGACCGTGACGACCAGATCAGTGCAAGACAAGAGCAAACAGTGAATGTTTGTATGCGAGAAAACCTCAAACGAAGGTCTTCATACCAGCATAGGATTGGATAGCAGTGTACCATACCTGATGGATTCCGAGCAAGGAGGAGTAGCAGCTCCCGTCTTCACCACCAACTTGTCAGCACCCGGCACCATCGCCGAATCAGATCCAGCTCGAACGAAATCGCTGAAGAGAGGACGATCGGAGCAGACACAGAATTCAAGCTTGACAACGATTGCGAATGCAGGATTAGTGGGTTCGCCGTCTCCGAAATCGCCACGCTTCAAGGGCACATTTTCACCGGGATTCTCGCCAGCACCTCTCACAGGTGCAGCAGCTTTGGCTGACGAGCGGAGGAAGAGGGAAGAGGCTCAAAGGGGTCTGCCACCTGCGATGAGCGAGAACCCAGGGCACAGAGCTCTAGCTTCACTCATGGCTGGTGGTGGGGCTGGGATGAGCAAGCCACAAGACGCTCCTGTAGCCACGACCATGAT
Organism: Acephala macrosclerotiorum; assembly: GCA_014904845.1. Taxonomy (NCBI): domain Eukaryota; kingdom Fungi; phylum Ascomycota; class Leotiomycetes; order Helotiales; family Mollisiaceae; genus Acephala; species Acephala macrosclerotiorum. The sequence goes on along the minus strand of MU119204.1, from coordinate 154,566 downwards.
GAGTGAGGGATTGTCAACTGCTGCAAATGCCATCTCAATTCCGAGTCCCATGCAATTCGAAGATAAATCGGAGACAAGTCCAGCAAGTGTGACCAGCCTCGCCAGCTTGGGAAGTACAGCGCAGACTGCAACAGCAAGCTCAACAGCTATGGCCAGTCCCGCAGCAATGGCTAATGCGATCGAGACCGAATCTCGAGACACAAGAGCCGGAGGAATGCCGCACTTACAACCTCATGACGAGCAGTCGTCAAATCGTGCTGTGTCGTTCCCGGGCAACGTATTGGCGCAAGCAGATTCGTCACGACTTCCCTCCAGAGGAATGAGTTTACCCATGCCTGGTCAACAATTGGCACCTAGGTCGCCTTCACAAAAGAAGCACAAATGTCCCTACTGCGAAACCGAATTTACACGACATCACAATCTCAAGAGTCACCTTTTGACACACAGTCAGGAAAAGCCTTATGTCTGTCAAACATGCAATATGAGGTTCCGAAGACTACATGACTTGAAGCGCCACATGAAATTACATACCGGAGAGCGCCCACACATTTGTCCTAAATGCGATCGGAAATTTGCCAGAGGTGACGCCTTGGCCCGCCACAGCAAGGGTCAAGGTGGCTGTGCTGGGAGAAGAGCTAGTATGGGTAGTTTCGGTGGTGATGATGATTATGAGGGTTCCAATGCTGGGGATGGTGACGATACTGGGATGGAAGGAGTCATGTATACCAACGGCACGCCTCATCCAGGAGAGAACGAAATGAGTGAGGAAGACCGACGACGATTCAGTCTTCCAAGTATCAAAGCACAGCATGTTAGCGGCTCAGGTAGTGGTGATAACTATGCTACACACTCTCGTACGCCCAGCACGTACCCGCCAGCCGGGCCCCGGCCTGGTCAGTCCACTGGGGGTCTGTATCCTCCAAGTGCTGAGCGAGGAACTTCGAGCTCTGGCACATCTCCAAGCATGCAAAACAGTGTGGTTGGCGGCCACACTCCAAACACAAGTATCTCTTCACTGCCTCTTAGCACTGGCGGAACATCGATGTTTTCGCAAAGTGGTATGACTGAGAGTCCCAAACCTCTCAGTCCAGCAGGAATGGTCTCGCACCAGCTTGGACACGATTCATCCATCAACAGGCAAAGATCACCAAGCTTGACTACACAGTTCCAGCAACAACACTTTGGTCGCCGGCAGTCAGGACGAGCATCTCCTCCAGGAATGTCACTCCCTTCTCCCCATAGTACGTCACATGGTCCTAAGCTTCCAGGTCTTGCAGGCTTAGCACCTCCCGATCAAAGATACACTTTACCCAGTCAGACTCCCGCGCAGCAGAATTCCCAGAATGGATCTCAAGGTCCTCAGCAGGGGCAATCAGCTCCAGGTCCGACATCACCAAACACAATGTTTCAGCAGCAAGGAGGATTAACTCCAACACGGGGACCTCCTCACCATCAAGGGAGTGGCAGTGGCGATAGCAGCAACAATCTCTTTGCTGCTGGCGATCGCGGTGTCTGGGCTTATGTACAGAGTTTAGAAGACAAGGTGAAACAACTATCTGAGAAGGTCCAACAAATGGAAAGCAAGGAGAAGAGCCAGGAAGATAAGATAAACCGACTTTCAGAGGAAGTCTTCTCTTTGCGGAATCAACTCAACGCCCAGAACCAATCTCAGCACCCTTCTAACCAGGGTCAATCATAACAGTAATACACATAGGATGCAAGTACACGATAGTGTCCTATGTTCGGTCATATCTGGCGTACGTTCATTTCTGCATGGCGTCGGGCAGCGAAAATCGATGTAATGATAGACATCCGACTTGTTCTTCGGCAACAAAGTCATTCGCACGAACTGCAATGGATGATGGTGGTGGAGGCGTTTGGGAAGAATGTCGGGATTTGGGCAAATTTAAAAAGTACTTGCCATTCATAGAGCGCCGTCTGGCTTTCTCTCGCTTGTTGCTTATTCACCTTACGAGTCACTTGTTTTCATTTGTTTCACGGGGGTAAAACCTGGTCTGGAAGGGAGGGCTGGCTTGGGTTCGGAGATTTGTATTATAAGTCGGTGTTGTCACATACTCTGAGCGAAAGTTGCTCTTGCTTTGTGGCTAGGAAGGCTTTATGACTATTCCTTGCACAGTAGGGTCACTATACAATTCATAATATATGTTCTTTAGAACATTTGCATCCTAGAAACATTCCCTGTGGGACTCAATATCGAAGGGCACACTGATAGCATTATAGCGAATGAGAACATAGGTAATTCCAGAGATAGAACCTTCACATCCTTGCTGTATGGCAGTCCCGACAGATCCCGGACCTTAGATTGTTCCAGGCCTGTACCATCATTGTGCTTCTCAACACGAAACAATATCGTGAGTGAATTGAGTGCCATGTGAATATCATCCAGGCCCAACAAAATCATAGTCACGAATAGAATTGTCGTCTAAACAAGCTTCAAATCTTCAACCTTTTCATGGTGCGCGGCGCCAGGATCCATATCTCACAACACAATTCGCAGAAACAACCGCAAATCATTATTCTCCCAAACTTGGGCAAACTTGGGCAAACCCTTTGAACGTTTCTCTTCCGAGATTCTCAACTTTTCTCGTAGATTTTTAGAGTTCTTGTGGATTAGAAAATCATCTTACAGATTGTCTTGGTTCTCGATTCGCATTTGGTTAATCACATGCATCGAAATGTCTTAAAAGTTGCCCCAGATTCGCTAGACTGCTGATGACGTCTCATCTCGAAGACAGCGCAAAGCTTCCCCTGGTGGACCAACCTCCTCTAACCATCTCTCAACCCTTTCTACTACCGCGAGACTCCTTATTCTGGTTATCGCAAAGTTGAGCGATTAGAACTAATCTGCCAAAGCGGTCAGCATCCAATGGCCGCGCCCACGAGTCCCCCGCTCAACGCTGAGCCGGCAGCGCCAGAAGAACGTCAGAAACAGCATCTTCCTCCGAAGTTATATGCAGATGCCGTCGAGGAGGAGCCGCCTGTGAATGGGACAAATGGTACCACAGATTCCAACGGCACGAATGATGCTAATAAATCGATCGGGAGCAATGGTACCAAGGATGGCGAAGGCAAGCATACGGCCTCAGTCCTGAGAATTGTCGATACTGGGGTACCGGATACCAAGGAGAATGAAAAAGAGAGACCTCGGGTTGATAGGAAAAAGTCTAAACAGGAGTATTCTGTCACTGTATGCTGCCTTTTGCTAGCTGTCCTATAGAACCTTCATTGATCATTAAGTAGGGACTCGATGACACTCCGCGAAGTCCTGCGCGACACAAGCACCGAAAGGCCGCCTCGAGAAGTAGCAACGAGTATCAAGACAAGACATCTTCCGAGGAAAAGATCAAGGAACCCAACAGAGACAGCCAGTCCAAGAGCAAGGAGAAGGATGTCGCAGTTTTTGAAAGGGTTGAGAACGAGCAGAATGGGAACAAACTTATCAGCGTCAAGCCGGCAGGGAACTACAAGCGACAACTTCGTACAAGTGAAAAGCAAGAAAAGCCTAAGAAGGAGGAGGGTCTTGCCAGTGGGAAAGTGGCTGGGCAGAGATGGGAACGGAGTGCTATTCGGTTCGCTCCTATGAATGTCCCTCTGCACAGGCGACTACAGACTCTGGTTGTTCTATTCCATACGCTCTGCATCGTCGGCTGTGTATCGCTTTTCTTCTTCCTCTGCGCGATACCACTTTTCTGGCCGATTTTAATACCCTACATGATCTACTGCATGACATCGAAGGCGTCTACTTCCGGAACTCTCAGCCATCGATCCGAGTTCATGCGCTTCTTACCAGTGTGGTCTTTATTTGCCTCTTATTTTCCAGCAAGACTACACCGAAGTCAAGAGCTTCCTCCCACCAGGAAATATATTTTCGGCTATCATCCACACGGGATCATCTCCATGGGAGCTTTTGCAGCTTTTTCTACTGAAGCTTTGGGCTTCTCGCAGCTGTTTCCTGGAATCAAGAACACCCTTCTTACACTCGACTCTAATCTCAGGATCCCCATCTACCGAGACTATGCGCTGGCTATGGGTATAGCTTCGGTATCGAGAGAATCTTGTGAGAACCTCCTCTCTAAGGGAGGTCCTAATGGCGTATGTACACAGTAAACCCCCGTATGTGATCTTTTGCTGAAAAAACTTATAGGAAGGCATGGGGCGCGGCATAACCATTGTCATTGGAGGTGCAAGAGAGTCTTTAGATGCTCAACCCCACCAGCTGCGATTGGTCCTCAAACGCCGCAAAGGCTTCGTCAAGCTTGCTATCCGTACTGGAGCAGATCTTGTGCCTGTTCTAGCATTCGGTGAGAACGACCTTTACGAGCAAGTTCAATTGGACGAACATCCCAACGTTCACAAATTTCAACTTCTAGTGAAGAAAATCCTGGGATTCACAATACCACTATTCCACGCTCGAGGAATCTTCAACTACGATGTTGGACTCATGCCTTACCGACGACCCTTGAACATCGTTGTTGGTAAGCCCATCAGGGTGATGCAGTCCTCGAAGCCGGAGCAGGAAGAGATCGACCGTGTGCATGAGGAGTATATCCAGGAGCTGGAAAGGATATGGGATACCTGGAAGGATGAGTTTGCTCCGCAACGCAAGGAGGAGTTACAGTTCGTTGAATGAGAGGAAGCTATTTGGTTATTTAGGATTGAGAACATGGAGTTTTGGAGGATAGGTGGGCTCAAAACATGCATATCTCTAACGATTATTACATAATGAAGAAGCGTTTACTTATGAGATAGCTGTACAGTATTAAAATTGGAGTTACTCGAGATGGAGAATAGAACATATATTCAGTTCTCTTGCTCGTCAATGGAACAAGTTCCCTCCAATGCCCCTCCTGTCATCGACAATTCGCGAACAACTGAAATTGCTGCATGAATGGTAGGGAAATTTGACAAGCCGCTATTGAACTTTATGATATTCCTATCAGAGCGATTGCCAATATCTCCAAGTATGTGCAACTCCGCAAGAGGCTCCGAGTAACGGGACCGGGACGACGAAGAATAGCCAATTTCCCATTAGGTAGCAGCGAAAACAAATTTTTCAAAGGGCCATACTACGTAGTAGGCCCCTATTTCATCACCTGACAGATGCCACGTCTTGGACGACAAATATGCGGCTATGCTCGTTTTCGGGTTCAGTCAGACTGCATCGAATGATACAGATCTTACCCCTGAAAAGATCTCCAGATGTGTCGATGCGGCACATGCCATTGCAGGAAACAAGCTATGGGATCTCCAATACGAACACGAAACAGTGGGATTCCGTCCTCTCACAAATTTTGGAGATAATCAAACCAATAGAAAAATGGTCTGTCTAATGTGTTGATTGCTCGTACGATACAAAGATGTCGGTCAGGTTTGAGTCCGGGAGGAGGCGACGACCCTAAGATCGCCAGGGACAAGGCTAATCCGCGAGACGAGATTGGGCGAGACTTCAAATCCAGAAAAACATTTAGGGAGGCTCGCTCCTAGAATTCCAAACCTCAACAACGCCTTCTCCTCAACTCTACCTTCTTTACTCCTTCAACGCCTCTGGTATTTCTCTGGCGCAGAATGGGTGTCCTCGAGCAGCTCTCAGGGCCGCTGGCCGAGCAGATTGCGCAGCGCGGAACTGGTGTAGTAGTCGCTGCTGGAATTGCTGCTTTCTTGGTTGTCACAGTTGTGCTCAATGTCTTGAGCCAATTGCTGCTTGCGAATCCTAATGAACCTCCTGTCGTGTTCCACTGGTTTCCTATCATCGGCAGTACCATCACATATGGTATGGAACCGTACAAGTTCTTCTTCGAGAACAGAGCAAAGGTATGTCGCCCCAACGTCGCGTGCCACTCTGCCCTGCTAATCAATTATAGTATGGCGATGTCTTCACATTCATTCTTCTTGGGAAGAAGACCACGGTGTATCTTGGCAGATCGGGCAACGATTTCATTCTCAATGGAAAGCTGAAGGATGTCAACGCAGAGGAGATCTACACCGTCCTTACCACTCCTGTGTTTGGCAAAGATGTAGTGTACGATTGCCCCAACTCGAAATTGATGGAGCAGAAGAAGGTGAGTGATGGTTGTACCTTTGCATATATTTCTGGGTCGCTGACAATAACTTCCAGTTCATGAAGATTGGCCTTAGCACCGAAGCCTTTAAGTCCTACGTTCCAATCATTACAGATGAGATTGAGAGCTTTGTCAAGCGCTCGGCGGAGTTCAAGGGACAGAAGGGTACTGTTGATATACCAGACCAGATGGCCGAGATCACGATTTATACCGCTTCGCACGCTTTGCAAGGGAAGGATGTCCGCGACAGATTCGATTCAACCTTGGCTTCTCTCTACCACGATCTCGATATGGGCTTCTCTGCCATCAACTTCATGCTTCACTGGGCTCCTCTTCCTCACAACCGCGCGCGTGATCACGCTCAGCGCACTGTCGCAAAGATTTACGTCGACATCATGGAACAACGACGAAAGAATCCCGAGAAGCACAAGAAGCTGGACATCATGTCCCAGCTGATGGGCAATACATACAAGGATGGAACACCCGTACCAGATCAGGAAATTGCGCATATGATGATTGCTCTTCTTATGGCTGGACAGCACTCTTCGTCTTCATCGAGCTCTTGGATTATGCTTCGACTTGCCACGAGACCAGATATTCAAGAAGAGATGTACAAGGAGCAGCTGGAAGTACTTGGTTCTGACCTCCGCCCTCTCACTTACGAAGATCTATCTAAGCTCACTCTCCACCAAAATGTCTTGAAGGAAGTTCTCCGCCTTCATACTCCGATCCACTCCATCATGCGCAAGGTCAAATCTCCGATGCACGTTGCAGGTACCAAATATGTCATCCCAGCTTCACACGTCCTTATTGCTTCGCCAGGCTGTACCAGCCGTGATGCGACTTACTTTCCGAACCCCATGCTCTGGGATCCCCATCGCTGGGATGCTGGCTCTGGTGGTGTGCTTGGAACAGATGTCAAAGAAGAGAAATTTGACTATGGATACGGTCTTATCAGCAAGGGTGCATCGAGTCCTTACCTTCCTTTCGGCGCTGGCAGACATAGGTGTATTGGTGAGCAGTTCGCCAATGTGCAATTGATCACTATCATGGCTACTATGGTTCGCCTTTTCAAGCTCAGGAATCTTGATGGCAGCAAGGACGTTGTTCCTACAGATTTCACCAGCTTGTTCACGAGGCCAACAGCACCAGCCGTGATTGAGTGGGAAAAGAGAGAGAAGGCTTAATTTGATTTGAGTGTTGAGTAATAAGAATGGCGGATTCATGTACATACGAGGCGGCGTTGGGCGAGGGATATACGATATAATTAATACAGAGGCTCTTGATCGAGCCTCTCTACAGAATTGAGCGTTCAACAGGTCCATAGTACAACGCCCTGGTAATGAGAATGAGAATCAAGACTCTCCTTGTTGACGTGAGAGCATGAACCGTGAGTTGTTACATTATCATTGCCACTGGCGCTAAATTTCACCGTGTGGCCCCTTGGCTTACCGAGGTGCAGTATGTCAAAAGGGGTCCTATTTCGGCCTCCTATCAGAGTTTAGGATGACGACGACCAGGTAGTTGCGCCTCCTCCAAATTATACATGATGAGGTAAGACAAAACACTTCACAGCTTCTAATGTATTAATATATAATGCGTGTCCCAAATTCCATCTGATCTGAATGCACGAAATCAATTCACGAGTCACGAAAAACAAAGAGATTGGTAGAGACAACGCACCGCTTCCGATATCCCAACTCTCAACAAAAAGTGGAACCTTTCGATTGCCTTTTGCCCCCGACCCGAATCTAAACAAAAACATCAACGAATTGACGTTCTTTACTCCTTCTCGTGCAGCTCTCTATGATGAATTGACAACTCTTTCACTCTCCTTCAATTATTCCTGCAGATCGTCATGAGCATGACCCACGTGTAACAATACATTTCACTCCTTCGTCGATTCAGCCTCGAATCCTACGCAAGAATAACCCCGCCTCCTTTACAACGCTCCTTATTTTATTCTTGAGTTGGAAATTATTCGGCAGACACGATGGTTGTCTGTGCGGGACCGTCTTTGACGGTTGAGTCGTATGAGGATTCGGATACGGCTACGAGTACTGGGAAGGAAGAGGAGAGGAAGCCGACTTACAGGAGGAGGCATTCGAGTTTTCATCCAAGACGGAAGAGTGACGGCGCTATGGAAGACGATAGGTTATTGCTCAGAGTATGCTCTAAATGCCACAGAATGTAGGCACAATGTCTGATCAGATTATAGGTCGATATCTTTCTCTCAGAGCTGGAGAGAAGGTTAGACTTCTTAGAGAATTATGGAAACCTCAACTTCGATGCGGGAATTTCGAGAGCTTATGCTACGCTACAAGCTGTACGGGCACACTGCTCGCAGGTCTCGGGGGAGGTCATAGGTGCTGGAAGGAGGAGAGCTAAGGTTATGGTCGAGACGGTCGAGTCACGATATCAAGACGCGCTGGCTGCGAAAGAAACGCTGAATGAGAAGATACATACCGGCATCGGTCTCCTCGAAACCATATTATCGGACTTCGAAGCCAGGGCCTATAAGATGCGAGAACAGGGCTTTGCCGGAGCAGCGGAAACACTCATGGGCGAAGGACGAAGAGTGGTAGATGAGGGATTTGAGAGAGCAAGAGAAGTGGTTGACGAGGGTATTGAGCGTGCGAAGAAAGCTGCCGAGTCTGTGGAGGAGCATATCCAGCGTGCCGTTGCCCGAGCCCGAGAACATGGTCTCATCAGATATGAGGATCTACCAGTTCCATGGAGAGTCAACCCCCATATCGTCAAGGGCTACCGTTTCAAGGAATCCAAGGTCGATTGTGTACGGTCCATGTTCGGCATCTCAAACGAGCTGGTCAATATTTGGTCGCATGCCATAGGTCTGATGATCGTCCTAGCCATTGCGTTCTACTTCTACCCTACGAGCGTCAACTTCTCTCTGAGCACGAAGGTGGATGTCTTCATCGCAGGCGTCTTCTTCTTCGCCGCCTGCAAGTGTCTAGTCTGCAGTACTATGTGGCACACAATGAACAGTGTAGCCGACCAAACGCTCATGGAACGCTTCGCCTGTGTAGACTACACCGGCATCTCTCTGCTTATTGCAGCCTCGATCATGACAACGGAATACACAGCATTCTACTGCGAGCCAGTCAGTCGGTGGATCTACATGACCCTCACAGCGACCTTGGGTGTAGGTGGTGTTATTCTGCCTTGGCATCCCACCTTCAACCGCAACGATCTGGCTTGGGCTCGAGTAGCGTTCTATGTCACGCTAGGAGCAACGGGTTTCGCACCAGTTCTGCAGCTCAACTTGACTCGAGGGGGCGCCTGGGCTTGGGAATTCTACGCACCGATAACGAAGAGCATCACTGTCTATTTGGTTGGAGCATGCGTTTATGCTAGCCAAGTGCCGGAGAGATGGTGTCCTGGTGCGTTTGATTACATCGGTGGTAGTCATAATCTTTGGCATTTCGCGGTCCTAGGAGGTATCCTATTCCATTATTTGGCGATGCAGGAGTTCTTTTCCGGAGCTTTTGCCAGAGCAGAGAACGGGTGCGCTCCGTATTGATGTTTGATGAAGATGAGTTGAGATGCATGATGAAGAGAGACGATTATTTGGGCATGGCGGAGGCGTTAGGTCGCAGCATTTTTCTAGACATGTTTGAACAAAAGAAAAGAGGAAAGATCCTTTTATCTGTCATAGAGCACGATGGTTGTTCCTCAATTTCATCGCACTTCACAAGCCTTTTCCTACCTTTCAGCACATCAAGGTCAGTGACTCTGTGTTGCTGCTGTAGACTATATACTGAAATGGGTCTTCCCACTGACCCATTTAGAAACCATCTAGAACTTCTTCCCAATAATCTTTGTACCTTTTTATACATCTTTGCTGCACGTCGTCGGTATTCATAAGATCGCTGCCATATGCTAGGGATTATAGTATCCTCCATAGGCGCGATAATCCGATCCCGCTCATGTACATTCGCATACATACATATTCGCGGTTATGGCTTTCTTGCAGGCCTTTAACTGTTGCACATTGCACCTCCTCCCCTCGCTTTCTCCCCAGAGATCATATATCCGGCATTAACTACCGATAATCGGCATGCAGGACATCGAACTTACCGGTCCTCCATGCCTCTTCTTTCATTGTACGGAGTATTTCTACCAATACTTCAAGCAAAAGGTGTTTCCTGTTGCAAGTCGTACGAGATTGCCGAGAAGCCTATGGAGATTTGGCCCGTGGTTCGTTTCTTCCATGCCATATACGGCACGAGGCGTATGCACGGCATCGCTGATGCAGTATTGTGGAGAATGCTATCCTCCTTCAAAAGAGAGAGAATAGCCCCCAGGTGGATGGACCCGAGCCGCAATCATAGAGCGTCTACATTTCACAGTTGTGTTTAGGCAAATGACAGTAGAGCCATCTAGATGGGTCCGGAGTGGCTTTCAGGCCTACCGGCAAAGTTGCCCTCGGGATGTTGAAGATGTTGGTTGGGTTGGGCGTTAATAGTGAAACGGGAAGTAGTAGACGAGACGAGGTGAGATATTTATATCTCGCGAAGCTGTTTTTGGTAGGGATTTTGGTACACTATGGTAGGGAAGGGCTTCCGAGATTCTAGTGTCCGTTGAGAGGGTGGGGTGGTAGCGAAGCGGATAATGTGTTTAGTTCCTAGTAAAGAGATCCAGAGGAGAGGAGCTGGTGCTCCGAGATGAAGTTGAGGATATCTTGTCAGGTCTTAATGTGGACGTCTGCGTCTCTGAGTGAGTAGCTCAAGATATCGGACGCCTTCAAACCACCGATATACACCGTTTCTATTTATTCAAAAGCCCCTCCTCTTGTGGTAAGCTAAGCAGCTAGCGAGAAGTCAATACACAAAAGAACCAACCGTCAAGCGACTCGCAAGGTTCATGTGAGGAAGCGCGTTCTCCATGTAACTTCATTTTAGTTAGGCAACTAAGCTATGTACCTGTTGCATACTTCTTCTTTCCAATGTCCTTTCCTCTTTTGCTTCATTTCCCCAGCATCGTTCTTGCGTTTCTACTTCCAGCCTACTTAAGTCTTCGTGAATCGTGTCACCGAGCATACACAACGATGCATTCATTGTTCACTCTGCGCATTCTCGCGATTCTTGTTCTTGTCATGCCATCAACGTCCGTCTCAGTACTTGCCACCCCAAGAGCACAGTCAAAACCAATCTTCTACCTCACCAACTGCTTCCTCAGCACCAACACCCGACACCCAGCACGCCGAGATCGATTGCTATTTGTCTACCCCAAAATTTCCCAGCCTCGAATCCAAAACTCATTTCCGTTCTCAATCCCACGGAATCAATCGACTGCGAAGACAGCACAGTAAGGACGCTGCCAGGATCGCCTCTCAACTTCACGGTCACGATTGGAGAGGAGGATGCATACACAGTAAAAGCAGGGACTTCGGTGAAGGGGACATTGAAGTGTACACGATTAACGAGGACAGTTGTCTATGAATCTGGTGATACGGTCTGCTATGCGGATTATGCCTGTGCTTGAAGCTCGGACAATATTTTGTGATCCCGTTTGTTGCTTGTGCAGTCAAGGGGAGGTGTTGTTGGTAAGACATTTTCGATACCCCTTTTCAGTCAGAAGTTCCTTGCTGTTCCCAACAGTTTTCCAAGCAGAGACATTTTATTAACATGAGCAGCAAGGCTATCAGAAGTCAATTTGATAGATCCGTGTTCATTCGAAACATCATCTCCCTTCCCATACATTGAATTCTCTGAATATATCTAAAGATATCAACACATTCCTCAGCACCCTTTACAGGAGTACTTCTCCTTGTATCGAAGTTGAAATCATCCTTCTCCTGGTAGAGACAATCGTTATAAGAATGAGCTATCACCCATCATCATGCGGTTCAACAGATTCGACAGTCTCTACCTTCAATTCCTTTGATCAGATCCAACTTCATACATTCCCTTCAGCTCTCATTTCGTGCATTCATTTTCCATCAATATGAAATCATTCGGTTGCATTGGCCTTGCAGCCACCTTTGCTGTTCTCGCAACTGCAGAGTCAACTTCCCACAGGTCCATTCAACAATCAAAGTTGAAACGAGCATATTATACATGCCAAGAAACTTACGGCGCTGGGTCAATCAGTTGCGGTCCAATCGACAACCATTATTGCTACAATCCAACACTTGGAGAGGCAGGCCGCTTTCCATTCATCTTCCAAGATCTTTCGAGCTAACATCAGTACCAGACTTGCTGTTTACTCGACGATGGCTATTGTGGGGCTGGCGACTTCTGCGCTCCTGTTGCAGGTTACTGCTGCCACAACGTAAGTTCCCCAACTCCCACTTTCCCAACCCTTCTAACCAACATCCAGACCGAATCCCCTGGAATCTGCGCTGCCCGACTCTCATTCAGTCTTCCAACCTCATACGACACGCTGTCTTTAATAGCAACCACAGCTCCAGCCACAAGTACCAGCACTTCTCCCGCACCTGTGCTACCAACATCCACTATCCAGGTCGCTTTAGCTCCTTCCATTGTCATCCTTGGAATGGGAGATCTTGTTTCAGCGACTACGCAGGGAACGATGGTGCCGGAGATGACAGCCCCTGTTAATCCGTTTAATGCTACTATGACTGTGACTGCGATTGATAGTGCGAAGGGCGAAGCTACGGCTGCGCCGACGTATCTTCAGGCTTCGGGTGCGGTTGTGGGGGCGAAGATGTGTTTTGGTGGCGTGATGGCTATTGTGGGGTTTGTGGCGTTGGTGTTGTAGAGAAATGATGGACCATATGGAACGGGAAGGAGGGGGAATGGGGAGGAGCGGTGGGGGGGCGGGAAGGAGGAACGTATGACAATGTCCGGGAACGCAATATTTTCTATGCATTATGCAATGTTGGTATCGAAGATGTTCCTTTCATTTATTATCGTCTCAATCCAAAGAGCGACGGGAGCTACCTCCGTAGGCGGAAAAGGAGAACTGCCCCATCTCGGCCACTACAGGTAGCGTACCACAATTTGGATAGCATCATCCGGAAAATATCGATTTAGTCTAGAAAGAGGATTGCTCTTGCTCTTATTTTTACTTTGACTTGAAGTCGAGTCACGATCACCACACCATCGCTCTGCAACTGTCCTAGACATTTTCTCCAAAGCAGGAAGACGCTCACTTTCACAATAGATCTCGAATGGAAGGAAGCCATGCTCGGCAAGGAAATAATGCCAGCTGCAGAAACCTTGGCCAATCACTTGATTTATTTAGTCGAAATCTCGTCTTTTGCAACCTCCTAGAGAGCTACAAGACCAAATCTATTCTAACCTCTTTGACTCCACACTGCTGATCTTTAGGCGGGTACTAGATGGCCGTAGGGGACAACTAGTACAACAACCTGCATCCGATGGGCTTGGCATACTTGGTGCCTGCCGTCAAATTAACGAGGAGTTAACAGGCCTCTAACTCAGCTGAGTTGATATCGCCTTCACACATATTGAGCAACTTCTAAACTATCTGGCTCCCTTGTCTCAAGAATAGCTTTCGCAGATACGGCACATCACAATTGGGCCGTCCTGGTGATGCGTCAAAATCCCTGGGTTCACCTTGTCGAGACATTAGAACCGCTGAGTAGTCTCCAGCTCGACTTCCTCACCGACATTAGTTTTCCATACAAGGTCCACTATGACTAGATCTATTTGGAAAATCTTTGCCTCATCAGTACCAGATGGAGGGAGCTACGTTCCATTACCCGCTGTGAGGATGTTCCGAATGTCATCGAGGGGGTCTCTAGTTTGTAAGCTGCGGAACTCCTTTCTGAGCGTAATAGTCCCGAGGCTGAACCATCTTTCACTAGCTGTACCTTAGCCATGATCGACGGCCTCGAGCCTCGGGCTTGAGAAAACTTCGTGCACAAAGAGGATGTGATATAAGCCACATAAATAGTTATTAAACATGGCAAGAATATCAATATCACCAATTATCAGGAACAGCCGCAATTCAAGTACAATGACCTCGGAAATTGGATATGGGACATGCCGTGGGCAGAGTTCTGGGAGAAACACATTAATACCGTCTACCTTCCTAGGCGAAAACTCCTGGGCTATTGTTAGCGAGGTCGTTGGTATCTTGTCAAATCGGCAAATATGCTGAACCTTGCGTTTCCCAGAAGGAGATGGGCACCAGGAGTGCCTGGGCACGCTGCCTCGATACGCGGCAGATATAGCAAATGCCCAAACCAACCGTTACGAAATAATCGGTTAGGTTCCAAAAAGACTCGAAAAATAATTTGTGCGAAGAAGTTTCAATTCTCGCAAGAAGACGTTACTCGTGTCTCATCGGTATCCCTCCATTTAGCCCCTTTCGACCCTTCCTGCAATCTTGAGCGCAAGATTTCCAGAATAGCCTTCTCCTCCGCATCAAGTACTACCCAATCAGGAATGGAAACCCGTTCGTCATCAATTATTATCCTCGACTCCTTGCCTTCCAAATGCTCACTCCAACTCGATTCTTCATCCTTCACATGATCTTTAATCCCTCCTTCCTGTTTCTCGACGTCGTTTTGCTTCGGTCGACTCAGATCTACTGGGGTCCACCAGTACATTGGAAACTGCCTCTGGATGTTGTTGATGACACAAGCGACGGATAGCATCAAACTGCTACCAAGCAGGATCAATGGTACTAGAAACCATCCTAGTTCGGTAATATCCTTCGATGTTGCAGCAAGTAAGGCGGTAGCTCCAGCGGGTGGGTGGACAGTCTTGGTGAACCCCATTGCGGCGGATGTTATGCCAACAGAAAGAGCACCGGCAATCCAGCGCAAGCTCTCAAAATTCGAGTTGAGCTGAAATAACTTGGTAATGCTCACACCAATCACTGCTGCTAAGAGTTGTCCTATAAGACAATTGCGGGGTTGAGCCAGAGGCGAGTCGATGGTGTGAAATTCAAGGATTGCGGCTGCTCCCTATGTATTCGTGTTAGCTTGTATTCGTTGTAAAGATTGAGGACTTCGTACCAGGCTGGCAATCACAAGTGGTGTCTTTTCCATCTTGAACCTTTCTGTTTGAAATACAGCTTCAATGACAAGAATGCTACAGAAAGCTCCAAAGAAAGCCCACCACCAGATCAGGACACTCCCAATTGGGCGGCTGTGCTCTGCTCTGTAGCCCAGGAACCATGATATCGACTTTGGGAGGAGGTAGATCCGTGACCAAGGGAGGATTGGGTTGATGTAGTGGTCTACATCGAAGTCAAAGGCTGGACTAGCCATTAGGTTGAAGCCTTCTTATCTTTCCATCCAAATTCAAATCGAATGAGGTAAATTGACGTTGCAGAGATAGGACATGAAGAGACGACCTGCTCGTCTCCGAGGGAAAGCAAGATAAGGCCATTTTAAGCAGTAAATAGAACAATGCACAATGGTGACTATGACAGTAGGAAATAGCATCTCCGGACCTAGGTAGCACGAAACCGAGCACGCCAAATGTGGAAATGTAAGATTCGCTACGCTCTTTGCTCAATATGGCAAGGCGCTTCCTGATTTGAGATCTGGGGAAGCGACAAGTGCCGCATGCCAGCCTCATATTTGCTTTTGACTTTACGCCAACTATGACGGAGATGATGATTATGCCAATGGAATGGGAAGGAAAGTTGCTATTACATAACATTTTGCGGGGATTGGAAGAGTTGGCGATTGAAAAGGGTTGAAATAGGGGGCTATGACACATGGAAAATGTGCTCTCTAATAGCCGGTTAACCTCCTTAGCTCGCTTTTGTGAGCGAAGCGAGCTAACGAGCTGGGCTTCACGGGTCTGTGCGCTCAGGGTATTTTCGAAGAAAATAGGGAATAAAATCTCGAATTATAGACGATTAAGGGATTAAAAACGCAATTCAACCAAAATGAAACTCGAAGCCGAGATTTAAAGTAAATTGAAAAAGTGGTGCTTGTAAAGTTTTAAAATAATGGTCGTAACTTTTGAAGTTTAAGGCAAAAAAGTGGCTCGCTAAAGGCGAAAATATGCCCTGTGGCGCACAGACCCGTGAAGCCCAGCTCGTAAGGAGGTTAACCGGCTATTACAGGCTATAATAAATATTAATAAACACAGGCCAGTATTTAACTAGACACAGCAAAACACCGTGAATCGTGGAGAGATGATTAGTCTCACTACCCCTTGGTAACACGGCCACAATCACCTCGCGATTAACATTTATTTCGGCTCGTGGGTAGTAAGGAAGAGGTTCGGGATCGTCAGCGAATGAAAGTCGCGGTTAAATGGAAGGAGGGAAGTCATCACGTGGATCATCAGATTAGATCCTCCTTCTCTATTTATCTTGTTTAACGAACGATTGTTCCGAGAGTTGCTTCCGAGATTGAGACAGTGTTTGAGACAATTGCCCGAAATTTGGGATATTTGAGTGAACGGCTTCGATGTGCGAGGGTTCTGCCCCCTTTTGTTTGCCGAGAGCTTTGCTGACCAGATCCAATCAAGATGCTCGTGATCTCTGGGTTTATGAGACGCGGAGGGATCTCATACATTTCGCCATCGGTGGTTGAAGACTACGCAAGATGGAGAGGAGTATTGCGCACTCGTACATAAGGGAGGTTGAGTGTATTAGTGCATGTTGTTTGGGAGATGGAGACGAAGTTTTGAGCATCCTTTCCAGGCACGACATTCGCTTCAACGATCGGGACTACTATGTCCTCGCAATTGAAATATCAACGAAACCAAGGCTAGAAAATGATGATAGGATAAACAGCAGTAGACTCTATCAACTGGGCAGGCGCGGTTTGTTGCACATGCATCGGAGCTGATCAAATCAAGAACGCACAAGGTAATGTTTCTGGGTGCCGCCTGCTGCTGGTTAAAAGACATTCTCAATTGTTTCGATAACATTAAAAACAGTAGGAAATTCGAACTGACATTGAGATCATGTAAGTATCCGAGGTAGCATCCTCCCTCTTCGGTTGAAGAACCCGTCCTGAATTTATTTTTAAAGATCTCACTTCATGCATCGCGGGACCCTGCATCTTTCTGTCTTTTTTGTTTTGAGTTCAGAGGATTTGAGAAGCCACGGGATCTTGGCCGCACCACCACGTTATCAGAACCCACACTAACCCCGAAGCGCAACGCCAACCCGCGTGGACGAGGCATCTTCCTGTTGGAGATTCTAGAATGGCGTCATTATTGGACGCAACAGCTCTTCCATCGCCGGGCAGACCCATTTATTGCTTTTGGCCCACAATGTCAGTCCTCAGTGCGTCGGACTGGATTCACTGCGACCATGAACCTTTACTACTTCTAGTACAACGATCCATCTATGCTGTATTCTGCTGTCGTACAAGCATTGAATACTAGCCATCTCGAGGAGTAGAGAACGCACAAGACGCCATGAGTGGTACCGATCAGACAGTGGCCGATGCTGTCACGGATGCGGGGTTATCAACGGGGTCAGGAAAGACTCAAAATAGTGACCTTGAAGAGAGTGCCCTACAACATCTCGATGTAAGTTATTTCGAAAAACAGGACTTTCAGACGCGGAAAGTATCTAAAGCTTTGCTCAGGTCGACTACGATATCGACAATGATTCTGCTATCGGTGGAATGACCCCTCAAACTTCGACTATGTCGGTGAATTCCAGCATATACGACTATGTCGAGGAGAATGGAAGAACATATCACAGATACAAAGAAGGCAGTATGTTCATCCAAAAAGCCTACGGTATTGCACTTTCTAATGATTCTGCAGAATATATGCTACCAAACGACGACGTAAGAATCAGCTCCAGCCATGAGATATGAAGCTTACCAGAGTCCAGGCTGAGAAAGATAGACTTGGTGAGATCTCTGCGAAGCTGACAATGCACTTTCCTAAGGTATCGATCAGATCTACAGCATCAATTATGGTTGATCACGCTTTACGAAAACCTGTTTCTTGCGCCAGTCAAAGACCCACGTAACGTTTTAGACATTGGGACTGGGACAGGTATTTGGGCAATCGAGTTTGGTAAGAATGTTGACCCGATACCCTTTGGCCAGGTTATCAATCTTGTCGAACTATCCCAACAAAACGGATTCATATATTGTGGAGCTAACTACTATAGCAAACAAGTTCCCTGACGCTCAAGTTATCGGAAGTGACCTCTCCCCAATCCAGCCAGAGTTGTAGGTTAGGCCCACACATTCACTCTTTGAATTATGTTAACGAAGATAGTATCCCATCAAATTGTCGCTTCGAGGTCGATGATTTTGAAGATGAGTGGAATTACTCCGTAAAATTCGATTTAATCCACGCACGTGCGATGGTGACCTGCTTCAAGGACCCTGCAGCTGTTTTTAAGTCAGCCTTCGACTCCCTCAAACCAGGAGGCTACCTTGAGCTTCAAGACATGATTTTGCCCCATCGGGCCATTGATGATACTCTTCAAGGCACTGCTATGCAAACTTGGACGGACCTGACTATTGATGCTGCTGCCAAACTTGGAACTTCCTGGAAGCTTAGCGGAAATTATGTCAGGTATTTTGAAGAGGCGGGATTTGTCGATATTACTGAGAAACATTTTCAGTGGCCGATGAATACATGGCCAAAGGGTGAGAGGATGAAAATCTTGGGAAGCTATTGGAGAGAAGATATTTTGGGAGGGCTAGAAGGGTTAAGCATGGCGGTGTTGACAAGAGGCGCTGGCCTGACCAAGGAGCAAGTTTTGGAGATGACTGCCAAGGTAAGAAAGGACATCAACAACAAGGGTATTCATGCATATTTGCCCATGTAAGTACCTTCGACTAAGTTCTTCGGAGAGAGTGCTAACGTCTTTCACAGCATTGTCGTCTATGGACGAAGACCGGAGTAGAGAAACTGGAGATTATTTCCTCCGTTCTTACTTTCAACCCCTCGACAAATTCGTAGATTAAAGACTTCATTTGAAATAAAAATCCAGCGTTCCCTTGACATCTTGGAAATAGATGTGTGAAGCATGAACCAGACTACATAAATTTAGAACAATTATATAAGAAAATTTCCCAACTTTCAATTGTGAAGTCAAAGGAAGAACATCTAAAGGTCATTCAGAGCTTTTCCTTCTGCTCGTACTACCTAGCGAATTACTCGGTGTCACGTGCTCAGCCCTCGTCTCGATTTGAGCACTCCCTCACAACGGTCTCTCCTCGGCTCAAACATTTGACCACGACAAAGAGGACAACCACTTGCTTCTGATGGATCGATGACATTCATACCAAGCTACTACGAGGTTCTTGGTCTCCCGGAAGCTTTCCACGATGACCCAAACCTACCAGCGCAAACGCTTCGCACAGCGTATCGACGAGCACTTCTCCAAAACCATCCTGACAAATCCACGAAGTCCTTGACTTTTCCACAAACGACATATTCTATCGATCAAATCACCGAAGCGTTCTCTACTTTATCGACTCGCAAGTCTCGAGCCAAATACGATGCCGACCTGAAGCTCCAAAGAGCCAGGGCGAATGGAGGACAAGCCAAACAAATATTTCATACTGGTATCGAGACGGTGGACTTGGATGACTTGGAGGTCGATGGGGCACAAGGCATATGGTTCAGGAGCTGTAGATGTGGAAATGACCAAGGTTTCTTGATCAAGGAAGCAGATTTGGAAGAAGCTGCTTGTGAGGGAGAAATCAGTGTTGGTTGTCGGGGTTGCAGCCTATGGCTGAAGGTCTTGTTCAGTGTCATAGAGGACGATACCCCTGGAAATGATACGGCAGATGGAGTTGTGGTAGAACACGAAGACAAATGATGTTCTCGTGCGTGTCACAGGTGTATCGATGCTGGATGGTGCCAGCTATTGCCGTTATTCCGCTCTTGCGAGCTTGCTAGTATGAGCTGTAGATATTGGACTCGAGAGTAAAGCTGTACTTCGTGTACCTGGCGACATGCGTGCCTTCGAGACTACGTGCAATGCTTCGCAGATCAGAAGACATGCTTAATATTCTCACAGGTCCAAATGAGGGAGGTCTATAAACGTCATAATGTAACCGACTTCTATGGCTCCCAATCAGAGCTCAAAAGCATTCTTGGTCACCTCAAACTCGCGGTAGTATTTCCTCTTGCAACGTCTGATTGAAAACCAGAGAACATCAACACCTCGTAGAGGAAAATCGCACAGTGTTGGAAGAACTTAGTTGCTGCTTTGTGAAAAGTGCAGCTGGTCACAGAAAATTAATTATATTGACCCAATGGGCCAAAGCGGTGAGCGACACTATTCCCAAATAAGCATGTCAAACTTGAGTCGTCTTCGAAGAGGATCAGCTGCTCCAGCGCCCGCATTGAGACCCCACCACGCCCATTCCCTAGAATATTTATGTGTACATCCTCTTTCATTCGCTGTCAATGCGTGTGCTTACTTCTGTGATCGATTTTACGATCCTCTCTACTGTTTTAATACGACCTACCGTCTCTGCCATTTCTTTTACGACTCAAAGAAGAGCTTTCAGTAGTTCTATTTACCGTTCTTCAGCCACTTTCCTTGCTAATCAAGTGTATGTGAAGCTTCCTTTCATCCCACCTTCCTAGTACGAAGCTTTCAAAACGAGTCCTAGCAAGAGCGACTAGTTTCCATTCGCTCGAACCTTCCACTTTGAGGCTAACAACAGACTCTAGTTTTCAACCCACTTGTAAACGACCTCAACTTTCAAGTCAACTCAGACTACTTCCTTCCACAACAACGGCAATCCGAAGCTGCTCATACCGACGGAACAACATGTGTAGAATGCACGGAGAAGGAGATGTTGCGGGCTCCGGCATGGACGTCTCGAAGGGAAGAGAAATCCTACCTGCGAATGTCATTCCAAGACACTACGACCTTACATTGGAGCCCGATTTCAAGAAGCTCACATATGAAGGAACTGTTATCATTGATCTGGACGTTGCAGAGGAGTCTGATTTTATCTCTCTGAACACTTTGGAGCTCAAGATCCACAGCACCAAGATCACCTCCGGATCTCAAACAATCAGGTCAGTAGTTGGCCTCGATTGGCTATCTGGAAGCAGCATTTTGACTTGGGTCTAACACCGTATAGCTCCTCCCCTGAAATTACATACGATGAGGGCACCCAGACCACGAAGGTCCAGTTCGGAAGTAAGATTCCCAAGGGCCAAAAGGCACAACTTGAAATGAAGTTCAGTGGCGAGCTCAACGACAAGATGGCTGGCTTCTATCGGTCTACATACAAGAACATAGATGGTAGTGAAGGAATCCTGGCTACAACTCAGATGGAGGCTACCGACGCTCGACGAGCTTTCCCATGCTTTGACGAACCCGCCTTGAAAGCCGAATTCACAATTACCTTGATTGCCGACAAGCACCTTACTTGCCTGAGCAATATGGACGTTGCATCAGAGTCCGAGATCAATTCCGAGATGAGTGGAAGCACAAAGAAGGCCGTGAAGTTCAACAAATCCCCACTCATGTCAACGTATCTGTTGGCTTTCATAGTAGGAGAGCTCAACTACATTGAGACCGACAAGTTCAGACTTCCTATCAGAGTCTATGCCCCACCAAATCAAGATATTGAACACGGTCGATTCTCACTCGAACTTGCCGCCCGAACTCTTGACTTTTACGAGAAGACCTTCGACAGCAAGTTTCCTCTTCCTAAGATGGATATGGTTGCTATTCCAGATTTTGCTGCTGGTGCTATGGAGAACTGGGGTCTTATCACTTACCGTGTGGTCGACGTTCTGTTGGACGAGAGAACTAGTGGCGCTTCTACTAAAGAGCGTGTGGCTGAGGTCGTTCAACATGAGCTTGCACATCAATGGTTTGGTAACCTGGTCACTATGGACTTCTGGGATGGTCTTTGGCTCAACGAGGGTTTCGCGACTTGGATGTCGTGGTACTCTTGCAACAAGTTCTACCCGGAGTGGAAGGTATGGGAGAGCTATGTCATTGATACTCTCCAAGGCGCCTTGTCTCTGGACTCCCTACGCAGCAGTCATCCCATTGAGGTGCCAGTAAAGAGAGCAGACGAAGTGAATCAGATTTTCGATGCTATCTCGTACTCAAAAGGATCCTGTGTTCTTCGCATGATATCCAGCTACCTAAGTGAGGATGTCTTCATGGAAGGTATTCGACAATACCTAAAGAAGCACGCTTATGGCAATACACAGACCGGTGATCTGTGGGCTGCACTCAGCAAGGCAAGTGGAAAGGACATCGAGAAGGTCATGGATATCTGGACGAAGAATGTAGGATACCCGGTCGTGTCTGTTACGGAAAACGCATTGGATAAGTCCATTCACGTGAAGCAAAACCGCTTCTTGCGCACGGCAGACGTCAAGCCGGAGGAAGATATGACTCTCTACCCTGTGTTCTTGGGTCTTCGCACCAAATCTGGCATTGATGAGTCTCTCGTACTCTCAGGGAGGGAAAGCGACTTCAAGGTGCCAGATCTAGACTTCTTCAAGCTCAATGCCGACCACACCAGCATCTTTCGAACTTCATACACCCCAGAGCGCCTTGAGAAGCTTGGAAAAGCCGCAAAGGATGGCCTGCTAAGCGTTGAGGATCGTGCGGGTATGATTGCTGATGCCGGAGCACTTGCGGCTTCTGGCTACCAAAAGACATCAGGCCTCTTAAATCTCCTAAAGGGCTTCGATAGCGAGAAGGAGTTTGTTGTCTGGAATGAGATCATCACTCGAGTAAACAGCATTCAAAGTGCTTGGATGTTCGAGGATCAGAAGACGAGGGATGGTCTCGAGGCATTCCTGAGAGATCTTGTCAGCGAGAAGGCTCATCAAGCAGGATGGGAATTCAAGGAAAGTGATGGTCATATCGAGTCCCAATTCAAGGCTCTCCTGTTCAGCTCCGCTGGCTCGTCTGGTGATAAGACTGTCGTCAAGGCAGCTCAGGATATGTTTGCTAAGTTTGCCGCTGGTGATAAGTCGGCCATCAATGCGAACATTAGGGGCAGTGTCTTTGGAATAGCACTGAAATATGGTGGTGAGAAGGAGGTGAGGATCCTTCCGCATGATCGTGAA
Source organism: Acephala macrosclerotiorum (assembly GCA_014904845.1). NCBI lineage: Eukaryota > Fungi > Ascomycota > Leotiomycetes > Helotiales > Mollisiaceae > Acephala > Acephala macrosclerotiorum. The sequence goes on along the minus strand of MU119204.1, from coordinate 131,516 downwards.
TGAAAGCTGACGGTCTACAGTACAACGTTGTTCTAGACACGTACCGCAATGCCAAGACGAGCGATGAGCGAAACACTGCCCTTCGGTCGCTTGGAAGAGCCAGAGATCCAGAGTTGATCAAGAGAACTCTCTCCCTTCCATTCGGCGGTGAAGTCAAGGAACAGGACATTTACATGCCTGTTGGCGGTTTGAGGACTCATCCTGCGGGTACCAAGGCTCTTTATACATGGATGAAGGAGAACTGGGATGAGCTTTCCACTCGCCTCCCTGCAGGCCTCTCTATGCTTGGATCGATGGTCTCTATCTGTACATCTCAGTTCACCCATTTGTCCGATCTGGAGGATATCCAGAAGTTCTTCTCGGAGAAGAGCACAAAGGGTTTCGATCAGAGTCTCGCTCAGAGCTCTGATGCTATTCGTGCTAAGGCCGCCTGGCTTGGGCGTGATGGACAGGATGTCAAGCAGTGGGTTGAGGCCTATCAAATAAAGACGGTCAAGAGTGAACTCTAGACTAGATATCTTGCTTCGAGCTTCTTGCTATCGACGAACCTGAGGTTATCTTTCGATAGACGATACCCATAAAATAAAAATACATAATGCGGCCGTTGGAGCCCTCCACTCTGCAAAGCATACCCGTATACCTCGCCGTGAGAGTCATGAATGTAAAAACGTTCCTGAGGGGGACGATTAGATGAAATAGTATGAGTCCAACATTAGAATGACTTTCTCGCAGAATGAAACGGTAGGAAGATGAGAGGAGGGGTACACACATACAATGATACCCACAGTGTCAACGAATTTCACGGCAAAAAAATGCTTCATTGCACCCACCATCAAGCTTACAGACTCAAATATCAATCCGAAATCAGTTCGGGAAGCAATGCCGCAAATCTTTCAAGTGTTCTTAATCATCTCTCGCTTACGGTATCTCCGAAAAAATTCACTCTAATTACCCTGCTTATAACGCAGGTATAGATTTAAATAAGCAAAGTTTTAGCATCGGGAGCACAAGGGCGGCCCTTGGGTAAAGGGTTCAGGTCAAATTGTGATCCGTATTGGAAAGAGAGTCTACCACGCCTGGCCTAAAACGATCGAGCAGCCGACTGCACACGCCAATTTCGGGGGACACCTCCTCACAAGGACGACAAAAAAAATCCCACTCGATACCGAGGGATTTTCAAGAGCCCACACGTGGGCTATTGTTTTTGCCTTTCATGTCTATGGCTGCTGATATTTATTTTGGATATTTTTTGGTGATTTGTTGACTTTTGCCCCTTTTGCGAGTCCGGCTAAAGTTTGGCGAGGAGGGCTAAGCGAGTACACCCCTTAATTGCTCTTGGTCTTCTCGTTTCTAGGTTCAGTCCTGATAGTTATGTTCTAACGGGCGGGAGAACTTGGTCCCGCAGTATTGGTTTCTTGGGAAGGGATACAATATTACGTTCAGCCGAGAGTATTGACTGAAACGGCGAACGCATGTGCAAGATTTTATCATTTTCTGCGCGCAGAATATCGACACCTTGCGCGTCTATGAATAACATGGCCGCAGCTCCTTATACCGACGACTGAAGTCGATTCATACATGTAAACCTACCGCGCCTATTCATGGGACATTCATCTCACCGGATGCCAAATTGCACAGTTGTTCATCGTCTCAACCAGGGAAGATGTGAGGCTCGACTCTCTGTGCATCCCTTCTACGAGCCTATGGCCCTGGCTGATTGTCGGGCGATTGCGCTAGATTAATCTATTTCCGAGCATGACCCATTGTCATCTTCTTCGCCCTGAGGGACCGACATGGAGCTGTGGGACGAGATGGAGGTTCGTACGGCTCTTGAAGGGATTTGGGTACGTATTATACTCCAAGATTAGCGAAAGTCAAAGGGCGCCTTAGGAAACTTACGTAGGGCTCTCCATCATCGCGGTCTCAGTCATCGTCAGGAATCACGGTGACACGCTGCTGATGAACAATGCGAACGTCGGGGAGATCGTCGTGGTTCTCTTTAGGTTTGAAATCCTCTTCCGTATGAATCTCTTTAATGGCGTTCTCGAACAAATTCCGCAGGCTCGTACCTCTTGAGAAAACCTTCTCGAAGGACCTCTGCATCTTTACAATAGCCCGGAGGAGTATCCTTGCAATTAATATGGCCAGGGGTGAGCAAAAACAGGCTATCCGTGTTTTCTTTGTCCTCTTGCACAAGAATAAATTGTTTGAGGCTATACAGTCTCATCAGCTCACGCCTCATAGCAACACCAGCAATTTCTAGTGTCCATTTACGTAGGTAAAGGTCTACATGCTATGCCGCAGGGCGAGATATCTGACCTGCTCTAAGTCTGCTCTAAGGCAGCTGATAGCTCTTCCTCTGAGGAAGAGCCCATCGTTATTTCTATATCACCCCAACCTAGTACCAGATAAATATGTCAAGGCGCCGCCAATGCGATCCAAAATAGAGTATATCTCCGCCGGTCAGATCTGCATAAACATTTGGTGTTTCGAAACCAAGACGATATCTTTGGAAGGCGACATGCCTTGATTCTTGACACACCGAGAGTCCCATTGGGTTTGGCTCGTTGTCGTGCTCACGGAAGTGAAGCATGGAAGCGGATCCTTTCCGGCAATCGCTGACCGACAATCCTCGCGGACCCGGAAAGCAAATTCCCAGATGAGAAGTAGAACCTCTGGTGGGAAAGCAGGGAATCCTTTGAAAGGGACAATATCTGCCATCGTCCTGCGTTTCTCTGCTTCCATGACCGCCAATCTCCGTTTGTGGATGTCGTACTTTCCCTCCATACTCAAGACCAATGTATTATCTGCCAGTAGTCTGTTATAAAGCTCTTGTTTATCGCCATCCTGTAGCAGGCCTCGCCACATCAATTCAGCCCTCACATCTGCTACTAGTGGTTTGAGGTACCAATCGGAATCCGAAGTTCGTGGATGGAATTGATGCCTAGTTTCGTTTGGATCAAGCCTTTGCAGCCATCTCCTGCCGAAATATCTCTGCCGCGCAATAACCTCGTCCATTGCTGTATTTGCGGAAAGCTGTAAATTCAAGAGACATTGATCCGAATTTGACATATCGCGAGCTTGAAGCTGAGGACTAGACAAGGCGGGAAGCCCAGCTTCTTTTGCTTTGGCGTGGAATCAACATCCTCCGAAGAGAAGAGATTTCACCTCTGAAATAGAGGTTCTACAAAGTAAAGTACTTTCATGTACCTTGCGTACGAAGTATGCCGAAGGGCTAGAAAGTTCTACATAAGAGTAATCGTCGCTTCCCCTTTTCGAGCTTCTTCCAAGCGGTTTGATAAGCGAGACCTCTTTGCTACCACAAATTCCTTTGTCTTCTCACCTACAGTACACATTTACTCCTCATAAGCTAACTCCAGAGAGACGACAATTTGAGATATCTCGTAAAGTCTGCTGGTGGAAGAAGAGCAAGCCTCGCCTTTCAATTCTCATTAATATCGAAACACGTCATCTTGTCAATGTCGTCATGACTTTTCTTTCTCCTATCCACATCGTGGGCGCAGGAATTGCAGGCCTGACGCTGGCTCGTTGCCTTAAGAACAGAGGCATACAGGCAGTGATCTTCGAGAAGAATCCTTCACCCGCCAAACACAATTATGGAATTACTCTCCAACCTCGAACATGTCAAGCGCTGCTCAAAACCCTGAAGACTGACGCACATTCATTTTGTCGTAGAGTCGCTGTTGACAGCTTGATCGATGGAAAGGATCTCGTGGGCTCTAAAGAAAACTCTGGCTCGGATATAGGAATTCTGCAGGCTCCACCCCGTGCACATTGCGGCAGACTCGAGGGTGTGCTGAGAGAGAACTTGAAAATCGAGTGGGGCCATGTGCTGGACAACGTCTCTATGGATGGCCCTAAGCTTCTCCTTGAATTCAAAAACAAAGAGAATGTCTACTCTAAATTCATCATTGATACATCTGGCGTTCATTCACAAGTCAAGAGAGCGTTTGTGCCAAAGCCAAACCTCAGTGTCCTCCCTTACGTTTGCTTCAGAGGAACCAGGAACATAGACGGACAAGCTTTTAGGGATTTATATCAATCGAATTTCAAGGGGGGAAATGTGATTGAAACAAAGAGGGATCATAGATTGCTGCAGATCTGGATCAACGACTACCATAAAGATCCCGAAACCGTCGATGTCAGCTATGTATATTCAAGGCCAACTCGAGAGAGCGACCCACTACACAGACCTGGACGCGCTCCTGAGTCTTCTGATATCTCTGAGGCATTCTTCGACGAGGTGTCTCAGCTGTCTGCCTTGGACCAACCATTCAAAGATGCGTTCGACGGAGAGAAAATCAAGGAAGATCGAATCTTGCATTGGCTGATGAGAACCAGTTTCTCTCCGTTGGATGAGTTGATTGACTTTCTAAAGATGGGCGTCGTATCCTTGGGCGATTCTGCACATGCGATGCCGATTCTGGGAGGTGAGGGGGCGAACTTTGCGATTGAGGATGCGGTACTGTTGGCTGAATACATTCTTGTAATTGCTCAGATGGAAGACGTCTATAGGGAGAGATATGTCGAATGGGAGAATGGGTTGAAAGATAGTGAGGAGAGGTTGAGGGAGATGCATTCGGCTGAGAAGTCGGTTCTGTAGCTTCTGTGGTACTCTCAACCAGTTTGAGGATAGAGGCGCAAATCTGTTACGGACAATAATACCTATTCAAGCACTTATCTATGTGGATTTCTTGTCAGCAAAAGACTTCAGATTGAGAGGAAAGAGACAAGTGAATGGGAGGTAAAGTGCCGAAGTGAGCATCCACCACGTGATACCACTACCAAAAGTGGGAGTGGGGGATAGTCTTTCCAAAGTGGGTTTTGAGAGTCTTTCTCTTCGACATCTTAGTTCTAGGCTCTGAACCCACAGTGCCAACTTGTACTTACAGTATTGAGAAGAGATCACAACAGCTCAATCTCTCGAGATGTCCGAAATCAAAGCAATACTCTGCCCCGAAGCATGTGCTTTCCCTCCAGGACTGTTCCGTGAGCCCCATCATCATATTTTAAAGTTCAATCTTGCTAATAACACCTTCCCAGACCATGCCAAAATCCACAACGGAACAGTATACTGCGCAGGCGTAAGTCACCGGATTGTACTCCTGAAGGGCAAAGTCGGCTTAATGATTGCAGCAAGTCGGAGCCGATACCCAAGGCAAACTAGTATCTCAGGATGTAGTAGCTCAAACAGAGAAGACGCTTGCGAATCTCAAAGCAATTTTGGCAAGTGCGGGAAGCGGGTTGGAGAGAGTGTTGAAGGTGAACATTTACATGCCTGATCAGGCCGACTATGCTGCAATGAATGAGGTCTATAAGAAGGTGATGTCTAATCTCCATTCGCTCAAGTTCAAGGAGCGGTGCTGATGATGTGTTGAAAAGGTGATGCCAGATCCAAAGCCACCTCGAGCTTGTGTGTTCGTCAAAGGACTGCCGGGAGGAGCAAAGGTTGAAATTGAATGTATTGCTGCTCAGGCTTGAGACATTGAATCTCTCAGCAGAGGAGGATAGCTCTGAGTTCCAGATGTGGAAATCGAGAAGAAACCAAACTCAGACATCAAACGACAACACTTCAATCAACTTTCTCCACGTGCCCGGTGACCAGATCACCCTTTTCCCTTTTGATAAGAGACGCATCGTAAACCTGAACATGGTCACTCATAAGAGGAACAAAGATCAAGAGATCCATGGCCTTAAGACCGGGATCATTCAAATAAGGTCCACTTGTCGGCCAGGCGCGAAGCACCAGCCACGATTGAAGCGTCAACTTTGGCAGAATTGAAGTCCGACATCTTGGGTTGTGAGACGAACGCGACGTAGAATGAAAATGTTCGTAGATAGCCAACATTTTCGTAGATGAGGTTGGCTATCCAGAGTGGTGCTTCGTTTGGATAATACCTTCCGTGCAGGCTGTCCATAATGCGGGGTTATGATTTTGCCTCCCCAGTCAAAGTGCCGAAGCTGCCTGCATCGAGGGTTCACCGACGGATCATTGGGGAAAGAAGCTCCAGTTGCTGCATGATCTGCATGTTTGTGATCAGTCAGAGATGTCGTGATTGGCGCTCCAAGAGAAGCTTGAGTTTGGGGTCTGGATGGCGGTGAAGAACACAATCTCGGAGGGTGATATACGGAGGGTGATGTACCGAGGTTCATGGTTTTGCGTCCTGAAAGAACTGGGATAGGCAGACACTTCTCTTGATCGGATTCTTCACCTGCTTTATCACTTCTGCTGTTGTAGGTACATGAGAATAGGCTGCTACTGGTTGAGTGAAAAGTCTCGCCATTTTTCCGATTACGGCCATTACCGTTACGACGCGGCCTCTTGGCTTGCTCGCCTGAGTGACTTTCTCGTCTTGGTAGAACTTCCTGGAGCAATTAAGAGATATATTTCTCTAGGTATAATAAGAGTGTTTGGATTGAGATGGGACTCAAATCGCCCTCCACTTCCATCCTTGGACGAGAACCAGCAAGGAAGCACAGGATCAATGCATGTTCGTTCCAACAGAATGCTCTCACAACCGTGAATGGCTGGCAGTATGCTGTATTCTATACGGAAGCATATGGTACTGGAGGACAAGACGGCAAATGTCTCGTCAATCTGGCACGACGTAATGTCCTAGCTGAAGGAGAACGTCGATCGACAGAATGGTCAACTTTTAAATTTGAGGACTACCTGCAAAACATGGATGACGGGCACAATACCATCTCCATTGGCGTATGCGAAGGGGATGGAACAATCCATCTAGCTTTCGATCATCATTGTGATGAGTGAGATTATTTCCCAGAGCTTTTGGCATGTTAATTAACACACTTCAGACTGCGATACAGGATATCAGATCAGAATATGGTCCATGATCCCTCGAAATATCCATGGGATGCTTCGAATTTCAGCAAGACTCAGAATTTCTTGCCTGGAATTCCTCCAAATGATCTCATGAAGGAAGTTTCGTACCCAAGATTCGTGAGCGTTGAGAACGACCTTCTCCTGACTTATCGCATCGGACAGTGAGTATCAACCCGTTGCTTGTCCATCATCCAAACACTCACTTGGTCCTTGCCAACCCTTTCCTCAGAGCAGGTTCAGGATCAGACATCTTGTACCGGTATTCATCCAGCACGCACGAGTACACGTATCTGGGCCAGCAACTGACTGGGATCTCCAATAATCCATACATCAACGGTATAGACTACCGCCTATCTCGCCTCCACATCTCGTGGTGTTACAGAAACTTCATCACCTTTCCAAATTCTGCACGAGAAAATGCCCATAAACAGCAAGCTGGTCCGAATGGCCCAGAGAACAACTTTGACCTCAACTACGCATTCTCAGATGACCTGGGTCAAACTTGGAGAAACTCTGCATGTCGTCTACTTGCTGATCTTCGGGGATGGAAAGACGGGAGCGTGGAGAACACCATCAAACCAGGTGCAGAAGGGGCGAGAGTATTCGAGATTCCCATGCACAGCGGGATCTTGAATCAGGAAAGCCAAGCAGCTGACTGGGATGGTGGTTTCTGGGTATTGAATCGAGAGAAGGTTTCTGGCACCGAGACATGGATTGTGTATCGTCGTAATGTGAATGGTAAGGCATGCCAGTCGACCCTACAATCTGATATTTATAATATACTAAAAGATTTAGGACAATGGACCAAAATTTTTCTTCAAAGCTCATCGCCGCCCACGGAGACAGGCGCGCGTGGGAGTCTTTGCGTCGATAGAGAGAGCAATGTTTATGCAATTCTTCCAGGAAACACTGACTCGAGTTTGGCAATAATGCAGGCTCGAAAAGAGCATAATTATGCTAAATTCGAGCAAGTATGGCTTGGCCATGGTTTTGATGGTGAGCCGCTGGTGGATGTGCAAAGGCTCGAGAATTCCGATAATTTGTCGGTCTTCATAGGCACCAGCAAAGAGGAGGATGGTACTGGGAGTGTAGCTGTTCTTGACTTCAAATTGTACGAATGAAAAAGACAAGGTTGAAGTTGCTATCCTCTTCAGGTATACTCCTCTAGGAAAGTAATACTATAAATTGGTGTACGACTGTATGCAGTATCGCTGGTAAAGCGCGTGTTCTCATAGAGGTCTTTCATTTTCAACCGGCCGCAAGCCACCTTCATGGCAAAAAATCAACGACGTGTCAACACCAAAAGTCAACACCACCCACGCGACAGAGAAGAGCAGTGAATAATCAAGCAGACAATGGTTTGTTTATCGGCTCGTCTTAACACCAATCGATTGACAAAACCTAGGCGCCCAAAAATCTTCCTCCTGTCGCGAAGCAGGCAAAGATCCTCGAATACTTCAAAGAGTCCATGAGCGTGTTCACCCTCAAAGAGCTCGAGAAACTCCTCCCGAGTGTCGCTTCTATCAACCAAATGCAAGTCAAGGAATACCTTCAGGCCCTCCAAGACGAGTGCCTTATCCGCGTGGAGAAGATTGGGAGCGGTAACTGGTATTGGTGCTTCAACTCAGAGGCGAAGAAGGCGAAGGAGAATATCATTAATAATTTGAAGGCGGAGGAGAGCAAGTTGCAGGCTTCGATTGCAGACACGGAAAGACATATTGAGGAGGAGATGGCCAAGCGCGAGGACGATGAGGAGATGCTCGAAGGCACAGGAATGGATAGGAAGGCACTCCTGGAGACTCACGATATGCTCTTGAGAGAAATGGAAGGTCTTGACAAGGAGTTGGCCTGCTACAGCGACAATGATCCAGCTGAGGTTTTGCGTAAGGTAGAGGAGACAAAGGCATTGAAGGAAAGTGCGATTCGATGGACGGACAACATCGAGTCTCTCGAGTCATTCCTTATGGGCCTTTCTGGTGACCGAGCTACGGTGGCTGGAATGATGCAGGTTGCTTGTGGGGACGAATACGTTGTTGGAGAGGGGTTGAAGGATCTCTGATGCTACGTCTGCGGCGTCTTGTGTCATCTATAAGTAGCGAGCAGCATGGTGGGAAGGGATCAGTGGCATCTGAGTGCTGAGTTGCAAAAGCTATGATCTGACCATTATTTCCTTTCTTTTCTTGCTTCGGAATTGAGCTGTTACGCTGATGTATCTATTGCTATTGTCACATCCTAGGCAAAGGGCGGTTCGACGCGGTCAGGGTTCTTCTTACACTTTCATGGGACTCGTCTGGTTGACCAGGGCGATTCAAGCGAGGAGCCAATGAGACCCTGATGCGTTCATGAAACAAGTATGAGTAAGAAACCAAAGGCCAGGTAGGTATCACAATGCAAGGCAAGACAAGCATTTTGCCGCACTTCTCGGCGCCACCATCCCACTCAAGCTTTTTTCATCGCCATTTCCGCCCTTCTGGGGTGTGATCTGATAAGATGGAAGGAAGGGCGTGAGATGTGTGAAAGAGCGAGGGACCTTCCCGGCCCTTTGCCTTCCTTCTTTTTTTATTTTTTATTTTTATAATGCAGCGGAGTCGTGCACTAGTTCAGTAAACTGCTTGTGTCCGGTTCCTTGAGAGACATCGAATCCCGACTGGTCGTCTGTTCTTTCAGGAAACGGATTAAGGTTTTTGGTCGTTGATATTGCCAGAACTAGGCAGGACAGAGCCGCTGGCTCGCATCAGACTAACAGCAATCCATTATGTGCAGGATCACAGGATCACAATTTTTTTGAACGGCCCGTCGTCCCATTCTCCTGTGTGGGAGAAGGCTTAACTCGTAAAGATACGGTGTGCAGCAACTCACGATCTAGCCCGGCATTAAACCCAGCCACAATGGCCACCAGAAAGGTCAACTCCATTGGGACAGGAGCGCGCACCGAGAGGGACGATTTCCGATCGAAGAGTACAGAACAGGTTATAGTGATACGCTAGATACGAACAAATATGTCATATATCGGCGCAGCAGAGGTCACAACATCGATCTGCATCTGTCGTCGTCGGCTTGTGTTGGCGGGTAGTGTCTCACGCTCTGACTTTACGCTGCCCCGGTCAAACCTGCAACGCGTATGCTCCAGATTTCTCGGCCACCAGATCCCAGGGCCGCGATCATTCTTATTATTAATGAACTGCATGCTGGGCATTACTCCTGGTTCGACAACAGTCAGGCCATTTAGGTTTGCGCATCGGGTTACTATCAGTAGCCGTCGAGTCGTATTGTCTTACGGAACGGTACTCTAAATGTGACCGCTCTCGAGTTACTTGGCGTTCACCGAGATTCTTGGCGACAAACAATCACATCGACATGTGCGCAAATGCCTCACCCAAGACCTCACCGTCACCCCCTCTTTCGAGCAGCAGGTCGTTCTTCTCTAGATTGACGTCGCTGAAAGCCCGTTCGCGAAATCTGACTGATTTCTACATCCGCCCGGACGAGCCGCATCGGAAATACTCACCGGGAGATCTAGTCAAGGGCGCAGTTATCCTCAAGGTGGAAAAACCGATACGGCTGACGCATCTGACGGTCTGTCTTCATGGCTTCGTACGTGTCTTCAAGAATCCAAACAGTGCCAACGAACCTTGGCCGGACCCCGCCCTGACGACGTCGAGCAATCCCCGAAAATCTCAGTACTTTGGTAACGGCCATGCTTCCCTCTTTCAAGATGAATCTACATTATGTGGCGAAGGGCGTCTCGATATCGGCTATTATGAGTTCAACTTCGAGCTGGAATTTCCGAACAAAGGAGTTCCAACAAGCATTGATGTGAGTCTTCACAATGTTCTCGTGCCACGCCGAAAATTGCTAACAGGACTTATAGTTTGAGCGGGGAACCATTTCTTACCTGATCACTGCGACAATCACTCGACCGACATCAATAACTGCAACTTCGAGCTGCGATCGAAAACTTGCCCTTGTGGAGACTGTTGATGTTGGACCGTTGCCTCCACCCAGACCCCGCACCATATCGTTAGAACCCATATCACGGAGGGCAAGGAGGAAGAAAACGACAAAGGTTAAGGATGGCAAGTCCCTGGAAACTACCGATACAGGGTCTGGAAGTGAAGCAGTACGAGCAGCGGGATCACCGCTGCCAGATGATTCTGCAAGTCAGTGTGGATCGATGGACCACCACGCGACCCCTCGGAGTCCAGTGCCAAGTGAGATGCAGAGTACCGTCAGTGCTGCCAACAGTACAGATAGCACCGTTAGTAGCAGTACAGGACTTAGCTTCAGGCTTGGTCCAGTGCCTTCTTCGGCGAAATCCAATCGAGACAGTCCACGGAACAGCAGCAAGTTATCTCCTGCGGACCAGACCATCACCGCTACCATTGAATTGCTCAAGTCAGGTTGCCTACCTGGCGACAATCTCCCATTGAAGATTTCCATAAAGCACACGAAGGTAATCAAGAGCTTGCATGGTATCATTATCACTTTCTACCGATCTGGAAGGGTGGATTCGGCACCGCCACTGTCTCTTTTTGCCGACCTCAAAGGCAAGGAAGCTGAAAGATTAAAACACGAGGAATACTACCCGAAGTCTAAAACTGGCCTTGGAGGACTGTCTTTATCATCTGCTGGTTCTAGCAGTATGTTTCGGAAAGATCTGGCTCAGACGTTCGCTCCGCTCTTAGTCGATCCTACTACCTTGACAGCCAGTGTCAACGCTTCGGTGAGAGTTCCTGAGGATGCTTTTCCAACCATCTCCGGAGTACCTGGCCAGATGATTAGCTTCAAGTACCATGTTGAGGTTGTTGTGGATCTTGGAGGTAAGTTAGCTGGTCAGCAAAGGCACGTACCTCGAGTCGGTGCTATGACTGCCTCACGAGATCCTAATTCCAATATGCTGGCTGCTTGGGGCGGCAGCATTGTTGACACCGAGAACATTAGACGAGAAAAAAGTGTTGTTGCCTGTTTGTTTGAAGTCGTGGTGGGAACAACGAACAGCGCTCTACAACGTGGAAGAGGGAGCAGCACCGCTAGAAGACAGATAGATGAGTGGTCTGAAGGTGCTTCTGCAAACATTTCGCCTGCACATGAACCAATCTATGAAGAATCTTTCGCTCACGGCCAAGGAGATGACTATCACGGACATCAACAACACCACTACCCTTATCATGACCAGCAGTATGGACCACAATATCAAGATTATTGTCCACAAGACGACTACGACTATCAGGATTATTATCCTGAGCAATACCCGCCACCTGCACTAGACGCCATCAATGTCCCTCCTCCAGAGATACAACAGGAAGAAGGACTTACCGAAAAGGAGAGAGCACGTCGCGCGGAGCAATGCTTACTCCCCAGCCAACCTCCAGTCGATGCGCCTGGTCCTTCATCATCGAGAACAGTCCTCGCTCCATCAGCTCCCCCTCCACTTCCAACAGAACCCGAAGACGATCTTTATGGCACCGAAGATGTGACACCCGTGGCGACTTTGGACAGACCACATATTAATCATAATGCTACCCAAGAAAACCACACTATACCCTCAGCGCCAGTCCTGGAAGATCTCGGCCATACAACTAGGCTAAATGCCACGGAAGACAAGCAAGAACTTGAACGGCGAAGGTTATTGGCAGAAGCCAGCGCGCCCTCGGAATTTCCAAATGATGAGGACGACAATGCCGGCGAGGGTAGCAGTGGAGCGCACCATGAGCCATCTGCGCCGGAATTTCCCGATGAGGATGACTATGGAGGACAATATTTCCATCCCGATTTACCGGGTCCGTCATCTCGTCGTGACACCCTACCCAGGTACGAGAGATGATGTGAGATGACTTGAATTAGCTGTGTACTGCAAAAGTTGTATATAGCGAGATATCATGTCGACAATGAAGATACCCCTTATATTATCAATGTCAAGCGCGTCTTGACATACAATTATCATATATATCAAGTCCGGAAAGTCTTTGGAAGATCAAGTTATGTTAAAGGTGGGTCGGTTCCTTGTCGGATAGTTTCAAAGCCTGGGGATACTCTGGACAATATTCTCAGACTTTTCAGTTTCCCAACACAAGTCAAATTCGAATATTCGAACACTTTCATTCCAAGTCCAACATTTAAAACAAGTCCGTACATTATGGCAGTATGAATATCCGAGTCGATTTCATAATCATTTCCAACTTTAACATCTTCCCTAATGTCTCTCTCTGTTTGCAACATTCAACCAAAGGAGTGAACCTGCTCGCCTCTAAACACCCAATAAGCACAAAGTCATGCCCACAAAAATCCCATCGACATTGAGTCAGAACTCGCAGTTTCGTATTCACACTCATTTTCGCCCTCAATCTCACCTTCGGGCAAAACTCCACCGAAAGTGAGGAGCCTCTACATATGTCAAATTCGGGGAAATGTCGATCATTTACCAAGTAGCGCCACATGATCTCCATCTCGCTAACCCACCACAGCCTCTAGAGTGGACTTTGTGGGGAGAGACATGGATTTTTGCTCGAGGGGACAGATTGTGTTGTGTAAGCCGGCAGTCGGATGAAGAGGGACTCGGTAGGCTTTTGACCGGTTTAGCAGACGTTCGCTTTGAAGAGATCTAGATTTTTAATGCGAGTTGGGGTTCTTGTATTTTGGTTAAGGCTTGAGTTTTTTGTCGTTCAGATTTGTTTAGACATTGTAGAGACTTGTCTTGCATTTACTGGCAGACTTGTCTGTTCATTCTATTACTGGTTTCTGTATATTATATACACGAGATGAAGTTGTTCGGTGGCGGGAGACCCATGAGCGGCCGAACCTTGAACTGGGCGATTACAGGTATGCAGTCCCGAGACAACATTCAGTAAGGAAAGAAGCACTAACACAAAATACAGCTGCTAGTTGTCAAGGCTTCTTGCTCTTGGGCTATGACCAAGGAGTTATGAGCGGACTCATTGGAGCCAACAATCAATTTGCACAAGAGTTCAATAACCTAGATGCGAGGTTACAAGGCATCATAACATCTATCTATGATATCGGATGTGCGGCCGGAGCACTTTTCACTTTTGTTTTTGGTGAACGCTTTGGACGGAAGAATATGATCATTGCTGGTGGCACGACCATGGTTATTGGGACTATCCTTCTTGGATCCTCGACGACTTTGGCTCAGCTCCTTGTTGGCAGGATTGTTACGGGTATTGGCAATGGGTTCAAGTAAGTCACTTTCGCAGAGCAATGTTTGTCTTTGCTTGTTAGTTCCAGAGTGGCGAGATGAGAATTACATCACTCTCCCGAATATACCAATCCTTCTGGAACATTGTCCTCGGCTCCTTATTAGACATGGAAGCAGTATGCTAACTTCGAGCCCTCACTTTCAGTTCCTCAACCATCCCAATGTACCAATCCGAGATGTGCAAGCCCGGCAACAGAGGCATCCTCCTCAGCATGCAAGGCACCGTAACCATAATCGGCCTCTGCATAGCCTACTGGCTGGACTTCGGTCTCTCCTTCACCTCCGGCCCCATCCAATGGCGCCTCCCCATCTCCTTCCAAGCCTTCTTCGCCATCTGCCTAGTCCTCCAAATGCTCCCCCTCCCCGAAACACCCCGCTACCTCATCGAAGAAGGCCAAAACACTCAAGCTGCTCAAGTCCTGGCTCGTCTACATAGCAAAGATGCAACTATCGATGATGAAGATGTTGTGTTCCAAAGGAGGCAGATTGAGACGAGTTTGGAGATTGAGAGTGCGGGTGGTCCGTTCAGGTATAGGGAGTTGTTGAAGGGAGGCAAGATTCAGAATTTTAGGAGGGTGGTGCTTTGTTGTGCGGTTAATTTGATGCAACAATTTACGGGGAGTAATATGATTAATTATTATGCTCCAGTGGTATATGCCAACACAATGGGGCTTTCGAGGAATTTGTCGCTTATTCTGGGGGGTTGTACCTCGTTGACGTATTTGGCGGCTAGTTTTATTCCGCTTTGGACGGTGGAGAGGTTTGGGAGGAGAGCATTGTTGATGTTTAGTGCTGCGGGGTTGTGTTTTTGTTTTAGTATGGTGTCGATTCTGCTCAGTATTGGGACGAGTAAACAACCTTTTCCTTTGTCTCTTCTTTTCGGTTTTGCAGCGGAGCGGCTCCCGAGTGGCTTTCGCCTCTCTTTTCTGAAGAAAAAACTCATACTAATTCGGTGTAGGGAGTACGGCGTATGCGGCGACGGCTTTTGTGTTTATTTTTCAGATCTTTCTGGGCATTGGGTGGTTGCCGATTCCTTGGTAAGTTTCCTTTTTAGAGCTATGTTCCCTCTTCCGCGTCATCTTCGAAGTCTGGAGATATCTGGATTCAATTTCAAAAACGAGGAAGGAAGTTAATTGACATTGACATTCTTGGGGCAGGTTCTATCCATCCGAAGTCACGACGACGAGAATCAGGAGTCGTGGTCAAGTGCTAGGGGCTTTCATTAATTGGAGTGAGTTCGCCTATTTCCTCACTCGAGGAATCCTTTCAAGTCTCCAAAATGCCATATACTTACTGATTTTGCATAACCCAGTGTGCGTCTTCACCGTTGTGCAAATCACGCCCATCGCAATTGATAGTATCGGCTGGCGAACATTCATCATCTTCGCCGTCTTCTGCGCTCTTTGGGTGCCAATAGTGTACTGTTTCTTCCCTGAGACAAATCAGCTGCAACTGGAGGACATCGATCATTTGTTTGAGAAGGAAGGGATTACAGGTGGTGTGTTTACGGCGAAGGGTGGGAAGACTGTGGAGCCGGGGTATCATCAGAGAGTGCCGAATATGGAAGGTGTGGAGAAGGGGGTTCAGTTGGATGGGGAGCATGTTGAGGTCGAGAAGGGTGTTTAGATGTAGGTGGGAGTATGGCTGCGGATGGTGTTGTAGAGAGGAAAAGTAGATCAAATGATTACTAGGGATCATGTGTACTGGATTTTAGAATAGAAGTACTCAACAGTCAAGGGACGTTGGGGGAAAACCATCATTTGGATATCTCTTGACTTTTATAAGCAACAAAGTGCCGTGCATTGTGCTTTTGAAGGGTCTAACCAACTTGTTCCTGCTCAAGATTTGACAACCCAACTTCGAGTTCAGGTTAGGGTTATGCTATTTCTGCGCCAGGCACCGTGGAAGAGAGAATTCAAATGCCAAATCAAAGTATAGGAAATTTCAACTCTGATTATTTGTTTTATCATACGATAAGTGATCTTGAACAAGTTCGTACAAGGAGCCACACTCGGAAACTTTTAATGTTGATCCTGGACTTTGGACATTATGGTATTGGACCAAGGCGGTTAGTGATCCATCAAGGCACCAAGGACATCGCGAAGCAAAGCAAATTCATATTTTCTATGTCTTTTCTATGTTGGATGATTCGCTAGGAAAGACTTTCCGTATTGTTGATGGTGGAATGTTACCCCGCTATCCCCGCTCGCCAGGGTAAGCTGACGCACTGGAGCTCTTTCAAGGCCGCGAGCCATCTTTGATTTCTTTACGAACATTGCGCTCATTGTCTCAAGTAATTTCCCGTCGCCATCGAGTCAGGTTTATCTGGCTATTTTCTTTCAATTTTTTTTATATGCTCTCGGCTTTCACGCCAAGTATCCACCATGCCTAGAAGTCGGCTTTTCCGCCATCACGCCATGTGAAACAACGACGAACATTATCACCTCTGCACACAAGTTTAACAATATTGAAAGAAGTGCTCGTGATGTTACTTTTGATTAAGTGCAACTCTATACAGGATATACTCTAGTAGTATCTTGGCGGCGCTCTATCACAGTTCTATCTGCGAGTTCTTCGTCTTTGCTTCGATCTTTCAAGCATACACAGGATTCTGAAACGAAGAACTGACCCCTTAACGCCAGCTCAGCAGACTCGCTGATTGTGAAGCAGAAATGCAATGCTGAACGAATGAATGCTGCCTTCCCAACCGATAATCTTCATCATTCGACGCTTACTCGTCGGCTCCTATCACAATTCCCATTTTCGAATTTCCGACCTTTGGCTTAACTTCTTTCATATGCATTGGGGGGACACCAAGACCGTTCCTGTTCTTGAAGAACATGACGCCCTTGCCCTCTCCGACAGCTCCTGGTGATGGCTCGACCCATTGACACCAGCGGGCACTGGTCCAGAGGCACTTGATGAATCCAAGAGCACCACCCTCAACATTGGCGCGGTAGTGCTTGCCCATGATAGGCTTGATAGCCTCGCTGGCCTCGTCGGCGTGGTAAAAGGGGATGGTGCTGACGTAGTGGTGAAGGACGTGGGTCTCGATGATGCCGTGGAGAAGTTGACGACCGATGAAACCGAATTCACGATCGATGGTTGCAGCTGCACCGCGGACATAGTTCCAGCTGCTGGCGGCATAGTGAGGGAGTGTGGGATCGGTGTGTTGGAGGTAGGTGATGGCAACTGCATACAATTAGTGAAAGCTTGCTGGGGTTATTAAGAATATACATACCGAGCCAGTGGTTGACCCAAAGATATGGGGCAAAGTACCAAACAGCCATGTTTGAGAATCCGTAGGTCTTGGAAAGCACAACGAGAACGCCGATTGCGATGGCAAGACCAACGTCGCTCAGAAGAATCAATTTGGCATCCTTTGCCTCATACAGAGGGCTGCTTGGGTTGAAGTGGTTGACGCCCGTGAAGTATCCGTTCTTCTTTCCCTTTCCGCGACCCTCAGGCTGACGTTCATGGTAGTTGTGGCCAGTAACGTTGAAGAAGAGGTACATTGGCCAGCCGAACAATTGCTGCAAAACGGAATGGATCAGGGTGGCGATTGGAGTCTCCTCGGTCAACTCGTCTAACTCATGAACGAACTTTCCAATACGAGTGGCATACTCGTCCCGAGTCTTGGGAACAAAGACCATGTCGCGCTCCATGTTTCCAGTAGCCTTGTGGTGCTTGCCGTGTGAGATCTTCCACGAGAAATATGGGACAAGAAGGGCTGAGTGGCAGACCCAGCCAATTGTGTCGTTGAGAATCTTGGACTCGGAGAAAGCTTGGTGACCGCACTCGTGAGAAAGGACCCAGAGACCTGTGCCGAAAAGACCTTGGACGAAGGTATAGAAAGCCCACAGCACAAATCGAACTGGAGTTGAAGGAATGTTCTCTGGAGTGACAAATCGATTGAACAGGTAGAATGTGATTGCAAGGCTGGCAATATCCCTGGCGACATAACCCAGTCCTCTCACCGCGGAACGCTCATAGCAGTGCTTTGGAATGGCATTGCGGATGTCATTGACTGTGAAGTCTGGGAGTTCGAACTTGTTTCCGTAGGTGTCTCGGAGATCTCCATATCCCTTGTCCTTCACATCTTCGAGCGAGGACATCGACGATAGAGAGGTCGTGGAAGGCGATTGTCTGGGCGTATCTGTGGGAGATGCAGCGGCGGTTGAAGGAGAGGAGTCCACTGTGGTAGAAGTGACCGTCCTCTTTAGGAGGTTATGTTGAGGTATAGCGGTGGAAGCCATGATTGCAGATTGTATTCGGGATCTCGACCTCGAAACGAAGCAATTGATATATTCGATTGGCCTTGGGGCAGGTTGACAACTCGAGTTGAAAGAGAAGCTGGGAGGAAAGACCGTGAAAGGTGGTCGCAGGTATTTCCTCAACAGTTTCGCGTAGGTAGGGAGAATTTCTGGTGAGACAGCTGAGTGCCGCGTCAGTAGATGCACTTGTAATTGGGGAGCGTTCGAGGTAAAATAACATACAAACTATGCACCCAAGCTATAGAGAATGTGAAATTGTCGGTCAAGATGAGAGTCAGTGGGAGGAGTGGAAGTACTTCGTGGGACCAGAGAAGGTTTTATCCCGCCAAAATTTGAATGTTCCCGCCGCTTGGGGCTTTCCGTATCCAGGGGTTCGTTTCGAGCTTAGGTTTATCCGCCGCCGAGGCCAGATATTTCAAGAGCTAGACAGTCCTCTAGCCCTCTCGAAAACACCCCAGACACGACTCGGTCTCTGGATCTACACTTTTCTACGCGCTATTGGGAGCTCTGCTCTTGATTCTGGTCGACTTCTATGCCTGACGTGGGCTTTCCCAAGCAATCAGACATGGTTGTACAGCGCATTTTCCTTATCAATATCATTTGTGGGTAAATATGGGGTGGTACAAGCTGTAGATTTCATGCAACTACTTCTCAGATCCTCGGCGCAGCTCAAATACTTCTCCCCAATCGATTTTTGTTCCGTTTTGTTTTCCCATGTGCAAACAAAACCTCTCCAGTTGGTTCAGGGATTCAGTCACTCGTCCCACGGTCTAATGCAATGCAGTAAGTAGAGTATTGAAAGGGTCTGTCTGGTGACACGGCGGCATGTCTTCCTGAAAAGGCTACCTCCCAGTTGCGGGACTCCCCTCCTCGAGACTGACACAGCTGGTCCTTTTCTCCGTAACTCTTTCTCACGCCGTTTTCACTTCTAGTTTGAATGTTCCTTCCGCGGTTGAGGATTGACAGCGGCAAGCGAGATCGAGCTTGGACTGGCCATCGCGCCACCGTCTCTTCAATCCGTCGTATCTTCGTGGAGAATCCTAGCATTTCTAGATCAAGAATTAGTGCGGGACTTTCTGATTGCTAGCCTCCATATTCCTTCACACCGCCAGCTTTTCAACAACGGAAGTCCCTTGCCTGAAGCGACATTGAAGACGAAATGCCGAATGTTTTCTGCTCTTCTCAGCTCACAACTTGTTGAATAGGCTGTTCACTCAGGCGATCATGGCTTGCGGAGTTTTCAGCAGGCCTTGATCCCCGTCATTGTTGGCCCTCCAGCTCACACCCAAGATCCAACGAGGCAGGTCTTTGGTTATTGTTGTTTCACATGCAAATGCAACTGCGGGATGGCCCCAAGCTGTTGTGCAAGAAATAATCTTTCCAATCGGGTGTTCAACCAGGTACCGATGACCACTTGTCACGACCTATCAAAAAATTGACTGAATCATTCATATATTTCGAGGGGACTTGGGAGTGTCGTTGAAATTTGACGAATTAGAGTGTGGCGGCTCATGCATGAAGGGTTTATCGACAAGGATCTTTGTTGGGATTGCAAGGGATAGCACATTTTGTTGGGGAGATCTTTAAAGCCTCAATATTGAGGCTGGAGGCTATCACATGATGGAGCTCGAGGTTCGCTAGAAATGGACCGAGGGCGAGACTACGAAACGCTGCGTTTACAGTAGGTTCTTGAGGATCATCTTTCAGAAGAGGTACATCTAACGAGGGTGTACGAAGCTTGCTACTTGAAGGCTTGGCATCGTGGGTTACAAGTTCGAGAAATCCGTGACTCGCTTTGATCCGCCATGTGTCTCAAAGTACTTTACTGGGATTTTTGTTTGCTGCAACATTGTAAAACCGTCGTCAATTTTAATCAACGTACTTGAACTTTCGCATCATTAGCCTACCGAAAGTCGGTAGTTTATACCTTACAAGTTTTGAGCATATGTCTCTTGAATTGTTAGGCAGATCGAGGGACATTTAGAAGCGAACAAGTACTCATGATGTATCTCTTTCATGTGAAGTTCACATGTCAAATTTGCTTCAATATATTGCATTGTTGAACTACTTCCTTGAATCTCAAGTTACCGGTTCTTCCCGCCACCTGTACCCCCAAAGTCATTTGTTATCCGGTTTTGCTCTCAGTGTCCCGACTCTGACGGCAGTCAAATTCTGCAGTATGGTGCATGATACTACATCAAGCATAAACAAATGCTTTTGAACTTTGGCATGGACATAATCTATCAACTCAACTCTTCCCCTCTTTCTCCCGCTTTCAACAAAGACCCCAACATCATGTCTAGCGATGTGTACCCAAACACTTCTGGCAATCTACTGCTTAGGCTTATCGGCGACGCATCTTGCATGGTCGTCTACATTCATGCCACTTTCAATTCCCGGAGCTTGATATGTCAAACAGCAAATGATGTGTTGCTACTCTCCAGGTTGAACCACGTGATTGACGAGGAAAAGACAGCTTGGAGTAGGCGCAATCGGCCATGGAGATGCGAAGGACGACATATACGCGCGCAGGTTACTTGCGGACGACGTACACTTGAGGAGGGAGGGTAAGACTCGGAAGAACATATTATCCCATAGGTATTATATCCCAAGATGTACGTGGGGGAACGTGACATTGGTTGATACGACAATGTGAGGGCTTTCCTACACTCATAAACCTACAAAATTGATGTCTACTTGGTACACGCTGATGATACTCAACGCCTTGACCCATGCAAGACCCATCATATGTGATATTTGTACAATCAAGCCTCCATTCCTCCTCGAAGGCAACATACTTCTCCTATCAACACCCTGCTTATTTCGGCCACTTCTTCCATCCACGACCATGTCCTCTCTGAAACCGATATTAGCCATATAACAATGATCTTTGGAGCAGCATAACTTACCTCTTTCCATGTTTGAATCATCTGTGGCATCTCCAACATTGCTTGCCTGCGCTTCTCCAATCTGCGAAGAAACATTGTCAGCAAAGAAACTCCTCGCAGGTTCCACACCCAGAATAACCAACTACAATATAGACTAAAAGCCAAAACATACCGTCCCTTCAATGTTCGTTCCGACTCCTTTCCCTTCACTCGTTGACCAATACCGGTACCCTTGACCCTAAGACCATTCTCTACCCTCTTCCTTATCCTCTCTTCTGTGCCCTTCACCGTGTGTGGTAATAATTCCTCCACTCCATACTTCCGCGCAAGCTTCACGAGATCTGCCTGTCTCCGCAGTGAAAATACCGGATCGTGCCATTTCCCAGTCACAGGATGCTTGTGCGCTTTGAAAGGGTTGGGAAATGCTAATGCATTATCTTGCGACGGAATTTGGTCCGCAGATGCTGCAGACGACTCTTGAGAAGGTGTGCTCGTTGGAAGGACTGAGCTGTTGGATAGCGAGAGGATGGCTTGAGGTGGGTAGCGTGCGAGGAAACGGGTCAATCGTGGGGGTAATGAAGTTGCGAGCTTGATGTATTTTTGTGAATTCATTGCCATGGCGGATCAGACCTGGTGAGGGCAGTCAACGAAATTCTGTCCTCGTCGTTGTATTGAGCTGTGGTTTGGAAATCTTTCGGATTACCTAAGCCGTTAGCCTCGACCCCAATTTTCAGCCTTGCCGCGAGGTCCAGAAACAAATTGTCAATACAACCTCCAGCAGTTTTCAACGACTCTCACACCAACACGCCCTTCTTTACCGAATTTACGACCTTTGATCTTTGTACCTTTCAGTGACTGCCAGTTTGATCCTTGACATAATGGCGAGCTTCACCAACGGCGACTCGATACCTGCGCCACCTAATGGAAGGCTACCATCACCTCCACCTCCCCCACCAGATGCTATGGCACCCCCTCCACCTCCCGACTCTGCAGCACCTCCTCCCCCTCCAAGCAGTGACCTCCCACCTCCGCCGCCTGTTGACTCACTACCACCTCCTCCAGAAGAGCCAGCAAATGGCCTTGTGAAGAAGAAGAAAGCTGGATGGGGAGCTCCAAGAGACAGAGGACCATTGAGCATCGAAGACATTCTCAAGAAGAAAAAGGAAGCCGATGATGCTGCAGCAAAAGTATGCCTCCCCCGCTCCCAGTCGTCATTCGAGGTCGATGTTTACAAAGCATGTCTAGTACCATACCCAACATTTGCTAACCGTTTGATGTTACAGCCAAAATTCCTGTCGAAAGCTGCTCGAGAGAAGCTAGCTGTTGAAAAGCGGGCAAAGGAGGTCGAAGAGCAGAAGAAAAAGTTCGAGGGAGAGCGGACCGTCTCAAAGCCCATCACGAATGGCCACGCAGCTCAAAATGGCCGAGACGCCTCAAACTGGGAAAGCCAGAATCACTCTAACGGTCGAGGATCATCATCTGTTCCCACAGGACCTCGAGCAATGCGACACGGAGATGCGCCAACAGGTCCAGCAGCTAGCCGAAAGGAACAAACGAGCCGTCCTGGAGATATGGGACCTCCTACGAAACCTGCACCATCAACAGGCAAGGCTTCTCTAGCAGGGGAGAAGAGGCCTGCAAATAGTGACGACACACAAGCTGCTCTTATTCGAACACGATATATGGGTGCAGATACCAACCAGTCAACATTCTCGGCGAAGAAGAAACGCCGGCGAACCACAGAGAAGAAATTCAACTTTGAGTGGAACGCAGAGGAGGATACAAGCCCAGACTACAACCCTATATACTCCTCACGTACCGAGGCTGGGTTCTTTGGCAGAGGACGACTTGGTGGATTCGCAGAAGACCTCAGTGAAGCTGGTGCATTGAAGTATGCGAAAGCTTTGCAAGAACGGGACACGGAGGCAGGACACGCACGTGCCGAACAGATAATGGAGATGGAGAAGCGGAGGAAAGAAGATGCTGGTGGAAGAAATTCACTGGACAAGCACTGGAGCGAAAAGAAATTGGAGCACATGCGAGAACGAGACTGGCGTATCTTCAAGGAGGATTTCAACATCAGCACAAAGGGAGGATCAATACCGAATCCTATGCGGAATTGGCAGGAATCCGGTCTTCCACAACGTCTCTTGGAGATTGTTGCTCAGGTCGGATATGATCAGCCATCAGCTGTGCAAAGAGCAGCCATACCTATTGCCTTGCAGGCCAGAGACTTGATCGGCGTTGCCGTTACTGGTTCGGGTAAAACTGCCGCTTTCTTGCTACCATTGCTCGTCTACATCTCTGAACTGCCGCCTCTTAACGAGTTTACGAAGAATGACGGTCCATACGCTATCATTCTTGCACCAACTCGCGAGTTGGCCCAACAAATCGAGGTGGAGGCAAAGAAGTTCGCAACGCCTCTTGGTTTCACTTGTGTTAGTATCGTGGGTGGACATTCTCTTGAGGAGCAATCATACAACCTACGCAATGGTGCCGAAATCATCATCGCAACTCCTGGTCGTTTGGTGGATTGTATCGAAAGACGGGTTCTGGTTCTCGGACAATGCTGCTACATCATCATGGATGAAGCTGATCGAATGATCGATCTTGGTTTCGAAGAATCTGTGAACAAAATTCTGGACGCACTTCCAGTGGGCAACGAGAAACCAGATACCGATGACGCTGAGAATCCTCAGGCCATGAGCAGACATTTAGGTGGCAAGGATAGGTATAGGCAGACGATGATGTACACAGCTACCATGCCTCCAGCTATCGAGAAGATCGCCAAGAAGTATCTCAAGAGACCAGCGATAGTCACGATTGGTAATGTTGGAGAAGCCGTTGAGACTGTCGAACAACGAGTCGAGTTCGTTTCAGGCGAAGACAAGAGGAAGAAGCGCCTCAACGAGATTCTTGCGTCGGGAGAGTTCCAGCCACCCATTATTGTCTTTGTCAACATCAAGAGAAACTGCGATGCCGTGGCTCGAGACATCAAGCACATGGGTTTCACTTCAGTCACCTTACATGGTAGTAAGACGCAAGAACAGCGTGAAGCTGCCTTGGCGTCCATTCGCACTGGAGCGACGAATGTTCTAGTTGCCACTGATCTTGCGGGTAGAGGTATTGATGTACCTGATGTCAGTCTCGTCGTCAACTTTAACATGGCGACTAATATCGAAAGCTGTATGTTTCCCCTTTCCCAAATGACTTCTGACGATACTAACTTCTCGCCGATACCCACCGCATCGGTCGTACAGGTCGTGCCGGGAAACAGGGTGTGGCCATCACATTCCTTGGCAATGAAGATTCGGATGTCATGTATGACCTGAAGCAGATGTTGACAAAATCTTCCATCTCAAAGGGTATGTTATTCACTCCCCAGCCATGAAGCCAAATACTAACTCGAGCTGCAGTACCCGAAGAACTTCGTCGTCATGAAGCTGCTCAACAGAAGTCAGCGAGAAGTGGAGGTGGACAGAAGAAGATTGAGGACGCTGGGAACTTCGGTGGGAAGGGGGCAGGTTGGTGACGTATAGCTTGGTCAAGAAATTTAAACGTGATGGACTTTCTCGGTCTGGCACCAGCTAAGTCGTGCTTGCCATTTTGAGTGACTGAAGTAAATACTGCGGTCGACGCTTCCTGATCTGATCAAAGTAAGTGACGCTCCAAACTCGTTGATTCTTCCACGCTAAGTATCATAAAAACTTGTCTTTGAATCTTTGATCCTTCTTGTCCGTAACAACAAAAAATCCTCTGGGCAGGAAGAGATGCAAACCTAATTGAGAAATCCCGCCACCTCTCGAGTTCTTATTCATCTCAGACTTTACAATTCTCAGACGTCAGCCCTTCCTTTCTCAACATACCTCACATCTCAACCATTCATCTCCAACCCTCCCAGTGCTTTTTGGGGCATCAGGGAAGCCATACCTCCAAACACTTCCTTCATCACTGCAACGCAAACCCTCACAACCTTACAAATCGCATCCTACCTGCCGTCGCCCTTCATCACCACTATTCAAAACTTCATACATCGTGCTCTACCTTCCATCACCCTTCATCATTGCCCTTGCCTTTTCAGGACTTTTTGCGAGTACCAAACTTGCAACTGGTCACTTGAGGAGAGGTCCCAAGCATCACTTCCTCACGTTCCATTCCAACCTTCATCATCCTTCATTATTGCCCTGCCATTCTCGGGAGTTTTACTTATATCTAAAATTGGGATTTACCGCTTTATTACAACTCCCGAGCTTCTCCATGATTATCTCCTGCTCGACCTTCACCCCAAAACAATCTCAGCGACAACATTACTTGGCCACAAACTTGAGCTTCTCATCTTCGCCCAAACGATGTCTTCAGGTCGATTATAATTAGGGTTCGACAAGATAGGTAATTCTGTTCTCATATAAATCTTTGAGGTTGCAACCTTCACTCTCATCCCACTCCAAATCCCTAGTCAACTCACCCTCATCCTTATCACCCGCCACAACCCCCTTTCAAACCCTCATCTTCACCAAACTACATTGCTACAGTATTCACTCTTTCCTTCACTTCAATTCCAGTAGCCCTCGACTTTCCTCGAATCACTTTGCATCTCATGCTACCAACAGCTCTAACTTCGATTATCCAGACGTTCTCGTTCAATTGGATCACGTTTAAATTCTACGCCAAACTCACCTCTATAATTTCCATTTACACACTTCAAGGTACATTTCCTGCTTATTGCCCTCTTTTCTTTGGGACAGGATCTTGAAGTCCTCTCTCTTCCCGTACGTACAGGCCCACGACCTCATACTTTGGTAAGGAGCTTGGCGTGGCTACCTCACTCTACTCTCATGCTTTTTCATATGGCTGTGCCTTTTGACAGCCTTTCCTCAATAGGCACTCTGATTGTGGTGGAGATTCGTTTTCCGCCCCGCCCAGATCTTCTCATCCCCCAATCCTTCTCAAGCGGGTGGAGTTGCTTTCTTCTCAACATGCTACACTCGGGACAATGATGCTAACACCGACATCTTATGCAGGTCTCACGTATTACCCATGGCCAATATTGCATCACGTACACGTCAGGCTCAGCTGGGTGGTAAGTTCATCATCACTTCTCTCCTAGCACTCTACCATTTCGATGGTGATTCTCTTTGTCTGAGGCATCGGCACAAATTTGTCTGCAGCCTTTGCAATCTCAAGTCATCTTCTCCTACTTCGGATGGCCTTATACTCCTTCGTCCTCTGACTTCTCGTTTCATTGTTCGCGCTCCCTAGTAAATCGTCATTATTACGGGCGTATGCTGACATGAGGGTTCATCGTAGCTGCGGAGCCTGATGACAAAAAATGGAGTCTTGAGTATATAATGGCCCACCGCCTGGCCATCAAACGCGCCACCAAAAAGGATCTGAAAGCTCAATTGGCACAACTCGGCATCGCAGATAACAGAGGAAAAACAACATGGAGCGCCGAATGGGTAGAGAAACTTCGAAACATATCAGATTCAGATGGTCATGGTTACCACAGTCTGACCGAAGACATGTGGATGGAGATCCAGATTGACAAGTTCCCGTTAAAGTTTTGGACCATCAGCGAAAGAGAGAGAGCCCGCAGCAACAAGTTGGCTAGTATCAACAAAGCCAAGCTCGGGTTCCTGGATGGCACTCGAACCCAACAACATCAAAATTCCGAACAAAACTCTGACTTGCACGACGAGCCTGCTGCTCCGACTCCCCTTGTGGGTGCAAAGCGTCCATCTCCAGAGCCGGTTGAAAGACAGTCTTTGGCAAAAAAGCAAAAGTCGGGAAATGACATACGCAACATTGCACAGCCTAATGTAAGCTTGGGAAGTTCAGCTGCCACGACTACTCACAATGCTGTTCGCAACGGAACCGGTGCTAGATTAGCAACTTCACCTGCCAAATACTGCCCAAGTTGCTTGAAGCTACTTGACCTTCAGCTCTTTCGCCAGCATGATTCAGATGGGGAAGCCAATGATGAATGTTTTCCTTGCCGTCGTATGGCCATCTTATTAGACAGTATTGGTTCCGACCTTCAAGATCAGGATATTCAAGCCGGTCCAAGCACGGCAAACCTTCCAGGTAATACCATCGGTGCTCAAGATCCAGCAGCACCTAAACGAAGTCTCATCGTCTTTCTCGACGTGCGCAAGCAGGAGTCCAATGACCCGCTGAAGCATGGACTTCCTTCAAAATATTTAAATACTTCTGGTCAGAGCTCTAGGGCTGACCCAGATGTTTCTAATGCCGAGGGGAAGAAGGAAGAAAAGAGAGAGATAGAGAAGTTGAAGGAGGGGAACGAGAGATTGAAGCGGGAAAAATCTGCAGCGAAGACAACACTTGAAGACGCGATTTCAACAGCGATGGATGCCATCACGAAGAAGAATGTTATCATTCAAGGTATGTGCTACCCGTCTTAATTCCCGGCTCTTGCTTACTTTCTCTCAGAATTGAAGCAGAAGCTTAATTATTCGCGAGAGGAGAACGAGGCCTTGAGCCAAGCTGCAGCAGACTATCAGTCGCAAAATGTCAAATTGAAGTCAGTCAACGAGGCACTTGAGACTCGGAATAAGACTTTGAGCAGGGACATCGAGCATTTGACGGACATTGCGAAGAGGTTCAAAAAGCAAGTCGAAAGGGATGAAGCCGATGCTCGTGCAAATTGCTTATTTCTTGAGGAGAACCCTTTTTGACAGGCCCAACAACAGCGGCGAGGTGATCGTTGATGATGAACGAGGTCTGATGAATGGGAGATAACTGGAAAATTGGCGCAATGGATGGAGCTGCACTTGATATTGGGGCCTATAACTATGCGATGATTCAACAGAGGATATGGGATGCTTTGCGATGATATTCACATTAACATATTGCCTCATTTCTTTGAGTTTCCGAGAAGTACGTCGGGCACACCCCCTTTTATTCTCGCTTAGCGATGGTTAGCAATACCCAACAGATAATCGACGATTTACTTACAATGACATTACATTTCATTCTCACGAAGGAGCTTCTATAGTTTGATTTCTCTCGGCTGGGGCGGGGAAGTTGAGGAGACTGGGCTAAACTCAAATATCGTACACAACAAAAAGTCATGATGTTGGCCAGCGACCGTCCTGGCTTAGAGAAAGCGGGCTGAGAAAGTCCAGGAAAGGTAGGGAATTTGACAACGCTAGAGGTTTCATTCCTTTTTGTATCCTTGTCTCAGTCTCGATGCATGAGTATGGTACCTTGAGATATAACTTGGCACCCATAAGCTGAGAGCTGAGATCATCCCGCAAAGTCGTACAATCTTAAGTAGTGTTCGAGGCATCTATCAGTACGATCGAAAGTATTACAAATGATAATAATCCTACTTGTTCTTGCCGACTCTTGGTTGTGTGCTATTCTTCCATCGAACTAGGTTTCGAACTGTTCTTCACGCAATCCGATCGCTTAAGTCGTTCTTGCTAACTCGGATTGACTGCCCCAAAACCTAATATAATCTTGTTCGAGACGAAATGGTACCCCCCCCCCATTTGTTCCGATTCATTCCGCCGGTGCAATCTTGCCTCAGCAATCAAATATCCCGTACCTTTCTGTTTAAAAGCTCCTTTTACCAAAATAATGTTCCTCGCCTCCATCCTTTGACGAGCCAACCTTCCCACCACAAATCCACGCTCATTATCATCAGAGAACAGTACCCTAGAGATGAAAGGAAAACCTTGGATGTTACTACTACGCTTTACGAAATTGAGAATGGTTCCTAAACTCTCCGCCACGTCTTCGTCCTCCTTTCCCGGTCTGCTGCATTTTGGCAGAATTTTGGACTACAATGGCACATCCAATAGCACATGGGCAGGCCCTTTGCTGCAATTCTCCGATGGGTCCCAGGCCGGCCATATTATATACATGTGCGCCGCACTGATTGGGGTTATTGTGTCGAATGCTTGCCTCGATATGTTGTTTTCTTTGCAAATCCGTCCGGCCAAAGTCCGTCCTCAGAGCAAAGTATTAGGCATGAAATGGGTCTATCTGCGTGACGGGAACTCGTTTCAATCTTCTACTTAAAGCACAGCTTGCGACCGTTTGTCTTTTTACGCAGTCCTTGTCAAGCAATGACATGAAATGTGGATGAAAGGCATGGTGCAATTTAGAGAATGCTTTCGTATAACTCCTAAGAGTGCATGCTAACAATGAGATAGCAATACGCCTGAACTACATCAGGGAAACTCACTCCTTGCTCCACCTCGCTGTGTCGCACATTATCGCCATCATAATCTATTTTCTTGGATGTGCCTTCTGCGTTTCCTCCACTCTGCTCTACTGTGGCCACACAATTTACGATCAGAGTTTTTGCCGCGCAGCAATCTTTCTCCCCCTCGTACTTTACTCGGGACAAAAAGGTTGTCTTACCTCTTCCTTGTCGAGCGCACATTCAGCGTCAACAAAAGTATCCAACCTAGGAGGAAAGACTGGATCTATTTGTCGGGCTGTCAATGGTAATTGTGGGATTCAGCGCTGTTGGGATCACAACATTTGTCTGCAACATCGCAGATTACGATGAGAAAAAGAGAATATGCCACATTGGGTTAACAAGACCGATTGTTATTACCATGTTAATATGGGATGTATTTGTCAACTTCTTCCTAACAGCAGTGTTTCTCAAGCGCTGTAGGCCTTACATGGTCAAAGGACATCATTCGACGTTCATCACACCTGCTGTCCGAGGCACACTCAAGAAATCGACATTCTTCCAGTACGCTATTGCCGCAGATCCGGAGCAGAATTCGGTGGGAATATCGCAGAAGGGCCTACTGAAAGTGATCCGAAAAGCAGTTTGGGGTTACTTCGAACTACTGCCTCCTACCATCGCCAACTTTTCACTTCTGATATTCTTTCAAGGGCCTGAAGAGGCTTGGTTCTTTTTCACAATTTGTATATTGGATGGTACGTAGTAGACCCGCCAGATAAGTTAATCCTTGTCCTGCACGACGAAAGTGATCTAAATTCGAACCGACGAACCCGGACAGTAACGTGGCAGGTGTTCATCATCCACTGGCTTACTAATTCTCCTCAGTCAATGTCATCGAAGCCGTCATCGAAGCCCGAGTATCAAGAGTTTCCTCGTTTCAGAAGCAAGTACTGCTACGGCCAGTTGCATCACGGGAGCCTGCGACCCATTTCGTAGTCGCATGTCGCACAATTCTGTCACTGTGACTTAGCAAAAGGGTTTGTCAAGTGGAGTATGCGAGGAGATTCGTTCTGGCGGAGAGCTTTATAGCTCATTGAGTTTGACGAGATGCTTGAGCCCGGGACAGATTGAGACCGAGAACGAAAGATGTGGAAGGAAGGTGGTCAAACGACTCTCTGATGTGATTGTACTTGAATGGCGTTGAAGGAGGAAAGGCAAGATCTGATACGTGATGGGAAGGGGAAAGTAATTGGCAAAGGCTGAGACTGGAGAGTAAGAATGGAGTTATATGACAGTTGAATGCACACCTGATTCCTCGCTTGTAGGGGTGCCATTTCAAGAGCAATAGACTGGTCTCTCTTTCGAGCGACCTGCCTGAGAATTGATTACAACTCGATGAACAGGATGGCCTCAACAATTGAACTTTCATTCTAGATCAATATTTGCCTCCTCGAATGTCTTGGATGACGTGGAACCTTGGAGAGAAACTCAACGGTGTTCTCCAAGTTCAACAGACATACATTACATAGCAGGTGAACCCCGTGATCATGACTGACGATCTCCAAATCCGGCACCAAGGTGCTCTAAACGTCCATATACCACGTAAAGCAATGATCGTGACCTAAGGTTGTCAGCGGAGATAGACATTTCTTACTCTTCCAAGATCCGAACGCTGCCGCAAGTAATCAGCTTCAACATTCTCCCCGTGAAGAGAACTTGGAAGAGTGCTGATGTGAGGTACTATTCCAACATGCATATTCTGAGGTGCAGCAAACATCTCCTTCAGCAAGATCTAGACTCGTACATAAGGAAACACCCAAACTCATGTCTCCATCCGCCCTGCCGAACGAGAGTCATGTCTTGATACCATAGGTAGACCCCACTCGGGTATTTCTAGCCATGATTGGTGGACGTGTCGAAGTTGGATATGTCGAGAACTTCTAAGTCGAGGATTCTAGATGTTGTAGTGTGCGTCCGTGTAATGTGGCCAGATAATTCTCATTTCTCGAGGAGGGTTTGGTCGTTTAGATCTTGTGTATGCAAAAAGTGCTTGCTTTTTAGCCCAGAATGGCAAGCGAGCGAGCGTGTTGGAAAAGCAGGTTGATTTGAAAAAGCAGCGAGGAATTCGAAGGAAAAAGGCAGGTTGAAACACACTTGTCAAAACGCACGAGCGGACGGATGTCAATTATTGATAGATAGTGTGTGAGAGAGGTAGGAAATGTGTGTGTAGGTACGTATATTCGCAACAATTTAAGACAGAGCGGAAGCAAGAAGAGGGGATAAACGGTATAGAATTCGTTTTCTCCTGCGTCGTGCAGTGCAGGTGGCTATTACTGCAGGGCTGGATATGAGGACGGGCTAAGCTATGCATGCACTTGTGCACAGTGCACAACAATTGTGATGAGAAGTGATGCATCGCAGGAAAAAATTTGGAAACGGAGAGTCAAAGCGTTTTGAGAACATTCTGTAACAGTGTGTGTGTGGGGAAAGAATTTTTCCCTCTCACCGCCGCTCTTTGACGGAAAGATGTTGTCTTGCCAGAGCACATGTCGATTTCTTGTTCATGATTCGAAAATCATTCAGGGACGTGGAGATAACGTTTGTTCTTGCCGTTTATTGGCTTCCAGAAAATTACTGTTTTCGTGGTGTCTTGGAGTACCACCTCCGGGAGAGAACCATTTACCATCGCAATGATACGTCGAAAAAGCAGTGAGCCAGCCACAAGTTCCGAGAAGAAGGAACACACGTGGATGAGATTGGGGGAGAAGCAGAGTGGGGTTGATCAACGGGTGGCTCTGAAATCGTGGGATGAGTTGGGTGAGACTTTTTCGCAGTTGCTATTCTGTGGCGTTTAAAGGCTGATCTGGGTGTGACAGAGATCTGGCAGCAGTGAGTTGAAATTCGGTAGGCACTGGGACAGTCAGGTGATGTGGCTTACAGGGACGATAACCACCTCATCGAGACTGGGTACCGGTAAGGTCCTATCTTTCAGCCGTGGTACTGTGTCTTGGATATTGTGTACTGAGACTCTTCAGATCGGCTTGCGGATCTCTTTATGATTGCTTTTCCAGTTGGGGATATGTTCACAATGAGTCTGGAACGTTGAAGATACTTTATGAGCTCTGGATCTTCAACTAATCGTTTTGCAGTCAACATATACTCCCATCTCATTGGAGCCGCTATATTTTTACTTCTTCCTGTTTATTTCTATAGGAATGAGATCCCTCCACGTTATACCATTGCTACAACGGCAGATATTATGGTTTTCATAACATACTTTATGGGCGTAGCAATATGCTTTTGTTTGTCCGCGACGTTAGAGATGTCTTCCATGTTTCAACACCATACTAATAATCCCAGATACCACACCCTCTTAAGCCACAGCAAGAGCGTGGAGAAGTTTGGGGCGCAACTTGATTTTCAAGGCGTAATCCTGCTGATGTGGAGCGCAACAGTTCCATTGATTTACTATGGGTTTTATTGCGATGCCCAGTTGCGCAATGCTTATTGGACTCTGGTTTGATTTCACATCTCGTTGGTCTCGCAAGGCTGACACCGAACAGCTTTCTGTGTTGGCAGTGATTTGCTCGATATCAACATTCCAACCACACTTTTGTGGATCATGTGTCTCTTTTATACGAGCTGGAACATTCGGTAGCCTTGGGTATGACTTCCCTGAGCAGAGTTTCCCTATTTATCACTTTGACGAGTTCTACTCGCTGAGAATCCAGAAGCAGGCATTTGAGACCTGAATACCCCGGACATGTTCTAAGGAAGTATGCTGACTCGAAGATGCCGCCCTCAGTATCTTTACAATGCTTCCGGTAGCTCATGGAACATTGAGATATGGATGGCATGTGCAAAATCAACAAATGGGAGTGACCTGGGTCATCATCACACTGGTAGTGGACATCCTCGGTGCTACAGCATACGCTCTGAAGGTCTGTAAAGCTCAAATCCCATAAAAACCAAGAAGACAACAACGTTCGCTAACTGAATATAGATACCTGAGAGATGGCGGAGCAAAACATTTGACATCTATGGTGCCAGCCACCAGATCTTCCACTTGCTAGTCATCGTAGCAGCCCTAACATACACGAGAGGGCTTCTTCAAGCTTTTGATTATGTTCACGGTGACGACAGCATATTATGCTCGACAATATAGAATGACATAGCGTTTCATGTCTTTGCCACCTGAGGTCCACCAACTAGCGTACATTGGAAGAAAAGTTTGCATGATTGCAAGGTCAATTCAGCTGAACCCAAATGTAATATATTAAGTTTCAACCATCAATTAGATACAAGCAATGCGTGGCTCAGCCTCATCGCTACCACAATTGTGGGGATCTTGGAGTGGTATAAAGTGCATAAACAATTTCAAATGCATGAATCACGTTACTCGTATAAATAGACAACACGTTCATGCAAAAATGACCATTACGGTTTGATGGCACAATCGAAACACCGTCCCCACGCATTTCCTTATCATAGCCTGCGGACCTTGCCGCTCGGCCAAGATGAGGAGACCCAGAAAGACCACCATTTTGCCTTCTTCTTTCGTGGCGTGAAACGTTCTCGAAGGCCCATCATCAGGGCTCTGGCTTCGCTGGCACCGGCGAAAAATTCCATTTCAAGTAGGAGAACCGCAAGCGGGGCAGGACGGATTAAGGTGCTTAAGGACAGGGGATTTGTCACACAGGGTGCGCGGGATGGGTTCCGGAGTATTTCGTCCCAAGAATTGGACTCGAATGTGCCGAGGACGTAACATGTGCTAAGATCCCTGATCGACAATTTTATTACTACTCGGGAGTGGAGAGATCTTCAAGGTTGCTGAATGGCCTCACCTTCAGCGACTACTCCACTTTTAACAACTTACTTATAGTCGATCGTAATCAGTGTGATAGCAATCATGCTCAAAGAACAATCGATCTGCTGGAGGAAAGCATGTCTGTGTGTTCAGGTGTGGCAGCCTTCAGACGTTCGATTTTCAGAACGAAACTCGAACGTTTTCGAGTGAGCCCGAGAAACCGTTAGAAACGCCGCAGAGTTGCATCGAACTGCACCCGAACGAATCCCAACATCCACTTCTGGTCCCTCATGCCAGTCGGTTTGCCGGCAGCCAATGATCTGGACCCTTGTACCAAATTTACCAGTCAAAACCGACGTTCAGAGAAGGAATCCGGGGTTGAATTGCTTTCGGCCATCGGTGAATTTATCCATGGTTGCAAAGACGGACATGTTTAATAAGAGCCTAGCTTGGTACTCGATCGACTTAGATTTCGATGGCCTTTGGCTCGCCACCAGCCAGCAGCGGAAGAGATTCGCGGCCCGTGAATGGTGTCATGATACAAAAAAAGGCTTGGGCTGGATGAGAATTGAAAAGGCCAAAAGAGGATCGTTGCACGTGTGAACAGCCCACAGCACTTTTTGTGATACTACCCACAGGCCGAAATAAATGTTAATCGTGAGGTGATTGTGGCCGTGTTGCCAAGGGGTGGTGAGACCAATCATCTCTCCACGATTCACGGTATTTTGCTATATCTAGTTAAATGCTGGCCTGTGCCTATTAACATTTATTATGGCCTGTAGAGAGTACTGTGATACAGGGATTGCTTTAAGACATTCTAGCACGTTTTTTTCTTTCTTTTTTTTTTCCAAGTCTGAGGACGACCAGCCTCTCGGGATGCTTCCCAGATCCCAAGCTTTCTTCCTTATCGACTGAAGACCCTCCACAGCGTTCGGTCAGTCGCTGTTACTATGGGGAACGATAAGGACAAACTTTGCAAGTGGCGTTCCTTCGAGAAAAATGAGTGATTTTGACTTTGGACTATCAAGTCCCGTGGGCCGATGTGATCTTGGGATGGGACCCGGAACCCGCGGGTGGAGTGTAGCGAATGGCCTGGAAACTCATGGTTGGACTTTGCCAAATCCGAGCAGCCCAGGGTTCCGTAGGAATTCTGCCGGGTGAATGGTGGCTTCAGCAATCGATAGGAGGCGGGAAGAAGCGAATCAGGCTTCAGATGATCATGAAGGCTTGTTGGTTTGCCACTCAGCGCTGGCTGTCTTCTTGAAACGCAGTTATCCATCAAAACACAGAAGGATGTACTCCGTGTTTGCCGCAAACTGTTCCTTCTGTACCTGCATCGTACCTGCAGTAGATGTGTGACGATGCCTGGAATCTCACCTTACAGAGGTCGATACTGATTGGCAGGGCTCAGAAAAACGGTACGAGGCGTCTCCGATTGGTGGAGTGGACGCATGCTGAGGGCGTGGTTGAGAGACCGGTCAGCGCCGGATGGCTCTCCCATTTGGGTTTGACTTCTTGAGGTCTTAATCCCAGATAGCCAGATGCTTGAGTCGTATCCCTAGCGATCCCCGGCAAGCGTCCCAGACTGACCCAGTCTGCTTCTGGAAGTCCACCGAAGGCGTTGTTTTCACAAAGCGAACGACGACGAGGGTTTGAGGCAGGCGAAGAATAGTGCACGATATGCACGGTCGCGTCGACGACTTCATATCCTAATGCAAACTCTTGCCCCCACCTGAAGCGTCGGCTGCCCGCCTTAGAGACCGCAGCGAAAAAGCAGCGAGTGTCCAGTCTTCCCAAAACGAAAGCACTCGACCTATCTTTAGGTTGCGCTGCGCACAACTCTGCATTAGCCAATGAATTATCATTATGCAATTTCCTAGCAACAGCAGGCTTCTCGTGGCACAGTCGAGTGTTGTAAAAGAGCAATCTTATGGTACGAGCGCGCCTAGCCCAGCATGTGATCATAATTATACTTCGTAATTATAGTATGCCGTCACAATTATTGGGCGAGTCGCTGAATTGCTGCATCCAATATTTATGCAGTATTTCGAAGGGGCAACCTTTGTGCAAATTTCGACGGTCCTGTTGGGTCTCCAGCCGCCATCAGATCGACCATGGCAGAAGTCGTTGTTCGGGATCATATCCTCCTATCGATAACGAGATACAACAACCATGAGCGGCTGGAGGCTTTTCTGACCATCAGACTTGGAGAAAAGTTGAAGCTCGCCCAATTGTGCGCTACAGGCTTTCGCTGCCGTCGTCTAAGATCTTTTCAAACGACGGTTCAAAGACTTGTTGACTAAAGATGGGAAGATCGGAGATCCAGCTGTCAAGCTATGCACGGTTGGTTTGGGAGTCGGTCACGAATGACGACTTCGAAAGCTAGGGCAGTTCGTCGGTCGAAGGGGAAGAGAAGACTTTGCCAGTTTGTTCAGGAACCGAGGCTCTTACTGGTCTCTTCTCTGAGTATGAGAAAGTTTTGGAGAGCGGCGGCGATCATGACGAGGGCGTCAACTCTTTGGTGTGGTCATTTACCGACCAATCACGTTGTCCAAAAGGAGATATCTGACATCTGTTCCTGCAGGCAGCCTCCAGGAACCGAAACTGGCGGTTTCTGTACCTGCACAATATGACATAGTATGGCTTTCATAAGAAACCCTCAACGGGATGGCCATCTCTGCGTGGGCTTTGTGATACATTATCCGCCGTGATAATTGATCAGTCTAGTCTGGCGTAAACAAATACTACGCGTGTCTCGCCCTCCATCCGCTCTTGTGGCGATCGTAAGCATCATGGTTGTTTCGTGTTTCATACTTTGAGCTGGTCTTCCCCACCCCACACTCTGCTGATCCCCTCCAGAGCAATGCAAGGCGGGGCAAGATCTCTAAAATGGAAGCTGAGAGCACTGGGAGGGCTGAAGACGGATCATTATTGATAGCCCAGGCCGCCGGATCCTCTGAAGTTAGGCGCGACGACCACAGAACCCTTCGGAAGAAAGTGATGGAGTTTGATATGTTCTAGTAATGACCAATGGCTTCAGCTATCAGTATCGTGCTGGCGTGCACTGTTTATCCAATCCTGCATATGGGAGGTGTGCTTCGCGTTTTCAGTGGCTGCCATCGTGTTTCGCGCTCCTCGCAGCTTTTTTCCTGTGCAGCATCACGTCGAATGGGATCAAGAACTTGAACGTGTCGACTCGCACCTTCTCTCTGAACCACCTCGCGTGCATGCATTTCAGGACGGCAAGCCCGCATGGAGCGTGCTCACTGTCTCTTGACTCGCAGGACCGCATGAAGCTGTAAATAAGAGGTCCCGTCAATGCCAGTCGCGTTAGAAACACTGCGATCGAGGCTGTGTTGAATCAGAACGTCGGGTCGCCATTGGAGGAGTGCTGGAGGGCCCGATGGGCTCGAGCGAGAGTGTTGCCGCACATGATTGAACACTGATGCATCTCGAGGCTTATCTTGCTGGCGGTGTTTTTACTTTTCCGTCGGTCCCAAGGCGCAATCTCCTCTCAGGCACACATCGGTCGGTGAAAGGTCCAAGGAGCGTCATCGCAATCATTCTAGGATCTCTCTCGAAGCACCACCGCGGGCATTCTCTCCCACGATTGGAGTTGCAGCTTCAGGCGACGCGGTGACGCGGTGTTCAGAATTCGCAGAACACGGCGGTCGTGTGTGCCTCGTAATAGGCAGTCGATTCGTATGGATAATTAATGCTCGACTAGCTTGGGCGGGCTTATGCATGCACAGTCTGTTGCGCTCGGCTTGCGTGCATCGGTGCGTCCAACGTTCCAAACAGGCTGCCCGCTGCTTTTGCCAGCGCCGCTCCTCAATGCTTGACTCGCCTGCTCTGATTTTTGATGGTGGTGGTGAGAGGCCCAATAGGCCCCGTTGAGTGGTCTTGATACTGTACTGGTCGATCCCACCCAACCAGGCCCGCAGACCGCACAGCCAGGCTGGCTGGCACCACTGTGGCCACTGTGGCCCGCTCTGCCAATCCCCATCCTCCTGTAGAAATCTCGCCTGTCGCCTGCTGCTGTTCCCTCCCTCCCGGAAAATCCATCACCTCTCGATGGGACGTAGCGTCGAACACGAAGTGCCAGGATCCCGGCCCAAGCCAAGCAGCTACTAGATTTAGAAAATTGGAGACTCTTGCAGTCTTCACACGCATCAATCCATCCATCCCATCTCATGCTGCCGGCAGCCCCAGACAGGGTCCTTGACGCGGACTCACCTCCACTGCTTTCTTGTTCCTGGCCCACCCGTTGTCCACCATGCATTAGAACTGAGACCTAAGCCTTTTTCGTCTTGGCCTGCCTATCTCGCCTTTTATCACATCGTTGATCTTGGAGCTTTACTTTATTTGCAGGGTCCCCGTCACCACACACTCGTTTGTCTGTCCTTCAGGTCTGCCATCCAGCACCAATCCATTCTTCTTATACCGGCCCTCGGTTTCCCTTTTGTACTCGACTATTTGGATTAACTTCGTCTTGTGCTTGTGTCTTATAGCCTTCTCGAACTTCTTCCGTACCTTCATTTAGCATCTCGCTGTCGTTCTGCATTTCGGCTCCGTCTCACGAATCGTCGATAATATCGCCTTGATCATCACTCGACGAGCCTATGTACCATCACACACCACAAGCATACAATTATTAGACAGTTTTGGCCCTACAAACTGTTGTCCAGTCACTCTCTGCGAGCAATTTCATATCCACTCGAGCATTCCCATCTTCCCGGCCTGCCTTTCGGCCACAGTACAACAAACCAATATACGTTTCAAACGTCTTTAATAAACGAACGGAAAAAGTATACCCGAGCTTGAGCATTAATCGGTATGTGCCACTTTGTTTTCGCCTTCAGGGGGATATGAAAGAATGCAGAAATTCTTTGAGTCGACAAATGTAACTAACATTTGTCAGACCTGAAGATCCAGAAATCCAAAGCACTCGCCATGGACCACTCATACCACCACGCCCAGGTAATGGGCCAACAGTCACCCTTCTTCTACTACAACCCAGACCCAAAGCCCGACAACCGCCAGCATGGCCATTTCTCGCAGCAACCGAGCAACGTCCATGTGCCAGTGTAC
Organism: Acephala macrosclerotiorum; assembly: GCA_014904845.1. Classification (NCBI taxonomy): domain Eukaryota; kingdom Fungi; phylum Ascomycota; class Leotiomycetes; order Helotiales; family Mollisiaceae; genus Acephala; species Acephala macrosclerotiorum. The sequence goes on along the minus strand of MU119204.1, from coordinate 92,208 downwards.
CACCAACAGATGCAGGCAATGCCTTCGACTCCAATCTACTCTAGACCGAACTCAGCGTGCTCGCAACCACCGATGCCTGTGCAGATGTATAACAATGGATACCCAATGAACATGACCCCCATGGCCTCGCCACGCCCAATGTACCAAAAACCAACCATCTTGATCCAGGAGCACGCCCCAAGAATGGTGCTGGAATCAGATTCTCGTGAAGGCGAAATGTACTACTACCCATCAACACCACCTTTGTCCGCATCAGGCAGCAGCATCAGCAGCCCCTCCAATTGCGACGTTCTGCCAACCCCAATGAACACGATGTTCTTCGGATTCGAGGGATACGAAGGCGTGAAGGACGGATGCCAAGGAGAGGTTCAAACCGAGAACCTCGCCGGCGGCGAATGGGCCCGTTGCGGGTCGCCGCCCATGACACCAGGTAGGCGGTTCCCGGTCTCGAATCCAAGATTTCCAGAGTTGCGGTACCCTATAACATAGTTTTGGATTGATGGTTGCTGACTCGCTACGTAATTTGTAGTGTTCATCCAACCTACCTCGCTTATGAGCAACGGGAACGCTAGCGAGCTCCTCTCTGCGACATCTTGTCCCTCACTTTCTCCTTCCCCTTCTCCTTATCCACGATCTGTCATTTCAGAACAAGACTTCGACTTCTGCGACCCACGAAATCTGACTGTTGGAGCTGGTCAATCACCCAACCCTCCAGCTACCAAGACCTCAGCACCCACCGAATTTCCAACACTGCCCACACTGTGCGCGGGAGACGACGAGGCACACCAGTTCATGCTAGGGGGCGAGACCTTCAACAAGGTTGCCGAGACTCAGGCGAAATTCAATTTCTCCACACCTGCGCACAACCACGGTCTGCCAACATTCGATCAGTTTTCCGATCTTGACTCTGAAGAAGATTTCGTTAACGGGCTTGTCAACTTTCCTTCCGACAACGTCCAATTCTTCGGCAGCAAGAGGCAACGAACCAACTCCGGCTCCGAGCTCCTGTCATTGGACCACGAGCAATTCATCAGCGAAGACGACTTCGAAGACTTCGAGGAGTTCGACGATTCTGAGCAATTTGCAACCGCGTGCCTTCCCTCCCCACCACCATCGGGCTCCGAGACCGAAGTCGTCAAGAAGGAAAAGCGAACCAAGAAATCAAAGAAGGCTTCTTGTGACGAGGACAGCACCGAATTCGACAACCTCGTCAGGTCTCGCAAGTACACCGTCCCAATGAATGCCGCCAGTGGATCAACGCCCCAGCCAACTGGCGAGGGCCAATCTGCCGACACCGCACCCAGTCAATCTGGTTCCTCTGAGACGCCCTCAGCTAGCAACAATGTCGGTACCGGCTCTGATGCAGGCAACTCTCAACCAGCTGTCAACCGCCGGGGTCGCAAGCAATCTCTGACCGAGGATCCATCCAAGACCTTCGTCTGTGAGCTATGCAACCGCCGATTCAGGCGCCAAGAACATCTCAAGAGACATTACCGATCCCTCCACACCCAGGACAAGCCGTTCGAGTGCCATGAGTGCGGCAAAAAGTTCTCCCGAAGTGACAACCTCTCCCAACATGCTCGAACTCACGGAAGTGGTGCCATCATCATGGGTGTCTTGGAAGATGGCGAGCTACCCAGCGACCATCTGGAGTCAGCAAGCGACGGTGAACATATTCAACAATTGGGCAACGTGCTCTTCCGTGTTGCAGCTAGTGCATCTGGCAGCGACACTGAGGTCTCTTCAGAGGGCAATAGCGGAAATGACGGTCAATCGCGCAAGAAGCGCAAGCGTTCCTCTGAGTAAGGGACTGAAATGGGGTGGATGAACAATGCGCAAGATTACGAAGTCACACGAACATATGGATACACTCTTCATAATCGACCTTCCGCTATCTTTTACGCGGTGGTCTTTAGGGACACTCGGGTCTCGCGACCAAGAGAGACGTTGACATGATGGAGGGGGGGGGGTTTGCAACCAAAAAGTCCTGGTTTTCCTGCGATGATTTTCTTCTCTTCACTGTATCAAATTTTCCTTTTCACACTTTTCGTGCCGATTTAGCGTGATGACGGATTATGGGGGGAAAATGGATGGTGGCGCGTATATCTTGATGAGGTGGTGGGACTGGTTTACCTTTCTTTACCTTCGTTGTAATACTACTGCGACGGGGCTGGTCACCGTCTCGCAGCATAGCATCTTCCTCTTGCGCTTTCATCAGCGGCCTTCCACACAGTGCTGAGCACAGCTGTACAATAGAAGTCTGCCTTGTATAGAATCTTTCACATATACCTCTTCTGTGACTTGCTTCTCAAGGTGGCATGAATGTAGTACTGGCTCTGCTGAACCCCTTTTAGAATTGGACGCTGATAATCCCTGCGGAGACATCAAAGTTGAGGAACATCGGTTGGCAGAGTAGTTGTAAAGTATCAGGGATGTGCTCTCCACTGCGGCCCATTGTTGGCTTGTAAGAGGTGATTCACCGACTTGGTCCTACGAGGGGGCCCTTAAAATGAAAATCATTTTGCTGGCATGGCAAATTCAAGCGTGTAACTCTTAGGTAGGTGGCTACCTGAGCTCGTCAGTCATTGTTGTACTAGTATCATTTTTGGCTAATAGCAAGGCACAGGAAATCCTACGTGCAATCTCAGTAATGGGTAGAATTGTTGTGTAGATTGATGTTTTACCGTCAGGATGAACACCAGAAAAGTAGTTTGCAAAGACCAAGCACAGGTGGTATAACCATTTTCGTCATCACGTCCAGGTCTAGATGCTTAAAAGAGAAATTTGATGCTCCGTACCAACATTCAATCAATTTCAATGACAAACTTGCCCACACCTCCTTTCCCATCCAAGATCTGCTGGCATCCATTCCTCACCCCCTCAATATCACTCAACTTAGCCCTCTGCCCAACAACAGGCCTCACCTTCCCCTCATCAACCCAAACCCTCATCCTCTCCAAATCTCTCGAATTCCCCTCCATAACCAGATACTTATAATTAACCCCCCAAATCCTCGTCCACGTCCTCAAACACCAATCAAAAATATTCAATAAGACAACCAGCCACCCCGGCATCTGCTTATTCTTCTTCTTAAAGCTGCTCCCATTCGGCACTGTACTGATAGACACAATCAACCCCCCTTTCTTCATCACGCCTAGAGCAGAAACAGTTTGTCCCATGGTATCAAACATAAAATCCACATTCCCCTTCCCAATCGATTGCACAACCTTCTCTTTCGTATAATCGACAATGATATCCGGCCCTCTATCCCCCATGCTCGCCTTAATCATCGGTATCTTCCCCGTACTCAACGTAGTAATCGTCTTCGCCCCAAAAACCCCCTTCGCCAACTGCACCGCAAAACTTCCCGTCCCTCCAAGCCCTGCAGTGATAAACACAGTCTTCCCTGCAAGTCCGCCTTCTAAGGTATTTTGTCCAATGTCCAAAGCTTGTAATGCGGTGAGACCGGCCAAAGGAATGGAAGCGGCTTCGATGAAAGAGACGGTGGTGGGTTTAAGGGCTGTTTCGGAGGCGGAGGAGAGGGCATATTCGGCGATTGAGCCGCGGTATTGTTCGTCGATGCGAGAGTAGACTTCGTCGCCGGGTTTGAATTGGGAGACGGCGGAGCCGACGGCGGCGACGGTGCCGGATAGGTCGTAGCCCATTTTGTAGGGGAATCTGCCATGAGGATATGATGTTAGCTGGGAGCTCCGAGTGGTTTTGGGAGGAGGGGAACTGACTTGGCTCCTCCAAGGAGCTTGCCTAGACTGTGAGGTTGCTGTTAGATATGGTCCTAGAGAGGGACAACAGAGACGAACCCAGACGCAAGCTTGACATCAATTGGGTTGACAGCAGCAGCATGGACACGAATCAACAACTCATCGGGCTGTGTGATCTTTGGTACCTTGAGGGTAGCAACATTGTATTCAGAGGGGTTGCAGTGATGGCTCAAAGCCAATGCTCTCATCGTAGCCGGAATCTTGGTCGCCATCTTGTTCATAACGAATCTGCAAGATTTGAAGAAGTGAAGAGGTGTGTTGTGGTCCGTTATCTGGGGGCGACCATCTCTTTCTTCAAGAGCGGGAGCGGTGCAAGTCTGCCCGCTTCGGAGACTTCTCTCAAAATGTCTCGTAAATCGGGGATCAATCAGATGCTAAGAAGCTCAGCATATGATCGGATGTTAGGATGTTAATATGATCCGTAGCTGCCCTTTCCGATGTGCAAAAGGCTGAAAGTCTCCTTTCAGAGCAAACGCTGTCTTCGTGGAATTCTTGGAACTGGCCATGGTGGTATGACTTCAATGACGTATATGTTGGTATCGATATCTTATCACGCATACACTACATTTCTGTACTTTGGGAAGATGAGTCTGAACTGTGTGAAAATAGATGCCGTTACAGAATACATGTATATCAATAAAGATTATATTAAAGTCAAGAGAAGAAGCCTAGGCAGGTAAGCAACGAAATATTCCAAGCTTACTCCACTCGATAGATATCTCAGCATCTTCTTGGAAACTTTCGAGGGAGGAACTTTCTTGTTCTTATAAGGATCATTCCCAAACATTCCCAAACATTCCCAAACATTCCCAAATAAAAAAAAATAAAAATAAATTGGACTGGAAACACCATCTTTTGTAGTTGGGTTGAGCGGTGCAAGTCCGATACATTTCGATGTTCCTGCGCTAGTAGCATTTCACCTCGTCTCACGCTTCAACTTCTCTTCACTCTTCTCACTGTCATGATCAACCTTCTCAGTACCGAATGCCAACGCCCTATCATTGCCTCTCTGGCTGATTTCATCCAATATTCTAAAACGAGATAGACATCCTTCGGGTCAGAATGTCTCTTCAACTTCGGATGAATGAATTGATCTCTTCGCCGGATGTGAGTTTCTGAACGTCTTTCTCACTTGATGAGGATTTCAACTCGAAGTCAGATCTCGCTTGCTCTATTGTCTGATTAATTTTATTTTAACTAGATTTTTAAGGCGTCACTTGCTTGCGTCGTCTCATTTCCTGCTCACTGCGTTCAACATTCAAGTTCAGTCTACTCATTTTCCAACTCCCGATACACCGTTCATTTTTCATATATCTTAAAGATTACAATCTCCCATATCGCTCAAAGCACTGCCAGTATCACCCACTTGATTCTCATATCGGACACTATCAAAGTAGCCTTCAGTCTTTCTTCCTCTTTATTCTTTCCAAGTCTCGTGAAATTGCTGCCTGAGGCATGAAGCCGGCTTAAGCAAAATATCTTCAGAAAATGCTTTCCACTTTTCCTTGCGATCAGAATTGGTCACTCTATGAAATTTTCCGATATCTTAATGAAAGCTCAAATCTCAAGTCCCATTTCCCGTTGAAGTCGCGTGCAAGCCTGCAGTGTGGCACGACGCATTTTCTCGAGTAATATTCATCAAATTCGGCCCCAAGACTCGAACTTTGGAAGGTCACATTATCGTTTTCGATACGTTGAACAAAAGCTAACCGCTCGCGATAATCAGGTCTTCACTGAGACAGTTTAATATTGAGATTTTCAAGTATCTTCAATCTTGAGTCTCAAGCCAACGAGCAACGAGAGCCACAGCATGGCCGAATCACTCAATGTCATCGCGCTTATCTCTGGAGGCAAAGATAGCTTCTTCTCACTTCTCCATTGCATACAAAACGGGCACAAAGTGGTAGCTCTCGGAAATCTCTATCCACCACCAATTTCGTCGAAGACGGAGACTTCGGATCCGCCACACCGGGAATCAGAGGATGAACATGATCTTAACAGCTTCATGTACCAGACAGTTGGTCACACGGTGATTCCGTTATACGAGAAAGCTCTGGGTATCCCAATTTATCGTCAGCCAATTGTCGGAACAGCTGTACAGACTGGGACCAGCTACGGCCATGTTCCCACCGTTGCCCCTGATTCAAAAGGTTCTAGAGCAGAGATACCAGCACCTAGTGACATCGACGAGGATGAGACCGAATCTCTAGTCCCCCTTCTGAAAAGAATCATCGCAGCCCACCCAGAAGCCAACGCCCTCAGCACAGGCGCTATCCTCTCCACGTATCAACGAACACGTATCGAATCCATCGCCATCCGTTTAGATCTCATTCCCTTAGCCTATCTCTGGCAATACCCAATTCTCCCACCGGGTACACAAAGCTCTTTACTTCAAGATATGCAAGAAGCTGATCTTGACGCTAGAATCGTCAAAGTCGCAAGTGGCGGTCTAGACGAGAGCTTTTTGTGGCAGAATGTCGCGAGCGAGAAGGTCATTCGACGGGTCGAGAAGGTGATGAAGAGATTTGGCACTGATGGGGATGGGGCTGTGCTGGGGGAGGGCGGGGAGTTTGAGACGCTGGTAGTTGATGGTCCGGGGATTTTGTTTAAGGGAAGGATTAAGGTTAAAGAGGAGGATATGAAGATTGTAAGAGAGGGTGGTGGGTCGGCTTGGTTGAGAATACGAGAGGCATCCGTGATTATGAAGGATGAGAAGGAGGTTCAAATTCGAGAATGCAGAATTCCAAGTCTCTTCGAGCCAAGATTTCAGAATATTCTGGATGAGCTGTCCACGGGAGATGAAAGCAAACTCAGGTAAGTCATTTTCTCTGACAAGTATCTCCAAAGCCGTGAGAGGAGCTGTTGAGTGTTTGGCTATTTTGGGGCCACAATATTCGGCTCCTTAGAATACTAAGAGACCTCAAGCTGATTCAAGATTGACAGTCGACCTGAAAGAACGACCCAGGACCTGCTTGCAAACTACACTCGCGGTCACTGCGAACGACGCCATCAATCGGAACAACAAACAGACAACTCGATATTCACCATCCAACATGAAGAGCCAGATATCGAAGCAGCAACAAAGTCAGCAATAGACCGCATACGCCAATACCTCCATCAATCATCCCTCGAACCAACTTCCATCGTCTCAACATTCATCGTCCTCCGCTCAATGTCCGACTTCGCCATTTTCAACAAAGTAACACCTCCCTTTCCATCACTTACCCCCGATCCATCTCTAAGAATCGACCACTGATTCAAATAGATCTACAGCAACCTCTTCACCTCACCAAACCCTCCCTCTCGCGTAACAATAGCCAGCGGCGATATAACACTCAGCATCCACCTCCTTGCCCAAAATTCCTCGCCCCAAAAACCTCCATCGAGAGAAGCACTACACGTACAATCACGCTCCTACTGGGCACCTGCAAATATCGGACCTTACTCACAGGCAATCTCTATCCCCTCTTCCTCCTCCTCGCACCAAACAAGGGAAGTCTACATAGCAGGCCAAATTCCTTTGATACCTGATACGATGGTGCTTCCCTCCCCTTCGCCAAACCCTCTCTCTGGGTTTGAAATGCAGGCAGTACTAGCGCTGCAGCATCTTTGGAGGATTGGGGTCGAGATGAAGGTGAGGTGGTTTGGTAGCGTGGTTGCTTACCTCCCTCGTAGCTCTAGTGCAGAAGCTGTCCGAGAGCAAGCATCTATTGCCGCGAAAGCGTGGATTTCACTACACAACAGGGAGGAAGGAAATAGCGAGGAAGATGAGGGTGATGGGGAGAGAGATCTATGGGAAGAGAAGTTCTTTGCTGGCAAGGAGGCGAGGGGTGGGTTTGAATATCACTACTCTGTTCTACTCGTTTAATCGTGTGAAGAAGGTATGCTGACTCTGAACCCTAGGTGCTGCGGCATCTGAAAGGAAGCTGCCTGATTTCAAGATAATTGTCGGTGGCGAGGCGCAAGATTTGAGAAAGCAATATGTGCCGCCTTTCTTCGCAGTGGAAGTAGAGGAATTGCCGAGAGGAGCTGGGATCGAGTGGCACTCGCACGTTGGTATTACCAATGGTCTCGTACGGGTAAGTTGTCCCACGTCCTCCAAGCAAGTAGAAACTGACAAGATATAGCTTTATTTCCAAAGCTCGGAATCAACTACAACTTCAGAGGATGGCCAAAATGTAAGACAGGATGAAAGATGGACTCTCTATCAAACTGTCTACGTTAACAAAGTTCACTCTATTCTGATGCTTGGGTGGAAGGAGGAAGGTGCAACTCACTTGGGTGATCTAGAAGAGGCAATGAAGGCTCTGGGTGTTGAGGTCAGAAGTCATACTTCATATGTTGACGTTGGGGCTCTTGAGATTGGTGAGTCGAGATACTGTGGTGAGATGATCGTACCGTGTCGAAGTATTTGGGGTATAGATGGAAAGAGGAAGACTGCTGTGTTGTTGCTTGAGCATTTGGTTGGCGAGTAGAAGCCTACAATGTATGTCCAAAGTTCATTACTGGCAGCGATCGCATTACTCAGCGCGCATTTCATCATCGCTTACCCCGCGAATAACTCCATTCTTTCCAGACCTCGAAGCCTGCGTCCGAAAGACTCACGTGGTGGCTTATGCAGCTCAATCTCAGCCCTAGAAAAGCTGACGTCGCCCTGCGACAACCCGCAATCTCCGTGTCCCCGATCCTTCTACCTGCCTTCTCCCGCCATCTTTCCATTCCTCTAGCATCCCTACCCAACCAATCACATTTCACTTCCCGACCACTCATCCACGTGTCCCCTGCCTTTCTCGTGCCAATGCTTGGAATGCAGGTTGTATCGATTGACAAAAGAATCATTATGCTGGTTCAGGACCCTGAGATGCAAGGACCCGATTTGATATTGAATTGGCGTTTTCAATTTAGAGTTTTGTTATCGTTCTGAGGGGTTGGAGAGGGGTTAGGTGCACATTCTCACCGACTTTTTGGGAACATGAATAGGGCTGTGTGTGGGTTGAGAAATATCAGACGAATAGTACAGTACTGTAGGACACCGACTTCGTGGTACCAAACGACTGGACGGGTAGAAAATCCGAGCATTTGATACTCGGGATTTTGAAGGGTCCGTTATGGCCATATGCGTTCCTCCCAATACACGGCTTAGCAGAAGGATTTTTAGGGAGAGTGTTGAGAGCTGGAGCGTCTGGAGAAAGTTTGAGATACGATGGTGGTTACTATGTTGAGGTTGGAGGTGAGATACGAGCCACGTGCTTTTGGCTGGATCGGTCTGGAAGGAATGGAATTTTCATTCTTGGTTATGGTTGCATTGGTTACCGCTCAGGAATTCAGCCAGAACCTCGCAACAGGTTTCTGAAAAGTTGTTTGGTGGTACCGATGCAACAACAAGCGATGAAATCATTGTGCCTGATGAAGTTTTGCATAATTTTCGGATGCATCGTAGTAGTGCATGTGCATTAATTTAAGCCCGACGAATGGGAGACCTGTGCCTGGATTTTAGTCAGGGGCAAGATGCTTGGTGGGAGGCGGATGAGCCCGTGAGTGGGTCAGAGCAAGATTTGAAGATGTGGATGTTGGTTGTAATCTTGTGTGTTGTTGGAAGCTGGAACGGTGAGGATACGGAATGAGGATATTTACCAATCGTTGTATGATACAGGTTTATCCTCTGAGCTCTTGGAGGGGGGCGAATTTTGATGTTTGTAGAGCAAGTGAGCCTTGGAAGACCTCAAAATTCAATACTGCTTTGATGAGAGTTCATGGCATCAGGCCCGACTTCTGGAGACCTCGACGACGACCAGCAGAAGAAGCGCCTTCAAATTTCCCCGCGGCGTCAACTATCCACCCCTCCAGGGTCTGGCAGGCCATAAAGAGGATATACTAGACCAGAAAGACGACGACCACAGATTGCTGACGACGTCAACTCTCCACAGGCCACGATAGCTTCATCAGCGAGAGCTGCAAGGTCTCCGTGGTCGCATGCTCCTGCTCGATTCTGCTCGATTCATCACCGTTCGTGCGCACCCCATCATTTTAATCACCATCTGATCTCCGGGACGGCCTGGACTCAGGATTTCTCTCGTCGCAGACGGACGGCAGCCAGTCACATCGGTCGGCATTGAGTGGAGTGAGTGGTTACGTGCTTGCAATTTCTGAGAGATTGGCCTTGAAGCGAAATGAGTTCTAACCAGGTGTTTCCAGTTGGCGGTAAGGACGCCATTTGCAGCAGAGCTCACCAACTGTGGCGGTGTAGCAGTGTAGCAGTGTAGCAGTGTAGCGTGCATTTCTCCAGACTTTGTTCAGGAAAAGAAAAGTCAAGCTCAACTGGCAGGCTCAAAGGCTGGAGGATTCATTGCTCAGTCTGAGTCGACAGTCAGTGTCTATTCATCAGACATCTAATTCTGCGAGTAAACAGAAGCACACCGGTCACTGACCACGGTTCGTCTGATCATCGCCTCGTTCATCTCATCTCATTCACAGTCGAGAGCCCCTTTTACCCCAAGGTATTTTTAACAGGCTTGGTGTTGCCCCTCCGACAGATGCCAGGCGAGGAGACGGACAACCAAGAAACACTCACCCAGGCTGTGGGCGCCGCGGTCCATGCCGTAGGAGCATTAACATTAGCATTAACGTTATCATTATCATCACAACCAAAATAGCTTGAAAAGAGGACGTAGAGACAGAAGCACAAGACACAAGACACGCACTCGCATTCTGGTCTGGTCGCGCACGTCCGCTGCCATCTGCATCCATTTCTATCGTGGTGAGGTTCGAGTGGCTTTCCCTTGGTCTTGTTCCCTGGGTGCTCGACAGGGATTTAACAAGTGTCGTTGAATCAGGACCCATCGTATTTCCTGACCCTGGCCCAAACCCAACCAAGGCCTAGCCCCGCGACGAATCAAGAGGCGCCATCCCCCATTCAGCCCAGAACCGAGAGCTCCAATCTCTCTCACCCTTTCTTTCCTCCACCCGACCCAGACGCTGTTTCCACCTCCGCTCGTTTGTTCTATCCACCGTGGACCATTTCATCAAGATCTGAACCCCATCTCTTGAACCCTTTTCTTCTTTCCTACCAGCATTCCCTCCAACTCTGAGAGTTCGTCTCTCTACCACATTCCTTTGGAACAGCGCCATCAACGACGTCAAAGCAGCAGATCCACACGAATTCCCACTCCCACCCCTCAATTACCTACAAAATCTCTGTCAAGCCATCGTCGAGCAGCCCTGATCCTTTCGAAAGGTGTCCGGTCGCAAGTCAATGTACGTTTGCTCCCTCTCTATCACAACATGCTCAGTCGCGTTCACATGGCTTCACTTCGCTCGCCGCGGGTCGGATATCAATTGAAGCGAATTGCGCGGATTGAGAGTCGACAAAGTCGCGATAATTCAGACTGGCTTGCTAACTCTCTTCGTCTACAGATCCTCGACCGCGACGAACAACTTTCACGGCCTGCGAATACAGAATACATTCGTTTACCAATACAGGCGAGATTAATCGTCTGAGAGTCTCCGAGAGGCAATATTAGTCTTGAAGTACATACATCACGAATTCGCTTCTTCACAATGAAGCTCTCCCAAGTTGTGCTCCTCGGCGGCGCTGTTCTCGCAGTTGCGCAGCCGCACAACCATATCCATCGTCACCCTGCTAGACACGGATCTCCAATTGATCGTCGTGACGCGGTTACTACTACCACTGTCCCAGGTCCTGTCGTAACGGTGTTCGAGCTTGGTGGTAAACTTATCCCGTGGGATGAGGTCGAGGCGGGTCTTGCGGAGGGCATATACGTCTTGGTTGGCGATACGATCTCTACTGTCCAGTCTTCGTCTACCTCCACCTCGTCGACTTCGGCAAGCAGCATCACCAGCTCCTCATCCAAAGCCGCTGAATTCCTGGAGTCGAAGGTCAGCACCAGCACCACTCCTACCTCAACCTACGTCGCACCAACAACATCTACCACCTCGACTCCTACACCCACCCCAACTACGAGCACAACCGCCGCAGCCGAGACAGAAACTACCTCTACCACCAGCTCTAGCTCCTCATCAAGCTCTAGCTCTTTAAGTGGTACCGGTGTCACGGCTGAATTCCCAAGCGGCGAGCTTGACTGCTCTACCTTCCCATCCGCATATGGTGCCGTCGCTGCAGATTGGCTTGGACTTGGAGGATGGACTGGTGTTCAATTGGTGTCAGATTTCTCTGGTCTCGCCGCCACTGTTATCAGTACCATCGAGACTGCCACTTCAGGCACTGACAATGCATGTGCTGCCAACTCCTTCTGCTCGTATGCCTGCCCCGCTGGTTACCAGAAATCCCAATGGCCTACTGCGCAAGGAAGCGCTGGTCAATCCGTTGGAGGTCTCTACTGCAACAGCGACGGAAAGTTGGAGCTCTCTCGCACTTCTTACACGACTCTTTGCCAGGAGGGAGCCGGAGGCGTCGATGTTGAGAACACACTCTCGTCCAATGTCGCTATCTGCCGTACTGATTACCCTGGTACTGAGTCAGAGACTGTTCCTTTGAACGTTCCCGCTGGAGCTACCGAGCCCCTTTGCAACCCAGATGCCAGCACCTACTACATGTGGGAGGGTTCTTATACCTCCGCCCAATACTACATCAATCCTTTAGGCACCGCTGTTTCGGACGCCTGCCAATGGGGAAGCGCCGGATCAAACATGGGCAACTGGGCTCCTGTCAACATGGGACTTGGAAAGAGCATTGCAGGTGAAACCTTCATCTCGCTCTTCCAAAACTCTCCAACAAACCCCGATGGCGTCCTCGACTTCAACATCAAGATTACTGGTGGTGTTAGCGGCGACTGTGAATACACGAACGGGAAGTACTATAATAATGGCGTTGAGTCATCAACAGGATGCACTGTAAGTCTGATATCCACCACCTTCATAAATGATACTAATCCAAGAAAGGTCTCGGTTACCGGTACAGCGCTTGTCGTCTTCTCATAGAAGTTCGATGCTTGTACTTTCCTTGACGTCTTCTTTTAGTGCATACATTTACCGCTCGCGCGTCGAAATGAATGCGAGTCATGATCGGTACTTTCCTCTTACCTTCGAAGCTCTCATCCGACATCTGTCCCTCGTCTTCTCGCAATGTCGGAACGATTGTCGATATTAATTACCCCGAAATGGACACCCTCTCTCGCCTTCTGGTTCCTCGACGTCTTCGAACCTCTTCTCTCCTTTTGTCTTCCATGTCGTTAATGTTTGTTGAATCAATTGTATGCTGGATGGGTGGGCGCGTGCCGCACAAGATGGTGCCTCTGGTTGTGGATAGTTGGGGTCAATTCATGATGCTTTTAAGAAGGCATGGGGTGTTCTGCAGCAGATGAATCGTTCTTTCGGCGGAGGGCCGGATTCCTTCGATCGAATACAGTACCGTTGGTTAGCTTTGCTTTGCTATTCCAAACATATCCTATGTTATCGGAGGATGTCCCGGCGGTAAAAATCCTTGGTGGTGTCTCTCATTCCTACGGCCTTTCAAAAGCCGCTGGCAGAACTTGCATACGTATTTGGCGTTTTGCTTTCGGATCTCTGGATGCAAACCAAGCATGGAAAATACGGATTGCCTGCAGCTGGGCTACAGGATGTGGATCCTTATAGTCTGTATCGATTCAGTAGTTGTAGTGGAAAGGAAAGGAAAAAGACGTTCGATCTGTTGCACCCAAGAAACCTTCTGCTTTTTCTCCCGACTTCTGTAGTACCAAATACCTTTTCTCTTCCCCTTGTGATATTTGCGACGCGAGCATAGCGATTTGAATTTACTTTAATTCAATTCGACTCCTGTACATAATACTTTGAAATGATGAGGGAACGTGCAAAAGAACACCTGTTGATTTGTGACAATGATGACATACCTTCAGGCGAGTCTGGTGAACTCCATTCTGATGATTTTGAGACCATGGATAGAATGAGCCAATGTACGACAATTTGAGGGACATTGATAATGAATCCTTCTATTCTCAACATAAGATGATGTAGCACAAGAGGTCCTTTCATCTGATTCCACGAGGCAAAAGCCTGGAAAAAGCTACCTACCCCACCATGTTCGTTCCCGTCCGCCGTCCCGCATTTTTCTGACGCCTGCCCTCGGCAACTCATGCACTATTATCGCCCGCAAGCTTCCTGCTTGCATCAATCACATCTTGTGATCTTCAAATTACTCAATCTTCTTCCGATTACCAGCTCTTTTTTGGGGGGCTGTTAACAGCTCACTTTCATCTGCCTGCTTTTGTTTTAGGCATTGGAGGCTTGGCGAATCATCCTTGTTGGCTGGGAGATTTGTGAGAGAGACAGGTATTTGAAGATGGCGACTTCTCCCAAGCCACAAAAGAGTACGATCCCGAGTCAGGACCTGATTGCTACGCCTGCGAATTCCGCCAGGGTGAGGGATACTAGTGGTACCACATCTCCAGGCTCAGGATCGGAGAGACAGAGGAAATTTAGTAGACAGGAGCGATTAGATGAGATCTTCGAGACGGCGAGGAAGAGGAAGCTTGAACAGGATCGAGAACAGGGTGCACAACATTCTGACAATCCGCTATCTGGACCCGATAATTCGAATTTGAGGCCGAAGATGGATTCGAGAACGGATGCACTGAGGAAGGATAGGAACGAGAGTGATACGGCAGAGAGTAGTGCGGATGAGGAGACGCATGTTCTTTCGAGGCGGCAGGGAGATCACAATGGGAATACGATGAATTATCAGAGTACAGTGCAGGCTCCGAGCCAGAATAATGGGAGGAAACCAAATTTGAGAAATAACCCGAGTACGACTTCGATTCGAAGGAGAGGAAAGACACATGATTCGAGTCAGCAGGCTGGAGAGGGAGAGCATGATGAGCATGAGAGTTGGTGGGCGAGGTTATTGAGTGATTATGGGAGTTTAGAGTTGGAGAATAAGGGGAGTGTTGCTAGGGATCATTTAGCTTTGGGTTCGTCCTCTCTTCCCTTCTGTCTTGCTCATGCTTGTCTCAATGTCCTGTTTGGATTTAGGAGGTATAAATGCTGATAAGAGATACAAACAGAACGTACATTCCTAGCCTGGCTCCGCACCTCCCTAGCCTTCGCCTCTATCGGCATAGCAATCACCCAACTCTTCCGCCTCAATACCGCCGCCTCTGCTGGCGAGACCGGAGACCCATACAAACACCTCCGTCAAATGGGCAAACCCCTCGGAGCAACATTCTTGGGTATATCTATTGTCATGTTGGGAGTGGGCTTTCATCGGTACTTTGAGAGTCAGCATTGGATTATTAGGGGGAAGTTTCCAGCGTCTCGGGGGAGTATTGCGCTTGTGGCGGCGATTACGTTTGCGTTGAGTATTACAAGTTTGGTGATTGTTATTGTGGTTGAACCAGGACAATTTGAGAAGAGGTGATAGCAGAGGGGATGGATGGAGGTGGAGGGAATTGTGGAATGGATGGAGAGGATTTGATATAATGGTTGCAAGGAGTTGGGAGGAGTTGGTGGGGTTGTATAATGCTGCATAGGATGGTTTATAGGCTTAAGCATATAGCGGGCGTTATATTGCTGATGGATTGGGAGCGGAGCATATGATCAGCTTGAACGCACATATGTTTTCCCTAGGGAAACGAGAATGAATACATAAAAGTTGAAAATCTGGACATGGGCAAAATTGGCCTAGGAATTTCAACAACAGGCTTGAAGCTCAAATTTTTGACAATTGATAATTGTCGAACTACTCACCCCACAATCGATAAACCAAAACACAATTTCGGATGTCCCTGAACATTTGGCACATTGTGAGATATCGCCAACCTCATCACCTCGTCTCGTCTCGTCACATCAACCTCCCCACCAAACAACATCACCATCCACAACAGCCTTTTTCACAACCACCACACCCTTCAAAATGCCGCCCAAAACCACCCCAGTAGACATACCCTCCTTCGCAACAACCCAACTCGCCCTCCTGGACTCAGAACTCCAATCCGAACTGGAAGAAACGCACCTACTTCTCTCGAACAGCACACCAACAGCGCTAGCGCGCGCAGGTCTCGCGATCACGAATCTTACGCTGACGAGTTTAAGGACGGGGCTAGGTGGGAAGACGGTGGTGGAGTTGGGGTTGGATAGTGCTGTTAGTAAGGGTGGAAAAGGAAAGGATGGAGAAGGGGAGGGTGAGTTGGGGGAGCATGGTGAGTTTTCTTGCGCGTTTGTCAGATTGGAGTTTCGACATTTAGATCGTGGGGCCTTATTGTTGCTTTACGTCAAATTCTGTTCTATCAGGCTTTGGAAAGAAGTATTCCCTCCTGCCTTGCACTCTTTTTGTTGATTCTGCATAGTGGATTCAGAGCTAATGACTTGAGTCATAGGTATCAGAACTGGCGACATCGTTCTTGTCAGTGAGCAACCAGCTGGCAGCGCAAAGAAAAGAGAGGTCAAGGATCTCGAAGCAAAAGGCAGCAGAGGTGTCGTCACCCGAGTCCAGAAGACTGGTATGTGGGTTGCGCTCGACAATGAGGAAGATGATGGCGTCACGGGGTCAAAGAGGTTATGGGTTTGCAAGTTGGCTAATGATGTTACTTATAAGAGGTGGGTTTTATGGTCTTTCGAAGCACTAAAACTGTGAGCTAATTAGGAGTAGGATGAATCAGACAATGACGAAGATGCAAAAGATGAAGGAGGATGAGTATTCGAGTTTCCTGAGGACACTATTCGGTCTTTCCAGTCCGTCACCGGTTGGTGACTTGGATGAGAAGATTGAATGGATTGATCCAAGTCTGAACGATAGTCAGAAGGATTCTATCAAGTTCGCTTTGGCGTCGAGAGAGGTAGCCCTCATCCATGGACCACCTGGGGTAAGTATTCATGTCGTATTGATCAACCTATGAAGGCTTTCTATTGTCGTTCAGATTATACTAACTCGACTTACAGACTGGCAAGACCCATACACTCATTGAGTTGATCCTCCAGATGCTCAAGCAGAACCTGAGAGTCCTAGTATGCGGCCCATCAAATATCTCAGTAGACAATATAGTCGAACGTCTTGCGCCCCACAAGATCCCTATTGTCCGACTTGGTCATCCAGCCCGGCTCCTTCCTTCAGTCGTCAATCACTCCCTAGACGTCCTTACTCAGACCTCAGATGCCGCTGCTATTGTCAAAGATGTCAGGAAAGAAATGGACATGAAGCAAGCCTCCATCCGCAAGACGAAGAGCGGTCGAGAACGAAAAGCAATCTACGGCGACCTCAAGGAACTGCGAAAAGAATTCAGAGAACGGGAAAAGAAATGCATTGGCACGCTGATCCGAGGAAGCAAAGTCGTCTTAGCCACACTGCACGGCGCAGGCGGTTTTCAGCTCAAAGATTCAGCGTTCGACGTTGTCATTATTGATGAAGCTTCGCAAGCTCTAGAAGCACAATGCTGGGTTCCCTTGCTGAGAGCAAGCAAGGTTGTTCTTGCTGGTGATCATCTTCAGTTGCCACCGACGATCAAGTCGCTAAATTCAAAGACGACCAAGGCCAAGATCAAGGGTGCGGAGAGTGTGATCAAGGGGATAACGCTCGAGACGACGCTGTTCGACAGACTACTCAAGCTTCATGGACCTGACATCAAGAGAATGCTGACGACGCAGTACCGAATGCATGAGAAGATCATGAGATTTCCTTCCGACCAGCTGTACGAATCGAAACTAGTTGCAGCCGAAGCTGTCAAAGCAAGACTATTGAAGGACCTGCCATACGAAGTCGAAGAGACCGAGGATACCATCGAGCCATTAATCTTCTTCGATACCCAAGGCGGAGACTTTCCTGAAAAGAGCGAAGACGAAGAGGTTAAGGCTGGAAAAGGTATGATGAGTGAGAGCAAGAGCAATGAAATGGAGGCTGCTCTGGTGAAACAGCATGTCCAAAATTTGGTAAACGCTGGTGTCAAGCCAGAGGATATTGCTGTTATTACACCTTATAACGCGCAGGTAAGATCCAACTTTCCTATAATGCCTTACAGGCTGCAATATTGGTCATGAGCATATTCGAGTCGATTAAAGGGTTTGGCTGGTGTCCTAAGAAGACCAGGACATTCAAATAGGTTGCCCCTTGAGTGTTGGGTATAGACTCGTGTTCCCAAAAGTGGAGGACACTCGCAGCTCTTGTTGTGAACCGGGGGTGCAACACTGCCACTGGACTCGACATGGAACCAATCTGATGATGGTCCTTCAATACGGCATTGACGAGACCTGGAACACCGGCTCCGATTCATTTAGACGGTGCAGCCCAACTGCTTGGAGACGACTCCGCCTCTTCAGCTGATCAACCACACCAGCCCATCCATGAAGTTGATCAACCGAAGAGCATAAATTTCCGTTCCTTTCTGGAAGGTCGTCACGATGCGCGGTCCCAAAACAACCTCTTAACCCAAAACTCAAGGCGGGAAGTCAATATCCGAAGCCTGATTGAGTCTTGGGACGAACGATCTCGGAAATTTCTTGAATTTCTCAGTTCTGCAGCTCTCAAAGTTTTTTTTTCAAGGCGGCTCATTCGAAGCATCGTCTTCACTACGACACGGCATTGGTGGTTCGCAAAGGCACCTAGAAGAGACTCCGGATGAGAGGTCGCTCCAATGATAGCATACCTAGGTCCCTCTCAACAAGCGGTCCAAGCCATGCGAAAACTGTATAATGCCAATGCTTGCAGAACAATATATCTGGATAGCCACCATCGCTTCAGCTTGAAGACGAAAGGCACAGCTCGTGAAAGCTTTCCGGATTCCTCTGGAATTGTTCAAGAAACGCATATCTGCACCTCCTCTCAATGTCTCTAGGCGCCGAGGACATTTGGAAGTCCATTCGTCCTCATCAATTAGACGCTTAAATGTATTTGGGGATTAACATAGTACTTTATGTTGCATTTATGCACTGTCTAAAAGTGGCACGACTCTATGCTAACATATATGCAGCTTGCACTTATGTCACGTTCAATGAAGGAGGCTTTTCCCGGCATCGAATTAGGGTCTGTAGATGGCTTCCAAGGACGCGAAAAGGAAGCTGTCATCGTGAGTCTCGTGAGGAGCAACTCGGAGAAGGAAGTCGGATTTTTGGGCGAGAAACGCAGACTAAACGTAGGTTTTCCTCTTCAAACACAACGCTGAGCTAAGAATAGAGCTGAATCTACAAAACAGGTCGCTATGACTCGGCCTAAACGTTCACTGACCGTGATTGGTGATTCTGAGACGCTACAGTGAGTTTAGACCATTTTTTTGGGGCATCTCTTGCACTGATGAACGACTGAGACGGTACGCTGACAAGAAATGTGTGATCAGAGGCTCGAAGTTTCTGAAATCGTGGATGGAGTTTCTCGAGGAGAATAGCGATCTGAGATATCCGTCAGTGGCATCATTAAATGCGCGATGATAGCCGCGCCGCGAACCGTCGATGGATCTCTCCTGGTAAGGGCATTATTCGGAGACCAGATCCGTACATAATAGCAGATTATGCCTGCTGTTATTGCATGGCTTGCGCCATCTCGAAAATTCGAAGGCCCGCGGTGCAAAAAAGATAATTGTTGCCACGTGAGAGCCAGGGTTGATGGGTCTCCCGCTTGCTTCATCAGACGAATGACTACGCGGGCCCCATTCCGGCCGTTTCACTTTACAAGCGTGCGGACGTGTATCGATATCGAGATTAAGTTTGTCAAGTCTCTTGACCTCATGCAAGTGGTCTCGAACCCCTCTGAAAAGCTGTGCAACTGTGGATGCTATGGCAAGGGGATGCTGGGTTGAATAAAGGATGCATAAAAAAGACCTATCGCGTCATTGAATTTCATGCATAAATCTTTGTCTCCTCCAAAAGAAATGAATGTATGTGCGAATGGGACGTTGTCCTTGTGCACTTCCCCCTCCTTCGACCCAAGCCCTGGTCGGTTGGAAGCTCCGAGCAAATCCAGCGAACACCTGGTGCTTTGACTGCACAAGCCCGCCCCCTCTGGAGCTTTTGTTTCATGCCGCTGACAATTTGCATTGAGGTGATCCATGATTAGGCCTATCCATGATGTCCCTTCCACCCTCGGACAATCTGCATATGCACATCAAAGAGACTAGGAGAAAAACACCCGACTTCTATGTCCAAGTCGACACGTTGTAACGACTCTGCAGGGGAGCTAGCTCGTCTTCGTGGTCTCGTATCCTCTCATGCAACTGCAACCCCATCTCCACCCCTAGCGCCAGCAGTTGCATCTGCAGCAAGCATTTCACGCGCGCACGTTGCTGCGAGCAAATAACGCGCTGCGGTTGGAAAACACTATCTATAACCAAAAAAGCCCGAATCATAACAGCGTGATTGGAAAGTTATGGCTGTCGTCGCGCATGATCCCCAACATCTCATTTGCAAGAAGCTGTGCCGGCGCAGTTCGAGATGTTCTGCTGATGTGTTGCTTCCTTGGTGCTGCGTGCCCTGAGGAACGAAGATCTCCTGCCGGGCCTCCCAGCACGCAGGCCTCCCTGTCGCCAGATCGAGACCTCGCTCGCTACTACTCATGGCGGTCAATCATTTCGGAAAGGCGTGGAGGGTCCAAGATTCCGAAATCGTCGTGTTGTCCCGGTGCGGGCGCACGCCGCGATTCAAATAGACAACTGCGCTGCTCGTTTCGGATGGAAGGCGCAAGACAAGACCTTTTTGGCTGAAGGGTTGAGGACCTGAGATCGTCGTGATGGCGCGGGAGCTGTGAGGCGCGGCAGCCGACCGTCCACTGCTTGTCATGAACATTTCGGGCCTCTTCAGGCTGTTGAGGCGTTGTCTCATTTGCGGAAAATCCAGTTACAGCCAGCGTAGCCAGCGCCAGCGCCTTCGTGGGGTAGGGAGGGTAGGGTAGGGTAATGCGGCTCATCAGGGATGCTGCGTAGGAGTTGCTGGCTCACTAGTGCTGCCCAGGGCAACCCCGGTCAGCCCACGACCCTCTCGCCTTTGATTGATCTCCCGTCCTTCCAATCTTCTATTTTAACCCATCGTTACCCATGCTTGTCCTCGGCTATCACTCCTCGTTTCATGGGTTCTTCCTTGTCTATCGCTGACAGGCGTCGCAGAATATATGATACGTGATGCGGCCACCACGCATGGGCGAAGACTTCCGCTGGCTCTCTTCATGGAACAGGGACAAACCAACGCTTCCACCTATGATTTCTATATTATGTGCGATAAAATGACGTGCCAACCAAGCAGCTGGCGATGATTCTCCCTTACTTGCCGCCACGCTCAAGCATCGACCCCACCACGTACCTACCTAATGTGTATAACTCCAAGGGATACTTCTGGCCATGATCTGTCGACTGTGAATCTCCCCAGGCAGATTGGACACGGTTGACAACCTCCTCCACCATGAGTAAATTCCGCAGACAAGGCACCGGGCAATCCGTCCGAGGAAAAACAATATCCCATCCCATCCCGTTCCCGGACGACGATGAATTCCCAATCAGGACACCAGGCGCGGGGATAGCATTGCCCCTAGGATCAGATGCTGAGAACCAGATCCGTATAAGAGAGTCTGTTGCGGCGCAACTCGAGAATACATCTCACCAGACGGGCATTGCAGTGAGCGACTTCATAGATCCAACTGTGGCAGCTCAGTCAGAACCAATGCCCATACAGCCTTCACCTGAAGCCCCGATGAGACGGACAAACCAACCCAGTCACTTAAGGAATTCCACTGTAAGCAAAACCACTGGATCAAGTGTAGGGAGACCACAGAGAAAGAAGTCGACTATAAGAGCAGTTTTCGGACGGCTGTTTGGGAAACGACGGAAAGGAAGCGGGTCTTCAAGTTCTAAAGAGCAAGGACCGAGTGAGATACGTGCTGGCCAACATCGAAGTGTGAGTTACGTCTGGTTCCAGAATGTGTACATTTGGCTGATTTGAGAAGGATCCAACTGCCTTGAACAGGAGTCCGCCTGCGAGTTCTCAGAAACGTTCGGCTTCGCTCCCTATCAACGAATTCAACCGCGCACTACGCTCCCACTCGATCGTCGCCGATGATTTTCCGCTTGGAAGTACCGAAAACGAGGGCAATCGCGGATCTGTACAAGCAGACGGGCAAAGGAGACCTCGCAGAGCCACTACACCGAGCAGACTATGGACGCCTACAAAGACACCTGGATATGTGGACTGGACGGGACTCTCTCCGCGACCAGCAAGCACACACGGACGGGGCAGCAAAGCAATCTCTGACGCCGTGGCTGATGCAAATATTGGAACGGCTGTCACCAGCGGCAGCCACCCGAACAGAAGGAGTCGAAGTCTTGGCGAACTGCGGGATGTTGCGGGGACACAAACACCTAGACGGCGCCGTTCTGATGAAATTCGATATTGGAGAGAAAGTTATGATCCAGGGGTGTTGTCGCCGATGTCTTCGAACAAAGCCGAAACCGAAGAGCCCATCCTGGTAGAAGAGGGAGATGATGCACGTGATGCGCCTCCACAAGAACCGCCACAACCCTTTATATTCGAGATGGCTGGTATGAAGATTACACAAGCAGCTAGTCTTGAGACCCGAGTACAGAGACTAGAAGAGCGCATGATGCAGATGGAGAGAATGGTCAGCTCTCGGAACTACCAGCGCCCTGAAGAAACCATACAATTTCAAGATTCTCCCAGACGAGGATCAGCAAGCAAACGCAGCACCTCAATAACAAGACCACAAACCGACAACTCGGACATTTCCTTACCCCGCCAGTACAGATACCGGGACGCGCCTCCGCGACCCCAAGCACGAGAATCCCGCCCACCAGGAGCAAGAGGCGACTTAGGCGGGAGTCAAATCCGCTCCTCCTCCTACGGAAGTAGTCGCCCCTCCACAATATCAACACATAATTCCTACCACCCTTCGTTTGAAAACTTTCCCTTATCCACCGCCCCAACTTCCGAGATGCCGGCTCCACCAACCAACACGACGAATTTCGCACGCCCGCTCTCGACTTCTACCACTATCCGTGGAATTCCTTCCAGTTCACCGACATTCACTAATGACAGTCCACTTACTGGGGAGCACTACACCGCTCTCACTAACATGATTCTCGCCGAGCAAGCAGCACGACATGATCTTGAAAACGTAGTTCATTCTCTTCAACGTCAACTTCAGGCTTATCTATCTTCTCATTCTGGAACAACTTCGTATCCAACTCCAGGCTCAGATGCGGCGGGTGATCCGATCAGTGTCACAGCGGGCGAGTTTTCGGCATTTGAACAGGATGATAGTAGTGAGGATGAAGGACGCTTTAGAGATGAGCATGGAGAAGTGTTTCAGACACCCAGTGAGGAGAGGCAACAGTTTGGAGATGAGATTTTCGGGGAGGTGGGGAGGGATGAGGGGAAAGGGGAGGGGAGGAAAAGTGCGCCGAGGACGTTGAGCTTGAGTCAGATTACGATGCAGCATAGTGTGAATTTTTGACATTAGGGGATGAGGGAGAGGAGATGTTGATGGAGATATGATACCACGGATACGTCTATGCTTACGATGTGTATTCGTTTTGTATGATAGCGAGCGAGCGAGCGTTTGTGTATGTATGCATTTTGCATAGATGTATGATAGATAGCGGGTCTGCATTGCATAGCGACTGGGTTTGGGATGGACATTTGGGATTCTTTGAGAGTAATCGTAAAGTTGAATGTTCAATCTCTGATCATTGCGTGCATTCATTGATGAGGAGAGTGGGCAAGCAAGCACATTTGCACGCGAGTGCGTACTCGCCATGTTCAAAGGCCTGTCCAGGTGCATGACCAATTGTTGGACCATAATCATAACTTTTGGCCACGAAAAAGTCCCAGATTCTCTAGTACTTTCAGCAAATCAGATTATCGGGTATCTTTTATGCGAAAATTTCTCCAAGGCAAGTCCTTGCTCTGCTCCTTTCAATGTCCTAGGATTCCCAGGACATTCGTACGTGATTATTTGATTAACTAATCAAGGTGAGAGCTTCCGAATATCAAGTCGAGGCTCATGACATTAGACTTCGAGGAAGTGAGGGGGTTTTTTTTTTAGGGAGGGGATGCATCGAGAGGATGAAGGTGAGAGGACGAAGGCAAGACCGAGAGATACCTAGACCGTGAGACGGGATGGAAAAGGAGTCGCGGTGAAGGTGAAGGAGAAAATAAGGTGACGAGGGAACGAAGTTGAGATTGAATGAAGGAAGAATTGAATCCGAGAAAGAGGGGGGGGGTTTATACTCGCACTTGTCAAGGGTGGCCAAGATGCTCCTTCTCAAATTGACGGCAGCCTTCCTCTTTCGCACGCCCGACTTTCGCAGTCGGCCCTGGCGGCGCGACTACTTTCTTAACCTCCATTCATTTCAAGTCGGGAAGGGACAGCCCACTCGCCTCATTTGACGATCTCTCTTGCAAGCACTTGCCTAGGCACTGTCTTCGGGACAGCACTTTTCGTTGTGGAAAGTGCTCTCCTTGAGACGGACACTTCAATTTTGCTCTCCTGGAAGGTAAGAATGCTCTTCACTCAGGAACCGCATTAGACATCCATCTTTGCCTCTCAATTTCGTGAACGCACAAGACGCACTCGTTTTGAAGCTGGGCTTTTGACTTCTTTATTCTTTGCATCCTACTTTCCGATTTAGATAGCGAACTCGGAGTTTACGCTGCATGACTGTGCTCCGCCTTCTTCTTCCAGCCTCCCATCATCTTGATTTCTTCCCAGAAAGTCATGTGCGGTTCGAGAGTGTTTGCCTCGTATGCGTCGATGACTGGTCGCTCCCAGATCTGTCCCGAGTTAACTGCTTATTCTAAAAGTCCAGCAAGGAGAGGAACACACCAAATCAGCTTCTTCAGGCTTGATAGCTTTCGTCTTCCACACAACCTTCCACCCAACGTATAGAATTGGACAGACAAACACCATCGTATAGTAACTGAAGAAAGTTCCGGTATCCCACCCTATTCTTCCGTTAGCAACTGTCTTCCTATTGATCAGGACTGGGCAAAAGGAAAAGGTACTCACATCCTGGCAAGAAAGTGGCATATCCATAACAGCTAACAGTGAAGATCATTGTTCCAAGCCCGAACCATGCACAATATGGTTGTGCCCAGCCCACGTATGGGAGATCTTTACGATCGAAGCCTTGGGCTTTGAGAGCGCGGTAGAAGTAGATATAAATCAGACACATGCAGATGTAGTCAATAATCTGAGATGCCTCCGTCAAGTTTGCGAGCCTGGAAAATGTTAGTCCTGTTGAGAGATGAAAGGGGGAGGGAAACCCCACCAAGTAATGACCTGCCCGGAACTCGTCCCAACAGCCAGGAAGCTGAGGAATGGGAAAATCATCGTCACGCAGAAACACCAGATTGGAACACCTTTCTTCGTGCACTTCTGGAGGAAGCGTGGTGCGTGGCCGTCGAGTGACAGACTGTACAGTGTTCGAGAGGCGCAGTATCTAGTTTCACGATGTCAATGACTCCTACATACCCGGGACATTGGAAGAACTTACACGTATGAATTTCCTGCGCTGAAAATCGAGGTGACAAGAAGTGCATTGGTGAGATGTGGCAGAACACCAATTCCAAGGTTCTGCATGGCAATAACGTAAGGACTGGAAGCTGCAGTTCCAGACGCGGCGCTATCGCTAGACAGAATGCTGATCAGAGTTGGGTCATTGTATGGGATAACAATTCCACAGGCTAAAGCACCTCCAATAAAGAAGAGGCCAAATCGGAGGTAAATGGTCTTGAATGCTCGCTTCAGGTTCTTTCTTGGGTGAGAAGCCTCGCCTGCCATCATAGCAATATATTCGGGACCGACAATGGTAAATGCTGCTTTCCACAATGCGGCAAGGAAACCTTCGAATCGGCCTAGAGAGCCTGTCGTGACGTATTCTGCGAATGCTCCAGGTTCACGCCAGTATCGGAAACCGTAGGCGTCATGCTTTGGGTTTCCTCCAACCATGGTGATGAATGTGAAGCAGAAGAGCATGATGATGAGCAACAGCTTTCCGGACGAAAGCCAGAACTCGGACTCTCCGTACCATTTTACAGCGAATAGATTGATGATTCCGTAGAGAACAATGCAACCAGCACAGACAGCAGCTAGCGGAATATCGTCTCTCCAGAATGTCAACACCAGATTTAAAGCTGAAATTTCCCACGGAATAAGGACAGCCTCTAGACGTTGTTAACTTCAATCTCTGATTGTGTCTGAGCAGATACTGACCGTATAAGAAGAAGTTCCATCCAAGCATGAATCCAAAAGCCTCGTCAATCCACTTGCTACCCATTCGAACAAATGATCCACTGACAGGCATGAAGACAGCCATCTCCGCCATGCAGTTATTGACAGCGGCCAAGAAGAAGCAGTAGAGCGTGAAAGCAATCAACAAGCTTCCAGGACCGCCTTGAACCAGACCAGACCCAATACTGACGAACAAGGCGGTACCGATTGAACCTCCAATTGTAATCATCTGGATCTGTCTCCCACTGAGTTTACGCTTGAGATCGTCGACATTCTCAGCAATGACCCCATCTTCGCTCGCAGCAACATCGTAGGCAGGAACTGCCTTCTCGTCCGAAGGATAGTCCTCCGTAGCATTCTTGATCTCCGCCATTTTGCCACACGTGATAGCGGTCGAATACCTCTTTCTTCTGTTTTGGGGGCACTAGCACTTTATAAACCTACATTCTGAATCCCGAGGTCATCGCTTGATACCAGGCCCAAAAGTAAGCGCATCTTATCATTGGATACCCAGCGGGGAGGCCGAAAAGACCCATCCCATATCTGTACCAGCACCCAAAAACTCTGAAGATCTGGAAACAGAAGTTTGTACGAAGTAGGACTAAGATAATCGTCTATGGTTGCCGTAGTGCAAGGGTGCTATTCGTCGCCTGCGGGTACGGAGCGCGCTAGCCTCGCCCGTCAGCCTTCAGGGAAGGTAAATGATGCCCACTTTGAGAACAATTGCCCGCCGTTGATAAGGGAGGCGAGAGGCGATAAAGCTTACCTTGCCTCCTGCTTTTATCTGAATTGTTACGTTTCACCGCTTGTAAAGAAATTTAATTCAATGGGCTTTGTAGGAGTGAGGAAGTTTGGGATTTGAATGCTGGGAATTTAGGTAGATGTAGCCTCAGGAGTCGCCCTCGACGCCACAGGCTTTGTGGTACAAGATCCAGACCCCAGAAAACTTGAGAAAGTTTCCAAATGGCTTATTAGTTGGACACAAATGAGGGGCCTAGCGTGGGGGATCTGTTTATCTGAAGCAGGGTCTTTCGCAGAAAAGCTTCTGGAATCGTTGGATGGTTCTCAAAGTGCATGAGATCGTGGGTTTTGTAGTAAAGACGATGTCCTTGCCACCGCTGGACATTGACGAAACTCTCATCTATTAGCCAATTGAAGAGGACATAATTCTGGCGCCTAATTCAAAGTGAATACGGGAGCTTTCCTCACCCAAAATCGAGAGTTTAGTAAGGAAACGCTTGGACCAAAGCACGTGCATGGATCGTTGCTTTAAAACCGCTCCTTCGTAATGGCAGGACTTTGCGAGGAAGGACACCGCGGTTGCCCTCCTGGTGTGCAGAATAAGCAACACAGATCAGAGGCTGTTGATGTCCTGTACCCTGGGACTTCGGAAAGGAAACTGGAACTCAATTCGAACAAACTGCAATGGATAGTTCGAAGGATTATGCTACTGATTGTTTGACCCTCGGGTGCCATGTTTCCCAATCACAATGAATATCCCTGACTTCCTGATACTTTACTGTGTCGATTTTTCTAAACACCAGGAACTACCGTCCGACTATCGTCAGGATCTCGCAATCTCGTACGAGTGGAAGCTGTTGTCTAGCCGTAAATCTAATTTTGTATTCCGCTCTTCTTGGTATTGGCTTGCTATCCTTGAAGCCTCAGGTCATCATCCTAGCACAATTCCTCCATTGCTAATGCTCCTTCTCTCACTTTCCAGTAGCCATGCACCGCCTTGGGGCCCGCTTGCATCAAGGCTCACTGTCGTCTTTCGTGCGTTACTAATCACCCTCAACGTCTCTCCAGCGTTCTTGAAGTCCGTCTCACAAGTTACGACCGGGTGCATAGGTCGCGACGGATCCTCTTCAGCATGGCCGCTAGATTTGACAGAAGGGGTTGGCTTGATATCAACGTTTGGAAATGGGAGAAATCCTTCTCTCAAAGGAATAAGTACCACCGGGTATGATAGCTTTTGCTTGCTGTCCTGCTCTTGAGGCTTTCTGGGTACTTTGAAATGACCTTTCCGCCTTCCACCAATGAGCCAGGTATCTGATGCGCCCGAGACCTCGTAGAAAAATTCAATAGAGTCGGCTGGTTTTCTAATGCCATTTTCTGAGGGAACCTCAGTGTCCCATATTCTCGTCCATCTGATGTTTAAGGATGCAGAAATGGGTTGGTTTGAGGCTGCCACGATCATGTTGGCGGCAGATGGCGAGGGGTCAAGCAATTTGAGGTCTGCAGTGTGGACGACTGTCACCGAGGGGACGTCGACAGGAATGACAATCGATCGACTGTTGCGATCAGAATCTTCGTCTATAGACAACGGAGCCAGTGGGATGCTGGGTTTCTGTTGTAGCCAATTCTGTAGGCACTCTTGTACCACGACTGCAGCATCTTTGCTCGACCCTTGTCCGCGGCCAAGACCAGAGAAATGGTCTCGCCAATGGACAGGAGAAAGAATAGAAGTAGAGACTTCGTTTAATATCGCTGTCCGCTCAAAGTCGTATGGAGATAGGAGTGCTCGTAATTCGGCAAGCACGACCGGAACTATGAGTCGTGTGTAGGAGCTAAGCGATTTCTCCTCGAGGAATCGACGAAGATTCTCAGCTACTGCGTCTTCAATCTCTTCCTCTATACAAGTATAATTGAGCACCAAGGATAAAGATGACTTCAGACCTTTTCGGGAACCACTGTGTGCCTTTGGTTGGGATTTCAGTTTCGTAATCTTGTAAAGCATTGATGCAGGCTGGCGCGGAAAGATGACCAATGGTTTGGAGATCGGAACACCGCCTTCAGCACCAAAAACATCTGAGGCTTCTAATCGAGAGCTCAGAAGACGAATGGGGCTAGAAGTGGATGAAGATATCGTGAACTTGGAGAAGAGGGCCTTATGCTTGAAGACATCTTGGACGTTGACCCCAAGCGGAAGCATGATTGAAGCCGAGGGTGTAGTAGCAAAGAAGAAAGTCCCCTTCTCTGTAGTGTAAGTGATCTCGATCTTGAGGGAGATCTCGCTGACCTCGTGCTCAAGATTGAAAGGCATGACCAATTTGGCGCTCGAATTTTGCTCCATCGCACCGAAGCGGACAATGCCAGCTTCCGACTTTTTGGATACCTCCAGAGATCCAACCATAACCTTGGCCTCACTAGTCTGCACCCTCAGACCTGCAGTCGCTGCTCGGACATGAAGTTCGCCACTCGTGATGCTGTTCCAACCAGACGATAACTCAATTTCGAGAGAGCGGTTTCGGTCTAGATGCATATACCTGGAGGCGAAAAGTCTCACGTTGATTGCCTCTAACCTGTGATAAATTAGGAGTTTCGGACACCTGAAAAAGGCCGCGGCTTTTGTGCCTGGAGTATTGGCACTGTTGTGGTCGTATTGGAGAGTGATGTTGCTGGTTTGAAGGATGACATGGGTGACAGTATATGTTCCAGGAATGATGGTCTTGATCATTGTATTAGGCCTTGGATTGCAGAAGAAAGGGGCCAAAACTCACATTGCTTTTCACGGCTAACCTAGCACTTCCCTTTTTGAAAACAGTGTCGCCTTCCATCTCCAGCCATATTTCACGATTCGTTTCTCCAACCAAAGGTACAACCCTAACTTTAGCCTTTTCAATAGTGATATCGTCTGAAAGCAGATAGTTTAGACGAAGCTGTAAGCCAAAGCTGTCCATCTCCGGGTGGTATCGAATTGTGTTATCGACCTCGACAGAAGCGAAGAAATTCTGAAGGGGAACGAAAACCTCGTGCGGCAAAGTTCGTGTGATCTCTAACAGATCTAATAAGTACGACTCGGTTGGTAAGACCTCAGGGCTCAGACTACTACTCCGACCTATCTGCAAGGTAGACTTGCGGAGCAGCCTTTCCTTCTCTACCAGAGCAGATTTTGATAACAGCTTTAGGACAACGCGGACATACTCTTCTTTTCGCTGAAGTTCTCGCAAGCACTTTGCGTACAAAATCAACATAGAGAGCTCGACTTGCGCCCATCCACCCTCGCCATAAAAAGGAGTCATGCGATAGAAGTACGAAGCTGCTGCTGCATAGTCTTTGAGGTGGTACTTGAGGATAGCAAGGTCCGCCATATTCGACTGAACAGACTGTATGTGGTTGGCAACGGTATAATGACGAAGGGCTTTGTCCGTCAAGGTCTCGTAGAGCCGGTAGAAATCATCCTTGTTATCAATAGCAGTTTCGAGAAGCTTATTATCGATGCCATGTGATGAAGGTGCGATCTTGAAGAGAGAAGAGGCTTTGTCGGACCCAGCGGTAGCTTCTTGATTGAGATCAACGTCTTCCATCTCGCCGCTGTCACCTGCCTGAAGATGTTCTACCTCCGCCCAGCCGGAGCTCCATCCACGTTCTTTACCAACTTGTTCGAGGATATTCCGTGACAGGACATAGAGCTCAGCTCGATGGCCAGCGAGTTGTTCCAGTCCAGCTTTTAGAAAAGGTGAAGCAACTGCACCTTGCTCAGGAATAGAAGACCTTCTCGCACCGGGAAACCGACCTGGACTTGGTGGATCTCGAGAGCTTGATCGAAGTGCAAGAGAGCTACTTCTGGCGGGATGCATCATTGTCTTTGGCTCTGGTATAGCGGCTTTAGGCTCTTGCCCATCGAGACCTATTTTGCTGCTAGGAGGAGCTAGTGTAGATGGTGGAATGGGCAACGACTTCGTGGAAGTCTGCGCGAGAATTTGTTGCGAAATCGCGAACGTGAACGAAGAAACAATATTATCAACGACCTGTGTCATTACAGGGTCGACATTTTCAGCGTGTTCATCTGTCGAAGTGTTCGAAGCTTTGAAAGCTGCCCAGATGTCTTCCCTCATGATGCGAGAGATGGATGCAACGAAGTCCATAGATCTTTTACAGATCTCTCCAAGTACAGCAAGGACTTCGGTATCATCAGCAGGTTGAGAAGCTGGAAGACGAGCAGCAACACCCTGTAAGCTTGACTCCCGTTGCTCTTTGAGCTTTGCGAGAAGCTCTTCTTGTGATGACCATGCATTTGCGAGACGCAGTAACAGCGAAAGCTGACGTGCGAAAAGGTAGCAGCGGAAATCAAAAATGGAGATGTCGTTGGCAAGAATAAGCTCTCGATAACGCTTTTTGGATGCATTCAAAGGAATCTCATTGTCTTCGTGCTCCGAGACCTTGGTCGTAGACTGCAAGTCGATAGGTTCTTCACTCTCAGTAGCATCTTCTGAACCCATATCTCGTAACATAGCAGCCCTAGCTTTCTCTGCCTGACGCTTGAGATCCTCCGTAAAAGGTAGAAACGAGCCACCACGTGCGACGCTCGAGCCCGTCGAGGATTGTTCTCTGATAATGGCATCAAGGCCTACTGCCAGCTCGTCATACCCTACTAGAGCATCTTCCACAAGCCCGACACTTTCGAAGCCACGTGCAAGACCTTCTTTCAGCACAAAGAATGTGCAAAAGTTCCAGCCTGGCAAGGATCGCTGGGCATCCTTCTCACGAATGTCTTCTTCGTACTGGCTTACACGCATATCAAATGATGCGAGAATAAGTGATTTGAGCTTCGAGACTAAGTTGACCCAGGCATTTTCGTTCTCCTGTGGTGTCTCACTGTATGAACCTGGAATTGCTGGCACAACTCGGGGGAGCATATCATACGGCACATCATTAATGCCAATGCGAATTTGAGCTATCCGGTCCACAGTAGACTTGGATGTGCCATTAAAGTCTGCTCGTAGTTTTTCCAAAATTGTGGACGACCCTCCACCACGCCATCGTGTGCCAGACTTCTCCGAGATAGAACCTGAGCTGCTCTCTGAACTCTTCCCACTCGTTCGAGGCTGTGTGGCCGCAGCGGTGTTTGGAACTATGACATGTACTATCATCCATTCGTAGGCATCATGATTCTCCTGCGCAGTGACCTTGGTGGTGCTCTGAGCTGGAGGTGTATGCTCTTTAATCCATTCCCGAACTTGCTTCCGGGCCTGGCTCTTGTACGTATCGTTATCATCGCATCGTAAAAAGAAGACCTTCAGATAGGGGGTCTGTCTGAGTCCTGGTATCTGATGTCTCCGTTCCTTCACCGGTTTTAGGGGTCCAGATACAGATTCCGACCTCTCGCCTGCAGGCTGACCCAATGCTTGTGTTTTGAACCCATCATCGCCGCTCGCTGTTGAATCTTCGCTTTTGACTCTCGATAGGCTTGTCGTACTGGCAGTTGCTGGGTCTACTCCTGACGAGTGACGGACATCCTGCGCGGATGGTTTTAGGTCGATGTGTAGGGTCGATATGGAGCGTAGAGGCCCAGCGTGAGATTCCCAGTGAAGATTTCGTAGAGGTAATCGAGGTAGGAGGCCTGGCGAAAGGAGCTGGTAGACTCCATACGGGTCAAAGTACTCGACTAAAGGGAACAATTAGTTGGAGAAGCTCGTAGGGATGGTTGTATCAATTACCAGTGACTTTGGAGCTTGACGATATCTTCTCCATGATTCATATGGAATTTTCAAGAGTCATCTTGCCATCTAGAGCCACATATGCTGCGCAAGGGCAGTACAATTAGTTACGTCTCATTCTCGAGTTTCGTTGCTGCGATCTGCCCGTTCTCACCGCCTTGGCGGAGCCGATTTTGGAAAGGCGGATATCTCCGCGCTTGAGCTTTCCTCGAGCTCAATGTCGAAACTGTTTCGACGATAGAAACTGGCTCGACTACAGACACGTGGCCATTGAACTCTCAATCAACAGCACCAACCTCATAGGAGTGCCCACCTTCTGCGCTTATCTCATATCTCTCTGTATCACGTCCCAAACAGCGAATTTGTACCCCGAATCACAATCTGGATCTATCTCGCAAATCGAGAACACCAAGTCTCGTTCTCTGAGTTTGACGGACCCTATCAAGCACACCACAAAGCCTACGAAGCCCACAAGCTCCCGCGAGCTCGCAAAACTACCCGTACAGCGCCTGCTCGTAAGGACTAACTTGAACAAGAGAGAAGAAACAGCTTAATTGCCAAGTATCTCGAACCGCTCGAACGGCTCACTCCTGCAGCTGGCGGGGTGAAAATCCCAGTTTTGAAATAGGGTAAATACATGCTTTTTGTTATATGGGTTTACCTAGTATGTCCATTCTCTTTCCCAACAATCCCAGAACATTCTGTATGAATGCGGATCTCTGGAACGGGGACCTTTTCCGCTGGAGCTGGAGAAGTATTATTTTCGTGGTATATGTGCTCATCGCGGCTCCTATTCGACTGTTAGCAATGTCACAGCTTGGCAATGAGTTCGCGGCCGTCTTCCAGCCTCCAAAGAAGCTTGTTACGAGTGGTATATATGCACATGTGCAACATCCATCTTACATTGCGCTTGTCTTGGTATCAGTAGCCGGAGCCGGTCTCTGTGGCAACTTGGATGGGGTATGGCTTTTTATACACCCTCATTTGGTGGGAAAAGAAGGGTATGGAACCGTTTTTAAAGCTAGCTTTGCTTCTTATTTTGAGTTCCTGGCTATGGGTTATAGCCAAGGAGGAGGAAACAATGCTGAGAAAGCTGTTTGGTAAGAAATGAATCGAATATCACGAGAAGACCAAACGGTTCATTCTAGGCGTCTTCTGGGTTTGCAAAGAGGGTCTCACTCTAACGATCAATATCGGTACCTCAATATCAGCACACATCAATACCAAATGCTACCCAAGCAGTATCTCTTCCTTCCGATCACGATCATCAATATGGCACATCGCAAATCTCCCTCCACCGGATCCTTGACAATCCATTGGGGATATTCATCCCAGCAGCAGCCCAAGTTGCAAGCGCCGTCTGAAATACCCACGCCAACACAGCTTTCACCCAATGTTTCTTGTGCCCCCATATTGCTGTTTCGGAGACCGTGGCTATTCCATTCAAAAGGAAGAATACCCCAATCCGAATCAGAGCTTCATGGTCCAAGATTGGGTAGAGAGCATATATATGGAACAGTCCCATCAGACCGAATGCTCCAAGAACGCCAAGGGAGCGTGCTACCACAACTGGTACACCGTGCTTTGGAAGCCCGTATCTCAGAGGCGCATATGCTAAAGAAGTGCAGGGCGATGCGAAGGCGTTATGCCATGTTTCCGACCTAGGGGAGTCAGCATCAGCACAGACATTCAAATTTAAATCCTGCAGAATTCTTACCAAAACCCAGTCAGACTATCTGCCAAATACAATGGGCCAAACAGAGCTGGACTACTCTTGTATCGAACGAGCAACTGGATACTTGTCCAGATGATATATATTGCCAACAGCACTTCCCAAGCAAGGATAGTCGGCAGATTCTGTGGTAGAGCTTGCAGAAAAGCGAATGCAATAGTGTGAACCCCAAGTTGCAGCGACTCATTGAAGTTTTCCTGGTTCCGCGGCACCCTGACATGGTTCGGTTCGAAAGACTCGTATCGAAGTTCAGTCAAAACAATGAGGGCGAACAACCAGTCTGGCGGTCTTCTCCCCGCTGTGTAGGTTGGAAGTTCGTGTCTGCGCGCCCATATATCTAGGAGCTTCATTGTCCCGATTGCAACTGGAGAGCATTAGTAAATCTGGCTCCCAAAGTATGGGCGATTGGGATATACTGGCGAAGTGTTGGAGACATCTTGCTGGTCCGCAAGAAATTGGAGCAAAGTATGGAGCGATCCAAAAGGTCGCGAGTGAGAGAAAAGTCAAATTTCGGTAAAGTTTCTGGTATCCTTTCGTATGGAAATATATAGAGAAGTATAAAAGCTCCGTGGGTACGAGAAGAAAGGCGGCCGCTTTCACGAAATCATGGCCCATCTGCTCAACTGCAGGCGGTAGGTCCGCAATTGGAATCGGTGAATACGAAGTATTCATTTTGCGGAGATGCTGGACAATTGGAAAGCTTATGATAGTTTCCAGAGAGGTCTTGAACTAGGTTTTCTCTTTTACCCGAAGTCACAGCAGCTGCAGTTCCTGGATGGTACCTGGCCCCAGACTCAAGGGTTTCAATCTTGCGACCGAAAGAGTCCCGCCACCAAGATTCGAATTGTAGAATCGGTGCAGTGGAACCCTACCACGAGAATCGCGGCGTCAGCAATTCTCTGTCAGCTCGCGATATCGACCTGGGAATTCTCTCGGGAACCTCGGAAGGCTGTTTGTCAGCCTCGATCGACGCGGAGATATCTCCGCAATGACTTCAAGTCGCTTTCGTCCTAATTCTGGCTCTGCGCAAGTTGTAGAAAAGATGGCACTCGGTGATTCTGGACTTGTACGATACATTTGAGATGAGAAAAGAAAGATGGCAGAGGCGGTCTTAACAATAGTGTGCCGGTCCATCCAGAAAATGGCATGGTCGTGTGGAGGTAGCCTCCGCAGCCTTGCTGCGTTGTCAGCAAATGTGAAATCAAAGGTGTTGTCCCTGCACAAAATATGCACGATTAATGCGGCGGCATAGCGATGGGAGGAAAGTGATTGGCTGCTTCTCAATTGATGCGTGGGAAAGCTGGCATGTCTTGGGGAAAGAAAAGGCAAGATATCCGGTTTATCTCCGATAGATGGGAGGAGAGACACCGCCTGCCATCGAAAATTGTACCTCGGGAGTTCAGTCGGGTAGCAGATGGCGAATTTCGTGGAATGTCCCTGCTGGGAAGTTGATAATTTTCATGATAACAGTTCTCTTGTGGGTTGAAGAACCGATATTTGGAGAGCGGTACGGACTGCAAGATGTATCAACATTAAGTTAACAAGCCATGTCTGGGTAATTACTATTCTATACCATCTCATTTTCCTTGCCGGAGGTGTCAAAACCGATTGGCACCCTATGCAGCAAACTCCATTTATGCGATGTTGTCCTGACCCCTTTTCGTCCAATGTTCATATACACATAGCCCGTCTTCTAATCAAACATGCTCGCTGAAACCAAAATAATAATTTACAAAGGGACGGACATTCATCTGGCTCTATGAGAACGGTGGTCTCTCCCCTTCTTACTTTTGCTCTTGTCCTTAGGCAGCTCGATTGGAGTGTCCTTGAGTTGAGCAGTCATGTAGTCCAACATGTAATCGTCAGTGGAACGAACGCGTTCGCCCCATGCATTGATTTCATCTTCCTCCTTCACTTCTGTCACATCGTCAACGACAGGGGTATCTTCGGTTGGGCCAGGGGGGTCGCCTTCTCTAGGTGTTCCAATACCAGCAGGAGTGGCAGTAGCTGTTGCAGCATTTTCGTCAAAGTCCGCTGCATCGGTCTGCACAATTTCACGCTCGGCTACCTTTGCAGCTGCTACATCCTCGCGATCCTCAGCTTGAGCGAGCACCCGCGACATTTCGTGATCGTTAGAAGGTCCGCCAAGGACTCGGTCCATAGCAGCGTTGGCAGCGGCATCACCATCCATTAGATCATTGTCTTCTTCAATGACATCGCGGACAGCCACTTTGTTGAAGTAGTCTGTCGTGAACTCTCCTTCTTGTATAACGACATCATCCAACATCCGCTTTTGGTTTGCCTTTCGCAGAATATTCGCTTCGATGGTGTGCTCCGAGACCAAACGATAGATGTGCACGTCTCGTGTTTGTCCAATACGATGACATCGGTCTTGACACTGCTTATCCATAGCAGGATTCCAATCAAGGTCATAAAAGATGACAGTGTCAGCTCCGGTAAGGTTGATACCCAGACCACCAGATCTACTGGATAGAATAAAGGCAAGAATACGAGTATCATTGTTGAAACGATCCGTCAGAATTTGTCGCTGCTCAACTTTGGTGTTTCCGTCAAGGCGAAGGTACTTGTGACCATGGATATTGAGAAATTGTTCTAAGATGTCCAAGACTTTCGTCATTTGTGTGAAAATGAGGGCGCGATGGCCACCGGCTTGCAACTTGCGTAGGAGCTTGTCCAAAGTCTGCAGCTTACCACAATCGTACTGTAGTAATCGCTTGTCAGGAAATTGAATGGACAGTCTCATCCGTGCCTCATGGAATGGGTCAACAACGGACTTGTCAACGGACTGTTGTACGGTCTGAACTCCTTTGGGACCGAGTATCAGTGAGCTCATGTCTCTTGCAATGACCGGAGGAGTTACACAGGCGAATTTCCGAATCGTACTGTTCAAAGCTTCGGATCGGGATGCAAGAGTTGGGACCATTGCCATCAAGGCAGGCGATCTTGTTTCCAACCAAGTCAACATCTGATCTCGCCGCTTCGGTTGCTGTCGCAAGGGGCGGTCATTGATACCAAGCGTAAGTCTTTCAATCAGCTGAGTACCATACATTGGTTTTTGTTGTCGTCTAAGAGCGTTCAAGTAGACGGTGTGCTGGAGCTCTTCAAATCGCCCCCATCGTGATGCGCTATCGAGGTAGACCAAATTAGATCTAGCAGTTGTTGGGTCGAGGTGTGTGAATGCGTTCTGTGCTCGTATACGCTGAGCCTCTCGCATGTCCATGAGCTGACGCTGAGCAGAATACTGCGCACTCCTCACAGTCATAGAAGCTGAGAAGCGCTCGTGCTTGGTAGGCACCAGGTTGAGAAACTCGAGGCTTGCTTTCGACATCGGATCCTCTCGAAGAAGGCGCCTGCGTACTAGCAATTCTTTTATCTCGAAATCTGCAACAGCTGATTTCTCCATAGGAAAAGATGTCATGATCGGTCGGTCAACAAACAAGTCTGGATGATTGCAAACTTTCCGCAGCTGCATCAAACAGTTGATGATGGACAGGTAGTTGCCCCCAGCAAGAGTTTCTCGAGTGTCTCCTCTGCTCAGGAAGCCATCGTATAATTCTCGTTGTCTCTTGGAAAGACGACAAAATTCAACATGCTCGTACTTAGCCGGCATTTGCTTTTCAACATCTGCCTTTAGCCTCCTAAGCAGATACGGCCGAAGAAGCTTGTGAAGTTTGCTGATGATTTCTCGTGCTTCATCGTCCATATGCTCACGACCGTGCTCAAGAATTTGCTCCGACGGCTTCTTAAACCAATCTTGAAACTCTTTAAGATCGGCAAAACCTCCCACTCCTTGGGTAGTTCCATCAGGAGGCATCAGGAAATAAAGTAATGACCAGAGTTCATTCAAGTTGTTCTGAAGTGGAGTTCCAGTCAAGAGGAGACGTGCTCGTGTATTGAAAGTGAGCATGACCTGCCATCGCTGAGAGTTGAAGTTTTTAATGTTGTGTGCTTCATCAAGGATCATGTAATGCCATCGCCGGCGCTTGAACACCTGCTGGTCATGTATAATGATCTGATAGGACGTGATGCACACGTTCCAAGCATCCTCTGTCTTCCATCCCAGACGCTTTCTCTTTCGCTCTTCTTGAGTTCCGTAATAAGTAAGTATTTTGAAACCTGGACACCATTTCTTGAACTCCATTTCCCAATTCAAAATAACACTTGTTGGGACGATGACCAAATGAGGACCCCATGCCTCGTGCTCAGTAGCGAGGTGCGCTAGGAGTGCTATCGTCTGAATTGTCTTTCCGAGGCCCATTTCATCCGCCAAGATACCGTTGGTGTTATTGGCATAGAGGCCAGCAAGCCAATCAAGCCCATAGTGTTGATATTCTCGAAGGGTACCTCGTAGAAGAAAAGGAACAGGGGTTTTTAGCTGATTGTTTGGCTGTGGTGTAGCACTTTGAGTAACCTGACGACTGGTTTGGTGGAGCTCTACAGACGAAGCGGAATCCGCCTCGGAAGGCTTAGTCTCCGTCGTCCTGGGGGTAGGCTCACTGCTCTGACCAGGACTAGTGACGAGTACGTTGGCATCGATCCGCTTGGAAGGCATGGTGGTGTCCATAGATGGGGTTGCGTCGAGGCGGCGTTCCACTCCAGGCTCTTCTTCGCCGAGTTGTGTTGAAATGTGTGTTAGTGGCTCCTCAGCAGGTAGAGAAGTCCCAACGTCTTGGTCTTCTTTGACAACAGCCTTGTCACCGGATTGGATTGACGTGGCTGTGGGGGTTCCATCAGGCACAAGGGAAACCTCGTCTTCCTCATCGATAGCCTCAGAATCAGGTAGAACTTGACCAAGCTCGATATCCTTCAATTCAGAAGGAGCTAAGAATCCAAGCATGCCTCGCGGTGTGCTTTCGTCATCTTCATCGCTGTCCATGTCTTCATCCTCTTCACTCTCCCGGTCTTCGTCGCTTGAGCCCATGTCATCGTCCATGTCGACAGACTCATCACTGCCGTCGAAAGTTCCCTCTAGATCGCGCGTGGCTTCCTGGTCAATATCGGTGGTTGGTCCATCCTCTACATCCGCCATATCTACGTCCTGAGATTCCCTTGCAAGCTCTTCCATTGCGGCATATTTCTCTCGGAGCTGCTCAACCGTCAGGTGTTCGTCGTCTGCGACATCAGCTTTAGGTTGGTCCTCATCAGCCTCGGAATCTGATGAGGACATGTTGCTCTCCCCATCCTCGGAGTCGGACTCTGCTTCTCCACTAGATGCTGATTCGCCATCCCCATTGGAAGCGTCAGAGTCGTCATCTGTTTCCGTGCGGGCTCTCCGTGCTTGTAATTTCTGTGTTGATATGTCTACAGCCTCGCTCAGAGCCTTCCGTACTCGGGCTTGCTCTTGCACTTCCCATTCGAGTAGACGTCGCCTATTCACTTCAGCCTTCACGTTGTCCCAAGTACTCTTAAGCGCTTTCACCACAATGGTATAGCGAGCTTTGTTGGCCTCCCTCTCTTCTGCCTCTAGTTGCTCGGCCGTCTTAGGTTGTCTCCGCCGGTATTCATCTCGACATGCTTCTGCAAGACGCTTGGCAGCTGCTCGATGCTTCCTCTGTTCTATGAGCATCAACCTCCGGAACTCTATCGCCGCTCTAACCATATGATCCTGGTGAGCATACTGTTGAGGAATGGGTTCCGACTCTTCAGGTTGATAGGCGGTACTTATACCAGCGCTTAGAACTCCACCCGGTTCTGCAGCTTTCTCTGCCCGTAAGACGACATCGACATCGTTCGCTATTTGCTCTGAAGTATACTCAGAAGCCTCTTCTGGATGAAACAGACCTCCTTCATCGACATGTATTTCTGCCCCCTTTTCGAAGAACTCGTCCAGAGTGGCATATCGTCGTGGCCGCGGCAGAACCAAGCCAGGGTGGATGATTGGCAGAGATGGAGGCTTGACGCGGAATTTGATTCTAGCAAGTGCAGCCCTGGGACTTGGTCCATGTGAATCCTCAGGTTTGGGATGCTGGGGTTGAACTGGTTCTTCATTATCCACTATTTCTTCAACTTTCCCTGAACGTCGAGTCTTAGCCTGACGAGCTTGTATCGGAGCTGATTGAGGATTCTTTGGTGTCGATGACTTTATACTCGAGCGTACTGGAGTAGCAGGCTGTTCGCTAGGCATAGACTTTCGATGTGGCCGTTTTGGGGATACGAGTTTGGCGGGGGATTTCGGAGGTTGATGTGAAGTACTTGTGCTGGCAGAGCTAGGTTTCTTAGACCCATTCATTGACGTAGCAGGTATATCTCGTGCCTGAAACGGTGAGCTGTGTCTGTTTGCGTTCCCATTTTTGCTTTTCGCCGAGTACGTCTTCTGGACCGCACCTCTTGTTTGCCTCTTGTTGGATGGCGGTTGTAACTCGAGGGGTATCTGATTTACGCGCCCTGATTTTCTTCTGCCATTCTGCGTGAATGAAGAAGGTCCTTCTGCGACAGCTTTCTTCCAAGGTGGCGACTCGGGCTTCGGTTTCTTCGTAGGAGGCAAGCTCTCGCTGACTCGACGCCTCTTGCTGGGAGGCTCCCCTTCCGCAGTATTTTCATCGTGATGTCCATTCGTTTTTGGTACTTCGTTATCATCTTGAGGTAAGTCTAGTTGCAATATCCGATCAGTTGTGTTGTTGTGAACAGCTTTGTAGAGCCTTGCATACCGTATATTTTTTGGTCTTCTGGCGTATCCGACGCGGTCTGTGTCATAATTTCGTGAGAGGGGGCAAGGCACTATCGTGGTTTTGATGATCATTACATCTAGGTCGACGAAAATTACTTCGGAAGATGCGTATTGTCCTGGAGATCTCTGCAATGTGGTTCGCGCATGTCCAGAGCCTCAGTTGCGCCGGCTGTTGACGAAAACGTGCGATTTTGATGTTGTCAATAGTGATTTTCATTCGGCAGGGTTGAAGACAAGCCTAGTCTCTGGAGTGGTGTGGCCGTGGGGAGCTAGAGAGTGAATCTATCTAGTATCGCCGGAGAAGGATAGGGCGATGGTGTGAAACGATAAATCGGCCGAATTGATCTGGATAAAAGCACTGACTGTGGCCTTAGGCTGCTAGCGCGATTCCGCAACCTCGAAAGAGACTCTGACGAGCTCTTGCAAGAGCGATTTCGATGCAATTGAGCATTCTTGGTGACAGCAAAGGTAAATCCCTGAAGCTTTAGTACAATTAAACCCGAACATTCTGACAACATCTCAAGATGCTTTCCCGACGACTTGCAACAGCGCGTCCACTGCGAGCAACGATGCCCATGGCTCGACGAGCAGCTCTCGTCCAGCAACGAGGGGCCGCACAAGCTACGTCGCCTGGACCGGACTACCCTCACTTGGTGAGTGCTGAGTGCCTGAAGAGCTCAGGTTGCTGTACTGACATAATCTTCAGACTGACGCTGAGGATCCTGGAATGGTTGGTATTTCTAGATCCTACCCCAAGCACGATCTGACCGATTGCATAGAACGGAGGCTATGTCAACCCACCTCCAGTCAAACGACAATTCCGCGATCCGCATGCAGACTGGTGGGATAAGCAAGAGCGTCGAAACTATGGAGAGCCAGTACACGAGGACAACGATATTCTAGGCATGTTCTCGCCGGAGGAATACACGCACACAAAGCCAGGCAAAGGTCTTTTCCAGATTGGATGTTTCGTTGCAGCCGTTTTTGGACTTTGCGGTGTGGTGGCAATGTCATACCCGGATAAACAGTCCGCGCCAAGAGAGTTTGAGGGCGGATTGGAGAGGGAACTAGGTGGACCAAACGCTGTTAGGGTAAGTTGACATAGCATTTATTCACAAGGCCATGACTGATTATGTGTAGGCAAAAGCTCCTGGCGATGAGTAGATCAATACCAATGCAGTTGTACATAGCAGTTCAGCATCTATGCCAAGGCTACTGCAGCAAACATGAAAGGCTACTTTTGAGGCATGATCGATGTTGTGTTGCGAAGTTTTGTGACAGACAAATTAAGCTCTAGCATAGTGGAGTCCTGTACGATCATCCGTCCTGGAAATCTTATCGTGTCTTAGTAGATCTGCATCTAGTCTTCTGATGATAAAAAAGGACCGGAAACTGTATTTCCGGAAGTTCATTAGAAGCAATATAGTACACTCTTCTTGCTTCACTTTAGATAAGGTGGTTATGCTGGGAGGTTTTGTTGGCGAGTGTCGCTTCCTGTGGAGCAGCTCTATCCGTTCCTTCCCTCTGGAAGCCGACCTCAATCTTGCAGAGGGTGCCTTCTTCATATCTTCGCTGACCAACTCTTTCAAAGTTACAATTCTCTTTTGTTTGCAACTCTCAGTTTGCTATCTCTGTGGAGAGAAGGTCTCGTAACTTCACTACCATATAGACCACTTGGATTCTTCTCAAAGGTCGAAGAGATGCGTTACCAGAATTGGGATGTCCTGCTGTTCCCGGACCCGAGCAAGATTCCTGTGCAGGAGTTCAAAACATCATGCCAAGTCATTCAAGACCCAGGTGGGTTTTGGCAGACAATAAGCTTCCAACTGTGAGACGCAGCTGACTGTGGCCTAGAATCTCATAACTTCCAACTCAATCCACAATTGCTTCCTACCGTCACATCATTCATTCCAGGCCTTCCTGCCGGAGCTCCGTTTCGTGTATCCATCCATTGCTGGCAGAATCCAGAGTTCAGTCGCGTCTTAAGAGACTTGAAGAAGGTCACAGACCATGTCTTATTCGAAGCTCGCATGTTTATTGATGGAAGAGTTATAGCGTGAGTGTTCAGCATCGCTGTCGTTATCTATATTGACACTTGGTGAAGGTCGAAATGGTTTGGTCAATCTGGACCATGGCCTACAGTTATTGACCTGAGCATCGGTACGTTCTCCCACCCCGAAGCTAAATCCGTAAATCTAACGCATTCCAGATTTGAACAAGAATGGCGATTTCGAGAAGCTCGCGTTTCCGGCATTCCATCGTGAGCTACTATCACAAAGCTACTGGAACCCTGCCGATGATCTTGGTCGTGTCAAAGTCGTTATTGCAGAGGGGTTTTCGCGAGAAGGTTTATCATATCCTTTCGAACGGATCAAGAATATTGTCTCTTTTTCATTCCAGCATGCTCCTCTTGGTATGTTTTCAGCGTACCTAAAACTTGCCAATGATTCTCGACCCTTGTGCATCAGTACTAACTTCTTTCGCAGATGTCCTTGAGGCGTCATCGATCGCTTGGCCTAATGCTACTATGTGGCGTCAAGTGTCTCTCGTCGGTCCCTACCTTGCAACACAGCAAATGTCACCGCGACGTGATGCCAACAGTATTGAACACAGCCATTCTCCGCGCCAAAACCCAGCTACTAGAGCACTATTTCCTCCTCCAGGTGCTCAATTCCCGCCCCCAGGATTTGGATCAATGCAACCCCCGAACCCTCCTCTATTCCAAAGACAACCTGTCTTTGACCCTTTCACTGAATCCAACCATTCTGCTTTCACTCATTGGCGCCAACGTTCCTCTGCGGACGTTTCCATGCCAGATTATACAGCATCCCGCGGCAGCAGCAGCCGTCAAGTCTCGGATCCGATGCAAATCACGGAGAACACCAATCAAGCCTTTGCATCTGAGCCAATGCCTGGTATTTACGATTCGCTCATTGAAGCTATGATGCCCAAGGCACCCTCAAATACACCTAAAACTGGAACAGGAACTCCTGTGACTGCGCCACCCACTGCAAATGCTGGAGTATCCCGCAGGTCATCCGGGGCCGGAGCAGCTGAACGTGTTGCCAGTGACTCCCTCGAGCGAAGTCTCAGGTCTGCACTTGGCAATACGCTCATGGCAGCTAAGCCCAATCCCGAGACGGAAGGGCAAAATGCGACGGTAATGCTCAAGCCCACAAGGATTAGCAGTGTCAAAAGTCGCAAAGAGAACATGC
Organism: Acephala macrosclerotiorum; assembly: GCA_014904845.1. NCBI lineage: Eukaryota > Fungi > Ascomycota > Leotiomycetes > Helotiales > Mollisiaceae > Acephala > Acephala macrosclerotiorum. The sequence goes on along the minus strand of MU119204.1, from coordinate 48,165 downwards.
AGGAATCGACACTCGGACCGGAACCCAGTGCTGCTATCAACGAGAGTGCCGTTCGAGCTGTTTCTCAGACCTTTGTAACAACCAACAGTGCTGGCACCAAGAGACCCCGTGTTGTTACTCCAGCAGCTGCCAAGGTTATTGACGACGAGGATGAGCCACGAAGCTCTCCATCTCTCCGAAAAGCCTCCCGTACTAGCGCGAAGCAGGATGGTGAAAGAGTTGCTCTTGGTGAAATTGAGAATTGAGGTGGTCTCGACATCGATATCGTTGTTGCTCATTGTCGGTATGCCTCCCGACCACATGACGAGTTTCCATGCTGTCCTTATTATTAGTTACTGAAGAAGTATACATACATGCTATGAGGTTTATTGGTCTGTAAGAGAATCCTTGGACCCTGCGTTGTCGATGTCACTCATTTTGTCTTGGAAGAGGACTACTGAGTCATAAAGGCTTATCATTAGAAGAAGAAAAAAAATACTATTGTACATCCCTCTCAATTGACACCTGTAATCCCTAGTCTCGGAACCCAATATTTTTGAAGTCCTTCGTTTCTCCTCTTGTGTGTGTGCGTGTGTCGTGTCATCTTGAGATGGTTGCATCGAGCGGGTATGATTGAAAGATAGAATGTGACGCCGACGCTGAATGCCATGCCATGCTATCTGTTAAACAAACAAAACCTAATAATTGGCCGTTTGCATGAGTGATTTCCCAAGTCATTAAACCCAAGAACTGAAATATCAAATAAGTAGTACGCCTCCGCAATGCCGTCTTTCTCGATCTTCAAAATAAACGAAACGCAGACAGCTAGCCACACCATCACCCTTATGTAGTGTTCGACCCCATGTACACCTTGTCCTTTCTTTCGTGTTGTGTCGTAATGACAGGTTTGTTTCGTCTCGATGTATTTTGGTTGTGGTGTTGTGTGTGTGCGTGTTGTCCTCGTTCATGCTTTCGTGTGTGGTGTGATGTTGTGGAGGAGATTGGGGGGTGACGAGGGGAGAGGAGGATGGTAGAGGTAGAGGCTACTTTTTTCGACCAGGAGCACCGGTTGATGTTATCTTGGATGTGGACATCAGGTCGCCGATGTATTTTTGGAGGAACTTGTTGTTGTTGTCTAGTTTGTCGTGTTCTTCTTTTACGGCTTCGATGCGGTTGAAGATTTCTAGGAGGGATTTTTGGAGGACCTTTGCATGTCTACCACGCTTGTCAGTTTCAATGTTCTAAAGTATGATTGTTATAATTGAATGGGTGAGGATGAGGGCAACATACTCATTCAACTGCGCCCTAGCCTCCTCACTCATCTTCTCCAAATCTTGACTACTCCGTCTCGGACTCATTGCTCTCGCATCATCCTCGTCAAACTCCTCGTCGTCTTCGTTTAGTTCTACTTTTGGATGTTCTCGGGGTACTATTATCGTGCCGCTAGATTTTCGAGAATGGAGGCGTGGTCGTTTGGGTTGGAGGGAGTTGTTGTCTTCGTGTACGGAGGAGGAGGAGGAGGAGGATGGCGAGGTCGAGGTTGGTGGGATGGCGGTGGGTGGTTGTGTGGCCATGATGTAGGTGTGATGTGTGAGGCTCGTATCACCAGATGGTGAGAGAGTCGAAGGATGGGAAGTCGTGTACTCGTAGAGAGTAGAGAGGTAGGAGAGGAGAGGAGACTGCCTGTCTTGTGTTGAGTGGCAGTGAGTATAGGCAATGTCCGTCTCTCAAATTTAGGTGGAGATGTGGTATCTCGTGCCGCTTCTCTTCGGTGAGAGAGACCGACTTCTTTCAATTTTCGAGGGTGTGGGAGAGGCTCAATAGTCAGAAGGGGACTCGAGCTACGGGGGACCAAGTGCATCGAATTCCTGCATGCGGATGGAGATGATGGCGTCGGGGAGGGTTCTTGCAGTAAGAGCTTGCATTTGGTGGGCCGGGGGAATATTGCTCTTTCGTTGGCCCTTAACCGTATTTGCGTATTGCCCTTTGGAAGTGGTAAGTGTAGGTGTCTTAACTTCTTGGATGGCGTGTGGTGGATGGGGGTGTGGACCCTGATACCACAGTATTGCGCGCGGTGGCACAGATGCAGTGCGAACGTGTGCGTTCAGGGATGGGCGCTGTCGATCTGCTCTTCTCCACCACGAGGCCCCTGGACGTCCGAAAATGTTCCCGGATCCCAAGACGCGGTTTGTGGCTTGATGGTAAGTTGCTTGATATGCAGCGTCTACGGTGAGGGATTGGGATTGTGTGACAGTTGGATTGCGGCGATGGCTAAGGACAGCAGTTACTATTAAATGGGATTCCTCTTTAAGGTCTTTTGGAGGGGATTGTTTGAGGATTGTATTTGTTATTGTGCAGTTCACTTCCCCAGCCCATACGATTGGTCTCTGGTGCTGGCGCAGTAACAGTATCAACGAGCTCCTTGCTATGCCAGTGGTCGTGAGGCTAGCTGCTCCAGTATGATGATGCTCGGGAGGAGTTCCAAACGATTGGGCGTTTATACTGCAGCTGCAGCTGAAGGCCCCATGTGACCTGACCTGACCAGAACGTGCTTCGATGGAATGCCAACCGTCTGCAAGAAGGCAACTCTTAACTCTTAACTCTCAACAATCAACTATCTATTGTTCTGCATGTACATTCGATAAGCTTCATTTCTCGCTGCTTCCTCTATCCCACCCCCGTGTATACGTCGGCGGTAGTGTCCACTCTTGAAGATTTTGATGCTGTGCTGCACACACACGGACCCAGCAGCAGTCACGGCAATCGCACCGAAAGGGGGGGACCCACGTCGCTGACATCATTCACAACGATCAGCCGCCGTTCTTTCTTGGCTAGGAAGCCCGTTGCACGATCATCACGACAATTACTGCTTTGCCTCACAGCAGAAACTCAGGAGCCAATCTCTGAAACTTGTTCGAAATGACATGCACCACTACACGCCTGCAAAGCTACTTTTTCTCCTTAGCCCATGCGCTCATAGGGATCCTTCATCCTGACAAGTAGTCGACGAGTGACGATTCTTGACGAGCCTGTTCGGGTATTGCGTCCCTCGCATCCCCACCTGCCGCCTTCTGCCGTTGATCCTGATTGATTATTTCTGTATCTGAAATTGGTTTGTATGTCCGGGTTGGATCCAGTGGCCGATGGGCCTGCAGGACTTCCTTACACCGAGACGGAATCTTCATTTCTTTGGGTTGAGGCCATGCTCATCATGGGATTCTTCATAAAGTGCTGTCCTCTTCCTGGCCATCTTAGTGGCTGGAGAAATCCTTTTACCTCTTAGCAATACAACAACAATAATAAACGTGTTGCCACAGGAAAGTACAGAAAATGTCTGCCTGTCAAAGATTTACGTGTCGCAAATCTTTAGTAGGATGGTGTAGGACCTGCGTGATGATGAGGATCATCGTTTGATCAGCCTTACTTGCTGGCAACTCCTTGGTCACGACTCCCACCTCCCCTCGCCAACCTCGGAGCCCTGGCCACCGCCAGTTCACTTCTCCTGGTATTGGGAGACGCCTACTGCAGGTGCAACATTTGACAGATTTGCTCTCAGTTATGAGTTGCAGCAACCTTTTCATTTGGCCGAAAGCTTGGTCGTAGGCAAGGTCTCAGGCTGTATAGACTGCACCCCGACATGATTGAAAGGACCCTAGAATCTGCTAGAAAAGCTTCTTTGGAGGGAATAGAGAGGGGGCCACATTATAGGCGGTGAAGTGATCGTCCTAGGGAGGAGTCTGTCCTTCACACCCATTTTCGGCATCTCTTGTCCCTACTGCTCGGCATCGTCATCCCACGGCAACACTTTGTTTCAAGGACGATCGAGAATCTGTGCTTTTGTGTGGAGAAGCTTTCTTCTCTCGTTATTTTATGCTCGAATCCCGTTGGATCCTTTTTACTTCTTTACCCCTCAGTCCGTGCGAGCCGTGCACGAAAACAAATTTTTGGTGGGTTAGAGAGACGAAATAGGATGCTTAGTGATGATCTCTCGGGGGCATCATTTTGCTGGGAATGGAGTTATCGCCGTCCCTACCTCTTACTCGAGGAAATCAAGGATCATGAAGCATTGTTGTAAGGCTTGAGCTATTCGGTACTCCAGAGATACTGTACCAGTACCAATCCAATCCTTCGTCCTCTGCATGAGGACTGCGCGGGCAGATCTTTCGGTCATCTTGTCGTCTTCTGTGGATGAATGATAGAGAGATCGTCACTTTTGCATCAAGGACTTGACCTCCGGGTGCTGCGACTTGAAATGACACCAAGGAAGAAAGTTCCGGGTACCGGTCATCGTGTACTCGAAAATAGCCAGTAGAATACTGGGGCAGTGGACATTGCCTTCGATCAGATTCATCAGTATGCGCTCCGCCGTTTCTTATCATCAGTCCTCACTATTGTTATTCGGCGTGTTATTTTCTTTCGGAGCCTTGCTCCTATCCTATTCTTGCGATATTCATGTTCATCTTACTGTGCTGCAATTTGATGGGTTTCCAAAATAGAAACTATCATCTCGAGCAAGTTTTGGGGGCCATATGATCATATCTCAGGCTCGGGACGGACTCGCGCAGAGACAACTGGTCCCAACTGCCGAGCTCTACATCATATCATGGGACCGTAATATGAATGGTTAAGGCTCTCTCGGATACGCGCACTTTGAGTTGTCAACTTGTCGTCTGAGCTTCTTTGTGATTATCAATTATTGCAATTCAGAATTCCGTTACCCAAGACCTCGCGCTTTCAACGATACCCAAAGCCTCAAGAGAGCCCAGTCCTCTTCCCTCTCATGGCAAAAGTACCGTTCTGGAGAAATCTCGTTATCGAGAAAACACAACAACTTCTTGAGTTCATGAACATCCCGAACATCTTTCTTTGAAGATAGGATTTTCCTGAGTGCTGAGAAAGGCAAGCTCATGTTCTTTCATCACAACAGAGGCTCTCTCTTCAATTTTGCATGCCTGTCCTTTCATAGCAAAACTGGTCATTCCTTAACCGCACTCTCAAGTTCAGAGTCTGCAAAGCAAATGTACTTCGAGAACTAGTATACTTGCTCTATGATATAGTGCTGGTCCCTGAGACTAAGTGTACGGGTAACCTTCACTCTTACATTCGTGTCCACCATCTCGAAACGAAATGCCTTCATCTTTCGCGACGTCTTTAAAGATATACAGTATTGAAAGAGGAAAGGCTGGTCGCGAGCGAGGCTTGCGGACAGGAACTTTCAATATCGAGAGAACGTTTTGAGGGAGGGGTTGCGAAGAGGGGAAGGAGGATGGAAACGTAGAGTTGTAGTACGTATGGAGAGGAGAATTGGATGGCTAGCTGTTCAAGGACGATGGAGCTCCTAGGGGCGGGCTGGGTTATGGACATGGTGTTGTGGTTTATTTTACTACCCCAGTGTGATGGATCTGAGTCAGATCGAGTGAGCGAGAAAGGGGAGAGTTGTGACTGCTAGGACTTGTTCTAGCTGTTACTCATGTTTCATTTTGTCAACTTCTCGATTTAAAGATCGACGAAACATCTCATAGGCACGGCTTCACACACAATATCTGCCATGCGCTTCGAAAGTATCGAGTTTTTTCTCTCTCTCTTGAAGGCGTTCGATATGAGTTACCATCATAGCTCTGTATACAATTCTTAGTCGAGACAGCGTCCTTCCAATACATTATTGGCATTTGGATAGATGACCGACGTTTGGCCATGAAGGCAAGGATATCTGTGGTTCATCACTTAATGCATTGTATCACGAATCCTGATCGTTATTTCTTAAATTCAGACCGGGTTTCATTCTCTGCCAGCTTCTTCATTTCGACATCATCGTCTTTAACAATGTTGAAGATCGTCGTGCTGCAAATTCATACCTCAGTCTGGTCGACGTGGAATCCCTCTCCAAATTGTATCAGTGCATTCTAGTTGATGGAGAACTAGCTTCGATCCCTAACATCAAGTGAGGCTCAAGATCTGTATCTCTGAGCTTTTTAGTCACTCAACTAGATCGTATCTCGCAACCTTTGCTTCAGCCATCGCACCCGGATTTGGCAACCTTTATTCTGGTTCCCGAAGAACGTTGGGCTATCATTTTGATAGTACTGCATTCCCCAGAAATTCCGATGTCTCGGGATGATTCGACATTGTATCTGGCACCCAATGTCTCGGACAGAATTAGACAGAATTGAACATCATGAATGTTTCGAAACAATGTAGATATTGAAGATATCGAATGAATTCCGAAATTCGAAGATAGCTCGATCCCTGAGATAGCACAGGTCCTTTACTCGTCGCTGGCAGTCGTGAAGGCCGCCAGCTGGACTTTAAAAATTGCCATTCAGGCTGCCAACAAAATGGACACATAAACATGGAAAACGGTTGCTTCTCTCGCCATGGCTAGTGTGATGTATTTAATTTGCTGCTGACAACGTGGACGCCGCTGTAGAAGCTGTCAGCCCAGCCAGCCTCAAAGCTTGCACGCCTCCACTGGCCAAACAACTTCAGCCTCGAAATCTCACCAGGGCGTCTGAGCACTACCCTGAAAACATCCCTTTCTGTGCCTCAAGAATGCATTTATCACCTCATGAACCGTCCAAACATCTGCACTTTACTCCCATCTTCTATCCATAAAGAAAAAAGAAAAGAGTCTCGACAACCCAGAACTTCGTATTGCAATCACCACGCGACGACTAGCCGCCAAAATATTCGCCCAATCGGTCCAGCCTAAGCCTATTCCAACCAAAACCAAAATTAGAGCTTTTCAGTGGCGCAGATCTCCCGCCTAGGCTCTTCGGATTCAGCACTGATCTCCCCCCAGCCCTCACCCTCGTTTGCGCAGCTCTTCAGCAGATCACTTCTCAAAAAAAAAAAAAGAGAGACCTGTCGTACGGTCGATTACGTTCTTTATCTGGATCCCCCTCACTGTCGTTCACTATCACACAATGGCCTTGTTCATATCACAACAATGGACGCGCTTTATCGCGTTCCTCTCCCTCTTCCTCGCCTTCACAACCACAGCCCAAGCTCAAAGCACAACAGCGACAACGGAAAGTGCGGCAACAGCAACAGCGAGTATCTTCCCAGCGCCGACAGGATGGAGTTATTATGGGTGTTATAACGAGACGACGTTGGCGAATGGGACGGACGGGTTAAGGGCGTTGAATGGGGGAGTGATGGAGGATTTGACGACGATGACGGTCCCGGTTTGTTTGGCGTATTGTCAGAGTAATAGTTATAGTTTTGCGGGTTTGGAGTATACTAGGTGAGCTTCTTTCTTTCCTGTTTTGCTGCCTGGTTGGAGACTATGATGAGGGTGAGCGTGAGAGGGAGGGAGAGAGGAATGATGGGGATGGATTTGGATAGGATAAAGGCTAACAGAGAAACAGAGAATGCTACTGCGCTCAATTACTCTCCGCCATCTCGAACAAACTCCCAGAGTCCTCATGCAATCTTCCCTGCATAGCGAACGATACGCAAATCTGCGGTGGAAATCTAGCTCTGAGCGTCTACCAGACAAAGTCTTCGACTAAGGGAGCGGGAGTGAAGGTTGCGAGTGAGGCGCCTGTGGGTAGTATATTGGCTTTGGGGATTGCTATGGGAGTGTTGTTCTGTTTGGCCTGATTGAGGAATGGGAGGAGAAGGGAGTGGAGGGGGAGGGAAGCAGACTTACACTAATTGTAATGATTCACGAGCACACTTTTACATAATTTGGTTGAAAATGGAGGGACGGATGATTTGGCTGAGCCAAATCATGGACGGGAAAGAAAAGAGGGGGGTGGTACATATGGCGCGGAACCCGTATTGTTGGAGTTTTCTGTCAGGATTCTGTAGAGTTTCTGTTTCGCTATGCTCTGCTCTGCTTCTCGCTCGAGCCTATGTGTTGCGGAGTTACAGTACAGTACTGTTGGATATCTTAGAGAGCCAGCCATAGGCGTTGTTCAGTTTAGACATCCGGATCAGAACAGACATTCTGGTCCTGTTAATCCTTCAACATGCTACGAGCATTGAAAGAATACAAACTATAATTCCAACCTCCCCAATCCTCGTTCCCGAACCGCGGACTGCACTTTCTCCTTAATACCTTCCAACGCCTTACTCCATATCTTCGTCCCTTCGTTATCTTCATCGGACTCATCAATTAACCAAGTCAGCCATTTTACAACAGTTACGACCTTTCCCAAATCCCGCTCATCGAGTATAACTCGACGAAAGTACCGCTCCATAGCAGCGACATCATCAGGATGCGGTCCATCAGCTGCAAATTCTCGGTACCACGCCCCTAAAGTATCCCTCAGTTCAGACACAGAACTTAATTCTCGAGTAGTGAATGTCGGTCTCGGCTCCCTAGGCGGTAATCTCAACTTTCGTTGTCCTAAAGGAACGGGTTCTGGTGGTCGTCGTTTTTTGGGCGCAGTGGTTATGAGTCCACCTTTTTTGGCGAGCTGTTTCCGTTTATGTTCAGTGAGAATTTCTAGGCGGACATCTTCGGGGAGAGCGGAGAGAAAATCCGGGTCCAAGATGTCAGAGGAATAGCCATCGTCTCCTGGTTTGAGGTCGCCTGGTTTGAGAGCTACGAAAGCAGATTGTTGGAGGGTGGAGTGAGGGTCGGGTTTGAGTATGATACTACGGGGTTTGTTTGTTGCTCCTGGTGGGCGACCGCGGCCACGTTTCTTGGTTGGGGTGGTTATCTTTTTGGTGCTGTTGACGGGTGGTGCTTTTCGGGGAGATTGGGGGAGTACGGATTGTGCTCCAGGACCTCTGGAAGGGCCTGCTTGGTGTCCGTATGATGCCAGAATTTCTGCTTTCATGTCGTCTGGCAATGCTTCGAAGACTTCTGGATCGAGTTGTGAAGGCAAATTCATGTATTGCTCAAGTGCTGGACTTTCAGATCTTGACTTTGGGGTTGGTGATTGTGCTCTTGACACAGGCCGACTCTTGGTTTGAGCCATGAGTTTTGACCTGATGTCCTGTGGTAATTCGGCCAGTACCTCTGGGTCTATCTGTGAGGGGATGATAAATTGTGTGCCTGTCAAGTTGAGCTTCTTTGCGCTTGAATCATAAGCATTGGCCCTTGCCATGGCAATTGCTGGATGGATTGGTGTCGATTTGGACTTCTTCGGGCTATTAATGTCGTCGATAGGGTCATCGTCGCCAAGTAATCGTGAAGACACACTCTTAGGTTTCTGAGGGGTAATAGCTTCGTCGATTGGATCTTCAGCTGGCTTGCTACCAGATCTCGATCGGCTCATAGGAGTATCCTTCGGCTTCATTGGACTAGGTGAGTCATCGATAGGATCTTCTGTGATTTGTTTCGCAAGCTTCGAAGGAGGAGCCTTTGCAGAGGTGCCGAAGCTGATACGTCTCTGACTGCTTTCAGAAAACGAGTTCCTCGTAGGCTTCAAGAGTTCAAGTTTCGTCATCTGCACACCAAGACCCCTGAGCTCACCGGGCGAGAATCCATAACTGCGAAGTATTGATACGGCTTCTCGACCAATTACTTCAGCACTATTCGTAGCAACACCCAAAACTATACTTCTGTTAAATGTATCGCATTTTCCATGTCCCAAATGTTTCGGCGGATCGAGGGGAGCGTCTGCAGACTTCCTCATAATCTTCACCGTGAATTGCTTGCCTTTCACACCCTGATCGATTAAGCGACGTTGAAGCTCAGAACAGAGATTCTGAACGAATTCTTCAGCCTCAGGTTGGGAGATGAACCTGATACCCCAGTTGGCTTCTGCAGAAACAGACTTTCGGACCACTTGTTCCCCAACCTCGGTGCGATCAATGCCTCTGGAATAGTCCCAAATCTTCTCGCCGGTCTTTGGACCAAGGACAGTTATTAAGCGGTCTTTCGTCAATTGGCGGACATCCTTGACAAACTTCACTCCTATCTCTTCAAGCTTGCCGCCGATACTGTAAGCCACACCTGGAAGGCTCTGGATCCCAAGCTCGCCCAAGAAGCCCAAAACTTCCTCTGGCTTGATTTGATGCTGTCCAGCTGGCTTGGCTTTCCTCAGCGCCACCTTTGCAAGGAGAATGTTTCCTCCAATGCCAATTGACACCGCACATCCAGTCTTCTCCTTGATGCGTGCTCGAAGGGACAGGGCTATACTGTCTGCCTTTTCTTGCTCTCGCCAGATGCTGCCTTCCCGAGCTCCTACTCCATCAGTGCCACCTGCAGGAAGACATAGACTGGTGATGTCTACCAGTGCTTCGTCCACACTCACACTCTGGACGATACCACCAACATCCAAGATAGCTTCGTAAAATCCTCGACTCGCCTCCTCGTAAGCAGGGAAGTCATATGGTAGGACCTTGATATTCGGGCATAACTCCAGCGCTCGTTTCATCCACATGCCATTCTTGACCCCGAATTCACGAGCTGGATAATTGCAACTAGCTATTTCAGACCCAGTACCATTCCCATGGGCAACAACGGCCGGCTTATTGACATACTCAGGGGCACTTTTCAAAGACACCGCACAGAAGAAGCTGTCAAAGTCCACATGCATGATGTAACGTCGTGCACCTGGTTTCCTCTTCGCTGGCCTCTGTGATGCTGACTTCTCAGATGCCATCTGCTGTAATCTGGATTTGAGATCTGCTTTCCAAGTTGACAAGTGATGAAGCCGAGATTCAGAGTAGTACTGTTTGAGGAACTCGGGGTTCGCGGTTGAAGACTTGCGAATATGTGGGTCAGTGAGTAGAATAGCGTTGTGCTCCTCGGCGGTCATAACCTTTCCTTTCTTCGACGGGGTTGTAGCTTCAGGCTCATAAGAACCCCTCCTAGAATATCCGAAACTAGGTGAGACATTTGGACTGTATACGTCTTCCGCTTCGACCTTTGGCTCGATGGAAGGGGTCAAGACTTCGGCTTGTTGTCGTCCTTCTCCCTTTGGAGACACAAACGGGGACTCGTTTTTGACTCGAGGTTTGCTGTGGCTTTCTCCCCTAGCAGCATTCTTCAAAGCTTCTTCGAGGGACGAGGTAACATCGTACCCAGCAAATGAGGCAGGATCACCGTCTCCGAGAGATGAGGCAGGATCACCGTCTCCGAGTTTGGCAGGTTGTACGTTCAACTTAGATCGGTTGCCTAGGTCTCCCATATAGGACTCGACCCCGTTAAAAGAGACTCTTTGAGTACTTGGAAAATGGGCACCAGCCTGGCCATCAATATCTTCAGCGACATTCTTGACTTGACTGGTGTACCAACTCGCGCTGGTCTGGTCTCTGTATCCTCTTTGTTGCGAGTTGGCCTGGCTTACGACTTTGCCATCGTCAAGGCCTAATAAGCGTTGCCCAGATCCTTCATCGATGACTCTGTAGGCATCCCATGGTAACAATTTGCCAGCAGATACACTATCGACAACCCATGCTGGCTTGACGATGCGATATCGCTTGAACTCGATAGCTTTCTTGGGAGTGAGATTGGCGGCAATGATATGAGTTACTGTGGTCTTGCCGTCCAGATACTGCATGAAACCACCACCATGGCTGACAATGAGATGGTGCAGGTCGTTCAGTGAAGGCTGGGTGTAGCCATTCACGTGCGCCACAATGCCTCGAAAAATCTTTGGCTTATCGACGGCCCAAGAACGCATTTCAGCATCGAGATTCTGAAGTTTGATCTTCTTCCGGCGGAAGTAATCTGAGAACCCACCAAACTTTGAGCCTTCGTACTCTTCGCCTCCCTCATCCTGGAATGAATGCGCTTCGATCCTTTTACGGATGGATTCTGAGTTTTTCTCCAGCCTGCTCCCCATCTTCTCGACAGTTATCAAAGAGGCCTCATTGGAGTTAGTGACGATAGCTCATAAGCATCATGCTGAACATGAATAGTTGCCGGAATTGGTGCTTGAAAAGGCGATGAACTGTTTAATCGTGAAGTTGCCAGGCGCGTCGCGTGGCGATGACACCGATACACGTGATCGGTTTTAAGTGGAGAAAATCTGCCTGCCCCGCTATTTCTTCCCAGTCAGTCTCGCAGCATCTTCACATCTGAACGTATATAGTGCGACAAACTCTTTCCAGGTATGAATGGTCCTCTGGCTTCGGACTGGAGAGACTGTACATGTAAGCTCTTACGATAATCTCGATCCGCAGGCAAAACGTTAGATCGTTTTAGTGCACCTCGTCGTCATCGATGTTAAGCCTCTTATGGATCACTATCCCGACACTTGTTTGAGGCGGCTCAAGATGGCCTCTGTCTTAGAAAGTATCTAAGTTTTCTTTGTTTATTCTTGCTTCTTTTGTGACCTCGAGTTGATATCGAGTTGACACCACGCTCATTTGGGGCTCAAAATTTCACCATGCAGCCACGAACGATGCCTGGGGCTCACGAGACTTCACCGTTATTGCAAAGTCGAGAAAACCGACCAGAGAACGGACAAGATGACAGGAAGGTACGTACAATGAGTCCTCATATTGAGAAAAAACTGACGAGTCATAGCTTGTCGAGCTCTCAAAGGAGGACGATAGCAACCCTCGATCTCGGTCAAAGGGCAAGAAATTGGCCAACATCGGCGTTATTGCAAGCATGAGCAGTGTGTCGCCTGCCCAAATCTTTGCTGTTTCTTGTCTAAAAGCTATTCAGTCCTCAGTCCTTTAGCTTCAAGCATTTTCACCCCCGGTATCAAGCAAATATCAGAATCTCTCGATGCAACAGAGGGCGGGGTAATAGCCTGTCAAACCGGATTCGTCGTCATGTTAGGCATTGGACCGTTGATATTAGCGCCACTCTCCGAGACTTTCGGACGAAAAGTCCTTTACTTGTGGTGCTTCACAATCTTCACACTGATACAGATTCCTACGGCACTAGCCAAAACTTTACCTGTACTCATCACCTTACGAACCCTCGCAGGATTTTTTGGAAGTAAGATCTTATTCACAAAGTCCCTGACTCGTTCTGATATCCAGCACAGGCGTCGGCATTGCAAATGGTGGCGGAACCATTAGTGACATGTATGAACCCAGCGAGCGAGCAGAGATTTTCGGATGGTAGGTAGTTTCTAATCCCCAAACTGTACAAACCACTTTACTGACTCCGAGACTATAGGTATCTTCTGGGTCCTCTGCTGGGACCATCTCTTGGGCCACTTTTAGGAGCAATAATCCTCAATAACTTGGACTGGCCATGGCTTTTCTGGATTACGCTCATCATATGCAGTGTCTCCATCGCCGGTACTTTCTTCTTTCTAAGAGAAACCTACGTTCCAGTCTTGCTCCAACAACGCAAGAAGGAGCTTGAGAGGTCAGAAGGCGGCGAATATTATTTTGAAGGCGAGGATGATCGATCTCTGAAAGAGAAGCTGGCTCAAGCAATCCAACGGCCAGTGTGGGTCTTGTTCACACAGCCAATCGTCTTGACGATGGCGGCCTACCAGGCTCTCTTGTTTGCCATAACGTACAGTCTGTACACGCAGTTTGAATCCATATATGGAGAGGATGGGTATGGTTTCAGTACTCTCCAAGTCGGGTTAATGTATCTGGGACCAGGGCTCGGCTTTCTGGTAGCCGTATGGTTCCTCGTTCCTCGCATAGGCAGTGTCTACAATTCTCTCACCAAGAAACACAATGGGGAAAGCAAGCCAGAGTGTCGACTACCTATTGCCAACGTCGGAGCAATCCTCATCCCGATTTCATTGTTCTGGTTTGCATGGGCAGTGCAATTTCATGTTCAGGTAAGAAGTCTCATCACTCATCATACATCTACTAACCATCGCCAGTGGGCCGTCACAATTATTCCCACGTTCTTCTACGGCATTGGACAAGTCGCCATCTTCAATTCTGTGCAGAATTATTATATTGATAGTTTCGAGAAGTACGCAGCTTCTGCTATTGCTGCTGGCGCTTTGTTCCGAAGTGTTATCGGTGGCATCGTTCCCCTTCTCACGGGCCCACTTCTTGAGAAGCTAGGCGTTGGATGGGGTATGAGTGTGTTTGGGTTTATCGGTATCACACTTGCTCCGAGTCCGTTACTTTTCTGGTTTTACGGGGAGTGGTTGAGGACGCGATTCGCCATCAACCTTTAGAAGAAAAAGAATATATGGGTGTAAAAGTCCGATTGGAGTTATCAGATAAAAAGGCTAGAGCCGAAGATTAGAGCTGTGTTGTGTTTTGCGGCATTTCTAAGAGATAATATGATAGGAATCAAGCATTGTCTTGAACAAAATTTCATTCAAGCTCTAAAAAATCCAAATGTGCACGATGCACCCCGTCTGCTGCAGCCGCAGTCTTCCAAAACGCCTCGAAAATTCTCAATGCTAAATCAAACGCCACGAATGCTCCTTATTACGCTGCGCTTCCAAACCCAAACCTAGACTCCTCGCTATGCATGCCAGTCCCGCCCCCCTTTTCTAATCAAGATTACACCCTCCCAAACTCGCTCTCACCTCCTCAGTTGTACCAATCAGCAGCCTGTCTGCCCTTAAGTCTATAAGCCGAGATGGTTGCAGTTGGCTTGGGCGACATGGTAAACCCAGTAGAGAGCGACATCGAAACTTTGGAGCTCGAGCTGGACTTGCTGAAGCCGGTACCTGTGCTCATGGAGATCGTGGTCTTGCTGCTGCTACCGCCAGTTGACATATACATTGCTGAGCTAGTGACTTTGCTTCCGCCGGTAGACAAAGGCATCGTGGTTGCGGTTTGAGTAGCCATGCTTAGGAAAGCTGGGAATTTTCCTTGGGGATTTACGCCGAGCACCATACCTTTATGGCAGTGAGAGGTCTTGACTGTTTGAGCGCAGTAGAACCAAATTGGGGTATCAACCTTCACTTCAAAGTCCCTGAAGATGACACCGGTATGGTTCAGTTTGTTGACTTGATTGAAACCGGTATTGAAACCACCAGCGAGGGGAGAGCAAGGAGCGTTGAAGGATGATTGAGTGACAGTGTGGTTCGTGGAGTTGAAGTCGAAGTGAATGATGTCACCGATGGCAGCGGTGACTTGATTGGGACCGAATAGTAGGTCACCATTGGCACCGACGACCACGTTGTGTGTTGCTCTTGGTGCGAGGGAGGTAGTTTTGCTGCTGGTACTGGCTGGTGGTGGTGGAGGGATGCTGGTCGGGCGTGTTGCGGAGGAATAGTTGGTAACTGAGCTGCTTCTCACGAGAGTGTGTGCAGTGAGTTGGGACACTGATGCAGATGTGTATTGCTGATTGCCGCCACAATTGTAAACAGTGGATGTAACGATCACGGTCTGGTAGACGGTTGTTGGGTCGGCATCCGTGCAAGTAACTGCCACTTCTTGGACATGGAAACTGGCTGAAGCAAGGGCGAAGATAGAGCCGAGAGTGGCAACGTTGGAGAACTTCATGATGAAAGAAATAGCAAAGATTGTCTTAAAAGGTTCTGTGTCGAAATGAAATGTAGAAAATTCCGCTAAGAAGAAAAATCTAACGATTGTGACAAGGAAATGACAAGATAGGGAAGAAACGGAAACGAAAAGCTGGAAATGAGATGATTGTATGAGATGCTGAGATGAGGATTTCATGTTGATGGAAATACTGATATCTTTATATGATTTGAATGTCCCATCGTGTTCGGTACGTTTTGTCACACGGAGAGGCCGTCGTCCCCAAATGGCATGTGCAAGGCTTGATGAGGCTGAGCACTGCTGAAATCATCGGGGCAGTAGAGAAGCAGTAATGTTGCTTACTGGCTTCCAATGCCTCGTACTGGCGGCCGCGCATATCGCGGTTGATGCACATGATTGGCAATGAAGATAAGTTTGAAAGCAGAGCCGTGATGTGGCGCCCGGAACTACAGCGGAAATCCAAATAAATTTTACGGGACAGAGAAACCGACAACTCAGCC
Source organism: Acephala macrosclerotiorum (assembly GCA_014904845.1). Lineage (NCBI taxonomy): Eukaryota > Fungi > Ascomycota > Leotiomycetes > Helotiales > Mollisiaceae > Acephala > Acephala macrosclerotiorum. The sequence continues at coordinate 32,386 of MU119204.1, read as the reverse complement.
CACGAGGCTGCATTCGCTTGAGCACCACGCTGTCAGCATTCAAGCCTTGTACAGTCTTTTCCATTTTGTGGCGACCTGAGACGGTCACTGATTTGTTGCTGTTCGTCCCAACAAGACTGCCAAGCTTAGAAGAGGGAGGAGAGAAATCGCAGATACGATGTAAGTGGCCAAGTTCTTCATCGATGTGGCTATTTGGGTAACCAATCTACGAACACTAATTGATAACTCTCCGGATCTCAGATATTACTGAAAATCTGCAAATGCTTGTTTGACTTAAGCCTCCACAGAAGATTCCGAAGCCTTGAAGCCGGTCAGCGATTACCTCAAGCATCGTGCGGAATTGATTCAGACCTCGTGGCAGTCGCGATGCCAAAGTACCAGGGTGAGAGGATCGTTAATGCAAAAAAGTTTGTAGCATAGATGAAGCTAATAGCTGAGCAGAATACTAAAATTCGAAAACCTTCTGCCAGAAACTAACTGATGTACAGTCCTAAGGTCTATCTAATTTTGAGACAACGTCTAGATCCCGGGTTTCTGTATGATGTGTGCGAGGATAGCAGCTTATGCCCCATAGACCCCTATAATAACAGAGTCTTATTCGCGCTAAGGAAGCTTTGAGTCTCACTTGGTCGAGTAAAATATCGAATACCGTTCCTATGATCGGAGTCGTCAATTTATTAGCAACAATTTGAATATGCTGGTTCGAAAAGCAAGCCCGAGACATAATGCGGAGCGGATCCAACACTGCGACGATTATTATGGAAAATTTTCCGACAGTAAGCTTCAAATAAATTATTCAAAGCCGGACGACTCTTCGTTGGAATTCCGAATTCCTTCTGCGTGATGGAGGGCCGCAAGCAAAATTCGTAGGTCGGATATAGAGGAAAGCTACAGCCGAGAGTCTGCAAGACAACAAATGTTCGATACTTACCCCGAACCCCGATGCTTGAGTTCCACAGTAAATAAGATGGCTTCGCCCCCTTCGAAATGATCAGTCCTACCTGAAAGTTTCATCCTCACAACCACAAAATCCTTCGACAGCGATTTCGATATCCTAGCTCTTCCTGAACAACTGAGGGAATTGAAAAGCACCATGGCGTTACCAAAACACCTCCATATCGGCGTCTTCGTCCCTGGGACCATCCAACTTCTTGATCTTTCCGCGATCGATCTTTTGGGAATGATGAGCCCAGACTACCTACGAGCTTGTCACCTGCCTGAAGCCTTGTGTGCCGCTGGCATCCCATCCACAATCCACTACATTTCAGTTCCGGAGACTGGACCATTCGTCCAGCTGACAGCGAATGCTTCCTTGAAGGTGACTAAGGTTATAGATGACCTAGAGGTTCAGCCTGGAAAGTTGGACATTGTGTTGGTACCAGGGCCCGATCCAGCTGCGACCTTCGAGGAGCGGGTTCTCAAGTTCGTGGAAGGCCATGCTGTTTGGAAAGGGGAAGATGGAAAGACGACCGACGTGTTAAGCGTCTGTACAGGAGTGTTTTTGTTGAGCCAGAGTGGGATCTTGAAGGGAAAGAAAGCCAGTGGTCCAAGGGCTATTGTGCCCAAGCTTCGAAAGCAATTCCCTGATGTGGAGTTCATTGATGATAAAAGATGGGTACATGACGGAAACGTGTGGACAAGCGGTAAGCCTGTGATCTCTTATGGCCACAAAACAAACTTGACGAACGCGATTCAGAGCAGAGTCCGGTCTGATTGTTCCTCTCCATTCCCACTCTCCCACAGCATGAGCTGACATACAAAAGGTGGAATCACCAATGGACAGGAAATGGTTGCGTGCTACATGAAAGAAAAATTTCCAGGACCAGCGACAGAAGCAGCCATTGCTATGGCGGATGTTGGCGAGAAGGGAATCGACTACTCGAAGGGCAAAAGTGCGGAAACTTTATGGTGGTTGTGGCAAATCTTGAAGGCGCTGACGACTGGGAGCAGCAAACGAAAGAGATCCTGAAGGCATTGCTCCCATTGAGTCTGTTATAGACTATTATGCATTATTAAATAAACAGTGATAACATGCAGTCGCAAAGCTCAACTTCTTGAAGCACCTGTGTACCGGAATTGCTTCGTGGTCACTAGTCAGCGGTGTGTGGAGCATCGAGGCCTCTCGATCGATTGAGACGTCCTGCTGGGCGATGGACTTTGTCAGGCTGCCAACTCGGTCGCCTAGTGCCGCGCTGGCTTGTAGAAAACAAACATTTTTGAGCATCATTGAAGATTGAATTCACATGATACTAGAAGACTTTAAAGACCAAGAATACGAAGTCTTAAGTATCACACGTGACCGTTGATTGGGGGACCAGGCTAGTCGCGATTAGCTATCTTAGCGCTTTTCTAGCCTCCGCTTCCGAAAAAAAGATTCTAAAGCTTGACTTCTCGCTCCAGAAAAGATTGGTACGACACCGCTCTTTTTCCATTCAGAATCAGCACGAATTCTGCTGTACAGTCCGTAACCGTTTATTACGTGGACACCAATACATAAAGATACTTTATTGTAATATCTTTCACGGCAAAGATCGTGTCTGAATATCTTTCAAGATGCCTCTTCTACCTGGTAAGTATCTTCAGCTATCGCGCCCAGATCGAACACACCCTGACCTGAGAATAGTTGCCGTCTATGCACTGGAAGTGCCTTCCGGAGATGTCATGGTTCCAGCTGTGCCAGATTTCCCCGCTACTGTATGTTGAGCTTCTTTTCTTTCTTTGCGCCCTCGTCTTCCAACGGTGAAGTCGTCGGCTGCCGTCTGGCGCACATTCACATCAAGCTTAATTCTAACAATGATGTGCACAGTTCCGCATTACCATGGCTGCTCTTGATCCCACCGAACCTGCCCAGATCCACGAGGGTGCCAATGGCTCTACCGTCCCCCGCGCTACCTTGAAGATCGTTCGTCAACCTGAAGGGTCTGAGGATGATGAGGAAGACCAAGAGTACATGCGTGCTCTCCTAGCCGACAGTGACTCTGAAGATGATGATGATGATGATGAGGAATCTGATGAGGAGGAGACAAACGGTGGCCCCAGCGATCCCAGCAAATCAAAGAAGGCTAAGAAGGCTGCTGCTTTGCAACAATTGATGGAGTCTCTTGGCGCGGCGTCTGATGAGGAGATGGAGGATGCCCCTAATGGTACCAATGGTTCAAAGGCTACCAAGAAGGGCAAGGCCAAGGCCAGCAGCGACGATGAGGAGGACAGCAGCGAGGAGAGCGACGACGATAGCGAGGAGATTGAGGTCGAGGAATTTGTTCTCTGCACACTTGACCCCGAGAAGGTATGTTTGAATACTGGAAAACATTTGTGCGTCTGCTGATCGCTCTCTAGAACTACCAACAACCCCTCGATATCACCATTGCTGAGAACGAGCGTGTCTACTTCAAGGTTACCGGTACCCACACCATCTATCTCACTGGCAACTACGTCATCCCCGATGACAACGGTCACAATCACCATCATGAGGTCTATGACTCTGATGACGATGAGGAAGATGAGGACTATGATTTATCTCCTGATGAAGACGAGCTTGAGCTTGAGATGGATGATGACGAGAGTGATGACCTTGATACTCTTGAAAACCCACGTATCACCGAGGTTGACTCTGACGATGAGGCTCCCAAGCTTGTCGCAAAGGCTGAGAAGAAGGGCAAGAACAAGCGCTCTGCCGATGAGATTGATGAGGGTACCTCTCTTGACGATATCATGGCCAAGTCTTTGAAGCCTGAAGCCGACGAAGAGCCCAAGCTCAGCAAGAAGCAACTGAAGAAGCTGAAGAAAAACAACGGTGAAGCTGCTCCAGCAAAGGCCGAAGAGACCAAGAAGGAGGAGACTAAGGAAAGCAAGGGTGACAAGAAGGTCCAGTTCGCGAAGAATCTCGAGCAAGGTCCGACTGGATCCGCAGAAAAGGCTAAGGCTAAGGAAGCGGATACCGCTAAGGCTGCCTCGGCCAAACCAACCACTGGAGTCAAGATGGTCTCAGGTGTCAAGGTCGATGACAAGAAACTCGGTTCCGGACCAGCTTGCAGAAAGGGTCAACGAGTCGGGTTGCGATACATTGGCAAGACCGAGTCTGATGGAAAGGTTTTCGATTGTAAGTAAAGAGTGATTCGAATTCTGTTGAAAATATGCTGACAATTACGGTAGCCAACAAGAAGGGCAAGCCATTTACTTTCAAGCTTGGCGCCGGCGAGGTCATTCAAGGATGGGACATCGGTGTTGCTGGCATGCAAGTCGGTGGCGAGCGAAGACTGACCATTCCAGCCAAGCTTGCCTACGGCAACAAGTCTCTTCCCCAGATTCCTGCCAACAGCAACCTTATCTTCGATGTCAAGTTGCTTGAGATCCACTAAAGTTCATTACTGCGCCTTTACGACGATTTCTACGGCCAGTTGTTGGATGTTTACGATATCACGAGGCACGAGCATTGCTTGCCGACTCCTCTCCACTGTACAATTTCCGATACACCTCTCATGCAGCCGTTGTGCTGCCTAATTTCTTATTTGTCTCATACTTTCTGTACGCAGCAATGCTCTGTTGCATAAGTCTCCAACCTGCGCCGTTCTGTGATGAATTGTCTTGCGAGACGGGAAACAGAAATTGCGAAAAGGGACGAGGAGGTTTGCATGGAATAGCAGGCGTATCGTAAAAAAGTTAAGATTGCACATTGTCTTTCGTCCTCGATCGGGGGGCATGGTTGTCTATCAGTCAATGTAAATTTTCCCTTGGGGCCTTGGTTCCTACCGTGAAGATATAGTCGAGTCGTGCCTTCCTCTTTTGCCGGTGCGCTTATCAGGTGAAGAGGTGTGAACATCATTGAATCCTTCTGCATCGTTCTTGTCAGCATCTGCAACTTTGTTGCTGATGTCAATATTGTTTCGGTATTCATAGTACTCGTCTCTCGAAAGATTCTGACCTCGCTCATTGCAATCACAGATAGACGAAGTCCAAAAGCACGCCTCCAATCCAGTAACTGCCCGATCACGATGGCCTACCAAGCTAATGCAATCCCGGAGCCTCCAACAAGCACGACTCGCGATGCACTACTCCGATCTCCACCATACTCATCCGCTGACGGTGAGCGACCATCGAAGATTCGAAAACAAGGGTCAAAATTGGTCTCTGCTCTACGTTCTTTCAGGAACAGCGGTACGCCCTTCCTTATCTTCTATTTAAGTCTGATGCTAATGATCTATCAGCTTCGCAAGCTTCCGCAGCTGAGGCGTCGCCATCTCCGCCTACCAGCCCGTCGGGAATGGGTCGCATGTTTTCAACAGCTTTGCTCAAAGGACAACTCGAACCTACCGTCGTTCACCGCACCCAATTCAAGGGTAGACCAAATGTCATTTCATTTGATAAAGGCATCACCGAGCTCACCCCTGAGTCCTCGGCCTCCACAAGCGCGGAATCCAGCATAAACAGCGCTAAGTCGTCAGTCCCGAGACCATCGACAGGCAAAACATCTCTTGATTCAAAATTCTCTGCAAAGTCGAAGGCAGCATCACAGCATTCGTCAGACAACAAGAAATCAATCGCGAAACAGGCAACTGGGGAGGGAGGCTCGAACGAGAACGTTCTTACCCCCATCGCGGAAGTTGAAATGGCAGAAGCACCTGAACCTGTTCCAAGTAAGTCAGTCTACCTCCATCGGCTTGATAATTCTACTGACTAGAACTAGCAATTGTCACTGTAGAGAAAGCGGCGGCCGCCAAGATATTCCTCGAATGTCATTACAACGAGTTGACCTCCAGAGAATTGACACCTCGATCCATTCGCCGAAGACAACTCGAACTGGCCCTTGTCCAGGATACAACAATGTTGCCGGCCGAAAAGGTGGGAAAAAAGAAAGCGTGGGTCAGATATGAGACCGACCATCTGCGAGAGACTCGGGTCATGAAAGTCCGCTCAGCAAATGCACTGAAAGGAAAAGATATCACATCGTCACGCTATGAGGTTGTCAAAGTTCTTGGGAAAGGTAGCTTTGGCGTTGTGAGATTGGTGAGAGAAAAGTGTGACTACGAGTAAGTTTTGGAATTACATTGTGTCTAAGAAGTGTCAGCTAATCTTGTGCTAGCGAGGTTCGAGATCCCGAGCTTAAGAAGGAGACATTTGCTATGAAAGTCATTCGGAAATCGGACATGCTGCGGAACAGTCAAGAAGGTCATCTTCGAGCCGAACGTGACTTTCTTGTTTCTGCAGAGGGTTCTCAATGGTTGGTCTTCCCACATCCAATGCATAGCAGGCTCTGATATCTACAGGATTGTTCCTCTGATCGCAGCCTTCCAAGACCTGAATAACCTTTATCTCGTCATGGACTACATGCCTGGCGGCGACTTTCTGGGCTTGCTTATTCGCGATAATGTGCTGTCAGAGCCTGTCACTAAATGGTACATTGCCGAGATGATTCTTTGCATCGAAGAGGCACATGCACTACGCTGGATCCATCGTGATGTAAAACCAGACAATTTCCTCATTTCTGCATCTGGCCACTTGAAGATCTCCGATTTCGGCCTGGCCTTTGACGGACACTGGTCTCACGACCAGTCATACTACAACTATCAACGATACTCGGTTCTCACGAAGCTAGGCATCATCGTTGAAGGCGACTCGATCGACAGGAAGGAAGGCCGCACAGTTGCTGCTGCCATGAACATCGCGAACGCCATGACTGGCACAAAGGAAAGACACCAGATTCATTCATCCAGCTATGAAGCGAGTGAAGGGATCTTGAATTGGCGTAATCGATACGCAAATCGGTCTCTCGCACGCTCTGTTGTTGGTACTAGCCAATATATGGCTCCAGAAGTGGTGAAGGGTGAGCTTTATGATGCTCGTTGTGACTGGTGGAGTGTCGCTGTCATTCTTTACGAGGTACCAGTTCTTGAAATTTTATCCATAGATCGTTTCGAAGCTGATATTTTATATAGTGCCTTTATGGACACACCCCATTCCTGGCCGATGAAGGAGGAAGGCAGCAAACGAAACTGAATATTCTTGTAAGTGCCATTCATCGCCTGGCTATAGGCGGACAGCAGTTAACAACCACCAGAATCACAAATCTACCTTTGGGTTTCCTCACAAGCCTGTCGTAAGCAAGAGATGTCAAGATCTGATACGGAGCATCATTCAAGAGAAGGGTAGTCGATTGTGCTCCAAGAGATATAAACATCAAGGCCAGCCTTCATCCTCACATCATAACCGAGACTACGCTGGTCGCTACGTGTACCCGCACGATGCAGAAGATATTAAGGCGCACAAGTGGTTCAAAGACATTCAATGGGATCGACTGCACCAGATGGTACCGCCATTTGTTCCAAACATCAAGTCAATGGACGACACTCATTACTTCGACGAGGAAGATCCTATTTCCGACTTCTCTGACTCCCATTCTGGTCCTCCACCAACCGCGAACGAAATCGACGAGGCACTCAAACCCTTCCACCGTGAGATTCAGGTCCTTGTCAAAAGTTGGATTGCTCGTCCACACGATTCAATGAAACTCAAAAAGGTGGAAAGGGAGATCGATGCATTCGCGATGACCGAAGAACACAAAGAATACTTGAAAGCATTCGTCAAGCATTATGGACAGAAAGAGAGAAAGCGGCCTCGTGATAGATTGTTGAGAGACAGGGACTTGGCACCAAGGGTTCTCGAGTTGAGGAAGCGAGGAGCTTTCCTTGGTTACACCTATCGCAGGTTCAGGCCCAATCATCAAGGAACATTCAGAGGATACCTCAATCAAGGCTCTACGGCCAGTATTACGTCGACAGGGAAGAGGGCAGTTTGGCATCGTGCGAGATTGAGCATTCATTGAGCGAGCGGGGTAACTCGGGGTGCTCAGGATGACACAAGGAACATGAGTCCTGGCCAAAACAACAGCAAGGTACCATTCTGAAGTGAATAACTCGGGTACTTTTAGGTCTGTTTGCTTAGCTGTTGCAATGGAAAAGGGTAAAAAATTTTTTTTTTTTTTTTTTTTTTTCAAGTTTTAAATACAGTGACGTCTACAAAACGAGGCTGATTAAATTTATGACCGGGAAACGCACGGGCCTTGTTTATTTACATTTTCACCAACACACCCTCTTTTCCATCCTTATTATCCACAATTCCAGCGCCATTATGGAAGAACCACTTAATGCGACTCCTCCGACTACACCTAAGAAGCCTTATCAGCCCCGCAAAACCACTGCGCAGTGGCAAGAGCGCAAGACAGCCCGCAGAGAAGCCGACACCCCTATGAAGCAGCGTATAAATGACCTGCGATAAATTAAGCAAACCGATGGCACTGTGAGGACGATACAACAAGTGGTAGAGATAGTGGATAAGCCTTGGCAGACTGTGAAGGATATCTGCGAGCAAGATGAAGAGTCATTGAGGACTGCAAGGCCGACAAGAGGTGCTAAGTTCAAGCTCTCCCGGGAGCAGGTTCTTTATATGGAAAGGGATATGGAAGGACACTAGTCAAGAGGGTCTATGACTACACAAGAGCTTATAGACCTCTATGACTTGCCATGCAGTCCACCTACTCTTATTGCTGCATTTAAGAGAGAGGGGATTGGTCATTTTTGGGCTGCAGAAAAGAAGTTCTTGACTCCTAGCAATATGAAGGCTAAGAAGGACTACTGCATCGCATTGAGGGATGAGAAGCAGTGGAAGTTGCCACAATATAAGGAAGTCTTGTACTCTGATGCTTGCCACTTCGCCTACAATCCAAGGAAGAAGAAGAAGGTCTGGCGCCGCTAAGGAAGGGATAAGGAGGGCAAGCTATGGAGGGATCACTGGGACAAAATTCACAAGATCGATCAGTCTAAGGTCTCAGTCTAAGGTCTCATTCACGGTCTCTGCAATGATTGGATAGAACTTTAAGAGTAAGTTGAGCTTTATGGACAGGCATATCAATGCAGATGACTATGTGGAGCAGTTCCTAGACCCTGTGGTACGCCCTTTCTTTGAGAAAGAGAGAGCCAAAGCAGCTGCTTGTCACATGGTCTGCCCTTGGAGCTTTCAAGAGGATAATGAGGGTGCACATAGTACCAAATCCTATGATAATGCAGCTAATGACTTTAAGAATGAGCACAAGATTAGACAGCTGAGACCTAAGCACTCAGCTAACTCTCCAGATCTCAATCCAATTGAGAGAATCTGGCGCAAGTTCAAGCAAAGAGTCAAGCGCAGGAGAGCTAGGAATGCAGCTGATTTGAGACGCTATATTGAGGAGGAGTGGGAGAAAATCACTGTGAATGACATTAATAAGGAGATCAAAAAGATGCCGCAAGCTGTAGAGGATTGCATTAACAGGGGAGGAGATGTGACTGAGTTTTAAGGGGGTATGTGGGGTGTTTATTGTACTATATTGGCATAGCAACCTTACGAGCCTGGGATCATAAGTCTGTGCTTTTCAGGCTGTTCTCAGGCTACTTTTTCGCGAAGAACTTCAAAGTCTACGCCGTTACTTAAAAAGTATAAAATAACTACAAATTAAAATCTTTTAAGACCGTAGTTTATTGTTTAACAAAAGCTAAAGCATCTTTTTACCAATTAATTAAGTATCTTTATATTTTGATTCAAAAGTCGATATTCGGTTTCAGCGTTTATTTGTTAGCGAGAAGCCCTGAAAAGCCCTGAAAAGCACAGACTTATGATCCCAGGCTCGTTAGCTTTCCCGGTCATAAATTTAATCAGCCTCGAAAGCTCCTCTGTCACATCCGAGACAGGGGCAAGGAGCCATAAGCGACCAGGTCCTCAGGGGCAAGCAAATGCCGAATTATTTACGAGCATCTTTTCAACAATGTGGTCATCGCCCATATCTTAAGCAAATAACCATCGTGCGCTGCCTTAGATTTTAGTGGAAAGTCATTTGCCATAAAATCAAACCGCTCGGCAACGATCAGTGGCAGCGCGTATGTGGATTACTTAGTGAGTTTGATACCAGCCAAACACCAATTGCAAACCCCTCTCCCCTCCCCCACCCCCCGGGGAGATCACGGCCCACTGATTACATGATAGGTATTGAACCAATTTTGGAGGAGAATGTGGCATAAGTGCGATAGAGGACCTCAGTTCACCTTGTCTGCCGTCCTGGGAACATGCTTTGGGTCATTGAAAGCAACGAATCAAGGGTTGTCTGGACCACCGTGATGGTATCACTGGTACGTTGCATGTCTAACTTCCTCCTGTCATGGAAAGCAAGCTTTATAATACTCCATCTCTTCGGTGGTATCCACTCCTTGCGTCTCTATCTCCGAATAAAAAGATACAACAACTTCCCAAGATGCAAGATTCTGAAAGGGATCCCACACCAAGCGATTAGTTTTCAAGTTTCAAGATGACGGACATTTCGAAAGATAATAATGTTGATGGGATAACCAGCTTCAAATACTCTAATGGAACGAATGAAACAACTGGAGCGAGTACCAAGATGGCTGAGGATATAGAAGTCCTTCATCCGAGTTTAGTTTTGAGGACGAAAGAGACGCCGAATCCGGAGGCATTGGGTCTGCGGGAGGAGTTTCCTGGATGGCATGGGTACGTTGAGTGGGAGAAATATCCAGAGAAGAAGAAGGAGGTGAAGGAGTTTGATTTTCCAGGAGTATGTTCTTTTCCACCCTTAATTGTCCACTCTGGAATAGGACATCGTGAGGAGCAAGACATCTGAGCTTGAGACTGACATGCATGTGACAGGCTCCAGAATTTCAACTCGTGCCTCTTCCAAAAATCAATCCGCTTCTGGAGAGCGCGAGATGGAAACAGTATCATTATGCTCTAGGCAACGCAATTAAAGACATCCCGGCGGAGAGTTGGTTGTTCGTTGAGAAAGAGAAAGCACCTGATATGATTCACGTGCTTCAGTTTCCATACAATGGGGAGCTCCAAGAGCACGTCCCTCTTCTTCTGAGACATTCTAAAGATGTAAGTGCTGACTGTGTGTTCAGAACCAACTGGCTGCCACTCCAATCACCAGAAACGAAGACCATTTCGTCAGAAATCACGGTGGGATTCCTGAAATTGACGAGGATGCGTGTTTCTTCGATGTCGAAGGCCTAGTCAATCGCCCCAAGAGACTTACCATGAAGGGGTTGAAAGATGAGAGTATCTTTCCGAGACAAAGTAATGTGGTGACGATCCAGTGTTCGGGAACAAAAAGAATCGAGCAAATTCATGAATACCCTGGTGATGGTGATGGGTTGATCAATCCACCGGTAAGTTAGATAAACTCATAAGAGGAGCGTTACTGATAAAATTGAACTGGGGAGAAAGAGCCATCGGGACAGCTAGGTGGATAGGAGTCTCCTTGAAGAAAGTGATCAAGTACTGTGGTGGACTCAAAGATCCTTCTGCATCAAACCACGTCGAATTTCTTGGAGCAGATACTTCAAGAAAGGCGAGGTTTTCAACTATGCCGTCTTTGCACCGTGGAGGAAAGCCAAAGTCAATGAAGTCATCCTCGCTTGGGAAATGAACGGGAAGCCTTTGCCTAAGATTCATGGATTCCCACTTCGAGTTGTCGTGTTTGGGTATATTGGAGCTCGATCCTGCAAATGGCTCACCAGGATCAACTTCATCTCCACAGAGTCGACTGGTCCAGTACAGAAGGAGTATCTTTACTACCACTCTCAGGTCGGAAAACATAATGCGAGTTACTCTTCCAAATTCAACATCTAGGATATGCTAGTCAGCTCGGCGATCATGAGCTCGCTCGATATGGATCAGATTATTCATGATGGAAAGATCAAGATGAGAGGATGGGCATATTCCGGTGGTGGGCATTGGCCTGTGAGAGTAGAGGCAAGTGGGGACGGTGGAAGTATATGGTATGAAGTCCCATATGAAAACATGACTGAAAAGTACTACCAGGCTTGGAGAATCTGGGAAATTGATCTACCTGTTGATGCTGAAGGATGGCTGGAACTTGTCGTTAGATGTTGGGACAATGCTCTAAATACCCAACCTACATATGCGAGGTCTGCTTGGTAAGTACTCCTCAATGGCCATGAACTTGTGGGTCATTCGGAACTAACAAGAATAGGAATTGGGATCTCCATGTCACTTCTTCATGCCATCGCATCAAGGTGTTCAGCATCAACAAAACGAGGCCGAAGACTGCTGCAAAGCTGAAATTATTTGAGAATTTGGGAGTTCCATTCTTGCCAATTACCCAGCCCGGCGAGATGGATCTTGAGGATGAGGAATCCTACATGCATGAGATGGAAGCGAAGGGTGGTAGAGATCCTCGAGAGTGAAGGAGAGTACGCAATGAAGAAGTTTTGGTGTGAATGTGGGTAGGTAGATTTCTCCAAGAATTCAGGTCCGGATGTCAGATGCACTGTGTTTATTTCTAATCTCTCAAAATCCCTATTCTAGTGCTCTAAAATTGCTTTCTAAATGTCCCGCTACCGCAACGCACGCCTTTCTGACTTCCGCTTCCACGCTAGCTCTCGTAAATCCCAAGAATGCTGAAGTCTCGACAAGTATTATGAAATCGGCGAAGAAACTCTCTCCATGATCAATCCAAGCCTATTGTGATACTTCTTAGGATCACTCGCGCCACTATCTGGGGGTAACATCTCCGCATCGCCATTGGCAAGATAAGCCTCTGCAAGTGTTGTATTGCCGGCGTCGACAAATCCAAGTCCAACATACAACTTCTTAACCACCACGTTACTGGGATGAATCATAATGCGCATTCTCGTTGATCGTCCCTTTCCGCTTTGCTGAGCAGCGAAGTCCAATGCACCCTGGATCAACATCTTCGCGATTCCTTTTCCTCGATGATCAGGGCTGTTGTAAACAGCTGTTACCTGCCATCTGCTTTCCACCTCATCACTTCCAATTGCTGGACCTCCACTCTCGGGGATTTCGTACATTTCCTTCGTGAAGGGGCCGAGTAGCGTTGCGCTACCTATCCAATCCCCAGTATCGATTGTCTGTTTCTCGGGAGGAGTAGCAGCTCCGTATGCTACTGCCACAAATGTGTGTACTAGTGGCCTTCCGAGTCTTTCAATCCATTGAGGGGCGGTGAAAGCAGACTCTATCTCGAAAGTTGAGCTGAAGGCGGGCGCTGAGGCAGTAAGGGCTGATAGGCGAAGCGAGGCGAATTTTCCAGCGAGAAAGGGGAGCAGATTCTCGTCCGAGGCCGGCACGTGATGTATCTTATAGATGTAGATAGTCATCCTGGCGCTTTGAGGGCGAAGAAGATGCTGCAGTGGAGGTGAAAATCAAAGGTGAGAGTCTTGATTCTTAAGTACAGATTTCCAGATTTTCAAAGAGAAAGGTTCTCGTAAGCCGTGTAACTGCGATTACTGATCACATTGAGAGCGATAGAAATAAATATATACGATGGACTGTTCAAATTACGATTTGAATTTCAAAGAAGATATATCAGCGAAAGTCCTGACAGATGGATCGTACGTAAAGAAAGTTCAAAGAAGTCGCATTAATCCGCTTCCTGAAAGGGAAATTGAGAAGGTCCTTCCGATGCCGACGAACGAACCCACCAATGATAAGCCGCCGCCACTAGAAACTTTCGATCATGATTATTATTCTTCGAATGTGAACACAATGTACTTCCCAGGAATTCTGTCTTCGATCGAAACGTACAGGGTATTGCGCCTTGAGGACGGGGTTTCCGCCATTCCAAGTCTAGCCCAAATGGCCGTGAGAGGACATTTGAGGCGGATGAAAGAGTACCCATTGTTCCAATTTTCATACAATACCGCACTTCAACAGAAGCGGGTAGGCTCTATGTCCGTGACTTAAGGATTTATATTGAAAGTAAGTCCGCATCGTGTGCTATGTCCATTAGAACATCTCGTGATGGGTACAAGGAATGTCCACCACCCTTGTTTTGTTTTTGTTTTTTTGCTCCCATCTTCTTGGTATCGTGGGATTTTTGGGCACTTTCAGAAGCTGACATTGACAAGAGCCTCAAAAATTCCTCGCCTCTCTCATTTCAGCATTTCCAGGCCTTATATCGAAATCATCGTGCTGCTCATCTAATCGTAAGTTCAGAGACGTGTATACTCCACTCTGACTTTCAAGCCCTGTATCTGCGAAAGTCAGATTCTTGAGCGGCATGTCCAGCTGGCAGTGTGTTAGCATGTGTAATTTTTGCTTCCGCCGTTTCAGTCATACCTCTGAATCATCTTTCCGTACGTTGCCTTTCTGTGCCTTTCCTCTGTTGTTTTTGAGGATACCCCATAGAGTCGTGGGAAATGAAAACACACCAATGACGAACGGTATCGATTGACCTGTTATTAGTGCTAGCCAGTAGATTCTCATAAAAAATGAGAGATGGCATTACCAGTTGTTGAAATGTCATTCACTCCTTGAATCTCGTTGACCGCGATGGACCATTCAGTAGCCACGATAGACCAGACGATTGAAATCAAAATTAATACACCCCTATTATTTTCCAAGGCTTAACATATACCAGGAAGTTGGAAGAGACGGATCGTGAAACTACTCACAACCCCAAGTTCCAAAACCATTCAATCGCTTTAGAGAAAATTCTTGTATTCGTTCGAAATGCGACTTTCCTCCGTGTCCGCAATGCTCTCAAGTCAGTATATCTTTCCATAGTGACATACAGGGTTAGGACATAGAGGATGATGATCAAAGGCATAAGGACAAAGCCGACTACTGGGCTATTCTTGAACTCAACAGGCTCCGCAAGAGGGAAAAGTCGAGGACCAACCTCCCTGCAAGGTGTAATGAGGTTAAAATTGCGAAAGCGTCTGATGAAGAAGTAAATCGTATATCCCACCACGGCAAGGAACGTTGAGTGCACGAATATCTGCCTTGCCGCTGTGCTGAACTTTTTCGCTTTGCCTCCTAGCTAGTCTCTCGAAAAGGAAGCGGTGGTGGTCGCGCTGACGATAGCTCCTCCAAAAAACATGTAGAGAAGGGTTACTGGCACAAACACTGGTTCTCGGGATGAATTCGTGTCTCCGATGGGGGGTTGTTGTGAGTTTGGTACAATAAGAGCAACAAGGTTTGCGAAATCAAAGATGGTTTGGGCGTCGCCAATGGCCACACTGCTCTTGGGATTGAAGACGAAGTCCATAAGGCCAGAGAGCCAAAGCATGTAGAATCCAATCTGGACTCCAACTCCGTAGAAATCAGCGTTGCCCTGAACCTTGCATTTGTCGGCTGGTGCACCCTCTTGTCGAGCCTCGTTGGATGATGCTTGAATCCATTCTTTTGCATGGCGAGTGCCGAAAGAGCCTATTTCTGGGTGACAGAAGACTGTTGCTACGATGGTGGTGAGTGTAAAGAGCAGCAGCAATCGCGAATACATTATGTTAGACTGAAGCGCACTCGGGTGGTCTGCCGCTCTGAGGCCCAAGACATCTTTCGTGCTACACAAGCGACTTCGAAAATTTCCAACTCCTTGATATCAGTTATAGAAGACACCAAAATTTGCAGACAAGATTTAGTCCCTATCTCTTGCCATTCTTTGTCGTAGAACACCAGATAGTTCGGGGCCAAAAGTTCTTGGAGCGTCCAGCGAAAAGCTGAGCCATTCTTTTGATGGAAGGACAGATCCCGCTCGTGTGGTACAGTATACACATAGCAGATTCTAGCCAGCCGATACCAATTGAACATCGAATTGATAGCTTCCGACAGCTCTGCACTGCTTGACTTGTCGATACAGCACGTGTCTATCCATGCCCATTGCCAGCCTTCAGATGATGCTTGTGCGCAAAACCCTTTGACTTTCGAGTAGCCTTCCATACCAGGCCCTCGACCTGCTATCAAATCCTGGTAGGTCACTTCCTCTTTTTCCCATCTGTGTGAGAGTATGGCATACTGAGGGGTTTGTTTGCCAAAGAACTCCCGAAGTTTGAGTGTCGTGGTGTTGAGGAGCCTCATAGTAGCTGATGTTGGTGCAGTATGACTGCGTCTCGATACAGTACCAGGACTGAAGCTGAAGGAATTGAGGCCACGATTCGGGCAATAAAGAATAGTGTTTGTGAACAAGCTTGCAGGTGTTCAGGTGGGAGCCTAAACATGAGACCCGTACCACGATGAGGGCATTTTACTGGACGCCACAATTTCGCCCCCAACTCTTGCACTTGTTGACGTCGGGACAAGGCTGAGATGCTTGAAAACTTCGTTCATTTCCTCGAAATAGATCATTGAAACTTGACAAAATTATCCTGTTCAACAAACAACTCCATTATAACCAACAATTTCGCACATACAACCTCTACGCCCCTTGGCGGGGTAAATGTAATATGCAAATTCCGATCACACATTGCTTTTCCGGCCACTTGGCAAACCACCTCACCAACATGTTCTCTTTGATCCTAAAATCGACTGTGAAAGCAATAAACTTTGCCACTCATATACAAGTGTAATTCTGGGGTTTCAAGATAATACAATATTTACATAAGCATACAACAAGAGAATTGGAGAAACGAGCTCCCGCTAATTGGTGCAGAAGAGGAAGTAAGTCGGGACGGAACGTTTTGGACGAGTATGGAGTTGGTTTTTGTAAAATGAAGCGGGCCTGTGAAATAAATAAAGGTAAAGACTCCGTAGAGATAGGAAAGAGGGACTATGCGGATGTTGGAAGTTGGAGACTTGGAAGGAATGGTCGAGGGAATTCGGGAACTATCCGATGGACTCGATAGAGTTGTAACGGCTAGCCGTACGTACCCAATGTCCAACAGATAGCATCCACCACCCCATATACCGATAACCTGATGTATCTGCGAGGAAGAGAAAGTCCTGCCCGATGTTGCATGTTGAGCGTCGACACTTGGCGGGCAAGATGATGAATTTTGGGATTTCGAGGAGAAGCTACCGAAATATCCCTAAGACTTCTAAACATTGACGAGATCCTTACTCGTTCAAACAATGTTCGTGCAGCGCAAAGACTGGATTAGAGTATTATTGAGTAGATATAGATATTAGTTGGATAATTTCGTTCGCTCCCAAAGGAAACAAAAACCACGATCTTCCGTGGCTACCCCGAAGTAGTCCGATTGCTCAGGCGAAAACAAGCGCCTCTTTCTCTCGCGAATGAGCGTGACATGATGTGATTGAAAACACATCTCTAGCCAAGGAAAGTGCTACTTGAAAGCTCTCAGGAATCTGTCGTTCTCGAATCGGTGAGATGATGGTCTTGGCATCAGTCCAGCTGAGGAGACTCCGGCGACATTCTGGGACACCTTTTTGTTGGGACAAATCAGGCGTTTGATGATCATTTCTCATGTGGTATGATGGAGCTCGTGTCGTCGATCCACTACGAAGCATTAGCTTGGTTGCCTGAAAAGATCAGCAGACTCTGTTTCAAGTTCCTCAAATGTCGTTGCCACTGAAGGCCATCTCAAACTAAGACGGGAAGAAAACTCACATCGAAAGCCATCTTCAAACCCTGATCACGACAAAACTCCTTTAACTTATTATCACCGAAGTATACTAAGCTCTGGATCAGCGCAGCACGCTGTCTCTCCTTCATTCTTCTCTTCACGTTCTCTTCAGCTCGTCTACGTAATTCTGTGCGGCGCTTGGATGGATTGACCATATTTGGTCTCCTGAGCGTTTCTGCTAGATCGACAGCGTCGAGGAGAGCACAATTGGCTCCTTTGCCTAACATGGTAGAGATACTGATAATGTCAGCAGACTTCTTAATCTAATTGAAGAGACAGAGATTCGTACTTGAAGACGGAATCGCCCATGAGAGTCACATTGCTTGTGTCCCACCGCTTGACAGCTTGACAATCTCGGACAGCATGAACATATGCAGTGTTTAGGACGCAATTTTCTGCTAGTGCAATGAATTTCGGATCGATTCTTGGATCGGCTCGTGTTCTGGCAATGCATTCTGCTTTGAGTTCTGCGGAGGAGAGTTTGATGGCTGGTTTCGACTTGTTGATGAATTCGCGTATTGGACCACCGTATCCGAACATGATGTAGGATTCTTCGTTTCCGATGTCAAAGTCTGGGGAACAGTCAGTAATTGTTTGAAGGAGGATGTCTTGGACATGTACCGTCAAATTTCGTTGCCCATAATTTCTGAGGGTTGATCCAGGTATGAACCATAATGTTTTGGTTATGCTGAGCGAAAGCCTACTCACGGTAAGCAAGATTCCACTGCAACGCTTCGGTTTGAGGCAGCGGGGGCATACCATAGACGCAGAACCCGTCGGCAGCAAATCCTTCGTATCCGGCGTATATGGTATCTTGAAATAAATGACCGCAAGATCTGTCTCCATGACCCTGGCCTCTGGTATAAGTTGTTTCCTGACCCTGGACCCCGCGCCATCAGCACCAATGAGCAGGTCACACTCGTCCGAACTTCCATCCTCGAAATGTATCCTCACAGCGCCACTCCTCAATCTCTCGTATCGTTGGAATGTCTTCCCAAATCTAACGAAGTCTTCGTAGTTGTGTAGAAGGGCCTTTCGTAACGGCCATCGAGCGACAGAGAAGGAGTCTCGCATTTCCTCGGCGTCGAAATTGAACATTTGTGTTCCGCAACTTTGAGCTCAGGTTAGCCTAGCAGATGATTGGCAGAAGTGGTATGTACCTCTTCATGAACTTCAACTCCTGGCCTCCCTGTGGTTGGACTCCAATGCTCGCAGCTACCCTTTTCCATACTTCCGTCCGAAGCGTCGCCTGTAGATTCTGTAAGACGAAGTACGAGAGCATAATACGGTAGCCACATAATCGATCGACGACATCGACACCCTTCTCGTAGACCGTCACTTTAACACTCGGTGTATCATGGAGTAATTGTGCAAAGGTAAGTCCAGCAATACCTCCGCCAATGACGCCAACTCGAAGAACCGGTTCATGTGATTTCGTACTCGACACTGACCACGACGACCAACTCGTCGACCCGGAAGACGACGTTTGAGGCGGAGTTGACGACATGGTTGTTCAAATTCGAAAAATTTCAATTATCAACAGGAGGCTGAACCAGCAGCAACTCATTGTATATACCAGCCGGTACACCGATCCCTTTTCCATGGGAAAGGAAAATGTCGGCTTGCATTATGACACAGAAGAGAAAAAAAAAATAGAACATGGAACATTTATTGGCATTGTGGTGGTGGCTTTACCCACCAAAATTAATCGCGTGGTAGTGGTGTGATTTTGTATCGTTTACGAAGTGACAAGAAGCCTTTGATAGGCACGGAAGGCGGGACCCACCCACTTCACCCTCTGAGAGCCCCTCCAAAGCAAGGGTTTCCTAGGGCTCCCAGCTCGTTCCTGCAGACAGCCGTTGGGACTGAGCGGGGATGAGTGCATGCGCCAGGGGGCAAAAGCAATGAATGTCACCGGCTACCCCATGTAAGGCATGCGAGTGGCACGAGGTGTGTTCCCGAACCTCCATGTGCCGACTCAATCCGCCGACGAGTTGTCGGTAATAAGGTCGATGCATCGAAGATGTTGTTTGACCGGAAGGACTTCCTCAAAACTGTATTTCTGGTGCTGGTCTCAAGGATTGGCACACAAGTCTGGATGGAAAAAGAAATCTGGGTTCTTGGGAGCCAAAACGGTGCACTTTGCGGAGAGCTCGCAAGTGTCTCACACCAATGCACATGCCGATGTGAAAGTGGAATCTCGTTTACATCATAACTTGTCTTATGTGGGACTCTCGTAGGCAAATAGACATCACAAGGCTGGGTTAGCAAGATTGGCCTCGGGGGGAGAAGGATTCTGGAAAAGTTGTTTCTTCCTTGATCCAAGCAGGAAGAAACGGATAATCAAACGGCATATTGGCTTCTGCCACTTTCCATTATTCAGCTCGTTCGGTTTCCCTAGATGAGCTTGATGATACCTCGAAAGTGTCTCCGTGTAGCGGTGAGACGAAGAATCGATGCGGAGGCAGAAATCCGTTGTGATGAGAGGAATGGAAAGGGATTGAATTTTTGGGTTTGAAGTCGTTCGATAATTTAGTGGCTTGACGTCGACGGGAATGGCCGATGCACGTTGTGGCCCAAGCTTTTCGGTTCTGGACGCGACATGATTGGATGACAGGAGGAGCTTCAAGTTCAAGCGGTAAGCTGGCTAATTTAACCTGACCCCATTCTGATCCCCATCCCCATCCCCATCCCCATCCGTGCTAAGCTAGATCCTACCGTGAGGTAAAACATACATCTACCTCTAATTTTATTCGAAGAATAACCACCCTGCAGTCCAAAAAGCCTAAGAGAGAGCCAACCGGAAGTAAGATGGTATACAGACAGCCAGAAAACCAACCAAAACTACAATAGCAACACACAACATGAGGACGACTGTTTCCCACCGACGCCCGAAAATAAATGATCGCCTGCCGTGGAGTGGAAACTCAAGACAGGTCCATGTCATCAACAGAAGCGGACGAGCCTTCCCTGGAGGGTGATTCACTCTCATCTCCAGGTGCTGACTCTTCATCGTCATCTTCCTCGTCCCCCGAAGCGTCAGCCTTAGAAAGACTAGATTCGTCCATTTTTTCAGGTTGCTTTTCAGCATCGGGAGCATAATCGACTGCCTTTGCGCCACTCTCAGTCTCCAAGAGGGCTTCTTTCTCCCGGTCTTCAATGACCTTGGCAACTTCGGCTCTCATCTTGCGTTCCCATTTTGGCATTGTCTGGCCTTGTGGCAAGGCAGTACCAGAGATGACCTCCATATAGTCGCGCTGCATACATAAGAATACTTCATCTGCTCTAGCTGCCATAATGTGCTCAACAGTTTGGCACATGTCAATAAGCCGCTCCTTCACCTCGTTGCAGCTCTCGGTAAACATGCTGGTCCGAGCAGTGTTTACATGACTGGCCATGTGGGCCTTCATTCTGTTGTATTGGCCAGGTCCTGGAGAGAAGTCAGTACACAACTTGAGTGGGCTAGGTTATTACAACATACCCTTCTCATCAGTACAATATTTGTACGCCGAAGCAAGTCTGCGAGCAATGACCGGAGTGAACTCGCGATTCGCCTCCCGCTGCAACTCCGTAATAACCGCCTTCATTTCCTCTGTCAAGTTGGCGAAGATCTGGTTGTAGGTCGTGAGCTGCTGTCCTAGGAGCATCAAGCCAACTGCTCCAGTCCCAGTCTTCATGCTGCGTTGCTCGATCTCACGATGAAACGCAGTGAGAAGATTTTTCGAATCTCTTGTGAAGGTCGTAAGAACCTGAGGCAATTTCTGAGTGAAAGCTCGCTCCCAGTGGCCAGCAAGGTGTTTGATGATTGGCTCGATCAGTTCCGCATTGAAATCGTGACGTCCCTGGGCATTTGAATATACACCCTCCCGTCGGACAATGGCCTTGTACGTGGACCAGAAATAGCCTCCTAGAGCGCGATTCTCCTTATTAATAGGGCTGTGCCATCTGACCGCCTTTTGGTTTGCCTCCTGGACAGCAACGTCAATCAAGTGCTCATAGTTTTCGAAAATATGCTCGGCGAGAG
This sequence comes from Acephala macrosclerotiorum, assembly GCA_014904845.1. Lineage (NCBI taxonomy): Eukaryota > Fungi > Ascomycota > Leotiomycetes > Helotiales > Mollisiaceae > Acephala > Acephala macrosclerotiorum. The sequence goes on along the minus strand of MU119204.1, from coordinate 10,981 downwards.
CATCATTCATGGACTTGAGGCATTCCTTGACGGCATTCTCGAGGCTCTTTTCAAGAGTCTGCAACCGGGTTTTGAGGAATCGAGTCTCTGCGGCCAGTTGAGTATCAGTGAGCTTTAACCCAGTGTCGTCATTAGTAGCCCAAAGGCTCAAGGAGTTAAGGACATTGTAGAGGTTGGTAAGGAAAACTCGACAGTTGGAAGCCCTGCCAGCCTCTGTGAGTTTCTTGCAGTGGGCCTGCAGTTGGGGAATCTCGGTCTCTTCAGCAGAACGAAAGCCTGGGACATCCTTGTCGTGTCGCAATCGGCCTTGAACCTTCTGGTACGCTCTTGAGCTGACACAGAACACCGGGAGGGAACTTGCGACTTCGTCATAGTCTCTCAATTCCTTGTCAGGATCGAATTGGTCGGGATCCTCTTCTTGCGCCGCCTCTTGGTCGAGTTCGCGGATACCATCAGCGAAGTCGCGTTGGATAGCACCTTTTGAGTACTTATTGCGTCCCTCGATGCACACGGCGCTGATGGCCGTCTCGATCTTTGCAATGCTCTCGTCAAGCTCCTTGATCTCTTTGTTCTTTTCCCTGATCTGTTTGTCGAGTTCCGCACGTTCTTGACGAGCCTTTTTCTTGTCTTCTTTGAATGTTGCAAGTTGAGCATCGATTGCTTCAGCCGCGAGAGGCTCGCCGTTGCCGGAAACCGATTCAGAGTCACTCTCATTCTCTGACTCGTCGTCCTCCCCCCCTTCGGACTCATCTTCTTCCTCGTCGTCAATGAAGTCAGCTTCGTAATCCCTAAGATTGGTCAGCGTCAATGTACCCGAACATAAGGTACATCAATGGCTAAACTGAGGCCTCGGGAAGGGCACGTATATGCACTTACTCAGAGCTTGATTTCTTTGACTTCTTCCGCGACTTCTTCGGTTCCGCACACCGCTTTCGCTTCTTTGAGGATTCGCCTGGAGCATACACAGTCTCTCCAGCGTCCAAGCTGTCCTTCAGTTTCTCCCATTCCTCGATCTTATCATCTGAATCGTTCATGACTTCTTGGTAAACTGCTTTAGACTCCCTAAATTCCTCTAGTGACTTTCTTGCAGCCTTTCGCTTTCGTTCTAAGTCATCGATTTTGTCCCACTAGAAGTTTGAGGAGTCAGCTATTGTAAGTTCCAGAATGTTTCAAAAGTGCTGTTGCACAGAGGGACAATTGCCTACCCATGCACGAGAGCAGAGTACATGGATGACTTGCAAACGGAATGGGATGAAAAGATCGCGGCCCAATTATAACTTACATCAGCAGCCATTTCATCCTCCAATCCGAGACTGTCTGCTGCTTCCGTAACGGAAATATCATCGGTCTTGGAGCAGACTATAGATAGATTAGTATGGCATTTCAAGTATAATCTAGGAGTCGAAGAGCTGAGGGGCCGAGCTTGCAGCTCGCGAAGAGCTCGACTCTAAACATCTCCTCAATTAAGGGGCAGAATTTCACGTACTGAAGGTGATTCGGGAGTAAGTGCCATCGAATTTCAGTTGGCGCTTGAACGATTCTCCTAGCAGTGACTTTGCGGCTTTGTCGTCGACAGCACGGTTTATGGGTGCCACAATGAACAACCCTAGTCAATTAGCTCTGGGAATGAGGCCCAACGTAACGAAACTCACCTGTGCACTGCTTCATATATCCCTGAGCGACAGCTGCTCTAGCGGCGTTGGAATCGTGAACACCCGGCAAGTCAACAATCACCGCACCCGTTGAAAGGCAATCGGCTTTAGTGTAAATGCGTACGACCTTGATCAGAGGCCAGAACTCCATTGTCTTCGGTTCGGGTCTGTCCCCCTTGTCTTTCTTTTTCTTATTTTCAGCCTAGTTCAAGGTTAGCATCGAATGCACAGCGGTTCCTTAGAGAGAGTCAATGTCCTATGAATTGAGGGACATTGGAATGTCTCACTTTCTCCTTACTGTCTACATAGCGTTGCAAAGCCTTGTAAAATAAGTCTGAATGGCCTCTTGTAATCTTCCTAGTAGTGCCGAGAACATTCTTCACACCAGGTTCCTGCATTAATCGTTCAACAGTGCAATTGGCAAGATCGTCTTTCGTCTTGTTTGGATAGACTTAGATATTATTAGTCCATGGGACATTCAAATTTGTTCCGCTACTGACCAGATTTGATCTTAGCATATGCAACGCCAGCCTCGGTTTCTGGATTGGTGCAATCCCTCGAGACAGCACCGTTTGAATCAATGAGTTCAGAAAACGATAGCTCGAGATCTTTCCGCCAGTCTTCTGGCTTGATGAATTCGATGTCTGCCCGGTACTTGGAATTCTCATCATCGCTCGAGTTCCAAGATATCTCCGTTACAACTGCAGTGCCTGTTCGTTAAAAGCTTGGAATTAGTATACTTTTTTGTATGTCCCGAGAGTAGATACGTATGTCTTAGAAGTGCAGCACTGGAGTAAGCACTCCTAAGACTATACGAAAGAGGGAATGAGTCTCCGAGGATTTGTCACTTACAAGCTCGCATGCAATTCGTAGGAACGAGCCTCTCTTCCTCGAGCATGGCGTTGATGACAGAGGATTTTCCTGCACCAGTGTTGCCCACCACACCGATGATAGTAGGAGTATCAACTTGATGCTTTTGCAAATTTTCTACTTCATGTTAGTCGATGATGCACGAGAGGGTCTGAGGGCTTACCAATCTGCTTGACCCAGTGCTGAGCATCCTTATGCTGAGAGACATTATCCATCATCGGCTTCTTCAACTCTTCGAGGAAGAGTTGACTTCGTCGAACCTCGGCCTCTAGGGCCTCTGGACTACCCTCGTGAATAAGCTTTTGAACCCGCTCATTCTGGGTTAGTTGTTTTTGAGGCGGGACTGCTGAAGACGACGCTTCGTTGACGGTAGACTCTTGGACAGCATTCTCAGACTTGACTGGTGTATTGGAAGCACCTGGAATTGTGCTGGCCTGAGCAACAGCTCGAGATGGGCTGGTAGCTGGCACATTTGGAGCAAGACCAGGCGCATCCCTGTACTGATTCTTGATGGCTGGATGTAAGGGTGCATTCCCGCTACCGACGTATGGAGACGAGTATGTATTTTCCGTCTTGATTTGTGGTTTGGCATCAGCCGGGTGGAGAGGATTGCTGTTGGCGTTCGCTGGTAGTTGTGCATTAATCGGTTGAAGAGGATTTCGCACTGGCGTAGAGGCAGAAGCACTCGACAGAGGGGCAGATTGCTCCATGTCTGTAGGTTCGGACGTGAACACAATGATGTTGTGGCTTAGGTGTGTGAGGTGACGCATCTGGATGTCGTCGGAAAGGGTAATGTTCGATTGCTTTAAGTTGATCTGACAGGAAAGATTACAGTCAGCGGATGTACTTGAATAGAAGGGGCAATTGACAGTAGGGAAGAGAGCAGTATGTCTCTAGGACGCAGGACACTTACCGAAACGTTGTTCTTCCTCAAATAAGCATTCTTCAACTTCCCAACATAATGTTTCTGATCATGGTCAGTCCCCAAGCCCAAGCAAAGATATCTAACCACTTACCGGCTTCAACTTAAACCAATGAAAATTATCCTCTGTGCAATCCCTAATCGTCGTACTATGGTCCAGAATTGCAACCGCCAGCGTATCCTCCTCAAACGTCTGCTCCAAGTTCTCCTTACTCTTCAACGCACACTCATGTAACTTCTTAATCTCCTCCTCTCCCACCAACTCGTTCGCTTTGGAAGGATTACCCCGGAGGTTAGTACCTTCCATTTTCGTGTTCTTTTATCCAAAATAAAAAAATGGCAATCAATCAATCGCGAAGAGCAAAGCAAAGCAAAAGAACAGCAATGGGTCAGTATGTACCTGCTGAATTACTTTACTGCGATCACCCCACGTCAGAATGAGGCTGAAATAAACTCCACTCAAGGAGCGCGACGCGTCGATATAACAAAGACGCGCTACCGAGTTCTCGGGGTCAACACGCGGCGTCAGGGGTTCAGATGAAAAGGCTAGTCTGTTTTCAGCCTCCGCAGTTGACTAAAGTTCGGCTCGGCTGTGAAGTTCCGGTTGATGAAGGACTTTTGAGGCTAGAAGATGACTTGTAGTGTTTAAAATATTGGTTAGACCATAATTTCTGTTAGATTCTTGGAAATACAATATCAGTAGCACTTGGGATACTGGAATAATCACATGTCTTGTAGAAATTTCGATTTGTGGTATCAACAATATAAAAGCTTGCTTCACCAAGCAGCCACCCACTATACACAACATTCGAATCAAAGAGCTCTGCTCAAACGAGCCAGAAAAACCTGCTCGGAGAATATCACTGAATGTGATTCTCAAAATATACCAGCCTCATCAATAAAGACCCAATGCAACCCCACCCAAATGCAAATATCCACCAGATATTTTGTCTCGATCATTACATGAAGTATGAACGCCTTGAGAAACGCCAATGCACAGATAATTAGTAGTCGTGAGTGCGTTAAAATTTCTGCTTGCTCCAAATATGAATTATGAGGTGTTCTTCCTGTGGAAGAATGTCCTGTTGCGGGATTTATCCCTCCTCTTTCCTCTATCTTTTTCAGTCGATGAGCGGCCGGTGCGGGATTCAAAAGACTTCTTAGAGTCGTCTGCGTCCTCATTGTATTTTGTTTTGTAGATCCTGAGCAGCATGTTAGAATATGAATGTACAGGGGGAAGACGAGAAACGTACCAACTGTTGCCAACCATGCTGATTCCCTTTGCCTCTGCTTGCCGATAGAATTTGGCACTCTTCTTGAGATCCTTCTTGCAGCCAGTACCCTGGGCATAGCAGAAACCAGCTTCAGCCAAAGCATCGGCATCTCCCCAAGACCCTGCTATCTCGAAGCATCTCAATGCGAGCACTTTATCCTGCTCGATACCCCAACCGTTCATATGACTAACGCCCAATTCGTATATGCTAAGAGCGAATTGTGCCTTGCGGGTCTTCTGCTCTAGATAATCAACGGCTTTTCCTTCCTTGATCAAATCCTCATCTCCAGCTACTTCCAAGCTAGCACAATCAGCAGCTTTTCGAAGCCATGCCACACCTTCCTTCTGATTTGGTCGCATTCCCCATCCGTGCCGGCAGGCAAGAGCGTAAAGTAGCATTCCTGTGGGATGATTCTGTCGTGCAGCAAGACGAAGGTGGTACGTAGACTTAGTGAGAGCACCGGCTTCATGGAACTCGATAGCTTTCTCGACATGTTCTTCAGCAGACCATTCTATTGATGGAGCTAAAGATTTCGGTTTGAGGGTAGCCGACGATGCTGCTGAAGCCGATAGTGGTCGCTGGGACGAAGTGGACAGTGATGTTGTTGAAGATGGGCCTCTGTCATATGATGGCCCGCCCGGATCCAGTGAGGGCTTGCTTAGATCGAATGACGGTCGTCCCGGGTCTAAAGAAGGTCGCGTATAGTCGTTCCTAGCGGAAGAGGTCGACGGTCTAAACGGTGGTGATGGTGGTGCCGCGCCATTGATAGCTTGGGCGTTGCTGTAGGACACTGGTTGTTCCCACGAGAATTGTGCTTGGGGCATATTCTCTTGGAAGATGAGTGAGTTCCGTTGTAGCATTTTCCCTCTCGGCAATGAGAATTTCGAGTAAACATATGAAGGTGCTGGTACATTGTCGTTGTTGGGATCTGGAAACCCTTCGCCGTGCATACTGATCGGTGTGTTTGCTGTGTCATCTGCAAGAATGAACGAAGGCTGACTGTCGGAGGATGCCTGCCGCGATGGAACTTCTACTGGTAACCCATTCATGCTTGCACGACTTATTGGCCTCGAAAAGTTGAACGCTGGTCGAGGCAGCCTCGTACCACCTACAGATATTTCCGAGCTTATGGACGGTGATCTTGTGGAGTACATGGTCGGCGACGTTGGGGAATTCGAGAAACCGCTGCCCGTGGACAACTTGCGATTCGGGGAAAACGCGGGTGGTGGATTCAGAGAGTTGAAATCGTCGTCCGAACCTTCCATAGACATTGACCTTGGGCTGGGTGTCCGTTGGCTATATGGAGATCGTGGGGGTGCCAATGCTCTTGAGTCGTAACCACTTATTCCTAAAGAGCCATCGTCTCTCCGAGAGGTTTGCCCACGTTGTCGCATAGAATCATTGCTTGGTCGGGGCCTGACATGAGAAGGAGAGTATCCTGTTCTTAATGACCGGTTGTCCAGAGATGGCGGTGACTGTTCCCTCCTTGCGCCAAAAATTCCCTTGTTCTCCACAGGACTTGGTGGTCTTCTGCCACGGAAATCTTCCTCGTCCAACGAACTCAATCGAGGAGCGGGTGGCATAGGAGAGGCCATTCCACTAACTGTAGGATATACTGATTTCGGTCGGAATCCTGGTGTTTCTACTTCGGTCGGAATCCCAGATGGTGAGGCAGTTGGGGACAGAGGAGATGGTCCATCGGCAGATATCGAGCGAAAGAATCCAGGTCTGCCTTGATTCAGAGAGCTGGCTATCGTCAACGGCGGCAGTCTGCTCATTCTGTTCCCCGCATTGTTGCTCTCCTCTAACTGCTTCGCAAGCAATCTGCTCTGGGCAGCAAACGCATCCAGAGGCGATAGCTCAGGTGGTACCTCTCCTGCAACACATAACCGCGGTGATGGCAGACCACCTCTCGGGGATGGCATACCAGTTCCAAAAGGTGCATGTGATTGCGATCGTAGATCAATGAAATCCGGTCGAGTCGTCATCGTATCGAAGGCCGTCCACGACGGCGATATTCCAGATTATTTCCACTTTTAGTGATGTGCGATTCCCTCCGTGAATGAGCCTACTGATCGTTGAACAGTATGTTTATAGTCTGAAGTGAGGAGAAACTCGTAAAAGGGAAAAAATGCGGGTCCAATGCTTGGACGTTGTGGCTGCAGAAGAATTGAATGGGTTGATGCGCGGACGTTTGAGGTCGAATCTAAGGTCGGCTGTGTACAGATGAAGGAGCTGAAAGGATCGTGGTAGTTATTCGTAGAAAACTTGTTGAAAGGAGTGGCGAGTGGCGACGGCCGTAGAGTCGCATGCGACGTCTTCGATAAACCCAAAAGGAGTGAATGGTGGTTGGTGAGTTTGGATGTTGGCAGAAGTGAGGAGACAGAAGAGGTTCTCGTTTCATCGACCCTTTCACGGCTGTGTTTTGGAATGCCTGTTTCTCTAACCCGCACAGCAACGTCAACGGCAAGGGAAGTGCTGCAGATGCAGAAGTAAGAAGAAGAATTATTTACAAGATCGGAAATGGGGAATAACTGCCAAGAAGGCGGATTAACCATCACGAGGGTCCAACCAGGTGAAACTCTTAGCAAAGATATCTTAAAATAATCTAAGTCCAGCCATTTGAGCGAGATGATTCGATCCACTCCTGAAAATATGGGGACATGCCCCTGTCTGCATTAGGGGGCACGCCGGCAGCCACCCTCGATTACTCGGTCACTCCTCCGCATCTTCAAGGGACTGACGGACGGGATATGAGAGACCTCATGCGAATGGTACACTGTGCAACCGTGTCATACTGAGAGAGGTAATTGTGTATCAACACTCCAGGGCCTTCAAGATATCCTGGTGGTGTTGTTTCGACTTCAAATCTCTTCATTTGTTGTTGTTTCCTGCAAACGATCATCATCTTGCAGGTTTTAGCATAAGCATTTTATACTATTTTGACCCTTCTTCGGTTCAAGGGCTAGTTCGGGATACGAGCCTATTTTCTGGACGATGGGTCCGCTACCAGACTTCCAATGTAACATTTGAGATCCAGAACATCATCCAACATCATAAACAAACACCTGAGCCTCCTCACTCTCATAAAGGAACGGTAGCTTGATGTACGATTGTCGCAATTTGGCAGTTGTTCACTGGAATGGCAAATCTAGGGTATACGTTGCCAACTAATTTCACAAGCGGAACCAATGAGGATGTTCAAGAGACCTCGAGATGTTCAGCTCCGAGGACAAGCGTCTGGATGTCATCAGCCTCCTCTGGGCTAGAGGCGCACGAGTTTCCTCAAATGAACATATTATTTCGTAATCAGAGAAATAATTTCCATTCTAGGGCATTGCTGGATGCCTCTTACCTGAGAATAACTCTGATCATGCGTTGAACCGAAAAGTCTGCAAAGCAAGTGTGGCGTTAGCAACGAGAAGGAACAAGCAAATAAATGGCGTGAACTGTGATGGCATGACGACAAAAGCCACAACCATTGTCTGAGATTTCGGGATCTGGATGTCTCAGATGCTTCTATCATGGGAAAACAAGATCCTCAACCTCACCGTTCTGAAATTTCCGACGCTCGGGAAGATGACCTTGCATATATGAACCATAATTTGTTCTGTGTTTTAGTGGTGCAAAGGGCATGGATCATGGCATATTACATTTCACATTTAGTATCTTAACTCCAAACTTATCTTTTTGGTTCTTATTGAGACAAAGTTGTCTTGGATCTTTTGCTGCACCTTCCCATTTTCGATTTCCTGCATTCATATGTTCTGCCTGTGGCAGTAGCTCAATGCCTGTCACCCTAGTCGTGCCTGCCAAAGCAACATACTTCAAGATTTCGATTAAGTGGGGCTCCTAAATTTGGACGTGTGCTCTTGGCGGAAAAGACTCATTCCTTTAATGAGGAGAGGAACAGTAGAATGATATTCATCTTTCTACCCTATCACTCAACTCCATATCCTTCTCCCCAGCACCAACAAGGTACCTCCTAAGTCCCAGCCCAGCCAAATTGAAAACCAACAACGCCAGTCCCTGCAGAGGATCCGTGATCACGCCCCTCAAGACTATGAAAGCACTGCAGACACAAAAGACTATGGGATTGATGTTCCATGTCCTAGGTATAGGCTCTCCTATCTCTGGTCGTCGACGAAGGATGAAAAGTCCGAGGATTGCTAGGAAGAGGAAGATGTATTCGGCAATGCCAATGAATGTCAGTAGGAAGCTAAAGGTACCAAATATGATGTAGATAGAGGAGAGGAGGGCGTTGAATAGCAAGGCATATCTATTGTCATTAGCCTATCACTCTATGTCTGATAGTCTGACAAGGGACTTACACGGGCACCTTATGATCCCATCTTAAAGTCTCGGTCTTCTGGATCAACTTCATGACGGCCGACACGAGTGGCTTAGGCCATCCTCGAAGATAGTTCCGGTAATGGAAAGACTCTTCTTCCTTGCTTTCATGTTCTGGGTCTCCGAAGAAGCTTGGGACGTATTTCCTCTCGCTAGCAACGACGATGAGTCGTCCCATGGCGAAGATGCTCGAGTTGAGAGCTCCTAGACAGGAGATGGCAACTAGCAAGGAGTACGCAATTCCACCAATAGTTCCAAATACTTGGATACCGAAAGTCTGGAAATCTTTAGCTTGTTGGACATCAAGGAGAAGAAGGGACTTTCTTACCACAGCGACGGTTTTCCGCTCTCGAAGTGCATCTATAGGTACAACAATGTACAGAGCAACGTTGGCAAGAACGAAACCAACCATCACAATAACCATAGCCGAGTTGATCACTCTCGGCAGGTCTCGTATAGGATTCTTCATATCCCCAGCAACATAATTTGCAGTCTCCCATCCACCATACGTGAACAAAGCTCCAAACATAGCCGTCGTGTATTCTCCCACCAAGACCCAGAGTGAGGGCTGGCCACTCCCCGCATCCTCAGCTACCTTATCCGGAATCCAAACCGTAAGGTCATTCCCTTTCCCAGACACTCCAACCACCAACCCAACCACAACAATCGAGAATAGTCCAAGGACTTTCAACAAGAAGAATCCGTTCGCAGCACTAGCGCCAGTATTTGTCCCCCAGCAATTGACAGCCGTAATCAACCCAGCTCCCAAAAGAGCAACGAACTTATTCAACCACTCATTTCTCCAAGCTTCTGGCAAGATGATGCTCTTTAAATGTTCTGCAAATATTCCAGAGATGATAGCCACTGAACAAGGCTTCCCAATCACGATATAGCCAAAACTGAACAAGAATCCCCAGGCATCTCCATAGCATGTTCGAAGGTATTCCTGTACCCCTCCATTCTGTGGTATTCGTCTTCCCAGCTCAATGAATGAGGCTGCTCCAGTCCAGACCAGTATCCCGGCTATGATCCAGACGGATATTCCAAGGAGGGGAGAAGAGACATGTTTGCTGATTTCTGAGGGAGTACTGAATATTCCACTTCCAATTTGTAACGAGACCACGATTGCTACGCAATTCAAGTATGTGAGGCTTCCCTTCCTTGGATCTTTCACTTCCTCAATAGCCCCTTCCAACAAATCCAAGTCCGACTCATTGTCCGAGTCTAGGGACTTCCTCGAATGTGTAGAAGGAGAATGTCGTAGTAGTCGGTCGTGAGATTCGTCGCCATCGATTCTTATGGTGGTAGTAATCGCTGAAACGGGCGCTTTCAAGGTACTAAACACCATTACGTTTAGTTACTGAGTGGCTGAGGGTTTGCTATTGGCGGGTTTTACGGGGAGGTTTTGGGCTTAAACCGACTTACCGGGTGGCAGCAGCATCTTCAGACATCTGAACTTTTACTAGAATTAAGTGAATGAGGACACAATTGTCGTTGCTTATCGTGAGACTTCCGTGAGCACTTTGTCGCCGGACGCGTATCACTATCCCCTCAACGACGGACTCGGCAGGCAATTTTAGCGTCTTGGCATGTCTTGGCACCCCCATTCCACCCAAAAAAAGAGGATATATTATTACTACTCAGTTCCCAAGCTATGAAACCTATTAAAACATGTGCTCTCTTTACAAAGAGGGACATTACATTGCCTGCAGCCATATACAGACCTTTTCCTCTTTTCATAGCCCCTCTTATTCCCGTCCAATGCCCCTAAAGGCACTCTTTTTACTTCTTTTTTACACACTACACAATCTGATGCTTTTCCTCTGTGAATAAGCTTATGATGTTCAAGTGGCACATCATTTGAGGGTGTTTCCAGAGTATGACTAGACCTTTTCCTTTTGTTTTTTCTACCA